>AP028282.1:612213-1212213 GCA_030269945.2 Trilocha varians
TTTCATTTCATTTCATTTCATTTCATTTCATTTCATTTCATTTCATTTCATTTCATTTCATTTCATTTCATTTCATTTCATTTCATTTCATTTCATTTCATTTCATTTCATTTCATTTCATTTCATTTCATTTCATTTCATTTCATTTCATTTCATTTCATTTCATTTCATTTCATTTCATTTCATTTCATTTCATTTCATCTCATTTCATTTCATTTCATTTCATTTCATTTCATTTCATTTCATTTCATTTCATTTCATTTCATTTCATTTCATTTCATTTCATTTCATTTCATTTCATTTCATTTCATTTCATTTCATTTCATTTCATTTCATTTCATTTCATTTCATTTCATTTCATTTCATTTCATTTCATTTTACTTTATTTCATTTCATTTCATTTCATTTCATTTCATTTCATTTCATTTCATTTCATTTCATTTCATTTCATTTCATTTCATTTCATTTCATTTCATTCCTTCTCATTTCATTTCATTTCATTTCATTTCATTTCATTTCATTTCATTTCATTTCATTTCATTTCATTTCATTTCATTTCATTTCATTTCATTTCATTTCATTTCATTTCATTTCATTTCATTTCATTTCATTTCATTTCATTTCATTTCATTTCATTTCATTTCATTTCATTTCATTTCATTTCATTTCATTTCATTTCATTTCATTTCATTTCATTTCATTTCATTTCATTTCATTTCATTTCATTTCATTTCATTTCATTTCATTTCATTTCATTTCATTTCATTTCATTTCATTTCATTTCATTTCATTTCATTTCATTTCATTTCATTTCATTTCATTTCATTTCATTTCATTTCATTTCATTTCATTTCATTTCATTTCATTTCATTTCATTTCATTTCATTTCATTTCATTTCATTTCATTTCATTTCATTTCATTTCATTTCATTTCATTTCATTTCATTTCATTTCATTTCATTTCATTTCATTTCATTTCATTTCATTTCATTTCATTTCATTTCATTTCATTTCATTTCATTTCATTTCATTTCATTTCATTTCATTTCATTTCATTTCATTTCATTTCATTTCATTTCATTTCATTTCATTTCATTTCATTTCATTTCATTTCATTTCATTTCATTTCATTTCATTTCATTTCATTTCATTTCATTTCATTTCATTTCATTTCATTTCATTTCATTTCATTTCATTTCATTTCATTTCATTTCATTTCATTTCATTTCATTTCATTTCATTTCATTTCATTTCATTTCATTTCATTTCATTTCATTTCATTTCATTTCATTTCATTTCATTTCATTTCATTTCATTTCATTTCATTTCATTTCATTTCATTTCATTTCATTTCATTTCATTTCATTTCATTTCATTTCATTTCATTTCATTTCATTTCATTTCATTTCATTTCATTTCATTTCATTTCATTTCATTTCATTTCATTTCATTTCATTTCATTTCATTTCATTTCATTTCATTTCATTTCATTTCATTTCATTTCATTTCATTTCATTTCATTTCATTTCATTTCATTTCATTTCATTTCATTTCATTTCATTTCATTTCATTTCATTTCATTTCATTTCATTTCATTTCATTTCATTTCATTTCATTTCATTTCATTTCATTTCATTTCATTTCATTTCATTTCATTTCATTTCATTTCATTTCATTTCATTTCATTTCATTTCATTTCATTTCATTTCATTTCATTTCATTTCATTTCATTTCATTTCATTTCATTTCATTTCATTTCATTTCATTTCATTTCATTTCATTTCATTTCATTTCATTTCATTTCATTTCATTTCATTTCATTTCATTTCATTTCATTTCATTTCATTTCATTTCATTTCATTTCATTTCATTTCATTTCATTTCATTTCATTTCATTTCATTTCATTTCATTTCATTTCATTTCATTTCATTTCATTTCATTTCATTTCATTTCATTTCATTTCATTTCATTTCATTTCATTTCATTTCATTTCATTTCATTTCATTTCATTTCATTTCATTTCATTTCATTTCATTTCATTTCATTTCATTTCATTTCATTTCATTTCATTTCATTTCATTTCATTTCATTTCATTTCATTTCATTTCATTTCATTTCATTTCATTTCATTTCATTTCATTTCATTTCATTTCATTTCATTTCATTTCATTTCATTTCATTTCATTTCATTTCATTTCATTTCATTTCATTTCATTTCATTTCATTTCATTTCATTTCATTTCATTTCATTTCATTTCATTTCATTTCATTTCATTTCATTTCATTTCATTTCATTTCATTTCATTTCATTTCATTTCATTTCATTTCATTTCATTTCATTTCATTTCATTTCATTTCATTTCATTTCATTTCATTTCATTTCATTTCATTTCATTTCATTTCATTTCATTTCATTTCATTTCATTTTATTTCATTTCATCTCATTTCATTTCATTTCAGCTTCTCATTTCATTTCATTTCATTTCATTTCATTTCATTTCATTTCATTTCATTTCATTTCATTTCATTTCATTTCATTTCATTTCATTTCATTTCATTTCATTTCATTTCATTTCATTTCATTTCATTTCATTTCATTTCATTTCATTTCATTTCATTTCATTTCATTTCATTTCATTTCATTTCATTTCATTTCATTTCATTTCATTTCATTTCATTTCATTTCATTTCATTTCATTTCATTTCATTTCATTTCATTTCATTTCATTTCATTTCATTTCATTTCATTTCATTTCATTTCATTTCATTTCATTTCATTTCATTTCATTTCATTTCATTTCATTTCATCCCATTTCATTTCATTTCATTTAATTTATTTCATCAATTTCATTTCATTTCATTTCATTTCATTTCATTTCATTTCATTTCATTTCATTTCATTTCATTTCATTTCATTTCATTTCATTTCATTTCATTTCATTTCATTTCATTTCATTTCATTTCATTTCATTTCATTTCATTTCATTTCATTTCATTTCATTTCATTTCATTTCATTTCATTTCATTTCATTTCATTTCATTTCATTTCATTTCATTTCATTTCATTTCATTTCATTTCATTTCATTTCATTTCATTTCATTTCATTTCATTTCATTTCATTTCATTTCATTTCATTTCATTTCATTTCATTTCATTTCATTTCATTTCATTTCATTTCATTTCATTTCATTTCATTTCATTTCATTTCATTTCATTTCATTTCATTTCATTTCATTTCATTTCATTTCATTTCATTTCATTTCATTTCATTTCATTTCATTTCATTTCATTTCATTTCATTTCATTTCATTTCATTTCATTTCATTGCATTTCATTTCATTTCATTTCATTTCATTTCATTTCATTTCATTTCATTTCATTTCATTTCATTTCATTTCATTTCATTTCATTTCATTTCATTTCATTTCATTACATTTCATTTCATTTCATTTCATTTCATTTCATTTCATTTCATTTCATTTCATCTCATTTCATTTCATTTCATTTCATTTCATTTCATTTCATTTCATTTCATTTCATTTCATTTCATTTCATTTCATTTCATTTCATTTCATTTCATTTCATTTCATTTCATTTCATTTCATTTCATTTCATCTTCATTTCATTCCATTTCATTTCATTCATTCATTTCATTTCATTTCATTTCATTTTATTTCATTTCATTTCATTTCATTTCATTTTACTTATTTCATTTCATTTCATTTCATTTCATTTCATTTCATTTCATTTCATTTCATTTCATTTCATTTCATTTCATTTCATTTCATTTCATTTCATTTCATTTCATTTCATTTCATTTCATTTCATTTCATTTCATTTCATTTCATTTCATTTCCCTCATTTCATTTCATTTCATTTCATTTCATTTCATTTCATTTCATTTCACTTATTTCATTTCATTTCATTTCATTTCATTTCATTTCATTTCATTTCATTTCATTTCATTTCATTTCATTTCATTTCATTTCATTTCATTTCATTTCATTTCATTTCATTTCATTTCATTTCATTTCATTTCATTTCATTTCATTTCATTTCATTTCATTTCATTTCATTTCATTTCATTTCATTTCATTTCATTTCATTTCATTTCATTTCATTTCATTTCATTTCATTTCATTTCATTTCATTTCATTTCATTTCATTTCATTTCATTTCATTTCATTTCATTTCATTTCATTTCATTTCATTTCATTTCATTTCATTTCATTTCATTTCATTTCATTTCATTTCATTTCATTTCATTTCATTTCATTTCATTTCATTTCATTTCATTTCATTTCATTTCATTTCATTTCATTTCATTTCATTTCATTTCATTTCATTTCATTTCATTTCATTTCATTTCATTTCATTTCATTTCATTTCATTTCATTTCATTTCATTTCATTTCATCTCATTTCATTTCATTTCATTTCATTTCATTTCATTTCATTTCATTTCATTTCATTTCATTTCATTTCATTTCATTTCATTTCATTTCATTTCATTTCATTTCATTTCATTTCATTTCATTTCATTTCATTTCATTTCATTTCATTTCATTTCATTTCATTTCATTTCATTTCATTTCATTTCATTTCATTTCATTTCATTTCATTTCATTTCATTTCATTTCATTTCATTTCATTTCATTTCATTTCATTTCATTTCATTTCATTTCATTTCATTTCATTTCATTTCATTTCATTTCATTTCATTTCATTTCATTTCATTTCATTTCATTTCATTTCATTTCATTTCATTTCATTTCATTTCATTTCATTTCATTTCATTTCATTTCATTTCATTTCATTTCATTTCATTTCATTTCATTTCATTTCATTTCATTTCATTTCATTTCATTTCATTTCATTTCATTTCATTTCATTTCATTTCATTTCATTTCATTTCATTTCATTTCATTTCATTTCATTTCATTTCATTTCATTTCATTTCATTTCATTTCATTTCATTTCATTTCATTTCATTTCATTTCATAAAAGCGCTTCGCTATTTATTTGCAGAAAAACAATTTTTTTTGTAACGTCTCGAATTTTCTAAGCTCCCTGACTCGGAATATAAATAGCGGAGCGGTCCCTCGAGAAGGCAGTCTGTCATCTGCAAAATGCTAAGTAACTGTGTGTTGCTATTAGATTGTAAGTACACTGTGTGTGTAATTGCAATAAAGCGAGTTAAGATTGAGAGTGCATTGTTTGCCTTTATCCCGACCCCTAGCCCGTAACAATATGTTAATATATTTTTTTAGGTTTGTTACACCAACCGATGGATCAGAGCAGCTCTAGTCATTTGTCCCTATTGCAATGCCTGGTTGTGATGGCTCACACCTCCATCATTGTAGTGCAACTGCAGAGCTACCTCTTGTGCTGCTTCTTCCTCCTCAAGTGATGGTTCAGGGAGTTGAGCCTTATTGAAAATGTTATGCAAAATAACGCAGGCATTGATAATCAAAGCAGCCATGTCAGGCTTATAATGCAGCACTCTATGCACCAGCAGACACCGAAAACGTGCTTTGAGAAGACCTATAGTCCTCTCAATGATGTTTCGGGCCCGGACATGCATATCAGTGTAGACTCATTCTGGTGTGCCTGGTGCTGCATCTACTATGGGTGTCAACAAGTACCTTCTTAAAGGATATGCCGAATCACCTGTGGGAAGCCAATTACTACATTAATATGAACACAGATCTGTTAAGTTGATTGATTAGTAAATTTTATTTTGTTTTAAATGTTGAATCGTTATTCCATTTATAAGAACACAGCTGTATTATGTTGATTGGTTAATAAATATTATTTCTATTTTGAATGTCGACTTTAACTTGAATTTATAAACAATATAGTAAATATTTAATTAAAACATATTTTTTAGGTTAATTATTTATTTGTTGTTATTAGAAAATTTTGTAGAAAAATTCTTACCAAGGAGCCAAGTTTGTTCATTAAGATCTTCTTAATAAGTTTTAATTGGATGATTATTTCAAATGAAAGAATCATGCGTGGCTCCTCCAAAACTTGAATCCACACTGATTATGTCCATGTTGGCATTGCAAATCTATTAAAAAAAGTGTTGTAAGAAGATAGTAAGTTTTAAAATTCTAAAGTTTTCTGTAAAACAACTTTTGTAATGGATGTTCTATGCATTCTGATAAGAAGCAATAAATGAGAAAAAGACGATTTTAAAGTTTACCAATTGAACATTGAGTGGGTGGTAATGTTTTCTGCAGAAAAAACGTTCTTCATGTTCAGGAGGTCTCACAATGGCAACCTGTGTACAGTCTATACATCCCAGTACACCAGCTATACCAAACTTATTATAAAATCTGAAAAGTTTAGGATAACATTATCAATCAATCAATCAATTTCTTTATTTGTGATCACAGGAATTTTACATATGGTGTTCAGTATGATTATAGTTCAGCCGTAATCAGCTCTCTCGAGCATACAAATTGATACGCTTAATTCTAATTTTAAAACATTTCAGTATATTATTACAAATCTGCATGCACATTTCAATTTATATAAATTTACTACTTTATTAATTATTTATTTAAATATGTTAAATTAGTCATTATTATATTGTAATACCTTTGCCATTACTTAAAGTTGTTTTTTTTAATATTTTATTTATTTATAGTATTATATAAAATTTAAAGTAATAGGAAGTAATCAGTTTCAGTTAGTAAATTACAACAGAATTCTATAACATTGATGTTCATGTATCTATAGTGTCGTCATTCAAACTGTAGTATGTCTTATTAAGAAGAAGGTCAGTTAATTTTCTTTTGAAAACATAGTAATCATTTTCGTCACGTATGTTTTTGGGGATATTGTTGTAGATATGTGGCGCCATACAAAACACACTCGACCGGAACAGTTTAGTCCTAGATGGTCTCGTTTTTAATACATCCTTTACTCTCTCTGACATGAAATTCAAATAGTTTAGTGTTAGCTTTAACGAATAGTGCTACCTCCAAAATATATAACGATGGCAGTGTCAATAACTTGAGATCTTTAAAAGTCGTCCTGCATGAGTCCGTTCTCTTGAGACCGGTCATAGCGCGTACACATCGTTTTTGAGCAATAAAAGCTTTGTTGTTATTCACTGAGTTTCCCCAGAATATTATACCGTATCTCAAGACAGAGACAGCATATCCATGGTATGCCGTAAGACAGGTTTGAAGTCTAGCTACTTTTCGGAGCATTAACAATGAATACGATATTTTATAAATTTTTTTACATAGTTCAACTAACGGGTGATTTTTTAAGAGCTTGAGAACTTTTTTAAACAATAAAACGCATAAAATTTGCAAAATCTCATCGGTTCTTTATTTTAAACGTTAGATTGGTACATGACATTTACTTTTTGAAGATAATTTCATTTAAATGTTGACCGCGGCTGCGTCTTAGGTGGTCCATTCGGAAATTCCAATTTTGGGCAACTTTTTCGAGCATTTCGGCCGGAATAGCCCGAATTTCTTCGGAAATGTTGTCTTCCAAAGCTGGAATAGTTACTGGCTTATTTCTGTAGACTTTAGACTTGACGTAGCCCCACAAAAAATAGTCTAAAGGCGTCAAATCGCATGATCTTGGTGGCCAACTTACTGGTCCATTTCTTGAGATGAATTGTTCTCCGAAGTTTTCCCTCAAAATGGCCATAGAATCGCGAGCTGTGTGGCATGTAGCGCCATCTTGTTGAAACCACATGTCAACCAAGTTCAGTTCTTCCATTTTTGGCAACAAAAAGTTTGTTAGCATCGAACGATAGCGATCGCCATTCACTGTAACGTTGCGTCCAACAGCATCTTTGAAAAAATACGGTCCAATGATTCCACCAGCGTACAAACCACACCAAACAGCGCATTTTTCGGGATGCATGGGCAGTTCTTGAACGGCTTCTGGTTGCTCTTCACTCCAAATGCGGCAATTTTGCTTATTTTCGTAGCCATTCAACCAGAAATGAGCCTCATCGCTGAACAAAATTTGTCGATAAAAAAGCGGATTTTCTGCCAACTTTTCTAGGGCCCATTCACTGAAAATTCGACGTTGTGGCAGATCGTTCGGCTTCAGTTCTTGCAGGAGCTGTATTTTATACGGTTTTACACCAAGATCTTTGCGTAAAATCTTCCATGTGGTCGAATAACACAAACCCAATTGCTGCGAACGGCGACGAATAGACATTTCACGGTCTTCAGCAACAATCTCAGAAACAGACGCAATATTCTCTTCTGTACGCACTGTACGCATTCGTGTGGTTGGTTTAATGTCCAATAAAGTAAACTGAGTGCGAAACTTGGTCACAATCGCATTAATTGTTTGCTCACTTGGTCGATTATGTAGACCATAAATCGGGCGTAAAGCGCGAAACACATTTCGAACCGAACACTGATTTTGGTAATAAAATTCAATGATTTGCAAGCGTTGCTCGTTAGTAAGTCTATTCATGATGAAATGTCAAAGCATACTGAGCAAATAATAATGCATGAAAATCATAACCTCAAAAAATCTGAGCAAATACTAATGCATGAAAATCCTAACCTCAAAAAAATCACCCATTATATGCTCCTTCCAATTCAATTTATCATCCACATACAAGCCCAAAAATTTTGTGATGTCAGTTTTCTTAATATTTTTATTATTATAGTGTACATATGGTATCATATCTTGATTATTATTAGTACAAAAATAATAGTACTATCATCTGCAAACAGTACAACAGGTTGGTCACAAACTTTGGGCATGTCATTTATGTAAATTAGAAATAGTAAAGGTCCATCATCGGTCATTTGATGTCTATTAGTCAAGTAAGATTTAATTAAATTGATAATGTTGCCCCTTATACCATAGCAGTTTAGTTTATGTAAGAGTATGTCGTGATTTACATAGTCGAATACCTTTGTCATATACATATAGAGTGCTGACACTAATTTCCTCTTGTCTATATTAGACATAACCTGGTATAAGAAATCATATATCGCTAAATTGATACTCTTTTTGTCTCTAAACCCCTTTTGCTCCTCAATCAAAATATTATTGGTTTCTAGATAATTATTTAAATTCCTATAGATTATCTTTTCAAAAAATTTTGAGAAAACTGATAGAAGGGCAATTGGTCTGTAGTTATTCATACTTTTCCTGTCCTCTTTTTTAAAGATTGGAACAACAACAGAAGTCTTTAGTGCACTAGGAAAACGCCATTCTCAATACATAAGTTAAAAATATGACTGAGTACTGGAGAAATGGATAAGGAAACATATTTTACTACCTTTGTTTCAATTCCATCACATCCAGTACTTTTTAGTGTTTTTAAGTGATTTTATAACTGAACCTATACTTTTAGGTGTCGTTGGCAAGAAGAACATGAACTTTGCGCCACTGTATTCAATTTTTCTGAAACAGTTTATATTATTAGGAGATACTTTGACCTGCTCTATGAAGTAGTTATTGAATGCATCAGCAATAGCGGCGGGTTCAGTTAGCCGGTTTCCATCAATAATTATATCCAAGATGTAATCACTTGCGTTTTCATTATTCTTAATAACTTTCCATATAGCTTTCGACTTGTTTTTGCTAGTCGATATTATATAGTCATTTTGTGATTTTTTTGTTAGTTTAATATTTTTTTTAAGTCTTCGGGAATAATCTACTAAGCTGTGTTTGGTAGTCAGATTAGGTCTTTTTCGATATTCCCACAATAATTGTCTCTTACGTCTGGAACATAGTTTAATACCCTTTGTTACCCATTTTATTTTTTTATTCACATATTTCTTTACTTTTATGATTGGAAAGCATAAGTCATAAAATAGTCTGAACTGGTCATAAAAATACTATATGCAATATCAGGATATATCGCTGTGTATACTTCACTAAAACTAACATTCGTCATACATTCCTTAAACTTGTTCATGTTTTCTAAGCTAAAGTCACGTTTTTCTAAGAACCAATATTTAATGGCAAAGCTAGTCTTAACTGGACAGTTCATTAATTGAGCTGTGTGATCAGATAACGCCAAGTCAATAACTTTAGTTTTGCAACCATCAAAATTGCAGATAATATTGTCAATACATGTCTTACTTACTAACCGTGTAGGTGTATTTATACCAAGTCTCAAATTATAAGCTAACAATACATTTTTAAAGTCAAGTACAAATTTATTTTTCGCTAATACATCGATATTAAAATCTCCACATATAATAATTTTACTGTTTAGTTTGGAAAGGGTTTTTTAAAATGTCATCTAGTTTGTCTAAGAATAAACTTATTGCTACATTACTATTTCTAGGCGGTCGATATACACATACAATGATTACATGATGATCAATTAGTTCAATTCCACAGCACTCAATATAGTTCAAAATAGCATTTTTATTGACGTGATCAAGTGTTTTAAATTTAAAAGACGATTTCAGTAAAATACACGATCCGCCTCGTCGATTATTTCCAGTGAACGAAGTTGCCAATTTAAAGCCAGGAATAGAGAGCACTGTAAGAACGTCCGTAGTCATGTTGTGTTCCGTAATACACAAAACCTCGACAGAACCATGTTTAGATTTCGTTTCTTCTAATTATTGAATTAGAAGAAACTCTTAACTATTGAGTTAAGAGTTTAGATTTATTGATGATGCCGTTTATGTTTTGATGCAGAACATCAACATCCCTATACTCGAAAAAAATTCTTGCGATTGTTGAGTTTATGTTGCTGTTGTTGCTACTATTTATATCATGTGAATTACTGATGTGACATGATTCTGTTTGTGTATCTTTATCTATACATATTTTTTTCTCCGTATAATTTGTATTTCTCTCCCAGTATTATTATTATATATTATTATTATAATGTAACAGGTAGGAATACATATTATGTTGATTTAGTTATCAAACTTACGCTGCCCTCGCATTATTCCCTTCATTCAAAGTTCTTTGGAACACAATATACTTTTTCCTCATCTGTTGACTGTTCAAAGCAGCAGTCACTTGAGCCAGTGCTGAAGAGACTGTCTGTTGTGCCATAGAATGCGCAGCAATATCACCAATAGGCCTCTGGTACGCACCAGTGGCATAAAATGACAGAGCAGCTAAAACCTTGAATAGTTGTTAATATTCAAATAAATATTGTTGAGGAATGAGCTACTTTAGACTATATTTATTGTAAAGAACTTTATATGCACGAATTACCTTATCTTTTACTGATAAATCAGTTCCTTTTACTGGGTCTCTAAACAGTGGTTTTAACTCTTCACAGAGTTGAAGAGTCAATTGTTTAGAGAGCCTGTAACGCCGTATAAACTCTACATCCTCCAAGTGAAATGGGTCCGATTTGAAACGTGATTCGACCCTGTTTTGCTTTTTAGCTGAATTTTCAACGTAATTACTCTCAAAAAATTCTAACAGAATCAATTCATCACACATCTGTAAATTAAGATTACCTGTATGTAATTGTTTAAGAATTTACTAAAAACTAAATAGCAATTTAAGGTTTTATAGTTACTTTTCCTCCTTACCTTTAACGAAATTAACAACTTATTCTTATTAAAACCTATGATTAAAACACTATATTTCAGAAAACGATCTAGTTTACGATAATAAAGTAGTAACTTTTATTGAATAGCTGATTTTGACAGAATAGCAACTTAGTGTAGGTTCTAAAAAGAGGTCATGGTACGGATTATAGCGCAATTGAACGAATGAAATAAAAATGTCGGTGTAACTTCACTCTTGAATCGCTATACGAGAATTGAGAGTAAAGTCGATCGCAATTTAGACGTTGTGGTACTAAATAACAAAACAATTCAGTTTAGGTCCTAAATTGGATGGCAATAAGAAGTCATTGGCGCCCTGGGGGCCTACCCCCAGGGCGCCAATAAAAAATGTGTACGAGATATTATGAGTTTATTCAAGCACATAAATTAGACATTCAAGAAATTATTATAGATACTACGATGGCTGTACTATGGTATAAAATAAAAGTTATATAATGCAAAAGTAGATTACGTAACTTATTGTGGTGATTACAAGGCAAGGCGCCTCAACCTTTTTCTTCGGATACAAGTACACTCCAATTCCAGGACGACAAATCACGAACGTTCCGTGGATTGTGGTTACGCGGTTCTTGACGTAGCTTGCTGTCTCGTTCTCGCTTGCTTAGTCTTGGTAAGATAGAGAGAGGCGGCGAACTGTCATCGCAGTCTCGCATCGCACGCGCAAGTGGCGCTGACACATACTTTGCATCCGCCGCGCCAGTTCACATTCGCTTTTGAAGCGCGTGCACGTATCGCATTCATTCTCAAGATCCCTGGCCGCGGCTGGCTTTTTATGTGACTCAACAACTCAACAACATCTACGAACAATATAACTTGGACAGTGTCGTAACCAGTGAAGTGTGTGCCCCTGTGGAGCTGCGATACAAGGTAAGTCACCTCAATTTACTTGCCAAGACGCCACGCATTCGTGAATTTGACAGCATGTTTAGCCTCCCGCCATTTTGCAACGCACAAAGACATTGTACTCGCTATATTTTCTTCGCATTACTTCTACGCACCACGCCTAAAATACAGTCCACTTATCATCTTATCTCGCATATAATTTTCAACCCACTAAGGGTCGAACGCACCGCATATTATTTCACATCTACACATTTCGACCTCAACGCTTGAAGTCGAACGCACCGCTAGCCATTGTATGGTCCAGATTGAGTTATGTAATATGTACGATTACAATAAAAAGTCTCGTATAACGGGACTCTTGGACTCTAAAATGAATTTAAATCACACGTATACTACACGTTATAGTTACACTATTATAAAGAAAACAATCTAACATTTAAACACAGCTCAACTCGAGCTTAAGTGCTTTCGGTACACAAAAGATGCATACATTTACCCGTCTTTGGTCGAATGTTACATCTAAATTACCCACATTTACAATAATTTTAGTGATGGGCTGTAAATTTAGTATAGTGAAAAGGGTTCGCATTCGCTTTACGAATGGTTTCGGGAAATTTTCGGAAATATTAAATTTTGATGTTACACAACCCCTTTCGCTACATAAAAAAAAAAATTTAAATGTTTAAATTTTTTTTTAACTATTCTAAGTTACAAAAACTTAATTAATGTTAATGACTCTAAGGCCCGAATACTCGTACGCATCTCAAATATTTGACTCGTCGTAAAGTCCTTAACAAGTCTTTAACTATCAAAATGGTATACTCAAACATGATTTTGAAGACGCTTTTATAATGACGACTTACGTAATATTTTTTTTATTTTTTTTATTCGATTTTTGGATCTCGTTTTCGGGTATCAAAAGAAACTGTGCAGTATCTTGACTCAGTAATTGGTCAATCTATAAAACCTGCAACTAAACGAAATACAGCAATAGAATCAATTGACCAAATTTAGATTACTCTACGCTTCTACGCCACTGGAAGTTACCAAAAAGTAATTGGTGATATATTCCATGTGAAACAACCCACTGTACACCATGTAGTCCACAGGGTGACTAAAAAATTGGCAAGTTTGAAAAGCAGATATATTATTATGCCAACAAGTGAAGAGCATCGAACTGTGGCCAACGAATTTTATGCAATTGCTGGATTTCCAAGAGTTCTGGGAGCATTAGACTGCACACATATTAAAATAAATTCTCCTGGTATGTACTGTTCATTCTGTTGTGTACTTTTATCTTAAACTTCTTTAATCTTAATCATTATTTAAAAACACATATTTTTATAAAATATAATGATAATATTTTAAATAACTAGATAGTATTATGCTTTGATTGAGAAACAATAAACTTTTAATTCTGTACTTTTTTATTATTAAAATGGTAGTCTTTGTCAAAATCATAATTGGTAAATGCTTAAACATTCAATAATATGCAATTTATAACAACAGTGAAGGAAAAAAATTAATAATTAACATTTTTATTTTAATTTTAGGAGGTTCCCAAGCTGACATGTATTGCAACAGAAAGACATATTTTTCACATAATGTGATGCTACCTTGAGGATTAGTAATATAGTTACCAGATGGCCAGGCTTTGTTCGTGTTAGCACTATATTCAATGACTCAACCCTTTGTGCACCTGATCGTGGTGACATTGAGAACATGGTTATTCTGGAGACCCTGTAGTATCTGCAACGTTACACTCGTACAAAACAATGTATGGGATGAAGAAACCTTACATCAAGAGGAGCTCTCCCCTGTACAACGGGATTTAATATTCGATCAATGATCATTGATTCTCATTTTTCTCCTTAATAAATTGTTGACAACAAATTCTTTTGTTTGCTTTATTACTATAATAATTGCAGATGAGCAATTATACCTTTAAAATAAGGGCTTCACAAATGATAACAACACTATATTTTTAAAGTTATTTAATCCTAATACAGTCTAACATCGATAAGTTAAAGTCCAAGGGAAACACAAAATATTTCAAATTATTGAGGTTTAAGTTATCAAGGGTCTATGTTAGGGCTCTGATGGGAAGGAAACATATTATTTTTTGAAGTTGTAGAGGTTTTTAAGTTACCAAAAGTTAAGGTTTGAGTTATGGAGGTTCGACTGTATTATCATTATTTATTTCCAACATGCATACATATTAAACAAACAAACATGAAATAAATTAAAAACTTACACTCTAATACATAAGATCATGTTGGTACTGACATTACTGAAGTTTAACAGTGGTACTCACACTAGGCAAGCACACACATACCCATATATTTTCTATATTTATTTAAATATCCAGATAATATTATGCTTTTATTAAGAATCTCAGAAAAGTCAGATGCATATTTAGATTTACCACTATCAAACTTAAAAACCAACAATTTGAACTTTTAAAATACAAACTTTAATTTTTCATTAAAATATAATGCTTTAATTTACACTCATAGATTTTAACACAATGATTACATTCTATATTAATAAACACATAATGTAATTTCAACTTTAAATCAAAATTTTTACTTTGGTTTCAATTTTAACCACTCAACCGGGATCGGCATCCACAGTTCTAAAACTTGTTCTGGGTACAATTTTTTAATAAATCATATTAATTAGATTATAACTAGCATTATTTACTTAACAAATAATATTAATATTATTTATTTTAAATTAATTGTTGCCACAAATTAGTTACATTTGTGCTTTTTCATATAAACTTATGATAAAATTCAGTCACAAAATGTTCACAAATAAATTATTTAGCACAATAATTATAATCATCAAAACAAAATTATAATTATGAAATTATATAATGTATGTGATGGGAACGGCCTTTTTTTTTTTTTTTTTTTGGACGGGAGGAAATCGCCGGACTTCCACTCGCCCCGCGAGTGGGGTATGTGGGTGTCGAACCGCACCAAAACCTCCCGCCTCTCACGCTCGACATCCGATGATGTAGGGGTGACAGGACGCGTTCGCGATCGACGCTTACGTATCGCCCCGTCACCCCAGGACGTCGAACCGGCAGCCGTCGGTGAAACGACCACCGGCTCACTCGGTGGACGGGCCAATTAAGGCCCGCCAAGATGGGGCCGTGTGGTGTAGGGTCTCCCTCGGCTCAGGCCGGCCCAGGGCCAGCCCGGGTCGGGGAGCACGGCTTGCCATCCCCCGTACAGATGGCACGGAGGGTGCGCGCTGAAGCCTAGCGCAGCACCCCCTCGGGTCCGATGTTGGTGGACCCGGTAGTCTTAGGGGGCCAGGTCCCGGGACAACTCCCGAGGTCGGCCCCCCGCTCGACGTCGGCGGCGACGGGGTTGGTCGGGGAGGGAAGAGCTCTCCCTCTCCCGCCCCGCCGCCTCCTTCTGCGAGATGGTGGACTCGCAGAAGTCGAGCATAGCTTTCCAGGACTCGTCGTCGCCGAGCATCGATGCCACGACGCCCGGCAACGACAAGTCCTGCCCTACTTGTGCGACCAGGACACGGCGCTGCTCCTCCCATGCGGGGCAGACAGCGAGCGTATGCTCTGCCGTGTCCAGGTCGCTTGTGCAATGATGGCACCTCGTCGTCGGCTCGACCTGTATCCGGTGCAGGTACTTCCCGAAGCAACCATGCCCGGTCAGCACCTGCACCAGACGAAAGGTGAGGCGTCCCTCGCCGCGACTCACCCAGTCCTTGAGGACGGGGCGAATCGCCTCGACGGTCCTTAGGCCCCAGTCGGGGTTGGCCAAGCGCCTTGACCAGGCCTCCAACACGGACCGCCGAGATTGGGCCTTCCGGTCCCGAACCGCAGCTCTGAAGGGACGCACAACGCCCCGAGCGCGGAGGTCGCAACGCCAACGGTAATCGTCGGCGAGCGCCTCCGCCTCCAGCTCCCAGGGCGGCGTCCCCGCCAGTGCACACGCCGCCTCAAAGGAGACGGTGCGGTATCCGCGGATGGCCCTGATAGCTACGACGCGCTGTGGCCGGCGCAGGCGCCGGACAACGGTTGTTGTCCGGTTTCCTGGTCCGGCCCAAACGGGCGCGCCGTACAGGGCCATCGAACGCACCACCCCCGCGTAGAAGCGGCGCACGGCACGGTTTGGTCCCCCGAGATTCGGAAGCAGCCGGCTCAGAGCGCCGGCCGTCCTCATCAGTCGGGGGACGAGCTCCATAAAGTGGGCCCGGAAGGTCCAACGGCTGTCCAGTATGAGGCCGAGGTACTTCAATCGCACCCCGACCTCTATTGGGACGCCTCCAACCACGATTTGGGCCCCTGCAGGTGGCGTCACCCCAGCCCTGTGGAACCACAGGGCCTGGGATTTATTGAGCGCCACCGCGAGGCCCAATCTCCTAATACGACCGACGACGAGGGCCACCCCCGCTGTGGCGAGATGGGTAGCCTCTCTGAAGTCTTGACCCCGGGCCATGACGAGCGTGTCGTCAGCGTAACAAATCACGCTCAGGCCCGGGGTCAGGGCGCCCCTCAGCACCCAGTCGTACCCGACATTCCAAAGGAGAGGTCCGAGGACCGACCCCTGAGGAACCCCGCATACGACCGGAAACCGGTAAACGGTCCCATCGTGCCCGGTGCATACTACCGACCTGGCCTCCAAGTAGGAGCCGACCAGCCGGCGGAGGTAGGGGGGAACTCCATGCCTCTCGAGTGCCCCCCCTATCACGGACCAGGGCAAGGTGTTGAATGCATTGGCGATGTCAAGCGACACCGCCAAGGCCACTACGCCCTGTGATACGGCTTCATTTGAGAGGGCCCGCACGCGAAGGATCGCGTCCACGGTTGAGCGGCCCTCTCTGAAGCCGTACTGCTCCGCCGACAGATCGGTTCCCACCCCGACCAGGTGCTGGACGATGCGGGCAGCCAGAATGCGTTCCAGCAATTTGCCCACCTCGTCCAGCAGCACGATAGGACGGTAACCGGCGGCTGTATCCGCCGGGCGCCCCTCCTTCCTGAGAAGGACGAGTCTACCCTCTCGCCACAGCGAGGGAAACCGTCCCGACTCGAGGCAAGAATCGTAAAGCCTCAAGAGTCGGTCCCCTAGGGCATTGAGGGCCAAGGCCAGGACCCGGCCATTTTTTTTTTTTTTTTTTTTTTATTGCAAGGTAGATAAACGAGCATACGGCCCACCTGATGGTAAGCGGTTACCGTCGCTCATGAACCTCTGCAATGCCAGAGCAAAGAGAGGCCGTTATCTACCGCCTACCCATACAGGACTTTTCTTAAACCTCGTTTAAAGATGCCATCCGGGCCGGGCGCCGTGTCTTTAGCACTCATCCTGACTACGGCCACACGAAGCTCCTCCCCGGTGATGTGGGGAACCTCAGCAGGAGCCTCGCCGCCGGTATCCTCCGGCGGCTCACCCATAGCAGGGGGGATAAATCCCTCCTGCTCCTGCGGGAACAATGTCGTGACAATGTCCCGCATCTGCTGAGGCGGTAGACGCTCGGTTATGGGGGGCGCCCATGGGCGCACCTTGCCGCGCACCATCTTGTATGGGCGCCCCCAAGGGTCGTCATCGAGCGTCTCCAAAAGGCGCTCCGTGTGCTGCTCCTTGGCCATCTTGATGGCCAGCCGCATGGCTCCCCTCGCCTCCTTGTACAAGCCATGCAGCCGGGCCTCCTCCTCCGCGAATGCAACGGGGTCGTTGCTACGCGGGAGGCGGCGACGGCGGTGCCGAGCGCACTGGCGCCTCGCCCGGACGCATACAGTTCTCAACTGCGCTATCTCGGGCGACCACCAGTACGTCGACCTCGTGGGAGACCAAGGGCCGGCCCGGGGCATCGAAGCGTCGCTAATGCGACGCATCGCGTCCCGGAGCCAGAGCGCCTCGGCCTCCACGTCTACTGGGTGTGGACGCATGGGCGTCCACGCCGCCACCGTAGAGGCTTCCATCAAGAGCTCCTTGTTCAGGAGCTTCAATGCCCACCTGGGGAATGACCGGGTCGTACTCCCGCGGGCGTCCGCAGCCGGCGTGGGGACGGAAAGATCGAACCTGATATAACGGTGATCTGACAGCGATTCCGCCCCCACCAACACTCTCCAGCCACGGATGCGATCCGCGATGGCAGAGCTCGCGAACGTTACGTCCACGATGGACTCGCCCTGCCATCGCACGCAAGTCGCGACCGAACCCCTGTTGAGTACACAGAGGCCAGTCGCGACCGCCCACTCCTCCAGCAGCCTACCGCGAATCGTAGAGCGGGGGGAGCCCCAAGCGACGGATTTCGCGATGGGAACGGCTTGCCACTATTATTTGTATCAGATTCTCCAATGATCCATCAACACAATGATTATCTGAAAAAACAATAATTATTATTATATGATCCACAATTACCTACATTAATTTTAATCTAAATTAACATTTTTTGTTTTCATATTAGTGATTTTAGCAGGTAATGCGTTTGAAAATGTGGAAAGTTCACCACTATTGTTGAAATCAAGTGCTAAATTACAATACATTTATCAGCTTTTTACTATCATTTTTGACTTAGTTTCCATAATATTGATTATATTCAGGTATCTATTATGTTATGAGATTTATTCTTATTAAACTTAATTAAAAAAGACTTGATTTTTTATTTAAGCTTAATAAGATTTTCAAGTGTAAAGTTTTTCAAATTTCAAATTTATTTATTTCACTCAGCATGTATAACAATAATTACAATTAAATAAAACATAATAAACGGTATTACAGGCTAGAAGCATGTTGATTACGACAATAATGCTTAACTATAGTACTCACACTAGGCAAGCCTGTATCGTGAGTACCATAATACGATTACTTGAGGTTGTCACTCCGGTTCACTCAATTTCCGTTCTATTAATTATTGTTACAAATTTATTACTTAAAAGTTTATTACTTATATGTATATACTTACCTTTTTATTCAATAAAACTTCCTTATTATTTTCCTTTTCTTGTTGTTTGCCATGAATTACATATGGCGCCAAATAAACAAAGGTTATTTTGCTGACAACTGTTTAGCTTTAACAACATAACTGGTATTCACAAACAAAAATTAGATATTTCAGTATGGTGTCAGCTAAAGTCCAGTTAGTTGGTGTGTTCAGTTTTACGCAAGCCTAATTTAAATAAACATGATTATTAAACATAAAAATCACCCTTCAAATATATTAAAATTTAAAGAAAATGCATCCATTTACGAAATAAACTTATTTTCAATGTTTTATTCAAAATGATGACTATATATAATACTACACAATGACTGAATTAATATTTTATGTTGCACGTAATATTACGTAAAATGGATCTCAACAACAACTTCAATATTGACATGTGATTTTTTTTAAAAAGTAAGAAAGTATACAGCTGTGCGCACAATTAAGCGCGCCGCAACGCAACGCTTCGGCTGTCTGCATAATGGATGGATGAAATTCAGCATTATCAACGACCACTTAATAAATGCCATGTTCATTTGACGCTGAATATTAAACTTTCCGTTTTAAGAATTCAAAGTTATAAGCGATATTAACTACTCAAATAATTACCAAACTACTAATCTCATAGATAATGAACCTCACGACCTTACTCAAAAATTTTAGCGTTTGACAACTGTTTGAGAGCTCGGTAAAATTAAGAAGCGTTTGAGTATACGGATAAGTAGAAGATTTAAAATCGCATTCAAGTCAGAGGTGAGATATATTTCACGCATCATTTAACTTTACATTGAAACCATGAGATAACCTTTTTTAATCAAGTATTTAATAATAAACATTGGAGTTGTAAAAAATATATACTATTTCTTAATTAAATAATATTTTGTTATAGTTTTTGTATGTTTAAACACATTTTTACATAAAGTATTACATTTATTTTGAACACGCTTACGTAAAATGGAATGTGTAAAACTTAAATCTCTTAATTTACGTTTGTGTATACCATTGAAATTGTAAGATTTCTGAACTTTAAGTAGCCGTGAGTAAAGTATCGGACTTAAGATGCGTACGAGTATTCGGGCCTAAATTAAACAAAAATGATATAAAAGCAAATTCAGTACTTAGGTACTATCTATGTTAAATTTAAGCTTATCAACTAAAATACACTACATGTTCATACAATTCCAACAATACAGAGATAACATTATTCTAACAAAATAGTGAATTGCAACACAGCCTGAAAAAAAAAAACAACTCCAGCCGAGGGAATAGATGGATGTTATGTGGAGTGTAACTGTATTGTAAGTGTATGAACAGTGAAAAGAAACAGAAGAAGTCTGAATTCTTAGTGCAAGTGTTGTTAATAACTGACATTTCAAAATAAAAACAAAACTGAAAATTATTAGCTTGCAAGACTAACTGGTGGCATACCTCAAGCCAAAATAACCAGTTAGTCATTCGACAAAACAAGTCGGAATCCTAATAATTTTACAGTAATAAATATATACATAGATATGTACTAATAGGGTTGAATACATAAACTACATGAATAGAACTCGGAGATAGGATAGTGATGTGAATAGTGAATGAAGTGTATGCATACATTCATCATCATTCAATAATAAATTAAATTATTACTATCATAATTTCATCTAACATTCACTAGCATACTTCACGCAATATAGGCATTTCCTTTATCCATCCTCTTTCATTCACAATCATACAAACACCTCGCACATCTTACTTCGAACATCCTACTTAAGAATATCCTTGATGTGATAGTTCCCCAGATCTCTACCATTCATGTCCTTCAGTTTATATACCAAAGGAGAAAGCTTCTCCGTTACAATGCACTTTTCAAATTTAGGAGCTAACTTTTTCGTAAAGCGTTTATCCGCTTTAGAAATAAAATGAGTGCGCTTGTAAACAATTTGAACTACCTCAAGTTCGATGTTTCTTTTTCTTAAATTATAACGTTTTTCATTACGTATTTTTAAATTTACTAAACCATAATAAAGATGAGTGATCACTAATGATTTTACATTTAATACCAGATCACCAGGTCTCAAGTTCTTTCTGCAGAGAGAACGCGATTCGCGGTGGCTCTTTAATTCTAGTTAGAAAATGTTTGAAATGTAAGGAACGAAAGGATATAGTGGCCCTCTCTGTAGAGAGAACTATTGAAATGTCCTGTGTTGAGCTTGAGCACCTCATTGTTGTATGTGTGTACAGACCACCTGATGCGTTATATGATTCCTTTGAAAATATTTTGGAAAATGTTTTGATGAAAATTACTGTTTGTAACAAATATATTTTAATTTGTGGTGATTTCAATATTAATCTACTAGAAAACACAAATATCACTATTAGATTTAAAACATTGTTGAAATCATATAATCTTATAAACTTATTTTTAGAGCCCACTAGGATAACCAGTTCATCGGCAACTTGTTTAGATAACATTTTTACAAATTTTAATCCATTACAAAAAAATGTTATAAATCAGTTAACATCTGACCACTTGGGACAATTAGTGTCTTTTGAATATTATGTGGCTCCTGAAGTCAAACCTACTGTTAAGTTTGTTCCTGTAAATGATAAAAGAATAGAAAATTTTAGAAATAAAATTATACAAACTATTTCAGAAGTTAGTTATAACCGAGAACCAAATATGTTATACCAGAATATGTTTGAAAAAATTAATTTAGCGTTCAAAGATGTATTTATTCCTAAAACGATTACTATTAACAATAAAAAACGTTTTAGTGAGTGGGCCACAGTTGGAATTTATAAAAGTAGGCAGACTTTGTATGACCTTTATTATGAAAAATCTTATAACAATGATGAATCATTTCATCAATATGTCAGAAATTATTCAAAATTATTCAGGAAAGTTTGCATAATGGCAAAATCCTTACATTTAAGTAATTTAATAAGAAATGCCTCTGACAAAATAAAGATGACTTGGAACATCATTGGTAAAGAAACTGGTAAAGTCAGAAATAACCACCAAGAATTCTCATTGAGAATGAATGATAACTTGATAACTAGTCACGAAGGTGTGGCTAATGCTTTCGAAAAGTTTTTTTCTGACATTCCAGTTTCAACTACTTCCTCTTTAAATTCATCCCCAATAGAAGCTGAAAAATTACTAAGGAAACATGTTAATATATGTAATGTAGTATTTAAATTTAAGAATATTAACTCAAAAGATATTATGAAGAGTTTCCATAGTATTAATGTTAAGAATACAGCTGATCTATGGGGAATATCAGTAAAGGTCGTGAAATGTATTATAGATGTTATATCTCCTCATCTTACTAGTATATTTAACGATTGTATTAGATGTGGTGTGTTTCCTGACTTAATGAAACACAGTAAAGTGATTCCCCTTTTTAAATCTGGTAGTACTGATGACCCCTCTAACTACAGACCTATATCAGTACTACCAACATTGAGTAAAATCTTTGAAAAAATAATATTAGAACAACTTTTAGAACATTTTAAGTCAAATAACCTGCTACACAACAAACAATTCGGGTTCACGAGGGGTCGCTCTACTACTGATGCAGGTGTTTATTTAGTC
Organism: Trilocha varians; assembly: GCA_030269945.2. Taxonomy (NCBI): domain Eukaryota; kingdom Metazoa; phylum Arthropoda; class Insecta; order Lepidoptera; family Bombycidae; genus Trilocha; species Trilocha varians. Next base: position 635,159 of record AP028282.1, read on the forward strand.
AAAAATATTTTTCAAGCTTGGGAGGAGTCTCAGGATGCTCTTGGAGTATTCTGTGATTTATCCAAAGCATTTGACTGTGTTGACCACGAAACATTGGTGAGGAAACTACATCACTATGGTATTAGGGATGGTACGTTAGCGCTTATTAAATCCTATTTATCGGGCAGAACACAAATAGTCGATGTTAAAGGAAACCGATCTTTCGGCGCCGAATTGAGTATGGGTGTACCTCAGGGTTCCATCTTGGGTCCTTTTCTATTTCTAATATATATAAATGATTTACCTAGTTTTATTGAGACCCGACATGATGTCGTATTATTCGCTGATGATACATCTTTATTATTTAAAATTAAACGACGAATGATCGTTTATGACGAAGTGAATGATGCGATTTCTTGTGTGGTCCATTGGTTTCGTGTTAATAATCTCTTACTAAACGCAAAAAAAACCAAATGTATTAAGTTTAGTTTACCAAATGTAAAACAGGTACATAGTAATATAATTGTTGGTGGGGAGTCAATGGAGCTTGTTGAGTCAACTGTTTTTCTTGGTATAACAATGGATTCCAAGCTGCAGTGGGGACCCCACATAAATAAATTAGCGAGTAAGCTCAGCTCTGCAGCATACGCGGTAAAAAAAATTAGGCTGATTACTGATGTAGACACGGCTCGTTTAGTTTATTTTAGTTATTTTCATAGTGTCATGTCCTATGGCATTTTGCTATGGGGCAATGCAGCCGATGTAGAAACGATCTTTATCTTGCAGAAAAGAGCTATACGCGCTATTTATAATATGCACTCAAGGGAATCCCTGAGGGAAAAATTTAAAGAAATTAAAATTCTCACTCTACCAGCCCAATACATTTTTGAAAATTTAATGTATGTTAGAAAGTATATTGAGGAATTTCCTAAAAAGTCTGACCTACATAGTAGAAACACCAGGAACAAACATAAACTTGATTTACCGATGAGTCGATTGCATAAAATAAGAAATTCCTTCAGGTGTTTGTCTGTATGCTTGTACAACAAAATCCCACAAGATGTTCAAAACCTACCTATACATAGGTTTAAGAAAATTATTAAAGAACGTCTGTGCAAGAAAGCCTACTATAAGGTCAATGATTACTTGGACGATTGCACAAAGTGGGAATGAGTTGCTCGCCAAGGTCATTTCATTATCGTTATTGTTTTTTTTTTTTTGTATATTTTATGTAAATTTGTGTAATACTGTACAAATATTAAAAAAAAAAAAAAAAATGCTCATTATACAAAAAAGACATGCCCGCTGAGTTTCTTGCCAGTTCTTCTCAGGACGGTGGCTACAATTATTATTTTTTGTGTCCGAACTGGTGGTAGCTTGTAACTTTTGACGTCAACAAGAATGAGTACGTCATCAATGTTGAAAATAAAGTATTTCATTTCAAAGTATTTCATTTCATTTCATTTCATTTCACCTTCTCATAGAATTATTACATCTGGAATCAACATCAAGAACAACAGAATGAAGCCAATTTAAAGTGCACCGATGGCGCGTAACTACACGATATTCTGGCGTTAGTGTACCGAAGACACTCAATTCGTTTAACACACTAATAAAATATTACATACACTAAGTTCTTTAAAATTTCACTTTGTTATTTCTGATGTTGATTCAAAATATCGTGTTGTTACGCGCGATCGGTGCACTTTAAATTGGCATCATTCTGTTGTTCATGATGTTGATTCCAGATGTAATAATTCTATGTACCTTCTACATAATCTCTAAATTGTTCAAGGCCAAAAATCACAGCGAGTAATTCACGCTCCGTCGTACTATAATTCACTTCATTTTTATAACTTCATTTAAGTGTACGGCTGTTGTATGCGATGGAATGTTCCACGCCTTCGTGAGATTTTGTAAGAACAACCTCGATCGCATACGCAGATGCACCCGTGTGAATAGAAAATGGAAGTGAAAAATCAGGACATTTTAAAATAGGAGCAGAGATAAGAGCAGTTTTTAATTTATTAAATGATTCTTCTGCCTCATTATTCCATGAGAAGTTCACATTTTTACTAGTTAATTTAGTTAATGGCCTCGATATTTTTGAATTTTTTTTAATTAATCTCCTATACCAACCCGTCATACCGATGAACCGTTTTACATCTTTAGCAGTTTGAGGAGTTGGATAGTTAACGATTTTATCAACTTTCCCGGGATCCGTATGTAAACCGTGCCTGTCAACAACATAACCTATATACTTCAACTCTTCTCTAAAGAATTGAGATTTTTCTAAGTTTATAGTTAAATTAATAATAATAATAATATAGCCTTTATTTCCTTAAACAAACTAAACATAGACTTATATAATAAACTTAACTTAAATAATAATAATGAAAAAAAAAAAAAAAAAAATGATTAACCTAAATAGTAAGTAGTTTGCAAGGCCCCTAATGGGTATAGGCCTCCTCCATAAGATTCCAAGTTGTCCTTGTTTTTGCTTTTTGTGTCCATTCTTCTCCTGCATATTTTTTTATTTCATCAACCCATCGTTCCACAGGTCTGCCTCTAGCTCTTTTTCCACTCGGTCCTGGCCAGAACGTGGCTGCTTTTATCCATCTTCCAGCAGTCATCCTTGCAACATGGCCAGCCCATTTCCATTTTAGACTTTTCATATATCGGAGAGCATCAATCACTTTGGTTTTCTTTCTTATAGTCTCTGCCTTTTGTTTTTCTTTAAGTTTGATATTCAGCATACTTCGTTCCAGGGCTCTCTGGGTCCTCTGAATTTTAATATTTGCTTTTTTATTGTACTTCCATGTTTGTGATCCGTATGACAAGCAAGGAAGTAAACATCCATCCATTACTTTCTTTTTTATATTCAATGGCAATTTTGATTTCATTATCTCCTTTGAACTCCAATATTTTCCCCAGGTCATGTTAATTCTTCTGTCGATTTCATCCATATTTCTGGAATTTTTAAATGAGATTAATTTCCCTAGGTAGATATAATCATCTACATATTCTAAAGTTTGGGTACAGTCTACTTGAATAGGTGTTGGTTCTGCATTAGTCATAATTTTGGTTTTTGCTGTATTTAGGCGGAGTTCTATTTTGTTACTTACTTCGCATAATTCTGTTATCATTTCTTGTAGTTGTTCTGAAGATCTTGAAAAAAGTATTATGTCGTCAGCAAAATCTGAGATTGCTCAGTTTTTTCGTTCCTATAGTGACACCTTTGTTTCCCCATTTTAGATCTTTCATTATGTTCTGTAAGACAGATATAAAAATTGTAGGTGAGAGCGGATCTCCTTGTTTCACACCTCTACATATATTAATGACTGTGCCTAATCTATCAAGTTTTACACGACTTTTACTTTTGCTGTAAATATCTTTGAGGATGTTTATATATGTTTTTGGTATGTTTTGGTCGTCTAGAGCTTGCCATATACTGTCATGAGATACATAATCAAAGGCCTTTTCATAATTCTCTCTGATTCTATCCTCTTGTTCAAGCAAGCTGCAAAAAGTTTGTACATGGTAGGTAATAAGCTAATAGGTCGGTAGTTACTCACATCTGATGGATCCCCTTTCTTGTATAAAAGTGTTATTCTAGATTCTGTCCACTTCTCAGGTACCTTTTGTTCTTGTAAGATCTTGTTAAATAACACTGTTAAGGGCGTAGACAGGAGACAGCTTCCCATTATGAGAGCTTCGTTCGATATATTGTCATGACCAGGGCTTTTCTCTTTTTTCAGCTTCTCTATTCGACTTAGTATTTCTTCCTTTGAGAATGGATTATTATGTGTTGTTAATGTTGACCCAGATTCACCCATTTTTATTCCAACGCTATGGTAGCTATAGAGCTCTTTGTAGTAGTCTGTAGCAATATTTACAATATCCAATCTTGTTTGAGAATTTTTCACTGATCCCTTTGTTTTTAATTTTGGAATCCATGATTTGCAGACGTTTAGCTGTTTGAATGCTTTTTTTTTGGCTTCCTGTATTTATTATGTTTGATTTAATTACCTTTAATCTATGATTTTCATAGTCTTTTTTCAACTTTTTGTTTGTAGTTTTATATAGTTCTGAGAGTTCTTGTCTTTCACTTCTTGTTTTATGAGATTTGTGTTGTAATTTTGATCTTCTTTCTATCAATTTTTTTGTTTCTGTTGAAATTATATTTTCCTTTTCTTTTAGCGGGATTGTAGTTTTTAAACTTTGTAATATGGCAGGCTCAATTTTACTGTAGTATACTTCGACATCATCATTTTCACAGAGAGTTAGCGTTAGTAGATTGTTTTCTAATGAACTTAGATATTTTTGAATATTTTTATCTCCTTTTAGTTGGTTTCGACTGTTACTGTAGTTAACTCTGCTTTTCTTCTGTCGCTCTAAGTTTAATGTGCCACGCACTATTTTATGGTCACTCATGAATGTTTTGTTTGACAATGCTTCTATGTTGGAAAAAAGTTTAGGGTTGTTGCTGAGGATATAGTCAATTTGATTTTTTGTTTGTCCATTCGGACTAATCCAAGTCCATAAGTTTTTGGGTTTTTTCTTAAATAATGTATTTATCACTGTAAATTTATTCTCTATTGCATATTGTAGTAAAACATCACCCCTTTTGTTTCTGTTGCCATAACAGAATGAACCCATTATTAAATGCTCTTCTAGTTTTCTTTGCCCAATTTTTACATTAAAGTCACCCATAACAATAAGTATGTCCTCAGCAAGGTCTTGGGCTGATTGTAATTGATTATAAAAAGTAATTATTTCATCATCTGTTGCTTCATATGTAGGTGCATATATTTGTATTATTGCTACTTTGATTGAATCAAATTTCATGTTTAGGAAACAAATTCTGTCTGACAATCCTATGTGATTCCGGATGTTTAACTTGTGTTTCTTTTTTATTAGAAAACCTACACCATGTTTTCCTTTTATATTTCCCGTATAACAAAAAATGTGTTCTTTTAATTCTAGTATTTGATTCCCTGATCTTCTGACTTCAGCTAATCCAATGTTATAATGGCTTATTTCTTTTAAGGATTGTTCCAGTAGTATGAGGCGTTCTGGAGATAAGAGAGATCTCACATTATATGTACATATATGTAATTGTTGTTTCTTTGGAGGGTTATAGTCTAATCCCCCCGCGGTGACTAGCCGTATTGGGGGGTTGAGAGGGACCTTATTCGGATGTTATTCCGAATCTGTCCCCTGTGATATTAATTCCGGTGTAGACACTGGTTTTGAAGCCTGGTTTATATAGTGTTTCATGGTTAATATCTTACTCTTCTTCTTGGCTGGGTGTTTTTTATTTTCTATGTTTTGTGATGTACTTAATTCAATTTCTGGAGATTCCGATAAGATTCTTTTGGTTTTAAATGTTTGCGGAAGGTTTTTATTTTTCTTAGATGGTAAGATTATGAGCCTATCATACTTTATGAAAGCCTTATTTCCAGCACCTTTTTCTGCTATTAGTTGCACCTGCAGATCTCTTCGTTTTTTCAAGACCTCAGATGGAAAGTCCTCTTTAATATAGTAATCGGTCTCTTGTAGACATTTTTGTTTTTGTAAGATTTTTATTTTTAAGCCCATTGTAGTGAATGTTACAATAACAGGCCTGACTTTGCCACTGTTTTTAGTCTTTCCCAGTCTTCGGACAGACAAAGAAGACCACATTTTTACGTCTCTTATACTTTTCGGTATTTTTAATTTGGAAGGAATGTTCTTCAATGTTTTTTTCTAGTTGTAGATGTTTCAATTCTAGACTTTTGAATTTCTCATTTATATTTTGATTGATTGATAGTTTAATGTCGTTCTTCATGTCTAGCATATCTTTTTGTAGTTTTTCTAATATGTTTTTAAGTCTTCCATGTTTTTTAATCTGTTTCCACGCTGATTGTTTAGTTTTTTGTAAATTTAGACATTGACAGTTCGAAGTGCTGTTTTGTCAAAGCAGCGCCCTCTGTAGATAGTGACTCTCAAACATAATCGTATAATCTATGGTGCGATTAGTCGATTATTTGTTAACGATTTATAATTGGTGTTGCCTTGTTGTGTTAGATGGCGTTAGATGTAGGTTTTTTTGTTGTATCAACTTATTTATCTTTTAGGTTAGATTGGCATTTTGTTTTATTAACTATATAAATACTGTCTTTCGCACTATTTATTTCACTGATTGTCCATAGTTTATTTATTTCCACTGTTCTTTATAAATAACACGCAATTTCTCCTTGTAATATTCGTATAGTACACCACGTGAGCTGTTTCTTTCAGAATATTTTTAAGCAGTTCGATGTGATTTCACTGTATTTTTTAATAGTCACAAGATATATGCACTGTATTTAATCAAAGTTAAAGCACTTTCAGCACAAAATTCGTAACACTTCCCGATCAAAAGAATTAAATTCAGGAGCACTTTCGGAACACAGTTGTTATTTTGACAGCCGGAAACGGAAACCTAACGTTATAACTTATAGTTAAATTAGCTGACTTTATTTTTTCATACACCCGATTTAAAAGATTAATATGTTCGTCAAACGTAGACGAAATAATAATAATATCATCTTGGAAACAAAACACTTTATTGTTGAATTCTGGACCAAATACGTTGTCCATGAGTCTTTGCATCGTTGAGCTCGCTTCAGATAAACCAAATGACATCCGATTAAAACAAAATAATCCACGTCGCGGAACCGTAAAAGCCGTCTTCTCCGCAGAAGACTCATCAAGGGGTATCTGCCAGTATGCCGATGTTAGGTCTATAGATGATAGGTACTTAATAATAATAATAATAAGCTTTATTTTCCCTTATCTCTAAATACAATACAACACTCATAATATAATTAAAAACTAAGTTCCACTGATTGATTTTCGTCGATTGTTGGCGTTATTCTACGAAGTAAGGTCAATGAGAACACTTTGTAGAGGCTTGAAATTAAATTAATTGGTCTATAATTGTTTATTAGTTTGGGGTCGCCTTTCTTATATAATAGAATTATTTCAGACAAAAGCCATGATTCTGGGAATTCTTTGTTACGTAATATATTATTAAACAATTTCGTTAGTGGTTTAGATATCGTCTCTTCGTTAAGTTTTATCATTTCGTTAGTCACTCCGTCAGGACCTGGACTTTTGCCTGTTTTTAATTTCTTTATTGATGCTCTGATTTCATTCTCCATAAAAATTGTTATTGCATTGCTGTTTGTGATATTTGGTAAATATTCTTCTTCTTCATTTGTGTTTGTGTATAGTTCTTTGTAAAAATTTGTTTGATAGGTACTTAGCGTCACGTAAATTGTCTAATATTTGACTAATATACGGCAAAGGATATGCATCCGTTTTCGTGACCTCATTTAGCTTACGGTTATCTAGGCAGAGTCTAATTGCGCCTGATGGTTTTTGAACCATAACAACGGGTGAATTCCACGGGGATTGTGAAGACGAAACAACTTTCAATTCTAGCATTCGGTCTAGTTCTTCTTCTAGAAGCTTTTGTTTATACGGTGAAAAAGGATAGTGCCGGGGTGTGTAGTGGTCGCCTCCCCGAAGGACGGGTGAATGTTGCTCTGGAGGATTGCATGACAAGTGTCAGTTGCAGCCACTTGTTATTTTATGTATATTTAATCTGGGGGTGATCCTCCCGAGCAATTGAAACCCGCCCGGGCACACTCTGAGCAACGCGACTGACTGGGTACGAGCAGATAGCCATATATGGCAGGGGGGAATAATCTGCTATGAGTGCCCCGCTGGTCACGGCAAAGAACCACTCAGCTCCAACGCTACTTGGGCCAGTGCGTTGGACTATTAGGCCCCTGCGGTGGACCTCCGCGGTGAAGGTCGTAAGCGAGGAAGACGGAGTCCTGGGGGGTTGAGCCCGGCGATCGTAGGTGGTTTAAACGGTCGTCGGGCAACACGCCTCTTCGGTCCCTATTTCACGCGACACGGCTGCCTCTGAGATTAGCCGGCTCGGAGGAAATGGCCATAGGCGAGGGGGGTGGGGTATGGGAAGGGGTCATGCTGACGGAGTAAGTTCTTGGGGAATCACGCAGTCGCCCGACCAAGCGGCTGTGGCCTCAGGACACGAGCTCCCGATGTCGCACTACCGACTCATCCTTGCCCACCTATGTCACCCTAGTAATCCTAACGCTGCAGTGCAGCGTTCCCAAAGGTGCGGGCTCCATGGAGAGTGGGAAGCCAGGGGGATGAAGAAGAAGAAATTGAAATATGGATAAAGGTCACTCAAAAAAAAATAAAAAACCCGCGGAAGCCCTGGAAGGGAAACCGACCAAGGCCAACGCAAAGCCCCAACCTGCGAATTCATCCAAAGGCGAGGGCAAACCCAAGCTCAAGGTTGTAGGGCAACCCGCGACCGGAGCTAAAATCCAACCGATGGTTGTGGAGGATTCTGCGACCACTCAAAATAAAGCATCTGGGAAGACGATGGAACACCAGAGATCCAGAGACAAACCAAAATCACCTAAAGGAAGAAGACCATCGGGGGACGTTGTACAATCGCCTAGCGCGGTTGCCCTCTCCACCGTCACTACCCCAAGGAAGACATCCCGTACTCCGGGTTGTAGTCGTGATAGCACCTCTGCACCGACCGCGACCGAGTTAGTGGAGAACAACACCACACCCACCGTCGTGGAGGATCTCGAGGACTCTGGGTGGATGACGTACGTGCGACCGGGTGGAGCACACGGGACCTCGAACAGAGGGTCCGATGCTCTGACTGGGCGCGCTGCGCCATTTGCTCCGGGGCCCAACAGACTCTCCAGAAGACGGAGGATAGCCTTGGCTAGGCGTGAGCGACGCATGGAAGCGGCGGAAGCAGGAGCGGTCCATGTCTCGATAGCGCAGAGTAGCAGGGCAAAACCTACAGCTACGATGGGTAGTGAACGACAGGGAGATACAAACCCAAAAAGACCACGCCCAAAGGAAACGACGACACCGCGAGGAGACGCCAAGAGGGTGAAAACCAATGTTGAATCAAAAACCAGAACAGGGGAGCAGCAATCCTACGCTGGTGCGGTGCAGTCAGATCTAATGGTTGCCATCACATCGCATGACTCGTACCGCATAAGTGGGGAGAATGCCAACCTGATCCAGTCACAGCTCACGGACTTTATGTTCGAAAGCAGTACCGACACAGATACGTACCCAGTTTTCCTGGGAAAACCGTTCTATATGGATGGTTCCCTGCGACTCTGGTGCGAGGATCAATACACTAAGGAATGGCTGAAAAAGGCAATCCAGAGAGTGACACTACCGAACAATGAGAAGGCTACAGTGAGAGACATCAAGGACATACCGAAGATGGTTAGATGCGGGATCCTGCTCCCTGGCACACCTGGAGCTACTGGCCAACCCTTACGGGTTGAAACCAGTATGAACAAAGTAGGCAGAGTTCTAGAGCGCCAAAACGTATGGGCCCGCGTCGACCGTTGGGTACTACACCAGTTCCTAATTCAGGAAAATGCAGCCTTCGCAATAGTAGGCATCCCAGAGGAAATTATCCCGACACTTCTCCAAAGAGGTAGGAGATTAGGATACCTCTTGGGCTCCGTCTATGTTAAGTTTGACGCTGGTAAAGGGAGATATGTTAGCACGCCACCAGATACGACGGCTGCTGACAGCTCTAATACCCAAAGCCAATCGAAGACTACAGCAATAGCGAAGCCCTCTACAACAACAGCAACTACTGATGCAGCAACCAGTGCAGCAGGCACAGAAGAACAGGATGGGACACACGCATTACGAGCAGTGGAAACAGCGCCGGATCCGGATGCTGACTCTGACAGCTTCGTACTCGGGTCGGAGACGGAACTCGGAAGCGACGCTGAATGGCAGGGGAAGCTCCTACAGCTTCACCTTGATGAAGAGGAGGCGGCATCCCACACTGATGGGCATGCCTAGTAACATTAAATGCCTACAAATAAACCTCCACCACAGCGAAACAGCGACGGCTCAGCTGTGCAAATGGATGGAGTCAAACCAGACAACCATCGCTCTGATCCAGGAGCCGTGGATCAGATCAAAACGAATACATGGATTGTCACGACAAAAAGGTAAGTTAACAGTAACTACAGACCACGACCACCCTAGGGCTTGCATATACACTACTAACAACATAGACTTCCATGCACTAACCGAATTTTGTTCTAGGGATATAAGTGCAATACTAATACAGCTACCACTAACAGACGATACAACTCATAAAGTTGTCCTTGCCTCAATCTACATGCCTGAAGAGGAAGACATACCATCTGACGAACTCTTGGCAATCATACGACACTGCGAGAGGAAAAAATACGAACTAATCATTGCCGCAGACTGCAATGCCCACCATCCACTGTGGGGCATGGAAACAAGCAATAACAGAGGTAATTCTTTAGTTAATTCCTTATTTACTACTAATTTGACAATTAAAAACATAGGCAACGAACCCACATTCGTAAATAAACGTAGCCAAACAATAATCGATATAACTCTTGTAACTTCCAACATAGAAAATTTTGTAAACAACTGGTACGTGTCAAAAGAGCCATCATGCTCAGACCATAGATGGATACGTTTTGACATCCGAGCAACACTTCCTACAGTTAAGGAAATCAGGAAGCCACGCTGTACTAATACACAGAAATACATACAAACACTAAGGAACTTAGATTATCAACTGACAGAAACAGATCTACAAGGCCCGTGCCAAATTGAAAAACAGGTATCAAGATTCACGAACTATATTATTTCAGGCTATAAAGAGTCTTGTCCCATATCCAAAATACATACAGGGTCGATGCCATCACAACCATGGTGGAACAGAGAACTTGAAAAGATCAGACATAAAGTGAGGAAAAAGCTCAACAGAGCTATGAACACCAGGTCGGAAGAGGACTGGGATGATTACAGAGACACTAAAAAGGAATACAAAAAGTGCCTCAGATTCAGGAAAAGCAATTCCTGGAAAAAATTCTGTAGCAACATCGGGAAATGCCATGATGCCAACAGAGTAAGGAAAATACTATCAAACGATGGAAATAAACAGTTAGGCTCTATAAAGAAAAGTGATTCCACTTTCACAGACTCTAAAGTAGAAACAATAAAGAATAAAGAACTCATAGGAACACACTTCCCTGGCTGCTCCTTTGTTGATAAAAACAAAGTAGAACAGGTATATAACAACGAAAATAGAACGCCCTCCTGGGAGGAGGCTAAAACCATTATTGACATAGTTAAAGTGACTTGGGCGATTAAAAGCTTCCAACCATTTAAGAGTGCAGGACCTGACGAAATCTTCCCTGCGCTACTACAATGGGGAGCAGAACGGATAACGACCAAGCTCACTCTGATTGCACAAGCATGCTTAGCCTACGGTTACATTCCCCAGAGCTGGACAGAGGTAAATATTACCTTTATACCCAAACCTGGTAAGGCTGACTATACTAATCCTAAGTCATTCAGACCAATTAGCCTTACCTCTTTCCTCCTAAAAACAATGGAAAGAATCATCGACAGGAATATAAGACAGAATTCATTACAACACATACCGCTACACCAGAACCAACATGCTTACAGCTCTGGAAAATCCACAGAATCGGCTCTTCATAACGTTGTCACCGAAATCGAAAGCGCTATTCAAAACAAAAACATCTGTTTGGGCGTATTCATAGATATTGAAGGAGCCTTTGACAAAACAAAGTACACAAGCATACACAATGCCCTCACACACCACAAAGTTAGCAAGATGCTAATAAATTGGATAGTAGGCATGCTAAGCAGCAGAGTAATAAACATAGAAGGTGATGACCAGAAGGCCCTAGTAGTCAAAGGCTGTCCACAGGGTGGAGTACTTTCCCCACTCCTTTGGAATATGGTAGTAAATGGTCTCATCACCCTTCTGAACAAGCACCACTTTAGAACAATTGGTTACGCAGACGACCTGGTGATATTAATCACAGGAAAACAAGCTTCCACAGTGATGGACTTAGCTGAAGCAGCCCTAAGAATCGTCAAGATGTGGTGCGATAAGCATGAGTTGTCGGTCAACCCTCAAAAAACCGAGATCATAATGTTTACGCAAAAACGTATTCTGGGTAGATACAACCTACCAAGATTATCCGGTGTAGAACTAAAACCGGTAAATGAGGTTAAATACTTAGGAACAACCCTTGACAGTAAACTAAACTGGAACAAACACCTGGATAACACAATCAAGAAATCAACAATAGCATTCTGGCAATGTAAGAAAATGCTGGGCAAGACATGGGGTCTCACGCCCAATATTGTACAATGGCTGTACAATAGTGTTATAAGACCAATCCTTAGCTATGGATCACTCGTATGGTGGCCGCGTACCGAACTCACTACTGCGGCATCCAAACTACAACAAGTTCAAAGACTAGCATGTGTAGCCACAACGGGCTGCATGAAAACCACACCAACCGCGGCACTTGAAGTACTATTAAACATGTACCCTCTGCCGCTTCATATCCAGATGGAAGCAACTAAAGCCGCTTTGAGACTAAAGAACCAAAATCTCTTAACAAAACGACTTGGTACACCTCACCTGAGAAATCTCCAGGAAATATACAAGGAAATTCCCACAATTCTAGCAGCTACAGATAAAATACCAAAGCAATTTATCTTTGACAAAAAGTATAAAATACAATTATCAGGGGACATCGACTCCGGTGTGAGTAAAGACACACCATTAGAAATATACACCGATGGCTCTAAAACTAAGACAGGAACCGGTTACGGAGTTTTCTCTGAAGACTTAAACATACATATCCATAAACCGCTAGGAACCCTCAATACAGTATTTCAGGCGGAAACTATGGGCATCTTGGCAGCAGCAATAGCCATTAAGGACAGAAATATCAAAGGCTGCAAAATCACAATATTTTCGGACAGTCAAGCGACTTTGCTAGCCCTGGAGAGCAACATACACACATCAGGTATCATCCATGAATGTCACGAGGTCCTCAGTGAGGTATGTACTAATAATAACGTTACCTTAAGGTGGATCAAAGGACATAGCGGATCACGAGGCAATGATTTTGCCGATGCTCTGGCCCGGCGTGGTTCGGAAACCAGGGCAATCGGACCAGAACCCATCATACCACTCCCTTTTGTAACCATAAATTCACAACTGAGAATATTTGCACATAAAAAACACCAATGGTCATGGTCACAGTTACTAGAATGCCGTCAGGCAAAACTTGCAGTCTCAGACATTAATCCAAAACTCACAAAACAACTACTACGCCTGAAGAAGAAAGACCTAAAAGCAGTAGTAGGAGCTATAACGGGACATGGACCGTTTAACCCTTAAATGCATAATGATATAGATCTACATCGTACGATTAAATAGCCCATGGCTCAAATATGCTGTGTGCGAAGTTGTATTTATTTACTTTTTAAATGAATTTGATATTTACACGTTTGATTTCTGAACGCAAAAACCAACTCTTGACCGTTAATTTTTTACGCTGTGTGCCGCAGATACTACAAATTGGTTTTTTTTTCATAAATACATCAACAATATTTTTCGAAATAAAATAATATTTTTATTACATATGGGTCATTCCATGTCAAATCGACAAATAGTTGGACGCGACCCCCACCGATTCGGATGATTTTTGGTGGAGAGTTTTGTCTCATTATAAAACGAAGTTCTGCCAAAGGAAACAAATTTAAAAAAAATTTCCTAAGAGATATTCAATATCAAAAATTTCATTGTTTTTCCGATTTTATGAGTTTAGTTATTTAATATTTCAGAGACTACTGAGTATTAAAAAAAAACTCTGGTATATTTTCAGAGGATACTTAAAGGTATGAGAATTTTTTTTTTTTTTTTTAAATTTTGAAACTGATCAAAATTAAAAAATTTTGAATTTTTCAAAATCGTGAAAAGTATCCATCGCGGGAAAATTTTGGCCTGAAAATTTTTTATATTATACTTATAACATATCTAAAGATATTCTGAAATTTTTAGAGGGGTGTTATTTTTCGTTTCATAGATATGAATTTTTGAATTTTGACCAACAAAAAAAAATTTTCTATTTTTATAATTTTTTTTTGTTAAATATCATTATTCTACTACATGATTACTAAAATTTGATGTCTAAAATATTTTTTTTATGTTAATGGGATGTGAAAACAAAAATATTTCAAAATTGTATGTGATTATCTGTTTATTTAGAATACTATTTAACATTTAAGGCTTCCGTGATGAAATGAAAGGATTAAAAGCATAAAGGAAGTATTTAATTTTTAAGACTGTAATTCCTCTTGTTCTTTCAGAGTTTGTTGCAGTTTATTTCGTACGACGTTTTTTGGTCACTCCCTTTTCTGAGGTTGATGTCTCAGACCTTTTTCTCAATCTTGAAAGAAAGAAATGATATCAATTTTAAAATAAAAGATTAATTGCCATCAAGTAAAAAAACTCGAAATTCTGATTTTCCTACCTGGTTTTCATTGGTGATTCATCGATGATATCATAAACATCAGTGTTTTTTAGGCGGCAGAGTGTGACACTTTTAACATTATTTAAGTTTTGATTTAAAGTTGAATCTATAATATATAATTATTATATTTTGAAATATTTTTGTTTTCACATCCCATTAACATAAAAAAATATTTTTGACCTCAAATTTTAGTAATCATGTAGTAGAATTATGTTATTATTTTTTTTGTTAATGATATTTAACAAAAAAAAATTATAAAAATAGTGAAAAATTATTTTTTTGTCAAAATTCAAAAATTCATATCTATGAAACGAAAAATAACACCCCTCTAAAAATTTCAGAATATCTTTAGATATGTTATAAGTATAATATAAAAAATTTCAGGCCAAAATTTTCCCGCGATGGGTACTTTTCACGATTTTGAAAAATTCAAAATTTTTTAATTTTGATCAGTTTCAAATTTTTTTTTCAAAAAAATTTTTTTCTCATACCTCTAAGTATCCTCTGAAAATATACCAGAGTTTTTTTTTTAATACTCAGTAGTCTCTGAAATATTAAATAACTAAACTCATAAAATCGGAAAAACAATGAAATTTTTGATATTGAATATCTCTTAGGAAATTTTTTTAATTTTTTTTTCCTTTGGCAGAACTTCGTTTTATAATGAGACAAAACTCTCCACCAAAAATCATCCGAATCGGTGGGGGTCGCTTCCAACTATTTGTCGATTTGACATGGAATGACCCATATACAGGGTGTTAAAATCCGATGAAACAATACTTTCACAGGAAATAGTATACTTGATGTAGAAGTCATCCACCAAGTCTGAGTTTTCTAGGCATAATATATCATAAGTTATTACTAATCAAAACTAGTATCTATTTTCTATTAATAGGAGATTATTATAGTAAGGAGCTCTAAAATTGCGATCGGATGCGCCTGTGTGCGTGAAAATAGCATATAGATATAGCACGCTATATGTAGGTCAGGGTAGGGTTGTCAAAAATAATACAAAATAATAATTTTTCAACTTTGTATGGAAAAATAAAGTGATCATCTCGGTTTCAAAAGTATGTGTATATGATTTGAAATGTGATATAGATTAAGCCCTCAAAGTATTGTTTCACCGGGCACCAACACCCTGTATATTATATAAAAAAAAATTCCCATAATCTATGGAATAGATCCCATCTATTTCAATTGATTGGGAAGTAAGGGGTGGGCCATATAAAGTTTGCATTTTTTCATTTTTCGACTGTAATGTTGGCTGTGTGGCATGTTGCGCCATCCTGTTGAAACCAAATATCGTCCATGTCATACTCTTCAACTTTTGGAAACAAAAATTCGTTGAGCATGGCACGATAACGCTCGCCATTGACCGTAACGGCGGCTCCTTGCTCATTGCCCAATGATGCCGCCGGACCAAAACCCACACCAAACCGTAAGTCTTTGTGGGTGCATTGGCTTCTCAATGGTGACGTGTGGATTTTCCGACCCCCAGATGCGACAATTTTGCTTATTGACATAGGCCAATCATTTTTATGGATTTTTTTTCACATTTCTTTCAGTTTGGACTGAAGACTTACCACTTTGGAAGTAACTTTTCAATATTTTCCAATTTTGTTCAAGCGTATAGCGTCCCATTTCGTAAATGTCAAACCTTTAACTAAATTATGAACACAAATTGAATGACATTTGAGCTGTCATTCTCTAAATAAACAGTAGTTCAAAATGCAAAAGTTAGATCGCACACCCTATACTACAAAAAATCATGCATTTAAGGGTTAACAAACACCTTTTCACCCTAGGTATAACTGACAGTCCGCTATGCAGAGCCTGCATGGAGGAGGAAGAAACAGCTGCTCATGTGCTGCTGAAGTGCACAGGAGTCGCACACTCCCGGGCATTACACCTTGGCTCACCGAGGATGCTCTCTGAGGCGGTCGCCAGACCTAAGAAGCTGGCTGGCTTCTTGGAGGAGCTGGGTTGGAGTGCATCCTAATTTCTTCTTCACCCACACGCAAAATAGGCGCATTTACGACGTCGATTTGCGGAAAATAGCCCGCTTAATCTATCTATCTATCTAAGGATAGTGCCGTCGCTTGATCGGCTTACCGTCACCCGTGTCGATCGTATGATGTATTAAAGTTGTACGACCTAGACCGACTAACTCTGAACTTATGCTATTAAATTTATTTTTAGTTTCATTAGCGATCTCGAGTTGTTTTGTGTCAAGTGACTTATAATCAACTAAGCCGTGTCCAGTTGTAAAGAATTAACACCAGACAAAAAATTACTTTGATTAAAATTTTTGTAGACGACTTGATTCAAATTTAATTTAAATTGATTTATAAAATCCATACCTAAAATAATTGGAGTTTGTATGCGTTGCACAATATTAAATTTAATAATTTTACATTCATTAATTATTATATTGAATGGGTAACAACATGTAACCGTTCGACACAACTAATGAGCCATCAGCTGTTACCACATTCTGTTTTGCCTTATTTTATTTATTTTAAAACCTAACTGATTAAATATTTTATAGCTATCTTTACCAAGTATTGAAATGGACGCTCGGGTGTCCAGTAAAGATACCGCTTCTAAATCGTTTACTTTTATTTGTAGATACGGTCTAAGGTCATTGCTATTATTTTTAAACAGGACTAACGCATTATTAATGACTTTTCTATTACGAGAGCCCTGATTCACTCGTTTTTTGAAAAATTATTACAAGACGGGCAATTAGTTGTTTTCATACCTTCCTTTCCACATTTATAACAGACTACCTCGCGCTTGTGACAATTATAACTTATAATATGTTCCGTAGAACCGCATTTAAAACACACGTTTTGAGACTGTGTATTTAATTTACTATTTTGTATAGTATAAACTGTTTTAAAATATTTTTATTAAAATTTGTTTTTTCTTTATGCATATCTGCCGTAAGTTGATAATTACTTAAATTTGGTTCTTTAAAACTATCGGCTTTCGCCTTTGCCATTTCTAAGCGTTTTAAAATACACTTTAATTGAGAAATGGACGTTATAACAACTAATGCCAATTCTTTGATATGCTCGGGACGAATATTGTGCAATAAAATTTCTAACTTAGACTCCTCCGAAACCGGTTTGTGCGAACATTGCTTGCATGATAGAAAAATATGCTAGCGCCGTTTCGTGTTTAAATTGAGTTCGTTGTCGAATCTCATTTAATAATTTATAATCGTAATCAGGTGTATCAAAATCAGTCTTTAAATCGTCTAATAATATGTTTAATGACGTAAAATTATCCTTATTTGCCCTAAACCAAAATAACGGGGCTTTTTCTAATAAATCGGGGAAACCCTTAATTAATTGCGAATCTGAAATATTTCTTGCAGATTGCAATTCTAAAACACGTTCAACAAAAGCACGCACGCATGACGAACCATCATATTTAATGTTAAATGAATTTAAATTTACACTTTTCTGTAAAAGAACGGTAGAAACCTGGTCATTACCTCAAGGATACCCTTCAGTCTTCGATTTAGCCGGACTGACAAAACTCTCTTGCTCAGACTGCGAGTTAGAGGACATTTCATCATCGCTGAGAGCTGTCAATATCCTAACTAACCTAGTCTTTAAATCTATCACAGACACATCCTTCAATCTTTCACACCTGTGTAAAATGTACTTAGCTCGTTCCTTCATGCGAAGTTTGCGCGATCCTTCTGGAGCTCCTTTCTTCTCCAGGCCGCATTCCAACTCAGCAACTTTGCCAGATAACACCTCGAGATCGTCAGATGACCTCTGCTCGACCTTCAGGCTACCTCGTTTCCGAAGACGAAGTGCCTGTTTCAGCTGCTTTCGAAGTGCATCACGGGACGTCTCTGGATCGCTGGAAATGCCAAGATGACTCATCTCAAAAATGATTTCATCTTTTAACAAATGAAACACTGGCAACCTGTATGATGACATAGTGTAATGAACTAAGTACAAAATATAAACTAGGTTACAATTAAAATAAATTTGCTTGAATAACTCGCCAGGTATCTGTTGCTATGCAGCTGTCGGCTCGCCACGTTTCCGATCTTAGTGACGTATCGATACTGCACTACTACATAAATTTATTTAATGTCGGCTTCGCAGTTGGGGTCAAATTTGTAACAATTTTAGCCAGGGGCTACTGTTCCCACCCGGTGGTCCCGCCTTGTCGTGGCGGTGGGCTGGAGCGTGCACCCTCGCACCCCGCAAGGTGTTTAGTTGGCAAGAGGGTGCCGCGACCAAGAGGACCACACGGAGCTCCTCTCCCCACACCGCTTGTTAAGCAAGCGGTGCCCTCGGGGACGAGGAGGGTGGCTAGTAGGCCACCGGAGGAGGACGCCGAACCGCAGGCGGCGTATAACCTGCACAAAGGCGATCGCGAGCCTTGGGGGACTAAATCCCCCCAGAAAGTGCGACCGCAAGCCCCGCCCGCTGCCGCCAGCGCCGTCCAATATGGACGACGGCTGGACGCAGGTAGTGTGGCGGGGAAACAAGAGGGCCAAGGTCGTGGCCCCTTCGATGGCGGCGGAGGCCTCACCATCCGAGGGGGCAGCGGCCCCCTCTCAACCAGCGAAGACGCGGGCGGTGGCACAGGCTCCCCAAAAGGGTAGAGCACCTGCCACCCCCACCAACCGGACTACGACGCGGGCGGCGGCAGAAGCTCCCCAGCAGGGTCGAGCACCTGCCACCCCCAACAATCGGAGTACGACAACGGCGGCCGTGGTTGCTCCCCAGCAGGGTCGAGCACCGGCCGCCAAGAAGGGCAAGAAGAAAAAGGGGCCGCGCGCGCCGAAGTCGGCGGCAGTAGTGGTGACGCTGCTGCCAGCCGGCGAAGCCAAGGGCATGACGTATCCCAACGTCATGACCCAGGCGCGCGCGGCTATCGATCTTGAGGAGATCGGAGCGGGGGAGGGCCTCCGCTTCCGCACGACCGCCAACGGGGCTCGTCTATTGGAGTGTCCCGGTGCCGAAAGTTCCGGCATCGCGGATCGTCTGATGGCGGGCCTCCGGGCGGTCTGGCCGGAAGAGGTGGTGCGTGTCCACAGGCCGGTGAAAATGGCAGAGATCAGGATCACCGGCCTGGACGATTGCGCCACGAAGGAGGAGGTGGCGGCGGCTATCGCGGCCCAGGGCGGATGCGCCCCGGAAAACGTTGTCGTGGGCGAACTTCGCCCCGGCTTCTCCGGGGCCAGCTCGGTGTGGGCGCGATGCCCTATAGAGACGGCCACCTCCCTGGCCACTCCCCCGCCGGGCAGACCGGCAAATCATCCTGGCAGGTTGCGCGTGGGCTGGATTGCGGCCCACGTGCGCCTGCTGGAGTCGCGCGCCTGGCGGTGCCTCCAGTGCTTCGGCAGGTGCACGAGTACGGTTGACCGCAGGGAACTTTGCTTCCGCTGCGGTCAACCTGGACACAAGGCGGCCATGTGCTCGGCCGCACCGCACTGCGCTTTGTACGCGGCGGCCGGGCGCAAGGCTGATCACCGGGCGGGGGGCAAAGCTTGCTTCCCGTCCGGCTCCAACACGGAGCGGAACAGGCGCCGCAAACAAAAGCGGCGCCTAAAGAAGAAGTCGGCCGGAGGAGCACCGGCCGGCGTTTCGGCCCCCGCTGTGGCGTCTCAGACGCCCGATAGCGGGGGCGATGGAGGAAGGGAGGAGGCGATGGAGGTGGTTCGACCTTAATGGACCACACCCTTCGCCTCCTCCAAGGTAACTTGAACCATTCCGCCAGGGCTCAGGACATGTTGCTCCAGAGCATGGCGGAGTGGTCAATTGATGTTGCCGTGGTCGCCGAGCCGTATTTCGTTCCCCCAGCCGACGATTGTTGGTTTGGGGACGACTGCGGCTTGGCCATACATGTCAGAAGGGCCGCGGCGATCCCGCCCTTGGTAATGGTGGCCAAGGGTTCTGGGTTCGTCGCGGTATCGATGTTAGACACCGTCGTGATTGGGGCGTATTTCTCTCCGAGCCGGCCTATTGTCGAGTTTGAGCAGTTCCTGGACGGGCTCGAGGCGATTACTCACCGCTTCGCCCCCCGTCCAGTGATACTCGCGGGGGACCTCAATGCGAAATCTGTCGCTTGGGGCTCCCCCCGCTCTACACCTCGCGGTAGGCTGCTGGAGGAGTGGGCGGTCGCGACTGGCCTCTGTGTACTCAACAGGGGTTCGGTCGCGACTTGCGTGCGATGGCAGGGCGAGTCCATCGTGGACGTTACGTTCACGAGCTCTGCCATCGCGGATCGCATCCGTGGCTGGAGAGTGTTGGTGGGGGCGGAATCATTGTCGGATCACCGATACATTCGGTTTGATCTTTCCGCCCCCACGCCAGCTGCGGACGCCCGCGGGAGTACGCCCCGATCATTCCCCAGATGGGCATTGAAGCTCCTGAATAAGGAGCTCTTGATGGAAGCCTCTACGGTGGCGGCGTGGACGCCCATGCGCCCATACCCCGTGGACGTGGAGGCCGAGGCGCTCTGGTTCCGGGACGCGATGCGTCGCATTAGCGACGTTTCGATGCCCCGGGTCGGCCCTTGGTCTCCCACGAAGTCGACGTACTGGTGGTCGCCCGAGATAGCGCAGCTCAGAACTGTATGCGTCCGGGCGAGGCGCCAGTGCGCTCGACACCGCCGTCGCCGCCTTCCGCGTCGCAACGATCCCGTTGCCTTCGCGGAGGAGGAGGCCCGGCTGCATGGCTTGTACAAAGAGGCGAGGGGAGCCATGCGGCTGGCCATCAAGATGGCCAAGGAACAGCACGCGGAGCGCCTTTTGGAGACGCTCGAGGAAGATCCTTGGGGGCGCCCATACAAGATGGTGCGCGGCAAGTTGCGCCCATGGGCGCCCCCCATAACCGAGCGTCTACCGCTTCAGCAGCTGCGGGACATTGTTTCTACTCTGTTCCCGCAGGAGCAGGAGGGATTTATCCCGCCTGCTATGGGTGAGCCGCCGGATGCCACCGGCGGCGAGGCCCCTGCTGAAGTGCCCCACATCACCGGGGAGGAGCTCCGCGTGGCCGTAGTCAGGATGAGTGCCAAAGACACGGCACCCGGACCGGACGGCATCCATGGTCGGGTCCTGGCCTTGGCCATCAATGCCCTAGGGGACCGACTCTTGAGGCTTTACGACTCTTGCCTCGAGTCGGGACGGTTTCCCTCGCTGTGGCGGGAGGGTAGACTCGTCCTTCTTCGGAAGGAGGGGCGCCCGGCGGATACAGCCGCCGGTTACCGTCCTATCGTGCTGCTGGACGAGGTGGGCAAATTGCTGGAACGCATTCTGGCTGCCCGCATCGTCCAGCACCTGGTCGGGGTGGGACCCGACCTGTCGGCGGAGCAGTACGGCTTCAGAGAGGGCCGCTCAACCGTGGACGCGATCCTTCGCGTGCGGACCCTCTCAAATAAAGTCGTATCACAGGGCGGGGTGGCTTTGGCGGTGTCGCTCGACATCGCCAATGCATTCAACACCTTGCCCTGGTCCGTGATAGGGGGGACACTCGAGAGGCATGGAGTTCCCCCCTACCTCCGCCGGCTGGTCGGCTCCTACTTGGAGGCCAGGTCGGTAGTATGCACCGGGCACGATGGGACCGTTTACCGGTGTCCGGTCGTATGCGGGGTTCCTCAGGGGTCGGTCCTCGGACCTCTCCTTTGGAATGTCGGGTACGACTGGGTGCTGAGAGGCGCCCTGCTCCCGGGCCTGAGCGTAATTTGTTACCCTGATGACACGTTGGTCATGGCCCGGGGGCAAGACTTCAGGGAGGCTACCCGTCTCGCCACAGCGGGGGTGGCCCTCGTCGTCGGCCGTATTAGAAGACTGGGCCTCGCGGTGGCGCTCAATAAATCCCAGGCCCTGTGGTTCCACAGGGCTGGGGTGACGCCACCTGCAGGGGCCCAGATCGTAGTTGGAGGCGTCCCAATAGAGGTCGGGGTGCGACTGAAGTACCTCGGCCTCATACTGGACAGCCGTTGGACCTTCCGGACCCACTTTATGGAACTTGTCCCCCGATTGATGAGGACAGCCGGCGCATTGAGCCGGTTGCTCCCGAATATCGGGGGACCAAACCGTGTTGTGCGCCGCCTCTATGCGGGGGTGGTGCGTTCGATGGCCCTGTACGGCGCGCTCGTTTGGGCCGTACCAGGAAACCGGACAACAACCGTTGTCCGGCGCCTGCGCCGGCCACAGCGCGTCGTAGCTATCAGGGCCATCCGCGGATACCGCACCGTCTCCTTTGAGGCGACGTGTGCACTGGCGGGGACGCCGCCCTGGGAGCTGGAGGCGGAGGCGCTCGCCGACGATTACCGTTGGCGCTGCGACCTCCGCGCTCGGGGCGTTGTGCGTCCCCTCAAAGCTGCGGTTCGAGACCGGAAGGCCCAATCTCGGCGGTCCGTGCTAGAGGCCTGGTTCAGGCGCTTGGCCAACCCCGACTGGGGCCTAAGGACCGTCGAGGCGATTCGCCCTGTCCTCAAAGACTGGGTGAATCGCGGCGAGGGACGCCTCACCTTTCGTCTGGTGCAAATGCTGACCGGGCATGGTTGCTTCGGGAAGTACCTGCATCGGATACAGGTTGAGCCGACGACGAGGTGCCATCATTGCACGAGCGACCTGGACACGGCAGAGCATACGCTCGCTGTCTGCCCCGCATGGGAGGAGCAGCGCCGTGTCCTGGTCGCACAAGTAGGACGGGACTTGTTGCTGCCGGGCGTCGTGGCATCGATGCTCGACAGCGACGAGTCCTGGAAGGCGATGCTCGACTTCTGCGAGTCCACCATCTCGCAGAAGGAGGCGGCGGGGCGGGTGAGGGAGAGCTCTTCCCTCCCCGACCGACCCCGTCGCCGCCGAGGTCGAGCGGGGGGCCGGCCCCGGGATGTGTCCCGGGATCTGACCCCCTAAGTGTACCGGGTCCACTAACACCGGACCCGAGGGGTGCTGCGCTAGGCATCAGCGCGCACCCTCTGCAACATCTACCGGGGGATGGTCAGCCGCGCTCCCCGACTCGGGCTGGTTCTGAGCTGGCCTGAGTCGGGGAGATCCACCATCACGCGGCCCCATATCGGCGGGCGTTGATTGGCCCGCCTACCGAGTGAGCCGGTGGTCGCCGTTCGCGACGGCTGCCGGTTCGGCGTCCGGGGGTGACGGGGCGATACGTAAGCGTCGATCGCGAACGCGTCCTGTCACACCTATTCCATCGGATGTCGAGCGCGATTGGCGGGAGGTTTTGGTGCGGTTCAACCCCCACATACCCCACTCGCGGGGCGAGTGGAAGTCCGGCGATTTCCTCCCGTCAACCAAAAAAAAAAAAAAGGTGCTACTGTTACTTCACCAGTAGCTGCTAGCGGGAACAGTCTACTCAAATACTACTCAGGGCGCCAATAAAAATAAATTAGACATTCAAGAAATTATTATCTATAGATACTATGATGGCTGTAGTATGGTATAAAATAAAAGTTATATAATGCAAAAGTAGATTACGTAACTTATTGTGGTGATTACAAGGCAAGGCGCCTCAACCTCTTTCTTCGGATACAAGTACACTCCAATTCCAGGACGACAAATCACGAACGTTCCGTGGATTGAGTTATGTAATATGTACGATTACAATAAATAGTCTCGTATAACGGGACTCTTGGACCCTAAAATGAATTTAAATCACACGTATACTTCACGTTATAGTTACACTATTATAAAGAAATCAATCTAACATTTAAACACAGCCAATGTTAAATACAATAAAATCACTTACCGAAGTATCAAGTTTCGAGCACTTTTAAACAGAATGATTTAACATTCAATTAATACTGACTTTTGCACTACTGTCTCTCAAATAGATCAGATAGTTCTTCAATTTAAAACTTGCCTTATAATGAAGGACAAGATCAAATGCTCGAGCTTAAGTACTTTCGATACACAATAGATGCATACATTTACCCGTCTTTGGTCGAATGTTACATCGAAATTACCCATGTTCCGACGTAATCCCACCACCACTACGCACCACGACGGCTACCGGCTGCGGAAGTAGGCGGGGCGCGACCAGGTATTGCGCTGTGATCTACTCCCGAGCACGCACATTAATTATGACAAATATTTCATACAACTCAATTGTACAATCTGCATAAATAAATATTATCAAAGTTCAATAAGTGTTCATTAGTCGACTCCCCATAACCATCAAGCAGCGGCG
This sequence comes from Trilocha varians, assembly GCA_030269945.2. NCBI lineage: Eukaryota > Metazoa > Arthropoda > Insecta > Lepidoptera > Bombycidae > Trilocha > Trilocha varians. Next base: position 659,811 of record AP028282.1, read on the forward strand.
CAATTAACTGGTGACCCCGACGTGATCATCTACAAAAAACGAACCTCAAAACTTCGCCAGCCTACGTCTGCAGCGACGTGTTACGTACCCGCTAGAAGAAGCCCTCAGGATCCGCCAGCCTACGACTGCAGCGCAAGCATCCGAGGGACGCAGCCCACGTCTGCAACCACGGGTTACGTGGCAACCTAACTTCACATACTTCGCCAGCCTACGTCTGCAGCGACAAGTTCCGAGGGAAGTGCATTTCTTTTCTATTCCTAGTTCTATATATCCTATTTATTTGCGTTAACAACGTCTACAGTACGAACAAACATCAAAACTATAGGTGCCTACGTCACCATAAAGCTAACTTAACTCAACTTATATGATCGCGTCAGCGATTTGAAAGCACATCAATTTATTAATTGTTTTCACTACAAAATCAACTAAAATATTTACAACATTTAAATAGTTTAAAGGGTTATATCGTTTGTTTCTAGCAATACCATCACAACTAAGCATCCACTTTATGCCTTCTAACACCCTTCAACTGAGTGCTAATTAATATTATTTACTTAAAACAATAGTTTCAATTACGTTGCCGAACATTCCAGGTGACGCGTGCATCTCAAGTTTGCATTATCATCGCGACTCGGGCGAGCTGACATCGACTGCAAAAACCGGTTAGCTATGCAACGCGACTCGAGCGCTTGGAACTTGCGTAACGTATTAACATTTGTTTTATTTCATTTATTTGCACTTTACAATCGTACTACTTCCTACATTGTTAAAGATGTCCGAATTAAGCAAAGGGGCCATGTAAGGGCCAGACTAACTCTGTTTCAAAAATATTTAACACCACTGTTAGAAGCGAAACAAGCTTCCGACATAGAAACAAACGAATTAAAAATTCGTCTCGCTAAGCTAAACGATTTATCCTCAAATGTTGAGGACCTCCAATCGAGGATTGAACTGCTGGATGAGGATGAAAATACCCAAGTGCAGGAAAGAGAAGCAACTGAGAACTGCTTTTTTTCATTGATGGCCCAAGGGCAATCCCTTCTAGACTATTTTAGAAAGATGATCAGTATGCTCCTGGCATAATATTTAGAAGATTTCTCAACTATAATCAGTCTATGACCAAAAATAAAAACAACACAGTTACTGAGTACGGCTCTGTACGAAATGATTCAAAAGAATAGTAATAGTGCATTGTACAGTTTTGCAACTTATAATTGTAAAAATGTAAAACGATCAGTTCGAGATATTCAAGATCTATGTGGTTCTATGGATATCATAGCACTCCAGGAGACATGGTTACTACCGCATGAGATATCGTATTTGAATACCATTGATGAGAATTTTAGCTCCACGGGCGTATCGGCGGTGGACACGGAAAAAGGAATACTACGTGGTCGACCTCACGGTGGTGTGGCGTTACTGTGGCGAAAACCATCGTTTCCGAACGTTTCTGTCGTGCATTGTGCAAGTGTACGAATATGTGCAATTAAAATTGTTTATTTTAATACTGAGTGTGTATATGCCGATTGATAACTCGCTTAATTTACCTGAGTATACGGATTGTCTTAGTAGCTTGAGTGCGATTATAATTAATGAAAATGTTGAGTTAGTATATGTTCTAGGAGATTTTAATGCACATCCTACAGAAAAGTTTTATAGTGAATTGTGTGATTTTTGTATTGAACAAAATTTATTATGTGTTGATACAAAGATATTGGGAGTATCATCTGATGCCTATACATTTATCAGTGAGGCACATGGGTCGAGGCGGTGGTTAGACCATTGTTGCTTTAGCTGCTTTAGCGACAGTCAATAATGTTTACGTGAAGTATAATATTACATGGTCTGACCACTTTCCTCTTATTATTGAATGTAAACTTGATGTTGTTAAGCAAAACAGGCTGTTAGTTGAGAACCGTCCTGAACGTTATGATATTGTATGGGGAAAAAGAAGTAATTTAAATATGGATAATTATAGGGAAACATGTCATCAAATGTTGAAAAATATAGACTTTCCGGAGGAATTTCAGAATTGTTGTGATTGCTTCTGTGATGAACGGCTGCATAAAACGATTATAGATAAATTGTATAAAAATATTGTTGCGTGCCTGAGTAGATCCGCAGTCATTAGTTTAGACAATAAGACAAATAGATTACATAAAAAGAGAAAACATGTAATAGGTTGGAATGATCACGTTGCCACTGCACATAGGAAAGCTAGGGTGTTGTTTGAACGGTGGGTCAACCATGGCAAACCTTCAGTGGGTCAATTTTATTCTGACATGTGTGTAAGTAGAAAGATCTTTAAGTCCAGACTAAAATGGTGCCAAAATCATAAAGAACAAATAAAAATGGATTTGATTGCTTCACATCACAAAAGTAACGACTTCTCTAGTTTTTCGAAAAGTATTAATAAATGTAATTCTAAACAGTCTCCCCCAGCTGCAATACAGGGAATAAGCAATTTCAAAGACTTGGCTGATCTATTCAGGAATCATTTTCAAGTAAAATCAAGGTTGAACTCATTGGCTCCCGCGATGTTCAACACTGAGCGAAATTATTGTTTTCGATTGAGAGTTAATGCAACTGATGTTAAATAAATCATAAAAACAATGAAACGTGGTAAGTCACCAGGGCACGATAGCCTAAGTGTTGAACATCTGCGGTATGCTGGGCCTCATTTGCCTAGGGTACTGGCCTTACTGTATTCTTTGTGCATAAGTCATTCGTATTTGCCTGATGATATGATGAAAACAATTGTGGTTCCCGTAATTAAAAATAAAACGGGAGATACAGCTGATAAAAATAACTATCGACCTATATCACTGGCTACTATCATCGCCAAAGTGTTTGACAGTTTGCTCAATAAGCAGCTGGAGGAGTTTGTAGACATACACCATAATCAGTTTGGTTTCAGAAAGGGCTTGTCTACGGAGAGTGCAATCTTGGCACTTAAGCATACTGTTAGATACTACACGGACCGAGGCACTCCAGTCTATGCCTGCTTTTTGGACCTATCAAAGGCTTTTGACCTGGTTTGTTACGATATCATTTGGAATAAATTACAAGCACTAAAGGTACCAATTGAAATCATTAAAATACTGCAGTACTGGTATGCAAACCAGGTCAATTATGTTAAATGGATGGGAGTGCTGTCCGATCCGTATGGTTTGAAATGTGGAGTAAGGCAGGGCGGTCTGACTTCACCTGTCTTATTTAATATATATGTAAATGAATTAATAGAGGAACTCAGTAGCCAGCGCATTGGATGTCACGTAGATAATGTCTGTGTTAACAATTTAACGCTACGCTGACGATATGGTGTTGCTGAGTGCCTCTGAGTGTGGTCTGCGGCAGTTACTGGGAATCTGCGAATCATATGCTACTGATCATGGGTTGAAATACAACGCTAAAAAGAGCGAGTATATGGTCTTTGAGGTCGCCAAAAAGTCACCCGTTAACGTGCCAGTTCTTACACTAGAAGGCATGCCATTAAATAGAGTACATAAATTTAAATACCTGGGACATGTGCTAACGACCGACCTTAAAGACGATCAGGATATTGAACGTGAACGCAGAGCGCTGTCTGTAAGGGCAAACATGCTCGCCCGCAGGTTTACTCGATGCTCTCGTGCAGCTAAGATAAGTCTTTTTCGAGCTTACTGTACTCCATTATATACGAGCAGTCTGTGGGCGGAGTATACTCAGCGGGCATACAGCGCTCTGCGGATTCAATTCAATAACGCGTTTCGGGTGTTGTTGGGATTGCCTCGATTCTGCAGCGCATCGGGAATGTTTGCAGAAGCCCGAGTGGATTGTTTCCATGCCACCATTCGAAAACGATGCGCATCGCTGCTCTGCAGAGTTCGGGACAGTCCAAACAGCATTATGGCGATGATAGCCCAACGTTACGACTCACCATACATAGCCCATTGCGTGGATGCTCATGTGGGACGAGTCGTATGGAAGCGTGGTCTATAATATATTACTTAGGACACGTTTCTATTTTCTGTTATGTTGTCACTAACACTTAGATTAAGACTTACTAACACTTTTATGTATTGTAATGTGGGCCCTTGTAGCCACTATGTTCAAATTAAATAATAATAATAAAAAAACACCAATCAAAGAGAACATTCGTCTTCATCCAGCAATTCTCAATCACATAGTAATTTAAAATTACCGGCCTTGAATATTCCACCTTTTAGTGGTGATACAAGGAAGTGGCTATCCTTCAGGGACATGTACTCGTCACTAATCCACACCAACGACAACTTAGACAACATCAGCAAATTTATTTATTTAAAGTCATACTTAGAGGGCGCGGCATCTTCGGTCGTTGGATCAGTCGCAATGTCTTCTGATAATTACGATATCGCTTGGAACCTGTTGTGCGAGCGATATGATAACAAGAGCTTACTAATTAACGAACACATCAAATGTCTTTTTTCAATTGAAGTTTTGACAAAACAAAGCCACCATGGTCTTCGCAACTTAATTGACGAACTGTCAAAAAATTTAAGCGCGTTAACTTGTTTAGGCGAATCCGTTGATAAGTGGGACACTCCCATTATATACATGGCCTCGACAAAATTAGACTCCATCACTTCTGGAAAATGGGAGGAATTAAGAAATAAAAACGGACTCTGTTAATTTGGAAGATTTTTATTCTTTCTTACGACAACGCGCTACAATTTTAGAAACTATAGTTTCTAACAACATTTCAAAACATTCCGATAAACGACATAGTCTTCCGAATGCTAGATCCTTTGTCGCCTCTCCTCAATATTCAGCCGGTACCATGCTTTCATGTGGAATCTGCAAAAAACAACACAAAATATTTGAATGCAGTACCTTTAAGTCCCTACCGATAAATGAACGCATTTCGAGAATACATGCGCTAAAACTATGCACTATTTGTTTCCGACCTGGCCATCAATCATATGAATGCAGGTTAGGCGGGTGCAGGATTTGTCACAAAAAACACAATACTTTACTACATAGACGACTTACCTGATACTACTATCGAATCCACAGCATCTTCAGTTACAATGTCTGCTGTCTCCACCAATCAAGTCCTGCTATCGACGGCGTTGGTCAGGGTGACAAACAATGGCAAATCGTTTATTCGAAGGGCCTTACTAGACTGTGGTAGTCAAACGTCTTTTATTAGTGAAAGGGCTCATCAAAAAATCGATATTTGTTCAAAGGGCGATAAATACCAAGTTATTAGCGGTTTAGGAAATATCTCAGTAAACACTACAAAATACTGTAACGTACAATTACATTCACAGCATAACCCTTTCAATGTTTCTGTTAAATGTTTTATTCTGCCGCGCATAACGGACGACTTGCCGCATGCTGCAGTGCGTATAGGAAACTTGGGCATTCCTAAAAACATTCAACTCGCCGACCCACAATTTAATCAACCGTCACACATTGATCTCTTACTAGGCGCGGATGTATTTTGGGATCTTCTGCTAGTTGACAAAATAATTTTAGGACCACAACAGCCTATCTTACAAGATACCCAACTGGGTTGGATAGTCGCCGGTCCAATAAGCAACAACGATGACTTAAAAAAACCTACAAAAATACACTGTCATTTCTCTCAAAACATTAAAATTCAATTAGCCAAATTCTGGGAGCTCGAAGAAGTCCCACCGTTGAGTTCTGAAATTAACAAAAATGATCATTGCGAAAATTTATTTAACAAAACTACTTATCGAGATTCAGACGGTCGATTCTGTGTCCAAATTCCTCTTAAAGATACAACCAACGCTCTAGGCAGCTCATACGAGATCGCCGAAAAAAGGTTTTTTCAATTGGAAAGGAAATTTAAATCACATCCTAATCTAAAACAACAATATCGCGATTTTATAACTGAGTATCAATGTATCGGCAGATAACGGTGGAACCGAATCAACGCAATCTACAATTAATTTTATGGTGCGATGAACCCGATCAATTAATCAAAACCTTTGAATTAAATACCGTTACTTACGGCATGGCCTCATCACTCTTCCTGAGTACGAGATGTTTGATTCAACTATCGAACAGCCGGGACGCGGCGCAGCGCACGGAGCTGGAGAGGTCGAGGGCAGAAGTGGCTCTTCTCAAGGGGAAGCTGCTGGCCCTCGAGACCCAGGGACCGGGGACTGCTGTGGCAGCGAGCGGCTCGCGAAGGGCACGGCCTACGCCGCCGGTTGCGCAGCCAAGCGGCACCCGAGCGCTGCGGGCCAATAAGGAGGCCAACGAAGAGTGGCTGCCTCCGCGGCGACTTGCGTCACCACGGGCCAGAGCGCAGCAAACAGAAACCAGAGAGGAGCTGGTTGCCTGCATCAGGCGGGAGTTGGCGGAGGAGTTCGGCAAACAAATTGCCGAAATCAAGGGGATCGTGGCGGCACTGAGTAGTGCTGCCCCGCCCGCACCGCCCTCTCCTCCTCCCGCTGCTCCTGCCCCCCCGGCTAAACCTGCGGGTCGGGATACGGCTCCGACACGTGGGAAAAAGCAGAAGAAGAATGGCGGCGGGACACCGGCTCCGGTGCCAGCGCCTCAGCCCCGCCCGCTTCCTCCGCCCCCATCCAATATGGATGAGGGATGGACTGAGGTGGTTAAGCGGGGCGCAAAGAGGGCTAGGGTTGTGGCCACCCCAACCCAACCACCACCACCGAACGCGACGAGGGCAGCGGTCAAGGCGACTCCTCAACCGGGGAGAGCGCCGACCACTGCCCAAAACAGGAACGTGACTCCGGCGGTCGTGGCTGCTCCCCAACCGGGTCGAGCGCCCGCCGCCGGAAAGAAGAAGAAGAAGAGCCAGAAGGCCAAGAAGAAGCCGCGCGCGCCGCGGCAGGCTGCAGTGGTGGTCACCCTGCTGCCTGCCGGCCAGGCGAAGGGGTTGACATACCCCGACGTCATGGCGAAGGCGCGCGCGGCAGTCGACCTCAGAGAGATCGGGGCGGAGGATGGCCTCCGCATCCGGCATACGGCCAATGGGGCCCGACTCCTGGAGTGTCCCGGCGCTGACAGTGACAGCGTCGCGGAGCGTCTGGTGTCGGGTCTGCGGGTCGTATGGCCGGAGGAGGAGGTCAAGGTGCACAGGCCGGTCAAGATGGCTGAGCTGCGTGTGACCGGCCTGGATGACTGCACCACCAGGGAGGAGGTGGTGGCGGCCATCGCCGCCCAGGGCAAGTGCGCCCCGGAAAATGTAACCGTAGGCGAACTTCGCCAAGGTTACACCGGGGCCAGCTCGGTGTGGGTACGGTGCCCGGTCGGGGCCGCCACCTCCCTGGCCACTCCTCCGCCCGGAAGGCCGGCTGGGGACCCTGGCAGGCTGCGCGTGGGCTGGGTTGCAGCCCACGTGCGGCTGCTGGAGTCACGCGCCTGGCGATGCCTCAAGTGCTTCGGTACGGGGCACAGCGTCGCCAGGTGCACCAGCACTGTAGACCGCAGCGGATTGTGCTTCCGCTGCGGTCAAACCGGACACAAAGCGGCCGTGTGCTCGGCCGCGCCGCACTGCGCGTTGTGCGCCGCGGCCGGTCGCAGGGCCGATCACCGGGCGGGGGGCAAGGCTTGCTCCCCGTCCGGTGGAAACACCGAACGTAACAGGCGCCGCAAAATGAAGCGGCGCCAACAGAAGAAGTCGGCCGGGGGAGTACCGGCCGGCGTTTCAGACCCCGCCGTGGCGCCTAGTGCGCCCGATGGCGGGGGCGATGGAGGAGGGGAGGGAGCGATGGATGTAGCTCAGTAATGGACTGCACCCGTCGCTTCCTCCAAGGAAATTTGAACCACTCCGCCAGGGCTCAGGACATGTTGGTCCAGAGCATGGCGGAGTGGTCCATTGACGTAGCGGTGGTCGCGGAGCCGTACTTTGTCCCCCCGGCAGATGAGTGCTGGTTCGGGGACGAGTGCGGCTTGGCGGCCATCCACGTAGGAGAGCCGCGGCGATCCCGCCCTTGGTAATGGTGGCCAAGGGACCAGGGTTCGTCGCGGCGATGATGGAAGATACCGTCGTGATCGGGGCGTATTTCTCTCCAAATCGACCTATTCTCGAGTTCGAGCAGTTCCTGGACGGGCTCGGAGCGATTACTCAGCGCTCCGCTCCCCGTCCTGTGATACTGGCGGGGGACCTCAATGCGAAGTCAGTCGCTTGGGGTTGCCCCCGCACCGAACCTCGGGGTAGGCGATTGGAGGAGTGGGCGGTCGCGGCCGGACTCTGTGTCTTGAACAGAGGGTCGGTCGCGACTTGCGTGCGGTGGCGGGGCGAGTCCATCGTGGACGTTACGTTCGCGAGCCCTGTCATCGCACAACGCATCCGCGGTTGGGAGGTGCTGGTGGGGGCGGAATCGTTATCGGATCACCGGTATATCCGGTTTGATCTTTCCGCCCCCACGACAACCGCGGTCGCCCGCGGAACTGCGCCCCGGTCATTCCCCAGGTGGGCATTGAAGCTCCTGGACAAGGAGCGCTTGGTGGAAGCCTCCACTGTGGCGGCGTGGACGCCTATGCGTCCACACCCAGTGGACGTGGAGGTCGAGGCGCTATGGCTCCGGGACACGATGCATCGCATTAGCGATGCTTCGATGCCCCGGGTCGGCCCTCGGCCTCCTAACAGGTCGGCGTACTGGTGGTCGCCCGAGATAGCGCAGCTCCGTGCTGTATGCGTCCGGGCGAGACGCCGGTGCGCCAGACATCGCCGCCGCATCCTCGCGCGCCGTGACGATCCCGTCGCGTTCGCGGAGGAGGAGGCCCGGCTGTATGGCGAGTACGCTGAAGCGAGGAGCGCCATGCAGCTGGCCATCAAGCAGGCCAAGGAGAGGTACATGGAGTTACTCTTGGAGACGCTCGACGATGATCCGTGGGGGCGCCCGTATAAAGCGGTGCGTGGCAAGCTGCGCCCGTGGGCGCCTCCCCTGACTGAGCGTCTCCCACCTCAGCAGCTGCGGGACATCGTTTCGACGTTGTTCCCGCAGGAGCAGGACGGATTTATTCCGCCTGCTATGGGTGAACCGCCGGATCGCACCGGCGGTGAAGCCACTGCTGAGGTGCCTCACATCACGAAGGATGAGCTCCATGAGGCCGTGGTCAAAATGAGTAGAAAAGACACGGCACCCGGCCCGGACGGCATCCACGGCCGGGTCCTAGCCTTGGCCCTCAATGCCCTAGGGGACCGACTCCTGAGGCTGTACAACTCATGCCTGGAGTCGGGACGGTTTCCCTCGCTTTGGAGGACGGGCAGACTGGTCCTCCTACGTAAGGAGGGGCGCCCGGCGGACTCAGCCGCCGGTTACCGTCCCATCGTGCTGCTGGACGAGGTGGGCAAATTGCTGGAACGTGTTCTGGCTGCTCGCATCGTTCAGCACCTGGTCGGGGTTGGACCCGATCTGTCGGCGGAGCAGTACGGCTTCCGGGAGGGTCGTTCGACCGTAGATGCGATTCTGCGCGTCCGGACCCTCTCGGAGGAGGCCGTCTCCCAGGGTGGGGTGGCCTTGGCGGTGTCGCTCGACATCGCCAACGCCTTTAACACCCTGCCCTGGTCCGTGATTGGAGGGGCACTGGAGAGGCACGGAGTGCCCCTCTATCTCCGCCGGCTGATCGGCTCCTACCTGGAGGCCAGGTCGGTCGAATGTACCGGGTACGGTGGGACCTTGCACCGGTTCCAGGTCGTGCGCGGTGTTCCACAGGGGTCCGTTCTTGGACCCCTGCTCTGGAATATCGGGTACGACTGGGTGCTGAGGGGCGCCCTCCTCCCGGGCCTTAGCGTAATTTGTTACGCGGACGACACATTGGTCATGGCCCGGGGGGATGACTACGGAGAGTCTGCCCGTCTTGCCACAGCGGGGGTGGCCCTCGTCGTCGGCAGAATAAGGAGGTTGGGCCTCGACGTGGCGCTACACAAATCCCAGGCCCTGTGGTTTCGCAGGGCCAGGGTGGCGCCACCGGTCGACGCCCACATCATGGTAGGAGGCGTCCGAATCGGGGTCGGGGTGCAGCTTAAGTACCTCGGCCTCGTGCTGGACAGCCGTTGGACCTTCCGAACCCACTTCGAGCAGCTGGTCCCTCGACTTGTGAGGACGGCCGGCCATCTTGGTCGATTGCTTCCGAACATCGGGGGACCCAGCCACGCAGTGCGCCGCCTCTACGCGGGGGTAGTGCGCTCGATGGCCCTGTACGGTGCGCCCGTTTGGGCCGAGCCTCGTACTCGGGCAACTTTTGCCCGATACTTGCGCCGGCCACAGCGCATCGTAGCCATCAGGGTCATCCGCGGGTACCGCACCGTCGCGTTTGAGGCGGCGTGCGTGCTGGCGGGGACGCCGCCCTGGGAGCTGGAGGCAGAGGCGCTCGCTGACGATTATCGTTGGCGATGCGACCTCCGGGCTCGGGGCGTAGTGCGTCCCCTGCGGGAAGCTGTTCGGGATCGGAAGGCCCAATCTCGGCGGTCCGTAATGGAGTCGTGGGAGCGACGCATCGCTAACCCCACTTGGGGTCTGCGGACCGTCGAGGCGATCCGCCCCGTCCTAAAGGATTGGGTGGGTCGTGGCGAAGGACGCCTCACCTTTTGGGCGGTGCAGATGCTGACCGGGCACGGGTGCTTCGGGCGGTATCTGCACCGCATTCAGGTGGAGCCGACGACGAGGTGCCATCACTGTATAGGATGTGACCAGGACACACCGGAGCATACGCTCGCTGTCTGCCCCGCATGGGAGCAGCAGCGGTGTGTCCTGGTCCGACAAATAGGACCGGACTTGTCGCTCCCGGGCGTCGTGGCGTCGATGCTCGAGAGTGGCGAGTCCTGGAAGGCGATGCTCGACTTCTGCGAGTCCACCATCTCGCAGAAGAGGGTGGCGGGGAGTGCGAGGGAGAGAATTTATTCTTCTCTCCGCCCCGCAACAACCCGCCGCCGTCGAGCAAGGGGCCGGAACCGGGATCTCGCCCGGAATCTGGCCCCTTAAGAGTTTCGGGTCCCCAACGCATGTGAGTGCGAGCGGGGACCCAAGAAGGTGTCGTGTCTCGCTCAGCACGCCCTTGCGTCAGAGCATCCGGAGGATGGCGGACCGCGCTCCCCGACCCACGCTGGTTCTGACCCAGCGGGGTATTCCGTGGGAGGGTGACATGCGGTCCAGCCATCTTGGCGGGCTTCGGATAGCCCGCCGACCGAGAGAGCCGGTGGCCGTATCGCCGGCGGCTGCCGGTTCGGCGTCCGGGGGCGGCGTGACGGAAAAGTGTGCCGAGAGCGTTACGCGTCGCGCCGTCCCACAAAACCCCGTGCTGATGTCTGGCCTCAGCCGGGGTTCGGACGCTGAGTGTGAGCGGTTGGAGGTTTTAGTGAGGTTCAACTCCCACATACCCCGCCCGCGGGGCGGGCGGGGATCCGGTGATTTCCTCCAACTGAAAAAAAAAAAAAAAAAAAACGTCAATTGTCTACAATCGTTGATTTAAATGTTTGTTTTGTAATGTTACATTATAATTAATACAACAACGATTGTAAAAAATTGATGTGCCCAACGGTTTTATAATTCCCACGACTGTATCTATTTTATTATTTTTTGGTTTTTAGTACATTTATCTTAAACATTGCAATGTATGTTTAACATAAAACCGTTTAACTTAAAAAAAGTTTTTTACCTATTTTTATTTTCTAGTTTTTAGTTTGATAAAAAATTGTTATCAGCCATTTGGTAGCGAGGGCCATCTTAGATTTCAATTTTTTATAGTATATTGTATTCTGCTTGATGATCCCTTTCATTTGATACCCATATTGATGGGATTGATAAAACCTACGTTATCCGCCATTTTGTAGCGGCCGCCATCTTGAATTTCAATTTTTTATAGTACATTGTATTCTGCTTGTTCAGCCCATTCATTTGATACCCATATTGATGGGATTGATAAACCCTACGTTATCCGCCATTTTGTAGCGGCCGCCATCTTGGATTTCAATTTTTTATAGTATATTGTATTCTGCTTGTTGAGCCCATTCATTTGATACCCATATTGATGGGATTGATAAAACCTACGTTATCCGCCATTTTGTAGCGGCCGCCATCTTGAATTTATAATGATAATGAATAAACATAATTGTATTGTCACCAAAATCCAAAGTGTATACAAAATTTCAGATTAATCGGTTGAAAGGAAGAGGGTGAAATTTGAATTACTAGATTTGACGGAAGAATAAATTATAAATAAAACAAACGGGGTGAGCTAAATAAAACCGTTTAAAAACAGTTCAAAACCAAAAAACTTAGAATTAAATTCAGAGTCCAGCATTTTAGGTTTGAAATGGGATCATCATCATCATCATCATCATCAGCCTATAGACGTCCACTGCTGGACATAGGCCTCCCCCAAACCTCGCCATAACGACTGGTCCTGCGCCGTCTGCATCCAGTGACCTCCCGCGATCTTGACCAGATCGTCGGTCCATCTCGTGGGGGGTCTACCAACGTTGCGCTTACCGGTTCGTGGCCGCCACTCTAGAACTTTTCGGCCCCATCCAAATCGGCAAATGGGATCCATCAAAGGATATTTTGAAATTTCCAGTTAATTTAGATAACAATGTTCATGCAACAAAAACAATAATTTTATCAAATTCCGCTAAGTTATTCGATCCGCTAGGTTTACTTAGTTTATGCACTATTATACCTAAACTAATTTTACAAAGGTTGTGGCTATCTAAATTAGATTGGGATGATCCGGTGGATTCCGAATTAAGCACAGAATGGCAAAACTTCATTACAAATTTAAAGACAGTATCAGATCTCGAAATTCCTAGACATGTCTTTATTAATTTATTTATTTAATTTTAAGGAAAACCAACAGCTAATGATCTGGGTACATAAATTAGAATAAGAAACTTAAAGCTAATTACAGGTTTTCACGAATAGCTCTAGCGTAAACTAAACAATAACAAGTAAGTGAGCAAATTGTACAAAATACAAAAATTGTTTAAAGTGAAAACTGCTACGGATACAATTTAATGAATAGAGAAGATTAAATTTTACAAAAAAGGAATGCAAATTAAAAACAAGAATAACAACAAAAACAATAACAATAACATTTCAGTTATCCCAAACCATTAAAAAAATGTGGGCTTATCTGCTGTCGCGCTGCCGAAATAGAGCTAAAGAATGAGTCGATGTCGTGTGATCTAGATATCTCGTTAAACCTACCACTAGCTCTTACAATATATCGACGGCAGCAAAGAACAAACAGATATCTACAAAATCGTTAGTTTCCAGGAGAGCGTTTTTTGTGAGAAAGTTTGATAACTTCTACTATAAGAATGCCAGGTTTTTCAAATTTGGAATGTGTAACTAAAATAATGTTTCGCAGCAGATAGCGACATATTTTAAATTAATTATTGTTTTTTTTTCGTATTACTGCAGATGTCTTTTTCTACATCGCATAGAAAAATAAATAAGATGAATCAACTGCCATGTATTCGTTTCTACGTAGGATTTTTTAATTACTAATTTTAAAACATTTCAACAACTGCAAGGAATCTCTTCCAGAACTTTTAAATTTCCTTAGAAAAGAAGTAGAAAGTGAAGAACGCAACCAGATCGCGAAATCTAATTTCGCACCATTTCCATCAACATCATACCAATCGAATAAAGAAGGTAAAGAACCTACAGCAAACGTTTTTTCTAACTGATATCTTTGTTTATACTAAGTGGCTTGCTAAATTGTACGACGCACACACGGTTATCCGGTAGATGGGTGTACTTCGTTTTTTTCAAAAAAATAGTGTATATGTCTTTATCTACGCAACAAAAAACACATAAAAAAACACTTTTTGTTTGAAAAAAAATTTTTACCAGATAAAATAAAGAATTCTGGATTCAAATATCCATAAAAGTTAAATTCGGCAAAATGCAGATGTCTTCTTGTTCTTTGCTGCCGTCGATATGAGTTCCTTCTATAGATAGATGATACAAACGGTGTTCGGATAGGTAAATTAAATCGTTTTATTCTGCGAGGGACATTTAGGTAAAACTTTTTAAGGAGTTCTGGACAGTCAATATCGTTGTTAAAAATTTTGAGGAGGAATGTACAGTCGGCTGTATCGCATCTTATTTCTAGAGGAAGAAGGTGAAACCGGCGGCAAAGTTGGTGATAATTTTGTCAATATGAACGTCAAACAGTAGCTTGGAATCATGAAACACTCCCAAATCCCGAATCACCGATAGCCTGGGCACCGTTTCCGCTCTGAGGGTGTAGTCAACGTGTATGACGGACTGCTTCCGAGAAAATGAGATGACAGAACATTTCGAAGGATTAAGGTCGAGTTTATTTAGGATGCAGTAATTATCCAGACGTACTAGATCTTCCTGTAGCGCTAATGTGTCTGCATGAGATGAGATAGTTTTGTAGATTTTCATATCATCAGCGAAACAAAGCAAGTTAGTTGATTGAAAGCACGAATCAATATCATACACATACACTATGAAGAGAAGAGGACCAAGCAAGGACCCCTGTGGAACACCACTGGGCACTGTGATCCAGCTTGAGGTAAAATTGTTAAGAACAACTGCCTGTGTTCTATTGTCTATATAGGAAGAGAACCATCTAAGCAAATCCCCACATATACCCACCTTATACAATTTGCGGAGCAAAATCCTGTGATTGATCCTATCAAAAGCCTTACTGTAATCGGTATAAACTACATCGACTTGTTTACCAGCATCCATAGCATCGGTCACAAAATCATTCAAAAGAACTAAGTTAGTTGATATCGATCTACCCTTTAGAAAACCGTGTTGGTTGGAACTGAGAGAAGGTTTTAATGTAGAATAAACATGTTCATAGATTAGCCTTTTAACATTTTTGCAATGATACACAGCTTTGAAATAAAAAAAAGTAAAAAATCTTTATTATCAAAATAACAACACACACTTAAGGAATTAACAATGGACCCCGCACTAGGTAATACCTGTATCGCGGGAGACCGATACGATTAACAATAATAAGTACACAGAGGATTAGAAACAGGCAGAGTGAAATAATAATTCTAGGTATAAAATAGTTACATATTTTTAAAGAAACAAAAACCAAAACACCAAGAAACAACTTCATGATTAACTTGAATTGTAAAAAAAAAAAAAAATATTATACACCGAAGACTAAAATGAGATTTTCCGTCTCGTCGTAGTCGAAAGGCAACAGCCATTCCCGAACCTTTTTTTTAATCATTTGAATGGAGAGACACAAATCCAACTTGCATCTCAACATAATGCGCTTGTAAATAAGAGGGGCCATAAAAGTGCCAAAACGTCTTGCAAATGCGGTTTTTCTCTGAGGAATTGCTACAGCAAAGCGACGAGAGGATGATGGAGCCGGTTTGGAAAATTTGTGGTAAGATATTACGGTTCTTAAAATGTAAAGCTGACGAACGCTGAGGACTTGCATTTCCTTGTAAAGGAGATGCGTTGGAAATAGCATGGGCTTGCGCAACATTACCTTCAAAATCGATCTCTGTGCTCTTTCCACGATTATGAGGCTAGTTTTAGCAATTCCTCCCCAGATTGTAATGCAATAGCCGATAATTGATTCACACAGAGCAGTGTAAACCATTCTGAGGATCAGCTTATCAGCCCCATCTCTTAGCAGCTTCATAACATGGATGAGCTTTCTTATTCGGCTTGCAAGACATGATGTGTGTTCTTTAAAGGATAGGCGATCGTCCAGCTTAAGGCCCAGATATTTTAGACAATTAGATCTGTGTATGTAATCACAGGAACAGTCATACTTCTGATTTCCGTGACACTTGTGGATCTTTATTCTATTCAATGAAGGAGGCGATGAACTTCGTGTTTTGTGAAAACAGAGGAAGTGTGTTTTCTCGACGTTTAGAGTGAGAAGATTATTGTCTAACCAGGAAGCAACAGTTGCAAGACCAGTCTCAGTCGCCTCAAAAACAGAATCCCAAGTTTCGCCAGTAAAAATGATCGCTGTGTCATCCGCGTAGCACATTATTTCAATATTTTCATTATTAGCGAATAAATTTAAGATATCATTCATATAAATATTGAATAATGTTGGTCCCAGAATGCTGCCCTGTGGGACTCCAAAACCGACCTCTCTCGTGTTACTTCTACTCTGTTTGAATGACACATACTGTCCCCTGTCTGCTAAATAGCTTTCGAACCAAGCAAGCACAACTCCCCTGATGCCCACGTTTTCCAGTTTTTGTAGTAAAATCGTAGACGATACCGTGTCGAAAGCCTTTGCCAGGTCGAGAAAGACCCCTAAGCATTTTTTCCCTTTATCCAAAGAAGAAGCAACATTCTCAACCAGCAAAGACACTGCTTGCTCCGTCGATTTTCCGGCTCTGAAGCCAAACTGATGAGAAGAAAGGATATTATTACTTTCTATAAAGGATGTAACTCTTTTATTTACTATCTTCACTAGAAATACTAAGGTTAGTAATATGAGCAAGGGGAGCAGCGATATATTCACACATAGCTCTCATAAGAGAGTTCGTGGTTCCATCTAGACCTGGCGCGCCGCATTTTTTAAATGATCTAATTACTTCAGAGACCTCTGAGGCGTCCGTAGGAGAGAAAAATAAAGAGTTTAGAATTTTTTGATTAGCTACAACTTTTCGCGCTAAGTCCTCCTCGGTGACATCAAGCCTGTTCAAGATCTTGTTTGCGAGATTTTGACCCACACTACTAAAATAGTCATTAAAGTCATTCAGGGAGTCCACTACTGACCCATCAGATTCTAAATTCTCCAAACCTGAATCTTTTTTAGCCTTTAACTCGCAGATGTCTCTTATAGTCTTCCAAAGCTTTTGTGGATCATTTTTACTCTCTAATAGTCTCCTGTTTTTATGTTCTTTACTTACACGCTTCAGTAAATCATTAAATGTATTTCGATATTTTTTATATTCTAGTAGGATCTCTGCATTTTTAGGATCTCTTCTGGTCTGAGTATGAAGCCAATCACGTCGCCTCATACATTTCAAAAGGCCCGGAGTCATCCAGTCTTTCAAAGCAATTTCCCTCTTCCTACATGTTGAAACTTTTGTGTTTGATATCAAAATGTCTTCAACAATACTTGCAAATTTAAGTGTTGCCTCGTTAGTATTACTTGACTGTAGTACATCGGACCAATCGGTCTTGTTAAGTTGCAGCATTACTCCATCATGATCAATTTTATGGGACTTTCTTTTTCTTGACTCTTTAGGTGTATCATTTTTGAACCCAGCCATGACCAAGTCATGATCTGTTAGGTCTGAGCTGCACACTACTCCGATGCACTGTGATCCACTGGTCGTCATAATATGATCAAGACATGAAGCTCCTCTTGTGGCTGAGTTAATAAGATTACGAAAACCTAATTGGGCTGTAAGGCAAAGGTAGTCTGATGTCTGAGGAGAATTATCTAACGTATTTACGTTAAGATCACCCGTTAAAATAAGGTTACGGGAGTTCCCGAGCCCATTAACGAATGATTCTACGGATAACAAAAATGGGTGAATGTCCCTGAAGGATGGTGATCTATAAATACCCAAGATTGATACCGATTTATTGATATTAATAAATATACTATCAGCGTCTGAAATAACCGGGTACCTTACCTGGACATCGCACGATTCCCGAACATATGCCACTACACCACCAGCCCTGTTATTTACTGAAGAAGAGTAGAAGGATCGGTACGAAGCAATACTGCGCACAATCGGACAGCTACCCAAGTGACATTCCGTTAAAATAATAACGTCGAAAGCAATGTCGATTCGCTTTAGTGCTACTAAAAACTCTTCAAAGTTTTTTTGAAGACTGCGTATATTAAACGTTAATAAAATAAACTTATAATCAGACAAAGCATCTTTGCACTGTTCCAGTTCATCTAAGTTACGGCACTCAACAGTAAAGGAGTTGTCGATATCACTTATAAGATTTAAATTGGCCATCTGTGATAAATAAATGCAAATAATCGTTTGTTTAAAGTTAACAGCTGATGATTCAGTGCCGTTTTATTCAAGACGAGTAGTACAGTGCAAAGTTGATTCCAGAAGTACAATTGGTTCTTGGTATCAAAGGTGTATGATTGAATATTTAATAAAAATAAAAACGAAAAAAGTAGATTAAAATTATACAAACTATGAATAGTAACTGCCCTTAGGCCAAGATTGTGCATAATGAAAATCAGTAAAAAACAATAAATTTCAAATAAAGCTAATAATAATATAAAGTAAAAGAATGCTAAAGATTCTTGCGAGTATCTAATTATAGTAGTTACAGGTTAGAGTTGGAGTTTTCAGTGTTTCCGAATCTTGATGTAAGATCTTCCAGACTTGAAATTCGTATTGCAGGAGATCCCTCTTGCTTCCGGATGTGAACCAAGCCATTGTTTGTCCAGCAAAATTTGAAGCCAGCTCTCTTTGAAAGTGTTTTTGCTTCACGAAACAACATGCGATTTTGACGAGTGAGTCTTTCGTTGATAAAGATTTTAGCATCCTTAACATTGATACCAAGATCGGAAGCAGTCAGCGCCTTTCTGACTTTTGCGTTTTTCAGAAATTCTGCCTGTTTCATCCGTCTCACAAATTTTATTACCACTGGTCTACTCATTTTTATTCTGTCGGATGAAATTGCATTTACTCTCTGCTTTGGACCCACACGTGACACCCAGTCAATATCATCGTCGTTCATATCTACACCTATCACTTGTGCCGCTACTTTAACGGTGTGGTAAAGATTTTCCGAGTTGAGCTCTGGCAAGCCGACTATCTCAATCTCATTACGAACATGGCTCTGGGCTTGGGCATTAAGTCGTATTTGTAGATCACGTACTTGATTTCGCAATTGAGCAGTTTCCAGGTCATGTTTATTTTCCAGGATCGTAATTCTTTCACTGGCGTAGGAGATTTGAGTCACTAAGTCGTCCAGTCGGTCACTGATTTTTGACATTGAGGCCATCATTTCGATTCTAAATTCATCCATACCATCCTTGAGAGAACGTATTTCAGCTATTAGTGAGAGAGGATCCGAATCTGACGAGCCTTTCTTAGGACGAGAGATTATGCCATGTTCAGAAGAGATTCCGACGGGGCAAGAAGGGTCACATCGAACCGGTGTACCGGAGTTGTCGCCACCTCGCTTCGTCTCACACTTGCATTGTGGACACACCCAGGCCTCGGTTGAGTCATTTCCAGGTTTCGTTCCTCCAATACATTCCTTATGGTAGGTTTTTTTGCAGGTGACACGTGAACAAGCGATCAGTTTGTCCTTGTCTCTCCTTGTGAATTCTTTCAGGCATCCGGCACAATTCATCTTGCTTACGTTCGTAGACATTATTTTGGGTTCGTTGAAAAAATTCAATTAATGTAATAAATTCTGAACTTACTGAATCCTTTACACTGTGGCAATAGATAACAGTACTACTCACACGATATTTAGCTTTATGAGGGTAGTTTTCTCTCGGTCGTTGACTTGTGGGCGGGGTCGGCAGCCTTCTTTCTCGCTCTCGAAGCTGTTAGGGCGGAGTCTTCCGCAAGAATTGTATGTGTAGAAACGAGAGGAACCGATTTCGACAAACAACGAATGAAAATATTTTAATCGTAAAGTAAACGGAGCGTACGCGCAACACGTCTGCCTTTGAACGAATCCTCCGGTCGAATCGTCCGGTCGAAATAGGTCTGTAGTTAACTATTTCAGTTTTAGAACCCTTTTTATGGATAGGACTGATGAAAGCGGACTTCCAACGTTTAGGTACTATACACTCAGCAATAGATTTTTTGAACAATAGGTAAATTGGCAGTGAGATGGTTGAACTGCATAACTGAAGAAACTTCGGCGAGATTCCGTCAGGACCAGCAGATTTAGATACATCTAAGCTTTTTAATTGGGTTATAATATTATCAAGACTTAAAGTGATTTTGGATGCGCTGGAAAAAGTCAATGAAATCTCTGAATCAATAAAATCATAGTCACCATCATCATCTGAAAGAGGTGATGCACTAAGGAAACTAGAATGGAAGTAAGAGGAGAAAGCATCACATATAGAATCGCCACTATTGTAAATTTTACTATCAAAACTTAAAGAGTTCGGAATCGATTGAGTTTTTGATCGGGTTTTGACAAAGGACCAGAAATTTTTTGGATTACTTTTTATCGCAGTTTCAGTAAGAGAAATATAGTTCTTATAACAATCTGATTCGAGTGATTTAACTCTTTCTCTTAAAAGTTTAAATGAATGTAGATCAGTCAAGTTACCATATCGCTTAAATTTCTGTAAATATTTGAATTTTTCTTTAATTACTTTCTTAAGTGAGGCCGTGTACCATTTTGGATAAGATTCTTCTTTAATTAATTTCACCGGGATATATTTATCATGTAATTGAAATATTTTTTTATTGAAATAGAACACAGAATCATCGATAGTTCGCGATGAAAATTCTTGGACCCAATTGATTTTAAAAATTTCGCTATTTATAGATTCAAAGTCACCTTTGTGAAAATGGTATGTAGATTGGGGAGCAGAGTTAAGCGGGGAGGTCATTGAAAGGGTAGCAGTTACTAGCAGAGCGGGGTGGTACGCATCGATAGGTACCAGCGGGTCATCAATCTCAGTAACCGAAACTACCATGTTGCAAAAAACCAAGTCCAAGATTTTGTTGTCCTTGTTTCTCACTCCGTTATACTGAAATAGTCCTAATGTATTTATTTCATCAGTGAGTAGGTATTCGTCCTCGGTCAATAGTGACGACGGCTTAAGTGCAAGTCTTCTCCGGCCGACCAAATTATACCGCTCAGATTAAAGTCACCGATTACAATAAAATTATAAATTATCGTTTGTATGAGTAAGAACTATTTTATTTAAGTTTTGTAAATAGTTAGCCAGTTGAGTGGAAAATGATAAGCCGTGGTTTTGTCGTGATTATCCAGTGAGATTATAATCGCGATCGCGTCTCCATACAATGTATCTATCATCAAAAAGTTCCGAATCCATAACACCATCTAAAAGCCAGGTTTCTGTCAGCAGTACTACATCATATGAATAAAGCCCGATTTGACGATAGAAGGACATCGTTTTCGTCCTAAGTCCTCTGACATTCTGATAATATATCTTAAGTGGATCACCAGACCTTCGCGCCCGGGGCGTGGTGCGTCCCCTGCGGGAAGCGGTTCGCGATCGGAAGGTCCAATCTCGGCGGTCCGTAATGGAAGCGTGGAAGCGACGTCTCGCTAACCCCACATGGGGTCTACGGACCGTCGAGGCGATCCGCCCGATCCTAGATGATTGGGTGGGTCGTGGCGAAGGACGCCTCACCTTTTGGATGGTGCAGATGCTGACCGGGCACGGGTGCTTCGGTCGGTATCTGCACCGGATCAAGGCCGAGCCGACGGCGAGGTGCCACCATTGCGTGGGATGTGACCAGGACACGGCGGAGCATACGCTCGCGCGCTGCCCCGCATGGGAGAGGCAGCGTTGTGTCCTGGTCCAACAAATAGGTCCGGACTTGTCGCTCCCGGGCGTCGCGGCGTCGATGCTCGAGAGCGACGAGTCTTGGAAGGCGATGCTCGACTTCTGCGAGTCCACCATCTCGCAGAAGCAGGTGGCGGGGGCTGAGAGAGAGAGGCTGTACGCCGCTCTCAATTTGCCAACCCGCCGCCGTCGAGCAGGGGGCCGGAACCGGGATCTCGCCCGGATTCTGGCCCCCTAAGAGTTTCGGGTCCCCAACGCATGCGAGTGCGAGCGGGGAC
Source organism: Trilocha varians (assembly GCA_030269945.2). Lineage (NCBI taxonomy): Eukaryota > Metazoa > Arthropoda > Insecta > Lepidoptera > Bombycidae > Trilocha > Trilocha varians. Next base: position 681,530 of record AP028282.1, read on the forward strand.
CCAAGAAGGTGCCGTGTCTCGCTCAACACGTCCTTAGCGTTAGAGCATCCGGGGGATGGTAGACCGCGCTCCCCGACCCACGGGGTATTCCGAGGGAGGGTGACACGCGGTCCCATCTTGGCGGGCTTCGGAGAGCCCGCCGACCGAGAGAGTCGGTGGCCGTATTCGCCGGCGGCTACCGGTTCGGCGTCCGGGGACGGAGCGACGGGAAAGCATGCCGATGGCGTAACGCGTCGCGCCGTCCCTCCAAACCCCGTGCTGGGTTCTGGCCTCAGCCGGGGTTCGGACGCTGAGTGTGAGCGGTTGGAGGTTTTAGTGCGGTTTAACTCCCACATACCCCGCCCGCGGGGCGGGCGGGGATCCGGTGATTTCCTCCAACTGAAAAAAAAAAAAAAAAGAAAAAAGTGGATCACCAGCCATAAAAGATACACATGCAATGATCGAATACAATTAATGTATAGCAGATTATAAGCAGATAAGCAATAGTAAATAATAAGATAATAATAATGATTAAAAATGTAAGTAGGTAAACTAACAGCAAGTTCAAAGCAATACGCATATGAAACACGGTAGTTAATAAATGTGAAGATGTAGAACAAGGCAAGCAATATGATTTAAACAGCGCGAGATAGAAAGAGACAAGTTGCGAATAATGAACCAATTACCATAGAATTACATTCCTTTTCAGACGCGTCGCAGGTCGCGTACGCTGCTACCGTTTATATTCGATCGATTGACCGAGCGGGTCAAGTCATGGTGAGGCTGCTTTGTGCAAAAACCAAAGTCGCTCCTCTAAAAACTACAACAATACCGAGACTTGAGCTTTGCGGTGCACTACTTTCAGCTCGTTTAAGTACAAAGGTACTTAAAGCGCTACGCTGCAAGGTAAATAACATCTTTCATTGGACGGATTCAACTATCGTGCTGTGTTGGCTCTCAGCAGAATCCTGCCAACTCAAGTCATTCGTGTCAAATCGTATAGTTGAAATTCGAGATTTGACGTGCACTGACTCCTGGAGACACGTCCCCGGAGACAGTAATCCAGCCGATTTAGCCTCACGAGGTGTCAATCCAAAAATAATTCACTCAGCTACGTTATGGTGGAAGGGCCCTCCCTTCTTGGCTGAAGATCCGAAAAATTGGCCCACACTTAACCTAAATAAAAATTATAATGACTTACCTGAAATAAAATCTACCACTAAACTACAAACTACTAACTTAACAACTACAACACTACAATCTACAACAAATTACAATTTACAACAAAAACTACAATCTACTTATAAATTAAACGACACAGCTACTACTACTACTACTACTACTACATTACAATCAACACAACACAATCAAACCACAACAAACAAATACAACTTAGTTAACTTTGATAAATATTCAAATTTTTCTATGTTGCGAAGGCCTACATTCTACGATTTATTAATAACATAAAAAAATCTAATATTAAACTTACCGGTCCTCTCTCTGTTATAGAACTTGAAAATGCATTAAGCATTTTAATAAAACAACACCAAGGGGAATGTTTTCCGAATGAAATTAAATTGCTAAAAAATAAGCAACACTTACCATCAAACTGCCATTTTTAAACGGTTTTATTTAGCTCACCCCGTTTGTTATTAAACGGTTTTATTTAGCTGACCCCGTTTGTTTTATTCTTGCGTCAAATCTAGTAATTCAAATTTCACCCTCTTCCTTTCAACCGATTAATCTGAAATTTTGTATACACTTTGGATTTTGGTGACAATACAATTATGTTTATTCATTATCATTATAAATTCAAGATGGCGGCCGCTACAAAATGGCGGATAACGTAGGTTTTATCAATCCCATCAATATGGGTATCAAATGAATGGGCTCAACAAGCAGAATACAATATACTATAAAAAATTGAAATCCAAGATGGCGGCCGCTACAAAATGGCGGATAACGTAGGTTTTACCAATCTCATCAATATGGGTATCAAATGAAAGGGCTCAATAAGCAGAATACAATATACTATAAAAAATTGAAATCCAAGATGGCGGCCGCTACAAAATGGCAGATAACGTAGGTTTTATCAATCCCATCAATATGGGTATCAAATGAAAGGGATCAACAAGCCGAATACAATATACTATAAAAATTGAAATCCAAGATGGCGCTCGTCACCAAATGGCTGATAACAATTTTTTATCAAACTAAAAACTAGAAAATAAAAATAGGTAAAAAAACTTTTTAAGTTAAACGGTTTTATGTTAAACATACATTGCAATGTTTAAGATAAATGTACTAAAAACCAAAAAATAATAAAATAGATACAGTCGTGGGAATTATAAAACCGTTGAGCAAATCAATTTTGTACAATCGTTGTTGTCTTAATAAAATGTAACATTACAAAACAAACATTTTAATCAAGGATTGTAGACAATTGACGTGCCCAACGGTTTTATAATTCCCACGACTGTATCTATTTAATTATTTTTTTGTTTTTAGTACATTTATCTTAAACATTGCAATGTATGTTTAACATAAAACCGTTTAACTTAAAAAGTTTTTTACCTATTTTTATTTATCTTTGAGCCCGTTTTTGGACCATCAAGGTATCCTACGCGTAGGAGGTCGCCTTCAAAATTCATGCGTTCCCTACAAACAAATGCATCCGATATTGTTAGATACAAAACATAATTTCTCTAAATTATTATTTTTCTATAAGCACAAAAAACTACTACATTGCGGGCCGCAAGTTTTACATAACAGTCTAAGAAATGACTTCTGGCCAATTAAGGGACGAATATTGGCTAGAAGCACTGTAAATAATTGTCAATTATGCAAAATTATCAAAGCTAAATGTCTAAAACCTTTAATGGGTATCTTACCTGCTTCCAGAGTTGTCCCTCGTCTTCCCTTCGAGGCGAGCGGTGTCGATTTTGCCGGGCCATTTTATATCACTGATCGCAAAGGTCGCGGTTGTCGAATAGTTAAGTGTTATATGTGTTTATTTGTTTGTTTTTCGACGAAGGCGGTTCACTTAGAGGTTGCGAGTGATTTTTTTTTTTTTATTTTTTTATTTATTTGGTTCCCCAACAGTTCCTTACACTAATTACAACTTAAAATCTAATACATAACAGACATCATGGAGAGTATAGAAACTACTTATAAGAGAACTCCTCATGCACTAATTGATATGTTGTGGATTAAATTATGAAAATAAATGAATAACAACTATTTTGACTTCGATTCGCCGACGATGTAGTGATCATGGCTGAAACCGCGGAAGAGCTCTCTGCAATGCTCAATGATCTCAGCAGAGTTTCCTTGGAAGTAGGTCTAAAAATGAACATGGACAAGACGAAACTTATGTGAAATGTCCATGTCGTACCTTCTCCAATAACTATCGGAGACTCTGTGCTCGAAGTTGTCGATGAGTACGTATACCTGGGACAAACTGTCCGATTAGGTAAGTCCAACTTCGATGCAGAGATCAAGCGACGAATTCAACTCGGCTGGGCAGCGTTCGGGAAGCTACGGAAAGTTTTCTCGTCCACAATACCGCAGTGTCTCAAGACAAAAGTCTTCGACCAGTGTGTGTTGCCAGTGATGACCTATGGATCAGAGACTTGGCCGCTCACAATGGGTCTTATAAGACGACTCAGAGTCACTCAAAGAGCAATGGAAAGGGCTATGCTGGGTGTTTCTCTGCGTGATCAAATCAGAAATGAGGAGATCCGCAGAAGGACTAAAGTAACCGACATAGCCCGAAGAATTGCATCTTTGAAGTGGCAATGGGCAGGGTTCTGGAGTGGCGGCCACGAACCGGTAGGCGCAATGTCGGCAGACCCCCCACAAGATGGACCGACGATCTGGTCAAGATTGCGGGAGGTCACTGGATGCAGATGGCGCAGGACCGGTCGATGTGGCGAAGTTTGGGGGAGGCCTATGTCCAGCAGTGGACGTCTATAGGCTGATGATGATGATGATGATGAAATATTTTTAAAGCTTCTGACAATGGTCTCGTACCGCCCTACGGAATCTTGTTGTCGAATCATAATGAAGGTCAATGAGATGACTACAGTCGTTTACAATATTACACATTCTACATAAAGGTGAGTTTCTACCAAGAACAGTGTGCCTTACAGGAGTATAAATTGGTGTGATTGGGTACCTCGGCATTCTAGCGGGAGCCCGAAATTGAACAAGCTTTAACAGAATCGGGCAATCAATTTTGTAAGTTACAATTTTATACAAAAAGAACGCATCCAAATACTCTCTTCTGTTGCTCAAAGAATCCATTTCAAAATATTTTAATCTTGAGTCATATGATTTATCCTTTTTCGTTCTGTGTGCAGAGAATGAGAGATGCCATAGAAATCGCTTCTGTATCCTTCCTAAACGTAAGGAATGTACCGCATAATGAGGTCTCCAAACTACACTACAATATTCGAGAATGCTCCTCACAAGACTATTATATAGTAAAATTTTAACTTTAATTTTAAATTTTCTCGTATTCCTAATCACAAATCCTAACATCTTCGAGGCCCTCTTCACTATTGATTCCATGTGTGGTATAAATGTTAATTTTTTGTCAAATAAAACGCCTAGGTCTTTTACAGTAGTAAGTTCCTTAATCTTAACATCATTGATACTGTAGTCAAAATGCACCTCACTAAGCTTTCTTGAGAACCGAACATAATGACATTTGCTTGTATTTAAACTCATGCTATTAAATGCACACCACTGATTTAACCGTTCTAAGGCCGAATACTCGTACGCATCTAAAGTCCGATACATTACTCACGGCTACTTAAAGTTCAGAAATCTTACAATTTCAATGGTATACACAAACGTAAATTAAGAGATTTAAGTTTTACACATTCCATTTTACGTAAGCGTGTTCAAAATAAATGTAATACTTTATGTAAAAATGTGTTTAAACATACAAAAACTATAACAAAATATTATTTAATTTAGAAATAGTATTTATTTTTTACAACTCCAATGTTTATTATTAAATACTTGATTAAAAAAGGTTATCTCATGGTTTCAATGTAAAGTTAAATGATGCGTGAAATGTATCTCACCTCTGACTTGAATGCGATTTTAAATCTTCTACTTATCCGTATACTCAAACGCTTCTTAATTTTACCGAGCTCTCAAACAGTTGTCAAATGCTAAAATTTTTGAGTAAGGTCGTGAGGTTCATTATCTATGAGATTAGTAGTTTGGTAATTATTTGAGTAGTTAATATCGCCTATAACTTTGAATTTTTAAAACGGAAAGTTTAATATTCAGCGTCAAATGAACATGGCATTTATTAAGTGGTCGTTGATAATGCTGAATTTCATCCATCCATTATGCAGACAGCCGATGCGTTGCGTTGCGGCGCGCTTAATTGTGCGCACAACTGTATACTTTCTTGCTTTTTTTTAAAAATTACATGTCAATATTGAAGTAGTTGTTGAGATCCATTTTACGTAATATTACGTGCAACATAAAATATTAATTCAGTCATTGTGTAGTATTATATATAGTCATCATTTTGAATAAAACATTGAAAATAAGTTTATTTCGTAAATGGATGCATTTTCTTTAAATTTTGATATATTTGAAGCGTGATTTTTATGTTTAATAATCATGTTTATTTAAATTAGGCTTGCGTAAAACTGAACACACCAACTAACTGGACTTTAGCTGACACCATACTGAAATAATGAATTTTTGTTTGTGAATACCAGTTAAGTTGTTAAAGCTAAACAGCTGTCAGCAAAATAACCTTTGTTTATTTGGCGCCATATGTAAATTCATGGCAAACAACAAGAAAAGGAAAATAATAAGGAAGTTTTATTGAATAAAAAGGTAAGTATATACATATAAGTAATAAACTTTTAAGTAATAAACTAATAAATTTGTAACAATAATTAATAGAACGGGAACTGAGTGAACCGGAGTGACAACCTGAAGTAATCGTATTATGGTACTCACGATACAGGCTTGCCTAGTGTGAGTACTATAGTTAAGAATTATTGTTATGTCGTAATCAACATGCTTCTAGCCTGTAGGTAATACCGTTTATTATGTTTTATTTAATTGTAATCTTGTATATTCATTTATTCACTTATTTTTTACATTCTATTTTTAAAATAAATTTACAAAACAATCAAATTTAAAAATACAATATAAAAAACAGAGAGTCAGATTCATAACAATAATTACAATTATTGCTGAGTGAAATAAATAAATTTGAAATTTGAAAAACTTTACACTTGAAAATCTTATTAAGCTTAAATCAAGTCTTTTTTAATTAAGTTTAATAAGAATAAATCTCATAACATAATAGATACCTGAATATAATCAATATTATGAAAACTAAGTCAAAAATGATAGTAAAAAGCTGATAAATGTATTGTAATTGAGCACTTGATTTCAACAATAGTGGTGAACTTTCCACATTTTCAAACGCATTACCTGCTAAATCACTAATATAAAAACAAAAAATGTTAATTTGGATTAAAATTAACGTAGGTAATTGTGGATCATATAATAATAATTATTGTTTTTTCAGATAATCATTGTGTTGATGGATCATTGGAGAATCTGATACAAATAATAGTGGCAAGCCGTTCCCATCACATCATCATCATCATCATCATTGTCAGCCTGTAGACGTCCACTGCTGGACATAGGCCTCCCCCAAGAATTTCCAATGCGACCGCATACATACAATCACATACATTATATAATTTCATAATTATAATTTTGTTTTGATGACTATAATTATTGTGCTAAATAATTTATTTGTGAACATTTTGTGACTGAATTTTATCATAAGTTTATATGAAAAAGCACAAATGTAACTAATTTGTGTCAACAATTAATTTAAAATAAATAATATTAATATTATTTGTTAAGTAAATAATGCTAGTTATAATCTAAATAATATGATTTATTAAAAAATTGTACCCAGAACAAGTTTTAGAACTGTGGATGCCGATCCCGGTTGAGTGGTTAAAATTGAAACCAAAGTAAAAATTTTGATTTAAAGTTGAAATTACATTATGTGTTTATTAATATAGAATGTAATCATTGTGTTAAAATCTATGAGTGTAAATTAAAGCATTATATTTTAATGAAAAATTAAAGTTTGTATTTTAAAAGTTCAAATTGTTGGTTTTTAAGTTTGATAGTGGTAAATCTAAATATGCATCTGACTTTTCTGAAATTCTTAATAAAAGCATAATATTATCTGGATATTTAAATAAATATAGAAAATATATGGGTATGTGTGTGCTTGCCTAGTGTGAGTACCACTGTTAAACTTCAGTAATGTCAGTACCAACATGATCTTATGTATTAGAGTAATTTGAAATATTTTGTGTTTCCCTTGGACTTTAACTTATCGACGTTAGACTGTATTAGGATTAAATAACTTTAAAAAATATAGTGTTGTTATTATTTGTGAAGACCTAATTTTAAAGGTATGATTGCTCATCTGCAATTATTATAGTATTAAAGCAAACAAAAGAATTTGTTGTCAACAATTTATTAAGGAGAAAAATGAGAATCAATGATCGTTGATCGAATATTAAATCCCGTTGTTCAGGGGAGAGCTCCTCTTGATGTAAGGTTTCTTCATCCCATACATTGTTTTGTACGAGTGTAACGTTGCAGATACTACAGGGTCTCCAGAATAAGGTAAATGCTTAAACATTCAATAATATGCAATTTATAACAACAGTGAAGGAAAAAAATTAATAATTAACATTTTTTTTTGAATTTTAGGAAGTACTCTTTGAAGTGGCAATGGGCAGGACACATTGTGCGAAGAACAGATGGCCGTTGGGGCCGAATAGCTCTAGAGTGGCGGCCAAGAACCGGTAAGCGCAACGTTGGTAGACCCCTCACGAGATGGACCGACGATCTGGTCAAGATCGCGGGAGGTCACTGGATGCAGACGGCGCAGGACCGGTCGTTATGGCGAGGTTTGGGGGAGGCCTATGTCCAGCAGTGGACGTCTACAGGCTGACAATGATGATGATGATGATGATGTGATGGGAACGGCTTGCCACTATTATTTGTATCAGATTCTCCAATGATCCATCAACACAATGATTATCTGAAAAAACAATAATTATTATTATATGATCCACAATTACCTACGTTAATTTTAATCCAAATTAACATTTTTTGTTTTTATATTAGTGATTTAGCAGGTAATGCGTTTGAAAATGTGGAAAGTTCACCACTATTGTTGAAATCAAGTGCTCAATTACAATACATTTATCAGCTTTTTACTATCATTTTTGACTTAGTTTTCATAATATTGATTATATTCAGGTATCTATTATGTTATGAGATTTATTCTTATTAAACTTAATTAAAAAAGACTTGATTTAAGCTTAATAAGATTTTCAAGTGTAAAGTTTTTCAAATTTCAAATTTATTTATTTCACTCAGCATGCATAACAATAATTACAATTATTGTTATGCATCTGACTCTCTGTTTTTTATATTGTATTTTTAAATTTGATTGTTTTGTAAATTTATTTTAAAAATAGAATGTAAAAAATAAGTGAATAAATGAATATACAAGATTACAATTAAATAAAACATAATAAACGGTATTACCTACAGGCTAGAAGCATGTTGATTACGACATAACAATAATTCTTAACTATAGTACTCACACTAGGCAAGCCTGTATCGTGAGTACCATAATACGATTACTTCAGGTTGTCACTCCGGTTCACTCAGTTCCCGTTCCATTAATTATTCATTTATTTCCAGTAATTATTGTTACAAATTTATTAGTTTATTACTTAAAAGTTTATTACTTATATGTATATACTTACCTTTTTATTCAATAAAACTTTCTTTATTATTTTCCTTTTCTTGTTGTTTGCCATGAATTACATATGGCGCCAAATAAACAAAGGTTATTTTGCTGACAGCTGTTTAGCTTTAACAACTTAACTGGTATTCACAAACAAAAATTAGATATTTCAGTATGGTGTCAGCTAAAGTCCAGTTAGTTGGTGTGTTCAGTTTTACGCAAGCCTAATTTAAATAAACATGATTATTAAACATAAAAATCACGCTTCAAATATATCAAAATTTAAAGAAAATGCATCCATTTACGAAATAAACTTATTTTCAATGTTTTATTCAAAATGATGACTATATATAATACTACACAATGACTGAATTAATATTTTATGTTGCACGTAATATTACGTAAAATGGATCTCAACAACTACTTCAATATTGACATGTAATTTTAAAAAAAAAGCAAGAAAGTATACAGTTGTGCGCACAATTAAGCGCGCCGCAACGCAACGCATCGGCTGTCTGCATAATGGATGGATGAAATTCAGCATTATCAACGACCACTTAATAAATGCCATGTTCATTTGACGCTGAATATTAAACTTTCCGTTTTAAAAATTCAAAGTTATAGGCGATATTAACTACTCAAATAATTACCAAACTACTAATCTCATAGATAATGAACCTCACGACCTTATAATAATATCTAGATATTTAAAATATTATCATTATATTTTATAAAAATATGTGTTTTTAAATAATGATTAAGATTAAAGAAGTTTAAGATAAAAGTACACAACAGAATGAACAGTACATACCAGGAGAATTTATTTTAATATGTGTGCAGTCTAATGCTCCCAGAACTCTTGGAAATCCAGCAATTGCATAAAATTCGTTGGCCACAGTTCGATGCTCTTCACTTGTTGGCATATTAATATATCTGCTTTTCAAACTTGTCAATTTTTTAGTCACCCTGTGGACTACATGGTGTACAGTGGGTTGTTTCACATGGAATATATCACCAATTACTTTTTGGTAGAGTAATCAAAATTTGGTCAATTGATTCTATTGCTCTATTTCGTTTAGTCGCAGGTTTTATAGATTGACCAATTACTGAGTCAAGATACTGCACAGTTTCTTTTGATAGCCGAAAACGAGATCCAAAAATCGAATCCATAAAAAAAAAAAATATTACGTAAGTCGTCATTACAAAAGCGTCTTCAAAATCATGTTTGAGTATACCATTTTGATAGTTAAGGACTTTACGACGAGTCAAATATTTGAGATGTGTACGAGTATTCGGGCCTAAGTCACTCTGAAGAAGTATACAGTCATCAACACTTTCAATCTTTCTGATAAATTTCAGATCATCTGCATACATATATGCTTCAGAAAATTTAAAACAATCAGTTATATCATTTATAAAGTAATTAAATAAAATTGGTCCCAGGTGAGAACCCTGGGGTACTCCTGATAAAATGCACCGTTTTGTCGACTGGAATCCATTCACAACTACATAAAAATATCTGATATCTAAATAAGACTCGAGCCACTTTAACAAAGAACCTGATATACCATATACTCATAACTTATTGATTAATATTTCATGTGAGACTTTATCAAAGGCTTTACTGAAGTCAGTATATATTGCGTCAATTTGTTTATTTGTATCTACCACTCTTGTCAAAGCTTCCGTAAAGGCTACCAAGTTAGTCGCGGTGGACCGTGATGGGACAAACCCGTGCAGACAGTCACTCAGGTAAAAGTTAAGGTGCTTTTGCAGGTAAGGATAGACCAAGACACATCAGACATCAAATATCTTAGCAAAATGAGAGAGAATAGAAATCGGCCTGTAATTAGAAATTACTTCAGCTTCATTAGATTTATGAATAGGAACGACTTTCGCCAGTTTCCAATAAGATGGAAATGTCCCTGACTGTAAGGATATATTAAAAATAGTCAAGAGCGGACTTACAAGAGATGATGCACATGAAGATATCAAAATTGAAGGTATTTCATCAGGTCCTGCCCCTTTACTGCAATCTATAGTTTTCGTAAATTGAAGTAGAGCTTTACTAGTTATAATTGGAGCTGTCAGACTCTGACTGTTGGCATTAAGCGACTCCAATAACAGGGAGGTGTTGATATTATTTGACGCGGGTATGCGACCAGACCTATTAGGTACCAAATTTAACTGTACTAATCTATTAAGATAAATAAAATCAATCAAATCCTCACTCAACTTTGGCACCGTGTAATTATTCCCCAAGTTATGCAATAAATTACAGTCAACCATACTCAAGTGAAAAATCACCCACTATGCAGACCTCATTTTTAACTTTTTCACAAACAGCACTACACTTATCAACAAATATTTTTAAAGTCTGTTTTCTTAAAGGTGGTGGAAGCTAAATTGCACAGAGAGCTATCTGAAGTATTGATTTTGATTTATGCACATTAATAACAACCCAGAGGTCTTCACAAGTACTCTCCCAATCTTTCATGCGTTTAGACTCAAAATTATTCAATACTGCAACTAAAACTCCTCCACCATCTTTCCCATATTCTCTATCTCTTCTATAAACTATATACCTGCCATCAAACAATTCACTTGTCAAAACTGATGCATTAAGCCAAGTTTCAGTTAGAACAATTACATCATAATTATTACAACAGACACTCCTATAAAATGCATTTGTTTTAGTACGCAGCCCTCTACAATTTTGATAGAAAAAATTTAAAGATGAGAATTTTGACAAATAAATAATTTGCCCATAGCATGTATAAAAAAGAAAAACAAAACTTAAAAACTATATTAACCTAACATTAAAATCTAAAATCTAAACAAATGATGTTTTTTTTTAAAAATCAACTTTAAATAATTTCTTGAGACTGTCCATATCCTTTAAATAAATAACTTGTAAATCTTCATTTTTCCTCATAAAGACTCTTCTTTCACCCCTGACCCACACAAACTTGTATTTATTTTGTTTGGCATGATGTCTTGCAGCGGCATGGAGATTCTTGTTATATGAAGAAAGGTGTTCAACTATATAAATAGGTAACTTATTGCCAGGTAGACCAAAATGTGTGGAGTTCAGCATGTCTTGAGGATGCTTGTTAAACAGAAAGGTGGATGCAAGTAATTCGTCTCTTAACTTAGGTGAAGAAAGTTGAACCACAATTGATCTGGGACGTTTGTTGTCTTCTTTGCGTTTAGCCACTCGAGGGGCATACAAAATGTCAGTTTCACTTATCTTACAACCAACTTGATGACCCAGTTGAACAACCAATTTATAAAGGTTTTCATTTTTATTTTCAGGCATGCATTGCATTTCTATATTATTAGAGCGTGAGTGTTGTTCCAAGTAGTTCACACGAAAATTAATATCATTGATGTTTTTTTTAAGTATTAAGTTTTCCTCCTTCAACTCATTCATGCATTTAACAGAAACCACTTGCTCACATTTTATATCCTCAAATTGTTTGTTTATGAAGCTCATTGACTCACGAAACTCAGTCATTTCCTTCTTTAGAGGCTCCAGTTCCTTGGAAATAATTTTACATACAGTCTTATTGAATTCCTGCAATATTGATTTAAACTCCTCCTTTATAATACAGCGAACATCATCCGTAGTGAGAGGCGACGTAGAAGGTGGTGAGTTTAATGCTGGCCTTTTTTTCCTGCCCATTTTATTACAAACAGGACTGGAATCCTTGTCGGCCATAGATTTTGGTTTTTTACACGTGCACTGTGGACAATTCCATGCGGCGGCAACCTCGGAGTCAAGTTCAATGGTTGTGATTGCTACACAAATGTAGTGAAAAGATCTTTTGCACGATGAACAAACAATGAATTGCTCATTTTCAATGTTATTATTTCCACAACATCTCCAATTATTACGCAGAATTGAGGTCATTATGGCCGTTCGGACACACACTTGGTTTTGCACTTAATTACAATCCGTATGTTTTGAAATGTCACGTTTTGATTTGCAGTGAATATAAAAAACAAAAGTAAAACTTGACTAAAACTTGAAATATCTACAGATATTATAGTTGAAATCGCAATATTGTTCATAAGATAATACTATGCGAGCGCCATTTTTTTTTTCTTTTCTTGACAACCGAAGTATTTATCCTTGCTCTTAGGCGTTTCATATCCCGACGAAGAAAGCCACTCGAAATTTATTGTGACAACGGCACTAATTGTGTAGGTGCAAGTAATGAAATGAACAAATTTCTTCATTCAAACAACTCAAAGATATCGGAATTTGCAGCCGACGAAGGCATTAAATTTAATTTTTCTCCGGCATATTCACCTCATTTTGGGGGACTGTGGGAGGCAGGGGTAAAATCAGCAAAGTTCCACATTACGCGTATACTAGGCGACAAACATTTGACTTACGAAGAAATGAGCACGTTATTTACGCAAATAGAGGCCATCCTCAATTCCAGACCACTGACTCCACTTTCGTCCGATCCCAACGATTTGAATCCCGTTACTCCCGCGCACTTCTTAATCAGCAGGTCTCTCCAGTCGCTACCTTTAGCAAATCTATAAGACATCAACTTTAACAGGCTGGACCGATACCGCTGCGTGGAAAAATTGAGACAACATTTTTGGAGTCGATGGAAGGACGAGTACCTGAGCGAGTTGCAACAGAAAACCAAATGGCGTCTTTCTCAACGAGGACTTCGGGAAGGCGATTTTGTGATAATTCGGGAGCCAAACACTCCACCTTTAAAATGGCGGATGGCGCGTGTCACAAGGTTGTTCCCTGGCCCTGATGGGATATCAAGAGTTGTGGACCTCCACACAAACAAGGAGGAGATCCTCTTCGGAGGAGATCTGAGCCCAACAGTGGGCAGTAATGGGTTGGTACAGTACACAAACAAGGGCATCATTCGACGCGCTGTTCACAATTTATGTCCTCTTCTGGACGACCAGATTTATAAGACTCGAAACCTTGAAGCTTTCGAGGGGGGGTGGATGTTCCGACGTAATCCCACCACCACTACGCACCACGACGGCTGCCGGCTGCGGAAGGAGGCGGGGCGCGACCAGGCATTGCGCTGTGATCTACTCCCGAGCACGCACATTAATTATGACAAATATTTCATACAACTCAATTGTACAATCTGCATAAATAAATATTATCAAAGTTCAATAAGTGTTCATTAGTCGACTCCCCATAACCATCAAGCAGCAGCGCAATCAACCCACATTTACAATAATTTTAGTGATGGGCTGTAAATTTAGTGTAGTGAAAAGGGTTCGCATTCGCTTTACGAATGGTTTCGGGAAATTTTCGGAAATATTAAATTTTGATGTTATAATTCACTTACAAAAATCACAGACATTATTGTTCTCCTCCCGATAAACCAGTCTTGCAAAGCGACCTCCAGGCGCTTCTCGGTATGGGGAACTCCGTCATTCTGGCGGGGGACTTCAACTGCAAGCATGCTAGGTGGGGTTGCCTCACCACAACCCCGAACGGCAGACGTCTCGATAGTCTGATTGACGTCCTAGAGTTCGATATCGTAGCCCCTCTCGAACCAACTCACTATCCTTACAATATCCAGCATCGGCCGGATATCCTGGATATGGCCCTTCTCAAGAATGTGACATTGCGCTTGCATTCTATCGAGGTGCATTCTGAATTAGATTCGGATCACCGCCCGGTTATCATGCAGTTAGGCCGAAGTGGATGCTTTTCTCCGCTTCAAACTGCCCGATGAAATTAGGGAGCTCATCCGAGTTAAAAACGCTTCGATCCGAGCCTTCGACTCCTACCCCACCGTGGAGAACCGGGTTCGCATGCGCGCCTTGCAGCGTGATGTGAGGCGTCGCATTGCAGAACATCGGAACTCCAGGTGGGGTTCCTTTCTTGAAGGAATCAAACCCTCCCACTTAGCGTACTGGCAGTTAGCTCGAACTCTAAGGAACGACTCGACTATGACGTTGCCGCCTCTCAACCACCCCGCTGGTGGTCGCGTAGCGTGATGACGATGAGAAGGCGGAGCTGTTAGCGGACTCACTGGAGGCCCAGTGTACGCTCAGCGATGCCACCGCGGACCCCACGCACGTCGAAATGGTGGACAGGGAAGTCGCGCGCAGATCTTCCGTTCCGCCCACGGTCCGCTCGAAGTATCGCAAGGCGCCCGGCTCCGACGGCATCTCCAAGAGAGTTCTGAAACTCTTTCCCGCGCAACTTATTTGCTTCCTCGTCACCATTTTCAATGCCGCTATGACACACTGCGCCTTTCCGGATATCTGGAAAGAAGCAGAAGTTATCGGCATCCCTAAAATCGGTAAACCCCGTAACGACCCGAGTAGTTACCGTCCCATTAGCCTCCTTCAGTCCCTAGGTAAACTGAATGAGCGGGTGCTCTACAAACGCCTTTGGGACTTTGTTGTTGACTCCTTCCCGACGAATAGTTTGGATTCCACGCCAGACATTCGTGTACCCAACAAGTGCACCGCCTCAAGGAGCACATCCTCTCCGGTCTGAACAGTCCTGTCAGGCCCGTCTACACGGGCGCTCTCTTCCTCGATATCGCGAAGGCGTTCGACAGAGTCTGGCACAACGGCTTGTTGTACAAGCTGTACGAACTGGGTTTGCCAGATCGTCGCGTGCTCATCATTCGAGACTACCGTTCGAATCACTCGTTTCGGTATCGACTGGAGGGCGTCCGCTCCTCCTCTCGTCCCATTAACGCCGGAGTCCCTCAGGGCTCCGTCCTCGCCACCCTACTCTTCAGTTTGTTTACGAGTGATATTCCTCGTACTTTCCCCACCTCACTCGCTCTCTTCGCCGATGACACTGCCGTTTTCTATTCTGATAGAAACAGGGCATTAATCGTCAAACAACTTCAGGCAGCCGCCACAGCATTAGGTCATTGGTTTCGGAAGTGGCGCATCGAAGTGAACCCTGCGAAGAGTACAGCTGTGCTCTTCGAAAGATCCTCGAGGCGTCTCCCGACTGCGGAGTCCCGTAGTCGTACTCTCCGGAGGAATGAAACTCCCCCAGTCACTCTCTACGGTCGCCCCAGTCCCTGGGCCCGTCAGGTTAAATACTTAGGTGTCATCTTCGATCATGCCATGACCTTCTGTCAGCACATCAAAGCCGTGCGCGATCGCGCCGCTTTCATCCTCGGTAGACTCAACCCCATGATCTGCAAGCGAAGTAAATTGTCACTTCGTAATAAGTTGACTCTTTACAAAACTTGCGTCAGACCCATCATGACTTATGCAAGTCCAGCGTTCGCTCATGCGGCGCGTTCCCACCTAAACTCCTTCCAGGTTCTGCAGAATCGATTTCTGCGAAAGGCTGTCGGTGCTTCGTGATGCGGAACGTCGACCTTCATGACGATTTCGACCTCGTCCCCGTCTCTAAGTTCTTGAAGCAAGCTTCCGAGCGATACTTCAAGACCGCGGAGGATCATAGTAATCCTCTCATCGTAGCCGCCGCGAACTACGCGCCCGACCCCGCCCACGCCCGTATCGCGTCCCGCCGACGCCCGCGACACGTTCTCACGGACCCTCCCGACGCACTGACGACGCTGCTCGCTGACAGCCCTAACGCTGATAGGCCGAGACGGCGCCCCGGATTCCTCACTCGTCATCGTAGAGCTCGACGCAGAAATCAACGTGCCCCATGAAGCATCATCATCATCACCCGTTTCCAGCAAGTTCGTTTTAGTTTGTTATTTAATAAATTATTTTCTGGTGTACTGCTTTTCATTATTTGCACGCCCGCTGAGTTTCTTGCTGGTTCTTCTCAGTTGGGTCGCGTTCCGAATCCAGTGGTAGAATCATTATGTGCTAACAAGTTGCCCTGCGGCGACTTTTAGCAGTCCTTTCCTACCCTTTATCAGCTGAGCCCCTTCTGAGCTCGCACCTCCATCCTGGCGAAGCTGTAAAGGCCTGAGGGCCAACAGCGATTCCTCCTATCCCAAAAAAAAAAGACATAATTGTTCATTTACACAAAAACTACGTTACATATTTACTTCAAAATATTATTATAAGCTAGAACTAACCTAATTACACACGGATTAATATATTTCAGCCCTAGATCATGCATATTTTGACCCTGAGAGACTCTAAGTTATTTTACGAACAAAAAATAAGAGAAAAAACAATCTAAGTTAGGTAAATACAGCAAAAAATGTAAAAACTAAGTCTCCTAGGACTTAGGATGCATTCCAATTGGATTTAGGGCTAAAAATCATCTTATTAGAACCTACGAGCTAGCACGTGTTTGGCGCCGTTTAGTCTAGGTGTCCGATCGAGCGCCCATACGGCCGCGTACATGGCGCGTGATCGTGAAGTCTCGTTTCCAGATATGATTTTTACCTAAGTTTCTGATATAAGTTATTTACCACAAATTATGTACGTTATATAAGGGAATTTAAACATGTTTATTTACTATTATCATATCTGCATACCAGAGCTTGCCAGCCATGGGGGTCGTCGTGTCCCCCGCAGGGGGACACGGACGGGCCTTGGGGCAATCCCGCTGCCCGGGCTTAATCTCTCCGCCATTCTAGGCGGAGGTGAAGGTGGTGGTGTGGTTCCTATTCATGGGGTAGACCATGGTCTGGCATAGGAATTCTTCGTCGCTATTGTTAGGTCGAGTGCTTTGCTTCTTGGCATCCCCAGCCCCGGCCGAAGTCCTCCCATTCTGGGTGATCTTCTTTCGGTGAGGTGAGAAACAACATAATGATATTCAATTCAATTCTCAACCAATTTGATTCCAAACAAAACTAAAACTTATTGTGTTTTTCCCTTTTAGAGGGGATGAGAGAACCCTTTATTTACAATTTTTCTTTACAAAATTTACAATTTAAACTAAAAGCTAATGACTATATAACTAAATGAAAATATAAAACAAAACGGAAGCTAACAATGAAATAAATGAAGTAAATGAATGTAATATAAAAATAAAATGCAAAACAAAAACAATGTAAATGTAAATGAAAACAATATACAATAATATGAAAAAAAAAAGAAAAAGAAAAGTCAAATTAAAACAAGAACAAAAATAAAACAAAGGGTAAGAGGCCCCGTCCAGCCCCCGCCGGCCCCTCCCTCCCACGACAACACCACGAAACGTGGGAAGGGAAGGGCCCGCGCTAAGATCGGCCGTTCCCTGAGGGGGAACGGGACCACGGACTAAAGTCCGCAGTACTTGAGGGGGCCCCCGATTGGAGGTCCCATCCCCTTAAGGGGGATTAAGCTCCCGGAAGGGGAGAAAAAGTGGTTTGGTAATTGCCACCCTCCGTTAGGAGAGGTGGCAACGACCTCATGAAAGAGATTATACTCCCAGAGGGGGAGTGGGACCCGGAGACGCGGAACGGAGTGCCGGACGAGTCCGTGGCTCGGCTCCGCGACCCCAGACCTCAACTGTAGGGGTCCCCAAACCTAGTTTGGGAGACCCAATCCCCTGAGGGTGGGTAAAAAGCCCCTTAAGGGGGCTTGCAAAACTAAAAGTACCCCACAAAAGCGTGGGGGGTCCCCAGAAGGGGGAACAGCTCCCTGACGGGGAACGTGGTCGCACCTCCCTTAACCGGGAGGGTGATGGTAGCCCCCCGTGGGCTCCATCTTGGGGCAGAAGACGTGCGGGACGGACGACACAAAGATCTCAGCTCCCTAGGCAACGCCGCGCCTTCAGGCGGTCGGGCGTGTAAGGGTGCTAGATTGCGGAGGTGCTCGTGGGTTACGAGTTCGAGCGAGCCGGACGATGAACTCCTCGAGCGACTCCATCTTTAGGTCCCGGGCTATCACGTCGTTGCGGACGTAGCGGCCTGCTCCGACGATGACTCGGAGGGAACGGTTCTGCTGGACCTGCAACCTTTTCCGCTGGGACGGCAGTATGAGGTGATACCAGGCCTCAGCAGCGTACGTAACACGTGAGCGGATATAATTCTTGTAGATAGCGAGCTTAGTCCTGATCGACAACGCGGACGCGAGGACCGGCCGCAAGACGAACCGCGCAGCACGCGCCAGGCCGATCACTCGATCGACCTGTGGTTTCATGCGTAGCGACCGATCAATCTCGCACCCGAGATACCGAACGCTGGGCTTGAACTCGACATCCACGCCACGCAGACTGAGATGGGGGACGGCTATGGTACGGACCGGACCGTAGAGTAGGGCCTGGGTCTTACCCGCATTGACCGAGACCCTCCACCGGTCTAGCCACTCAGGCAGAACATCCAGGAGCCTCTGCATCCTGGAGACGGCAAGTTTAATACTTCGGGAGGATGCAAAATAGGCCGAGTCGTCCGCGAAAAGGGCCAGTTTCACATCCTCCTCCCACCAGCGGAGATGCCCCTCCAGGGTGGGAATGTCATTGGTATAGAGAGCGTATAGGATCGGGGACAGCACACTACCCTGTGGAACCCCGGCCGCTATGGGGCGCACAGACGACTTGCACCCCTCGACCGCGACAAAGAAGGATCTCCCCTCCAACCACGACCCCAGCAGTCGCCAGTAGGCATGAGGTAGACCAGTAGATTGCAGCTTGCTGACCAACCCCCCGTGCCATACCCGGTCAAAGGCCTTCTCGATGTCGAGAAAGACTGCGACCGTGTACCGGCCGGAGTTGCGTTGGTCCGCAAGATGGTGCAATACACGGACTAGTTGTAGAGTCGTCGAGTGGCCAGCTCTAAAACCGAACTGCTCCGGTCTGAGGTGGATATGCGGAGATATCCTCCTCAGGAGTAGCCGCTCAAACAACTTGCCGACTTGCGAGAGCAGGGTGATGGGCCTGTAGCTAGAAGCTTGACGCCTATCTTTGCCGGGCTTGGGCAAGACTATGATCTTACCCATTTTCCAGGTCCGTGGGTAGTGACCCGTGCGGAGAATGGAATCAAAAAGTTCTGACAAGTTTGCCAGAACGTTGGACGGGATAGACTGAAGTGCCATGGGAGGGATACTATCATCCCCGGGAGCCTTACGGCGCTTGAGGGTCTTGATCGTCCGATACACCTCCCTGGGGGTGATCAGTTGATCCTCCTCAAGCGGTGGCATCGGGAGACGAGGGTCTAGGGATTCGGTAACCCCCTCTTCCAAGACACGGTGGAAGTAAGCCATCTCCGGGATCGAGGCGTTCGGAGTGAACTGCCTTTCCAGCGAGCCAGCCAGGACTTCGGCGCGAGCCTGCGGCGTGAAGCACCTGTTGCCCTGTACATCCATAAGTGGATAAACAGGGCTAGGTTTGGAGGAGAGGCGATGACAGATCCTGCGGAGGGAGGACATGGTGCGGTCGTCACCAGCCTCCCTCACGTACTGCTCCCAGGACTCTCCCCGGAAGGATCGAACCTTCGTTTTTACCTCCTCCTCCAACGCATTAAGCTCGCGCTTGATCCTGGGACACCTGGTGGTCGCCCAGAGCTTCCGCAGACGTCGTTTGCGACGTATCAACGCCTCAATCGACGCCGGGAGTTTGCAACTGGGCCCGCTGCTGGGCACCACGGTCGTCGCTTGGTCTATGGCTCCCCTGATGAAATCAGTGAGGCGGACGGCCGCGTCATCGACGTCATCAGGGGTAGACAGATCCTGGAACGGTGATTGGTCGACTATCGAGGACTGAAACGCCTCCCAGTCGACCCTGGGCCTTAAAGGGCCGCGACACGAGTGATCTCCAAACCTGCCGTGACCAAGATCGACAAGTGAGCGGTACCCATGTCGTACAGTACCTCGATGTTAATCGGGCACCGCAACCCCGCACACATCCAGGACGTCCGGACGATATCTCGCCGAACTCGGGATGTGCGTTGGTTCATCGGGGCCGACCACACAGTAGTCCCCCTTATCGGCATCATCAATCAACCGCCTCCCCGCCGCCGATATACTCCGAGAGCCCCACGCGGTATGTTTCGCGTTGAGGTCTCCCAGAATCAGCGTCGGTTGACGGTCATAATCCAGGACCCGTCTAATGTCTGCCGGCTCGAGGTTGTAACCACCAGTACCTGCACTCTCACTCCCACCGTTCTGGTGTCGGTGAAGCTCAGTAGCTCTAGCTCATCGTGCACAACATCCCTCCTGACGAGAGCCGCCGTTCCCTTGAACGGGATCCCTTCAGGGGTCAGTTCGTCCCTTCGGTACACGATGTAGTTAGGCACTCCAAACCTCGTAGTCGGTCTAAGTTTTGTTTCTCCCAGGAGCAAGACATGTGGTCTGTACTCCTGGGCTAAACGGATGAGGTCCATCCTGTGAGGAAGAACCCCTCCGGGGTTCCAATAAATGGCCCGCAGCTCCTCCCTATCCATGCTGCGGGACGAATGGGTCGAATCCCGATATTAGTTCCCCGAGGGGAGCTATGAGGGAGGAGATCGCGCGAATAAATTCGCGGATCGCCTCCGACACTCTCTCCCACAACTCCAGCAGCGTTGCGGCGGAGAGGGAATGCCCTGGGGCTATCCCTCCGTCGCGCTGCTGAGGCCGTGGGCGGGCTCGAGGATGGACCGTCGTTCCAACTCTCCAACTTTAACAAAGTTGGCAGTTTCTCTGCACGATGCAAACTTGTTCAGCGGGAGACAGCCATCTTTGTCAACAATATTTAAAAAAATTGGGTTCTGTTATAAAAAATCAAATAAAAGAAAAATTATTATGGAACGTACAGACATTGCTCTGGCACGCATTGATTTTTTAAGAAAAGTTAAAAATATTGATAATTGGGATAAAGTGGTGTTCCTAGATGAAATATGGCTGAATGCAAACCACACGGTTTCTAAAAGTTGGACTGATGATACACACCAATCCTCTACCAAAGTACCCGAAAGCAAAGGTCAGAGGTTGATAATTTGCCATGCTGGTACCTCGTCTGGCTTTGTGCCAAATTGTCTACTGGCAGTCAAGTCTGTGAAGACGACAGAATACCACGAAGAAATGAATTTCGAAAAATTCAAAGATTGGTTTATAAACCTTTTAAATAATTTAAATGAGCCTCATGTGATACTAATGGACAATGCACCCTATCACTCAGTGCAAAAAAATAAACCTCCGACAATGAGTAACCGGAAAAATGAAATGATATCGTGGTTGCAAGCCAATGGAGTACAAGCCGACAACTCTATGTTAAAATAAAAATAGGTAAAAAACTTTTTAAGTTAAACGGTTTTATGTTAAACATACATTGCAATGTTTAAGATAAATGTACTAAAAATCAAAAAATAATAAAATAGATACAGTCGTGGGAATTATAAAACCGTTGGGCACGTCAGATTTAAGATTCGTAGATTCGTAGATTTAAATTTTTTATAGTATATTGTATTCTGCTTGTTGAGCCCTTTCATTTGATACCCATATTGATGGGATTGATAAAACCTACGTTATCCACCATTTTGTAGCGGCCGCCATCTTGGATTTAATTTTTTTATAGTACATTGTATTCTGCTTGTTGAGCCCATTCATTTGATACCCATATTGATGGGATTGATAAACCCTACGTTATCCGCCATTTTGTAGCGGCCGCCATCTTGGATTTCAATTTTTTATAGTACATTGTATTCTGCTTGTTGAGCCCATTCATTTGATACCCATATTGATGGGATTGATAAACCCTACGTTATCCGCCATTTTGTAGCGGCCGCCATCTTGGATTTCAATTTTTTATAGTACATTGTATTTTGCTTGTTGAGCCCTTTCATTTGATACCCATATTGATGGGATTGATAAAACCTACGTTATCCGCCATTTTGTAGCGGCCGCCATCTTGAATTTATAATGATAATAAATAAACATAATTGTATTGTCACCAAAATCCAAAGTGTATACAAAATTTCAGATTAATCGGTTGCGGCTAAATAAAACCGTTTAAAAAGAACTTTTCCGTTTA
This sequence comes from Trilocha varians, assembly GCA_030269945.2. Taxonomy (NCBI): domain Eukaryota; kingdom Metazoa; phylum Arthropoda; class Insecta; order Lepidoptera; family Bombycidae; genus Trilocha; species Trilocha varians. The sequence goes on from AP028282.1 coordinate 704,191, forward strand.
GTGGGCATACACAAGCCCCGAACTCCAACTTATGTTTTGGATGAAATGGCACAGGAACAGGGACATACTGTCATCCGCTTGCCACCCTATCATTGCCAGTATAATGCAATAGAACTGATTTGGGCACAAGTTAAAGGTATACAATAGTTTTTTGAAGTTGTTATCGTATGTATTTTAAATAATAACATTTACATATTTTTTTCGTTTCTAGGTCATGCAGCAAGAAACAACACCACCCCACCATTCACGGCAAATAAAATGTTGGATTTGCTGAACAATGCATGTAAATATGTAACACCAAATGAATGGAAGAAGGTGGTTGATAAAACGCGAAGAATTATTACAGAAGATTGGCAACGTGATGTCCAATTTGATTCCATATGTGACCAGGTGTGGGAACTCCACATTTTAAATAATATTATACATAAATATAATTATTTAATATATAATATATTTATATATAAGCATTGTATAATTTATAATATCAAAATACACTTAACATAATACGTATAAAATAATTTATATAAAATAATAATATATATTTATACATCATATATAAACATACACAGCGCACGCATATAATATTATATACACACAATATATATATACACACACCAAATATCGTTTGCACTATTATCGTACGAACCTGCCGGACGACTAGTGGAAACCACAGATAACTACTAGATACAGATAGGACAGTGAACGTGTTACGATTGTAGTTCTGTTGGGTAAAGACGACTACACTTGGCGCTAGTGAGCTTTTGTATTTTTAATTTTCTGATAGCAAAGATATATTTTTGAGTTCATAATTAAAAAATCACAGACTATGTAAACGATTAAAGATTATTATAAAATCGATATTATTTTCAGTTTTAAAACCATAAAATCGATTTTTCTCGTTTTGGGTGTATATAATGGATATTATAAAATTAAAATAAAAGTATTTCTTTTTATTCTGATTATATTTATTTTTATATTCATTTATTCACTTATTTTTTACACTAAATTTTTAAAAATACATTTACAAGAAAATAAAATTTAAAAATACAATATAAAAAACAGAGGGCCACTGCAGGCGGAGTCTACGACCCAAGCCATCAGTGGTCAGGGCTCAAGAGATAGGAACCTCCTCACAATACGCGCCGTGTCAAGAACGACCGCCTTCTGGATGAAGCCCTTTACCCAGCCCCCCGGCTGCGTAAAGCGAAAGCTTCTCTAGATGTCGGTCGAAGCTTTTCGCTATTAGACCGTTCACAGATACAACGATCGTAACAATGATGGTCGATTCAACACGCCACATGTCGGTCACCTCGTGGGCCAGGTCCAAATATTTTAGCAGTTTTTCTTTTTCTGCCTTCACAAGGTTTTCGTCATGTGGAATGGTGACATCGATCAGCACCGCCCGATGCGCATCCCGATCTATTATCACTATTCAAAGTCAAAGTCAAAGTCAAAATCATTTATTCAATTTAGGTGCATTATACACACTTATGAACGTCGACATTACATACAGTAGTAGTAGTAGTATACATTTATAATATTTAGCAATTCACCTAATCACTCTCAAATACATTTTTTTATCCGTACACCAGTTAATTGCCTGGGAGGAGTGGAAGTGTCCATACCTCCTTATCCTCTAAATAATTGGAAAAATTATAGTATGACTTGTTTATTAACACGCGTTTTATATATAATTTGAATCAAGGATTTACTGGTTTTCGTGAGTCTGAACCTAGGTACTGCGATTCTATCCTTGTTGCGAGTGTTAAAATTATGATAGTCACTGTTCATTTTCATTTTATGCAAATTTTTTCGTGTGTACATAATGTTTTCGTAGATATATAAGGACGGAAGAGTCATGATGCCAACCTCATTAAAGAATTTGCGCAAAGAGTCACGAGGACCCATTTGATAAATTGCACGTACTGCTCGTTTTTGTAAGATAAAAACGGTCTCAATGTCTGCTGCAGACCCCCAAAGCAGAACACCGTACGACATAATACTATGAAAATATGCGAAGTAAACTAATCGCGCAGTAGAAACATCCGTCAACCGTCTGATTTTATGAATTGCAAAAATAGCAGAACTTAGTCTCGAAGATAATGCCGCAATGTGAGGGCCCCATTGTAGCTTGCAATCGATAGTAATACCCAAAAACACGGTCTCATTTTCAATATTTAATTTATCTTCACATAGTATGACGTTTGACTTTACTTTCCCTACATTTGTCAAAGAAAACCTTAGACATTTTGTTTTTTTAGCATTTAATAATAAATTGTTTGCTGAGAACCAGCGGGAAATTAGATCCAAAACAAAGTTTACATAACTCAGTTCAGTATCCTTTCTATCTACATTAAACAGCAAAGAAGTGTCATCCGCAAATAAAACTATGTCAGCAATGTCTTTAACTATAAAAGGCAAATCATTTATATATGTCAAAAACAGAAATGGCCCCAGAATGGATCCTTGAGGAACGCCAACATCAACTACAGAACCAGTAGAAGTGGCGCCATCTATTTCAACTCTCTGTACTCTTTCAGACAAAAAAGACCTTACCAGTTCCAGTGCAGTTCCTCGCACTCCATAGTATGACAGTTTTAACACCAACGTCTCATGCTCCACACAATCGAAGGCTTTAGAGAGATCGCAGAATATGCCAATAGCATCCCGCGACATCTCCCAAGCTCCGAGTATATGTGTGACTAGCTGGGCTCCGGCATCAGTAGTTGACTTGGTTTTTGTAAAACCGAACTGGTTAGCATGCAAAATTTCGTGCTTATTGAAATGGGATAGAAGCTGCTGAAGAAGGACTTTCTCAAATATCTTACTGAGAGCTGGTAGTATAGAGACAGGCCTATAATTCGAAGGGTCAGTCTTCGCACCTGATTTGAAAATAGGGACAACTTTACTAATTTTCATTAAAGATGGAAAAATACCTTTATCAATACACAAATTAAATATTGTAACTAAATGTGGAGCAATGGCTTTTATCAATGGCTTTAACATTTTTGTAGAAAAACCCCACAAGTCTTCAGAAGACTTGATCTTAAGACCTTTGAATGTTTTAATGATTTCGGAAGCGGAAATGTAGTTGAATCTGAAATCAGGGATATGACGACAAAAATTAGTTTTAAGAAATGTTTCCGCATCGGATGTACTAGAGTTGAGCGAATTTGTGATTTGTCGTGAAATATTGGAGAAGAAATTTTCAAAGCAATTTACTATTTTAGTGGAATTTGAAATTAGTTTATCCTCCATTTTAAGTTCATATTCAGAGAAATTTGATCTACACCTACCAGTCTCAGTATTTATGACATTCCAAACAGAATTTACTTTATTATTCGATTGACGTATTTTATTTCTTATATATATTGATTTAGCATGAGTACAGACTACTTTAAAAATCTTTGAATAGTTTCTTACATACGCTTGGAAACTTTCGCTTGAGTTCAGCGTTTTTTTATAATATAAATCAAACATTATCTGACGACTTTTAATGATGCCTTGAGTGGCCCAATCACAAAATTTTAATTTCCCGTTACTTTCCAGTATCCTTTTTGGGCAAATTCTATTAAAATCTAGATCAATTTGAGTTAATAAAGTCTCATATAATTTGTTAGGATCATCAGAACAAAAATTAGTGATGCCCAGTCTCGATTCAATATTGAGTTTAAGGCGTTCTAGCCTACCATTTGTTAACGGTCTGTATTTTATGACCAAGCCTTTATTGTTTAAACTAGTTTCATGATATTTCAAGACCTTTATGATCCGATCTAATGCCGTACATTACTGAACATTTTCTTGGTTTATAATTGGAAAATATGTTATCAATACATGTAGAAGAAATGTCTGTTTCCCTAGTTGGTTCACTAAACAAATAATCCAAATTAAAAGATCTGAACAACGAGGTGAGATTTGTTTTGTCCGTGGAGTCCACCAAAATATCAACATTGAAATCACCGCAAACAAATATCAACTTATTATTATTATTATTAGTAATTTTTTGTAAAATATTTTCCATAGTCAAAATAAAATCCAGCAACCTACAAGATGGTGGTCTGTAAACACATAGAATTATAGACCCTCCCAGTTCCACACAGGCAACCTCACATACTCTTTCAACAGAACATCCGACTATGTCATATCTTTCCTTGAATTTAATATCATTTTTTATTAAAATTATACAACCCCCGCCTTCAGCGGCTGTTCTATTGAACTTACTGGCTACATTGAAGTTTGTTACATTAAATGACATTTTATCAGACTTCAACCAAGTTTCGCAGAAACACATAATGTCAAAATATTTTTCATTGAGTAAAAGTTCAACATCGAGAATTTTGCTGGAGAAGCGATTTATATTCTGGTAATACAGAGAGATAGTTTTACACTTCTCCATTGTCGAATTTACAAGTAAAGTAAAGGATCTGTTAAATTTAAATGATCACTACAATCAGTAAATGTACACGACCTGTCAGAAATGTGTTTTTCCATTTGCTATAATAGTGTTTATGTTGTATGCTATCAATGTAGCAATTAAATGTCGACATTTTTTCGGATAATACATATTATCTTGTGTTAAATTAAAATTACAAATAAATTTATTTATGTCAAAAAGTATAATCTCGTCACTATGACGGCATGTTAAATTATGTAATAAATTATTCAATGAATGAATATGTTCATTTCGTCTATCAGTTAACAATTTTGAGTAAGGGAAAGTACAAATAATAATTTTAAAAACATTTAACTTTAATACATTTTTAAATCTAGTTATTACTTCCCTTCTGTCAATACCTATACTATTACCTAAGTAGATTACCACTATGGATCTATTATCTAGTTTAGAATTTAATATATTTTTTTCTATTTGTTCATATGTAGCACCTGGCATGCAGTTGTTTTCAATGGGACAGTTCAATAGGTTATGTAACAGTGGACCTATGTCAGGCTTATTGGCAGCAATAGTCCTGTCAGTGATAATAGATCGGTCCCAGTAGAGCGTTACATGACCATTATCGAGAACCGGCTGAGGCCAATACTGGTAATAAGGTACGGCGGCTTCAACAAGGTCGTATTTCAGAGCAAGTTGCTGATGAATGATCTTAGCTACTTGGTTATGCCTGTGCAAGTACTCGCCGTTAGCAAGACGGGAACAACCGGAAACGATATGTCTAATAGACTCTCCCGGACGGTGACATGCCCGACAAATGTCGACCGTCCCATCCTTTAGAATATATTTACGGTAGTTGTTCGTCATGATAACTTCGTCCATAATTGCAAAGACAAAACCTTCAGTCTCTCCGAAGAGGTTACTGTATCGTAGCCAGGCCACGGAGGCTAACTGATCTACATCGGGACCCGTAAGGGCCCGGTAGAATCAACCGATTATATTTATTATTATTAGTTTATTAATTAAGGAAAACAGTACATTCCTATAACAATTACAACGTGATCACATAGGGCTATCGTTAACAACAGAATAAACATCAAATCATACTTAATTAAAACATAATCATCAATTAAAAACATAGTAGATGTCACTCAAGTTATAGGCACAAACAGCATGCATAGCAAGATTTTATATTAATGAAATAAAAATTATACATTGTAAAGATAAAAATTGGAAATTAAAATTATTTGAATTAAAGTATACAATAGCAAAGACAAAAAAACATTGAATATAAAAATTGAATTTGAATTATTAATTTAAAAGATGATTTACATAAATTATACAATTGAATTAATTAGACAATTTAAAATAATATAATAAAAATGGAAAATTTAATTAGTAATTTAATGGAAATCAACTTACATTTATTTTTATTCAGTATGTCAGACCAGAATGTGTGATATGTTATTTTTAAATATTTTAACATACATACTAACTATTTTATCATCAGGGAATAAGATAGTTCATTCTCCTCATTCATCTGTTGAACACTCAATTCCAAATGTTTGGCAAGTTAAATCCCAATAAGTAAAACTATATACAATATGCTATACATAACTATTATTTACAGAAAAATAGTTAAAAAATGGTACAAATGATGGACATGATCATAATATATCATTCTCATTAGAGTTAATATTATATAAACATTAAACACATTATAGCTAGCTATATATATAGCTTTACTTTCACTCTGTAAAATACATTGAATTTGAATACATACAGCTACGTTATACATTGTTATGAAGTAACTTAGTACTTCAACAATAATATTGAAAAACAACATGTACCAATAAACAACATGTAACATACAACATGAAAAAACAAATGTCAGATAAATGATGTATTAAATGAATTTATAAAGAGTTATAAAATTTGAAAATCAATAAAAACAAAATTTACCTTGAGACTCAACAAGAGCAGTTGTGCTGTTATTAGCATATAGTTGCATTTCAAAGTTACGAAGACAATAATTATGATCATCTTCATAATTCAAGCCTGAAATATAGTTATCTTGTTAATTGAAAAATAATAAAATTATACATATACTAGCTGACTCGCACAACTTCGTCTGCGCCGAAAAAAAAAATTAGGGGTGGACTACCCCTAACATTTAGGGGATGAAAAATAGATGTTGGCCGATTCTCATAGGTACCGGATAAGCACAAAAAATTTCATCAAAATCGGTCGAGCCGTTTCGGAGGAGTTCAAGTTCGAACACCGTGACACGACAATTTTATATATTAGATTAGGGGTGGACTACCCCTAACATTTAGGGGATGAAAAATAGATGTTGGCCGATTCTCATAGGTACCGGATAAGCACAAAAAATTTCATCAAAATCGGTCGAGCCGTTTCGGAGGAGTTCAAGTTCGAACACCGTGACACGACAATTTTATATATTAGATTAGATAGTAAATCCACTATAAATGGTATTTTAGAGATTTTTTTTGTAATAACTAGCTGACTGACTAGGAGAAATAAGGTAGTGCAGAGCAATGTGCTTAATTAAGACATAACATCAAAAATTGCTGAAATTATCAGCGTTTCTCTGTTAAATCATTGAATCTATTATATACATAAACCTTCACATAGAAAGAATTATATGATATTATGCTTATACTACATAACTATCTATATTTGTATTTACCATAATTTTCAACTGCTTCGGGAGATTTGTTATCTAAACTCTGAAGTGAATATTTGTGGTCTTCCATGTGATTGAAACCTAAAATAAAGGTACATACATAAATAAAAAACAATTACAGTGTTGAAGACTATTATTAAATTGTATAAAAAAATTTGTATGTCACTCTGTGACAAAACATGATACAGAACTTTTAACTTATTTCATAAGATCATATATATGTACTCATGTTCAAACAAATAAAGATTTCTATTTTTTTATCATTAATAGTAAAACTTACTGGATAACAGGAGAGGCGTACCATGGTCAATTTCTTTTTCGGTGAATAAACAAGGATATCCGCGCAATAGCCGAGAACCTGAAACAGTAAACTGGTGTTTATCAAAATGTTTTTGGCAAACACGCATAGACAGCATTTGCTTTTTGGACAAGCCTCGTAATTGAACGCCAGCCGGTGTTAAAAACGAGATCCACAGCTTTCGCACTTCATCAACAGAAACAACTTAATAATTCGAGAGAATTCAAAAGAAATGATAGTTGACTAAGAATGACAACTGACAAGTGACATTTATAAAATGACATACCAACATCAGCAAAAGTACCAACATAGCAAAATTACAAGATGGCGTCGCGATGGTAGCGCGTTATGGAAACCTCGGCAAGAATTGGAACTAAAGCTGTCACCGGCCTGGTGGAAACGTATGTAATAATTCTACGTCACACATACGTAGACTGGTGTGAAGTTCGATGAGCAACCGGTTTCGAACCGCTCGGAACATCGTTACAGCTGTCTAACGCGAACCGATTGCTTGCCTGAATAATATCTGTTTTTAATAATATATTGCGCTTAAATAACTATTTAAAATCTATCTCTTTGCTTGTCTATGTGCTGTGCTTGTTACTCCTTCTTTTCTATTTACTTTCTTCTGTGCCGTGATAATAAACTGTGTGTTCTGCGTACGGAGTTGTTTCACTCAGGACTACCTACCGAACTACCACGGCCGAGAAGGTATTTATTAATTAGCTGTACCAATACCTAACACAGCTAAACAGGAATTAATAATTTCTTTGGCAGATTGTTCTAGTGACTCTGGTTCTGATGATGACGAAGATGACTTAGGATGTACACCCTTATGTCAATAAATTTGTTATTGGTAAATTTTTTTGTTTATTTTTATTAATCCCAAAATTAGTTACAGTATTTAAATAGTTAAAATATTGGGTTAATATTTTTTTATTATTTACAAATGCTTAATTAATATATCGATTTGATCAGTACGAATATGGTTGGCTCCTACGTAAAATATCGTAAGTTAAAAATTACCATGTTAAGGTTTTGATTAATTCGTTGTCAAAGGATTACCCATTATTTACCCTGTTAATAAAAATTTAATAACGTTGGAACTGACTATATTCTTTCTCATCCAAATTGTAGAAAATGCGAATAAAACCATCTTCAAATGGCTCTTTTATAAAGTAGCGTTTTTGAACATACTATATTTAACGTAGGAGCCATCGATATATTCCCAGCTCTAGTTACATTTGTTTGACAGCTGTCATTCTAATCATGCTATATTTAAAACACTATAGTAAACAAAATAATAAAATAAATTATCAACTAGAGGAGGGCTCGAACCTCCTGGAAGCACACGTGCGGGTCTTGAGCTAACCTCACCCTCGGGGGGTAAAGGGGGTTGACACAGTCAGGCAACTGTCAAATTGGCGCTTGAGTCCCTAATTTTATCATTAAAGGATAAAACAGGGACACAGCTACAACAGGGCGGAGACTAACCACCCGTAAATGCACTTAAATAGGAATAAATAGCGTCTCCACTCACCTGTAACGCCGGCTCCCTTGCTTCGCTGTCCGGAATCGTCGAAGTCGGCGGTCCCGGGGCAGCAGCAGGGACAGGGCACACACACCAGTCGCGATGGGAGCGTAGGAGGAAGGGGTCAGTTTTAGGCCAGACAGCAGGCCAGACACCCCGCCTTACGAGGCGGGGGTAATCAAATGCCGTTTTACCCGGCCATGGACGCTGGCCGGCGCGACGTCTTCCCCTCTTCTTTCTTCTTCCCTCTTGAAGGGATATATAGATGTAATTTTTTTTTTTTTTTTCGTAATATATATTCATAATGTTATATATATTAACTGTTTTTTTTTTTTTTAATATAGTTACTATTATTTACAATACATACAATATAAAACAACAAAAACAAAATCAACATAAACAAAAGAACATAATAACCTAATAATAATATAAATAACCTAAATAATCTACAATAATCAGCTATGTACAATAGATCGAAGAAGAGAAGAAATGGAAGAAAGGCTAGAAAAAAGATACAGTATGAGGGACCCGGGACCGTTTAGGAACGAGAGGGTGGGATCAAAGTATCCCCCGTCCCGTTCCCGGGGTGCGTCGGTCCCAGTTCCCTCCTTGTAGAGTAGAAAGGAAAGAGAATAACGTTATAAATATAAATGTAAGAGTAAAAGGGAAGAAGACAGGAAAAGAGCCGCTCCGGCCTTGCGACTTAGGCGGGTACGCCTACTACTAATATTTACAATATGTTACCCCCAATAGCTATCCCTTCGTTTGGAAGGGGTCCCTGAGGGGGACCTAAGGAGCCACCCTTTAAGAGGGGGGCTATTGAATTTACCCTCGTAAGGAGGGTAAGTAAGGAGGGGGCAGAAAGACCCACCTCCTCAAGAGTAAAGTAAGATAAGATATAAATATAAACAAATGTAGAATGCCCCACCAAGATTGGTGGGGGTCCCTAAGGGGAACTATCCCCTGAGGGGGGGTGGGGTGGTACCGCGATGGAATAAGAAGCCAGCTCCGCGGGGGGGGGCACTCGTAAGTTCCCTCCTGCGACTCGCACTACGCACCGCGAACTACGTCGGGGGACTTAATAGCTCACGCGGCAGCGCACGTCCGTCAGGCGGCCGCGCGTGCAGCGGAGCTATACCGTGGAGGTGGTCGTGAGGCCCCCGGTCGGCTCTCTCGAACATGTTTCGAGCGAGCCTCCGGACGAAGTCCTCAATCGATTCCACCTCTAGGTCCCGGGCTATCACGTCATTTCTGACGTAGATGCCTGCTCCGACAATAGTTCGGAGGGCCACATTTTGGCGGACCTGGAGCCTCTCCCGCTGTGGAGGCGAGAGGAGCTGATACCAGGCCCCCGCTGCGTATGTCAAGCGGGAACGAACGTACGTCTTGTAGACTGCGAGCTTCGTTCTCACCGGCAATCTGGATGCGAGGATCGGTTTTGTACATAACTAATTCTCTTGTTTGTGTGTTTGTTTGGTTGTTGTTTGTTTAATTGTATTCTATGTTTGTAAATATCCTATTATCATAAATATTGTAAATAATTGTACGTATTTAATAAAAAGAAAAAAAAAATGTACATATATATCCCTTCAAGAGGGAGGAAGAACGAAGAGAAGACGTCGCGCCGGCCAGCGTCCATGGCCGGGTAAAACGGCATTTGTTAATGCCTAGAGTGTTGTAGCCGAGTAACCGGTTTGTCTGTGACTGGCTAGAGGTGGTCAAGGGGCTTATATCCGATTACCCCCGCCTCGTAAGGCGGGGTGTCTGGCCTGGGCAGAGGGGGATTTCCCCGAGGCCCTAAAACCGTGCCACTCTTGGAGGGGCACGACGACCCGCTCGATTAAACTTTATGTTCTAGCGGAACGTTTTAAACAGTCCGTTCGCAGTCGTCGTCCGGTGTAGACGTGCTTTCGTACGCTCTGTATTGAACGCTAGCTGTGTCCGCACGATACGCCTATCTCGCTCACACGCGCCTGACGTCACGTTGATTGTGCTTCAGCGCGGTCTTCGTTTGATCGTTGTAGTTACGTTTTTGAATCATTAGTGCCTTTTTCAAGGCGCTGGTACCCCTCTCGTTTCGGTTGCAGTGCTATTCACTGCCTTGAGGGCTAGGCAGCTTAGGGCACTTGTCAAACAATTCGCCTTTTTCAAGGCGAATTGCCGCTCTCTGCGTATCAGCTTGCAGTGGCATTCACTGCCCAGGGAGTGAGGTCTTTTAGGGACCCGCCTTCTTTAAGGCGGTTAGATTTGAACGTGATGGCCTCTCTCCAAGCAGAGAGGGGCCTGGCAGATTACCTGAAGCGGACGAAGCGGAGGTATGGGAAGAATATCTTCGTTACCTGAAGCAGAAGATCCCGCCCTCATGCAAGGACCCGCGTTCGAACCCCCCCGCTCTTAAGGCATCCGGGAATGCCAAAAAGCCCACCACTCCCGCAACCCCTAAGGCTCCCGCAACCCCAAAACCCGCGACCCCTATACCCTCTGCCCTTACGGCACGGAAATCCCCGGCGCCCGCGTGCGCTCCGCTCCGGACAGCGGACTCCGCGACCACCCCCGCCGCGCCTCCCGCGACATCCCAACCCGCGCCCGGTGCCTCGCGCCGCACCCCTCCCGCTTCGCCCTCGCACGGGCTCCTCGACATGGAGGTCGAGGAGATCGTCGCTCAAGGAGACGGCTTCACTGAAGTTGTCTCCAAGGGCAAAAAGAGGGCGGCCTCCTCCCGCGAGAAGGCCACAGCCACGGCCCTCGTCCGAGGCCGGCCTCATCGTCTTCCTCAACTAGCTCGAGCTCTCCCCCACCGCCCCGCCGGCCGGACGTACGTCCCCTCCACCTCTTGTCACCCGGGACAAGGACAAGTGGCAGTATGTGTCCTATGCATCACTTTCCTGTCGGCTCGCAACCTTGCCGCCGGCAATCAACTAAAAGTGGCAACCTCCATGGACCACCGAGCCCTCTCCGGCTTCCTCCGTAAGGAGCGAATAAGCTTTCACACTTATACGCTCTAAGAGGAGCGCGACCTCCGTGTCGTGATCCGTGAACTTCCAAAGGAGATTGAGGTTGACCTCATCAAAGAGGACCTCATCTTCCAAGGGGTCCCAACAGTGGCTGTACACCGTATGTACAAGGCCCGCAGCAAGGAGCCATACAACATGGTCCACTAATCGTCCCTCTAGCGCACCCGCAGCGCAGTTAACTTCACGCGCGCCCCTCGCCGCCGCCCGGACTCCGCCCGCCCTCTTGGCACAACCGGTGCCCCGCGCCCCCGTCTCACAGCGCCCGACGCTCTCTTCCGGATTGATGAAAGAAAACGCCGCGTTCTTTCACGTGCTTAAGTCGGTAACGCCCGAGCGTTTCCTTGAGTTTATTGAGGCGCATAACGCCTGCAACACGGAGTGAGACCGTATGGAGGTGTTCCTGGCATACATCGATGTGTGGCAGGCCTTCTCGTCCGGTCTCCAGCACATCCGCTTGCGTGCCTAAAAATAATTAACTTTAATTATGGATAGTACACCGCAAAAAAGTAGGCCCCACACGTCTTTTTAACGCCGACGGTCTCTACTCTCAACGCGATCAAATTGCTGACTTTTACGAAGTCATCAAGTTGACATTTTCTTAGTGCAGGAAACGTTCCTCAATCCTTCGACGCGTGACCCCCGAATCGCGAACTACGTCATGATTAGGAACGACAGACTCACCTCATCCGGAGGTGGGACTGCCGTCTACTACCGGAGAGTGTTGCATTGCGTGCCGCTCGATCCCCCCGCCCTCGTTAACATGGAAGCGTCAGTGTGTCGCATTGCGCTGACGGGCCACACGTCCATCGTCATCGCGTCCGTCTATCTCCCTCCCGACAAATCAGTCTTGCAAAGCGACCTCGAGGCGCTTCTCGGTTTGGGGAACTCCGTCATTCTGGCGGGGGACTTCAACTGCAAGCATGCTAGGTGGGGTTGCCTCGCCACAACCCCGAACGGCAGACGATAGTCTGATTGACGTCCTAGAGTTCGATATCGTAGCCCCTCTCGAACCGACTCACTATCCGTACAATATCCAGCATCGGCCGGATATCCTGGACATGGCTCTTCTCAAGAATGTGACATTGCGCTTGCATTCTATCGAGGTGCATTCTGAATTAGATTCGGATCACCGCCCGGTTATCATGCAGTTAGGCCCCCCGCCTTCAGCGGAACCCATCATGAAATCCGTCGTCGATTGGCACGTCTTAGGCGCCAGCCTGGCGGACGTCGTTCCTCCTTCTCTCTCTGAAGTCCCGGATCAGTCCACTCCTTCCCTTCAGAAAACCACAGAGGCGCTTTACGCATTCACTTCAGACATTAAGTCTCACATAGATAGGGCATCGAGGCAGGTCGAGGTGGATGCTTGTCTCTGCTTCAAACTGCCGGATGAAATTAGGGAGCTCATCTGAGCTAAAAACGCTTCGATCCGAGCCTTCAAAGTTGCAGAACATCGGAACTCCAGGTGGGGTTCCTTTCTTGAAGGAATCAAACCCTCCCACTTAGCGTACTGGCAGTTAGCTCGGACTCTAAGGAACGATTCGACTATGACGTTGCCGCCTCTCAACCACCCCGCTGGTGGTCGCGTAGCGTTCGATGACGCTGAGAAGGCGGAGCTGTTAGCGGACTCACTGGAAGCCCAGTGTACGCTCAGCGATGCCACCGCGGAACCCGCGCACGTCGAAATGGTGGACAGGGAAGTCGCGCGCAGATCTTCCCTTCCGCCCACGGTCTCTTTACCCCCCGTCACCACCGACGAGGTGAAAAATCTCAGTAAGTACTCGAAATCTCGCAAGGCGCCCGGCTCCGACGGCATCTCCAGCAAAGTTCTCAAACTCTTTCCCGCGCAACTTATTTGCTTCCTCGTCACCATTTTCAATGCCGCTATGACACACTGCGCCTTTCCGGATACCTGGAAAGAAGCAGAAGTTATCGGCATTCCTAAAATCGGTAAACCCCGTAACGACCCGAGTAGTTACCGTCCCATTCAAATCAAATCAAATCAAATCATCGTTTATTTCTCACCACAATACATTTAAGACTTAAATAAGTCACAATACAGTAGGTACATTAAATATTGTGGGAGACTGGTGCCTAAACTAGGCTTGTGGCCTGTATTTCAGGACACCAGGATCTCCCCTAACAAATAAACAACTCATTTTCACTATTTAAATCTACTTATATCTAGTTACAAAGTATTTATTTTGGTTTACTATCCTCCTAACAGCATGGACTATGTATATGACACTTGAAATATAATATTTTAAATAACACATAATACTGATTCGTAAATATATATATATATATATATATATATATACACCATACTTATTAATATACATTATTTTAATATCTTTCATTTCATGTCTTCTTTCTCTGAAAATCAAACTAGACTAACCATTAACCCTTCCGTATCGTCGTAAGTTAATCCCTGCAGCCATTTATTTAATTTAATTTTACAATTTATTTTGTTCAGGTGATAAATTTCCAGTATTCTGTTGACCTTAGCATACAAATAGTTACCAAGGTAACAGAAGAAACGCTTTGCAAATTTGGTTGCAAAGCGAGTATAAACATAGCCGGGAAAAGTATTTCTCCTTTTTTTGGAACCATTGGAACTCATATATGTTAATGAAGCATGTTGTTTCATTATAACATGTTGAATGAATAGCTGACGCACAGTCAACACTGCTACCCTCTTATATAGCATAGTCGTAGGATAACGATAGGGTAGAAACATAGAAACCTTGAGGATAGCTCTCTGAGCTCGTTCCAACTGCAAAATAATCGATTTGGGAGCCCCACCTCAAGAAGTAATGCAGTAGGTCAACAGTGACTGCACCAAGGAGTAATACACCGATTTTATAAGCTTTGCATCCGCAACATGTCTCAATGTTTTAAAAATATGTATAAGTTTTCGTACCCTGTTACTCAGCAAGTCAATATGACGATGGAACCTTAGCTTGTCATCTACTATTACACCTAGATACTTAACATAGTCTACCCTCTGTAGTGACGGGCAAGTGCATCTAGATCCCGATAACTTCTGACGAGAAAGTGCTATTATATTCTGTTGAGGTGAAAGCGGCACCTGTGGCATTTCTTTTAGAGAGAAAGTCAAAAAGTTAGTCTTCTCGGTGTTAAGAGTTAGCATGTTATCTCTCAACCACTGCGAGATCCGATCAAAACCTGTCTGAGAATTGGCATAAGCTTCAAGCCATGAATTAGTACTAAATAATACAGCAGTATCATCAGCAAAGCTAAAAATTCTACCACCGGGGAGGCCGACATCACCTAAGTCACTCACATACACAAGAAAAAGGGTTGGTCCAAGGACACTACCCTGAGGTACTCCATGAGAAACCAATCTTTCATCACTCACACAGTCACCTATCCTAACACTTTGACGACGTCCGTACAAATAATTTTCATATAGCTTTAGTTGCATACTTCTTAGAAATAGAAATAGAAATCTTTATTTGCTTTAACATGAGTACAAATAGGATCTTATAAAATAATTGAAAGGTTCTGAATCATGTTTTGTCACAGAGTGACGTACAAATTTTTGAAACAATTTAACATATTAAAACAAATAAAAATAGGTAAAAAACTTTTTAAGTTAAACGGTTTTATGTTAAACATACATTGCAATGTTTAAGATAAATGTACTAAAAACCAAAAAATAATAAAATAGATACAGTCGTGGGAATTATAAAACCGTCGGGCACGTCAATTGTCTACAATCCTTGATTAAAATGTTAAATTTTTTGTCGGGCAAGGGACCTACAATATCTAGAGCTAACCTTTCAAATGGCCTTGTAGAGGTAGATGTAATTTCCATAGGAGCTTTATTTGATTTTCTTAGAGGTTTGTTGATTTGGCATAGTTTGCATTTCTTAACGTAGGTTTCTATGTCGGAACGCATTCCTTTCCAGTAATAACTGGCTTTAATTCTCTTGTACATTCGTTGTGATCCTGGGTGACCAGCGATAGGAGAGTCGTGGTTCTCCTTTAGTATTTTTGGAACTTCAATAGGAGTTGGGTAAATGAGTTGGTTTTTGTAAATTTGGATTTTAATATTTGTATTGTGAAATATATATGAGATCATGTTATAAATCTTAGTATAAGTAATATTTTTTGAGAAAGGGTCAGAAAAGTCTGGTAATGCGAGATTGTTAACGTTAGGACAGTCAATCAGAATATTTCTAAGTTTAATTAGTAAATTATAAATATCTCTGAAGTTAGTTTGTTCGTAATGATACACCTTAGTGAATAAAAAGTAGTAATCCTTATTTCTACAATTAATATAACGTATTGTAAATGGTTCGCGTTCAGAGTTTAGCAAATCAGCTGAATCATCTAATTGAGAAAGTATTTCTTCGCAATGCGGTATAGAGTAGTCAAAGTCTAAAGAGACGGGACATGCAATTGTATTTGATTTTGTCAAATGTAAACTTTGATTGCATTCTTCGATAGAGGTATCAGAGGTTGGAATATTTTTTGTGAATTGATCCTTGAAATATTTTTCATAAGAAGAGTTATTTAAATTATTTATGTTGATAGCGGTAACTGGACAACGAGATAGAGCGTCGGCGTTGGAATTTAGGCGGCCTTGTTTATAAACAATTTCATAGTCGTATTCTTCGAGTTTGAGACGCCAACGGATGAGTCTACTACCTGGATCTTTGACATTGAATAACCATACGAGAGGTCTATGATCAGTTACTATTTTAAATTTATTTCCATATAAGTATGGTCTAAATGTTTTTACAGCGAACAAAATAGCTAAGAGTTCTTTTTCAGTAGTTGAATAATTGCCTTCAGGTTTGTTAAGTGTGCGGGACGCATATGCTATGGGTTTATCCTTACCAATGGGACCTTGAGATAAAATCGCACCTACGGCGTAATTACTGGCGTCGGTAGTGACGTTGAAAGGTTGAGAGAAGTCTGGGTACTGAAGTAGAGGAGCAGTAACTAGCTTTTCTTTTAAAAATTCGAATGCGTGTTGTTGTTCTTTATCCCAATGAAAAATAGCGTCTTTCTTCAATAATGAGGTTAGTGGTTTAGTGATTTTAGAGAAGTTTTCTATGAATCTACGATAATAACCAATAAGACCTAAAAATGATTTTATTTCTTTAGGAGTCGTTGGGATTGGAAATTTTGATACGGCTTTGACTTTTTCAGGATTTGGAGATACACCTTTGTCGGTGATGATGTGACCGAGGTATGTAACTTCGTGCCTAAGGAATTCGCATTTATCTGGTTGGAGTTTGAGATTGTGTTCGCGAAATCGGTCAAATACGAGTCGTAGTTTTAACATATGATCTTGTAGATTTTGGCTATACACAATACAGTCGTCTAGATAAACATAACAGTGGAGACCTTGTAGGCCTGATAAAACGGCGTTCATGAGTCGCTGAAACGTTACAGGTCCGTTTTTTACTCCAAAAGGCATTCTAGTAAATTCATAATGTCCGGATATACTTGAGTTAGTGCTAATCGTAAAGCCTGTCTTAGGGGCATCTTGAGGTGAAGTTTTTATTTGGTGAAAACCGCTTGCAAGACCTAGAGTGCTAAAGTATTTAGAATGACCTAATTGATCGAGAATATCCGAAATGAGTGGCAAAGGGTAAGGTTCTGAAACGGTAACATCATTGAGTCTACGATAATCTATAACGATTCTCCATTTTTTCTTACCAGACGCGTCCATTTTTTTGGGGACAACCCACACTGGGGCACTCCAAGGCGAAACAGAGGGTCGGATGATATTTTGTTCTAACATTTTACGAATTTGAGAGTCTACTTCTTCCTTATGGCATTCAGGGAAGCGGTACGATTTAACATAGATGGGCGGCGCATCACCTGTGTTTATAGTGTGTTCAATTGCGTTAGTATATGTTAGAGGTTCGCCTTCTAAATGGAAAATATCTGTGAATTCAGAACAGCATTCTAATAGAACTTTTTTCTCTTCATTATTAAGATGAGAGCACCGAATTTGATTTAGTACTTTATGTATTCGATCTGATTTGGAAGTAGTAGAAGGGTCAATATTGTAACAAAGTTGGGCATCAGAACACTCGCGGTCAAGCGGTGTCAGTTCTACACAATAATCTTTGACTTCGACATCGGTTTCTGTTGTGTTTAAAATAGAAATGTTTATCCTTTTGTTTTGTTTAATTTTTACAATACAATTAGCGACGTAAACACCTTCACTTAAGGTGTGATTTAAAACAAGAGCTTCGTCATTATAATAAAGTTCAGGCGAGTAATTTGATACGATGCATTCGATAACGGCTTCGGAACGGGCCGGGATAATGTATGTTGGTCGGGTATATACAATAGGAATTAAATGGTTTCTTATAGATAACATTTTTGAGGAATAGTCAATATTAGATCTAAAGTTGCTACAAAAATCGCTACCGATGATCCCGTCGTAATATTTTAGATTTATATCGTCAGTTGTTACATGGAATCTAAAATGAAAAGTGTCGTCGGATATACTAAATAACATTTCGAATGTTCCTAAAGTTTCGACTGGATTTTCAGAACTATTGATCCCTTTCAGTTTAACGACTAAGTTAGAGAGGTTAGGAGTTTGGAGTAAGCTAGATTTTTTTACAATACTTATTGATGACCCTGTGTCGATAAGAAAGCATAATTTTTTAGAAGCGTATTTGGAACATAAATAAATGTGAGGTAGAGATACCTTGTTACTGTAATTATTTATTTCATATATTAGTTTAGAGTTTGTTTTTGTAGTGTTATCATATTCTTTAGTGCTCAAAGTATGATTTGTCGGTTCATTTTTAGTAGGTTGATGATTTGTTTCGATTCGGTTCGAGTTAAGTTTAGGTTGATTAATTCTGTTGCCGTATTTCACAACATTGCTGTAACTTTTATTTTTCATATCTTGTGTAATGGGCTCATGATAGTTAGAGTTAGACTTAGGAATGCTGACCCTCATATTAATATTTTGTTGCTTGTGATTTCTCTTTTCATATGAGTTAGTATGACTCAGCGCAAGTGACTGAGGTGATGAATCAGAGTTTGTTAATTGTTTATTTGGTTTAGGGTTTTGTATTAAAATTTTTGATTTAGGAATGTAAGAGTTTGATTTAAGATTTAGATTAGAGTTTTGTATAAAATTTTTAGATTTAGAAGTGTATGAGTTTGATTTAGGATTTTGTGTTTGATTTTTGTTATATTCGCAGTTCATCCTGCATGATTTAGAAATATAAGAGTTTGATTTAGGATTTTGTATTTGATTTTTGTTATATTCGCAGTTCATCCTGCATGATTTAGAAATATAAAAATTAGATTTAGATTTAGAGTTAGAGTTAGTATAATTTGTGTCCTTAAGTTTTTTGTTGGATTTTAGCAGACACGGTACCAAAATCCGAGTTAGTTTAAATTTTCTTCATCGATTTCATTAACTTGATTTTCGGTTTCGCATACTTGCACCGGGATGTTATTGAAATTTGTGCGCTGCAAGTTTTGGTTGTTATTTTCGTAACCCGCGTTTTCGCGACGCTGCATGTTATATTTTCGTTTACGACATTCTGCGATGGTGTGTCCCATCTTCTTACAGTAATTGCATGATTTTATGTTATAATTTTCGTTGTTGAAATTAGCATTACGATAATATTCTACGTTTGGGTTACCACCGAATTTTAGGTTAGGACCCTTGAAATTATTTTGAGGGTTAACATGGTATGATTTTCTTGAAAGGTCGCGATTATTGTTTCGGTAACATTCTGAAGAACTATGACCTGGTTTATGACAGATTGAACATTGTCTCTGTGGCCTATTATTAAATGATCTCGATAGATTAAATATTTTTTCTTCGTCAATAGCATATTGTACAGCATCGTTCAAGGTTAATGGATTTTTACATCTGACAATTGTTGCTATAGCAGGATTTAACCCTAGTAAAAATGAATTTAAAGCGAGGTCTTCCATCGCTGCTACTCTACCTGGGAGTTCATTTTCGTTTTTGCAGCTATAATGTATATCCGATTGGATGCGTGTTAGGATGTGTTCTACCCTAAGGGAATATTTTGTGACGTCCTCGTTAGGCAATTGTTTTGAATGTTGCAAATCTGATAGTAAGTGTGTGGCATGTTTCTTTTCTCCAAATGTTGATCTTAAAAATGATTTTAATTCTGACCATCTTGTAAATGTTTTTAAGCTACACGCAACTTGAGCTTTCCCTTCAAGTTGTGAGATTATAAATTTGCAAAGGATCGGCTGTTGTTCTATTGTCGCTAAAGACATTGCATTTTCACAATTAGTAAGGAATGCGGGGAGTGACTCTCGATCCCCATTGTAAGTTTTTATAAATGTTGTTAAAAATGATAAGGTGATCTTTTCAGACATTTCGGTTTTCTTAGTTGGTTCTGCTTTGAGTGACATTAGGTTAAGATATAATTTATAATTAATTCAATAAAGTAATATAGCGATTAAAATGTAGTAAAAATTACAATTAAATATTTTAAGAGAATGTAGTATATATGATTTGGTACTTATAATTAGATTTAGGTAATTAAGATTTAGACGTAGATTTTGAGTAGACACGAACACTGCGATTAGGTTTTCAATAAAAATCACAGAAAACTCACAGTAACAGTCCGTATAGCACCTGCATTGACGTCACGCGAAGCGGCGCCGGAGTCGTGTTACAGGTGGAGCGCGGTGACTGGAGATGTTCCCACGGTTGGCTTGGAAATTTCTGGGCTGGTTGTGGTGAGTCAGACCTGGAGGATACGATTGGAGCGGGCTCAGGATACGTGTGGCCTGAGGCTGACCGTCGTCCTTCGTTGTCGTTGTGTGTGAAGTGGCTGGAGCAGGCTCAAGCTGAAGAGCTGAGGCTTATTGTCGTCCTTGTGTGGCGTAGTTGGAGCGGGCTCACGCTTCTTAGCGGAGGCTGACCGTCGTCCTTTTTGTGGTGCAGGCTTAGTCTTAAACCAAGTCTTACTGTCGACCAGAGACAGTGGGGTGGCCTTACGGATGCGGATACCAGCGTTTGCTACCAAAGTCGCAAAACCTCTCTGGTATCCCACTTCTGACACCAATTTGTTATGCGGCTAACCCCAAAGTCTTTTTTAAAAAAACGCGATTCACAATTCACACTGTTTATTATAGTTTTATTACACTTTTACTAATTTGTATGACTCCTTAGACTTCCAGATTAAGACTGACTTATTGTCCAGTGAATTCGCTTTTATACGTCGTGTTGCGAATTCACTGGAAAACTCCGTTCAAATGAAATCTGTATACATTGTAATTTAAGCTTTGATTATAGGGTTGTAACAGTTCGCTAAGTTGTTACGTGTCGTCATATCGTACGAGTGGATATCAATTAGCGAGGGTAGATATTCCTCAAATACCGCTCGTAGTGTCCGCTTTAAAGCAACTTAACATCGAACTCGATGAAGGTCAAATATTTAATTTATATTCGCACACATTTTTTTTATTTATATTTGTTACTTAGTGTGCGTAATATTTTTTTGTTTTGCATGGGATATATTCGGATAACTTTTGCGTCTAGGAACCCTAAAATCTGATGAATGAAATGTTTGTGTGCATAATTTTGAAAGTATGTGAAAGTGGA
This sequence comes from Trilocha varians, assembly GCA_030269945.2. Classification (NCBI taxonomy): domain Eukaryota; kingdom Metazoa; phylum Arthropoda; class Insecta; order Lepidoptera; family Bombycidae; genus Trilocha; species Trilocha varians. The sequence continues at coordinate 725,738 of AP028282.1, forward strand.
AGAATGAAAGTACTATGGTATCTATGTATGGGAAGAATGAAAGAAGTTTTAAGGTGAAGGATGAAATAAGCGAAAGTGAAGGATGAAAGATGTACACGATCATTTCACATTATATAATCATCACACAATATGTATCCTAGATGTATGTATCTGTTTATTTTATTTATGTAATACATGTATGTATTAACTTTACTTCGTATCTATTATTATATCTCGCTGTTTAAGTTTGAGGTTTTATTAATTTGTAGTTGCATATACATTCTGCTTTGTGTCTTTGAATGACCGGCAGATGTATTATGTGCGTTCCTTTTTTATAAGGCGCATCCGTTGACTCGTGCTTTTTTAGGTCATTAGTTTTATAGGCATTCTGATGTGATCCATCAGATGTATTTTTTTTGTGTTCCTCTTATGAGGCACGCTAATGACCTATTTAGATTTGTGATCTATTGAATAGTCACAATCGATTTTTTGCGTCGTTGACGTAAGCACAAGATTCCACGGGCTGGTGCATCTACAGTTATATGTGTCTACTATTTTATAGACACATGCCGATAGCTTCAGTGTAGATTAATAGAATTTAACTTAGTCCCATTGCAAACTGATCGAGTCCTAATAAAGACCGTCAAATTAAATTTATTTTTTTTGGTGTTCTTTAAAATAGACACTTTAATTTTTTTTGAAACATAACTTTTTAATCTTTTTTCAACTTAAATTCATTTAATTTTTCTATTTCGTGTTCTATATTTAGACACATAGTTATTTACTATGTTCTTGGGTTATACGAACCCACCGATTTTATAATCGGTTATATATTATGCAACCTGATGAGTCATTTTCATTGACCATCAGTTGTGTTTTTTTTTATTTATTGTGTTCTTTTCAAGACACGTATTTTTTTTATGATGTAGTGTATGTATCATTACTTTATTTGTATTTATTATTTACACACTACATTATTTATTTTTTTATTTGGAAATTATCAGGATTCCGGTTTTAATACCCGAATGACTTGGTCTTGTGAACTGATAATTTTCAATATTTATTTGTCTATTTATTTAGTCAAATTTATTTATGTATATTTACACTATTCACCCTACAACAACACTCCACATGCCATTTCTTTGTCCCGAAGTTATCTTCGGTGCGGGCTGAGATTTCGGTTTCGAAATCTTGGTGGTAATTTGTTGTGTAGGATGTTGCATTGTTATAAATAGTGTAATTTATATTGTAAATTTTTTTAAATTTTAAATTTAACTTTAACCTACTGTTTTTTTATAACTTATATGACGTAAGTTAGTTATTTTGTTTTGTATACCTAAGTTGAAATGACTTAGATTTAAAGTTTTTCTGTATTATTCTTAAGTTTGTAACTTAGAATAAGCAAAAAAAATAATTTAACGAATTAAATTATTTTTTTTTATATAGCGAAAGGGGTTGTGTAACATATTTTTTAATATATTTTAATTAAATACACAAACTTTATCGATATCGATTATCGACCCCTTTCTGCTTCACTAGGTTCCGTGTCTCTTCACTAAACCGGTACATAGTTATGGATGTATGTTGCATTCTTTTGTCTCCGAAGGTATAAAATCCGAGCGCACACATTAATTTCTCATGCCCGGTGGCGCTAGTATCGCTCGTAAGTTGTGACTCGGACTTGATCGGTGTTTCAAGTGCCCTGTGCGTGTGTGTGTGAGTGTGCCGGTGTAGTAATCGGTTCCCGTTTGCGGGTGTGTTTTGGTGGATCACACCACCAATCCGTCGCCTGCGAGGGGGTCCTGGTGCGCTGCGCCGCGCGCTCCCCACGTGACGACTGACGCGTCGCCCCAGTCCTGGTGGTCGTGACGGCGGGGTGATCTCCAGATTGCCGTGCCGCCCGACAGCACCGAGGAACCGGACCAGGTAAGCAAGAGACACTTCCTTATTACTTCGGTAGTTTAACGGGCGGGTGTCTCAGCCTGATAGCGACTGCCCGTTATTATTTTATTTAAATAATAATCGGGCATTGCGCGCCGATAGTGCCTGGCCACCAGTGTCCTGTCTTCCCCCCTGTCCCTCGGGATCAGGGGGTGCCAATAGCTCTAAGCTGTCCGTCTAGTTGTAGGATAGGATTAAGCTGTATTTTTTTTTTTTTTTTTTTTTTATTGCCACGTAGGCAGACGAGCTAACGGCCCACCTGATCGTAAGCGGTTACCGTCGCTCATGGACCTCTGCATTGCCAGAAGACATTGCGGGGCCGCTACCTACGGCCTACCCTTAAGGACTCTCTTCAATAGTTTAGTTTAATTTTAAATTCTTAATTTTACTTCTAAATTTTCTTCTACCCTCTTTTTTAAAAATTTCTTACCTACCTTCATTTGGTGTTATATTTTTCTCTACTTTTAATGTCAGTTTTAGTTTATTTTAATTTCAGGTAGGTATGACTTTTATTTTATTTTTAATATATTTAATGTATTCCCTAGTTTAAGCCTACCCACTCATGGCGGGAATATCGCGATCGGGGGACTCACCCCCGATAATAAACACCCCTGCCCCGTCCCGTAGAGGACGATCTGATGGAGCAGCCCAACATATGGGCCGCCCACCAGGAACAGGCCGAGCGCTTTCGGACACACAAATAAGTGTGTCCGCTATGCCTGGCCCCTCTTCCGGGGCCCCGGATTCGCCGTCGATCGGTTCGGGGGAAACTAGATTTCCTCTACCGGCCGATCTGTCGGTCGGTCCGCGGCGCCGGAAGAGGAAGGCCAGGGTATTGGTCATATCCGGATCCGGTTCTTCCCCTGAGGTCGAACCGGACAAGGCCCCTCGCATCGGTCCCTTCTCCAGATCCTTAGAGGATCTGGACCTCCCCAGACCTTATAGGCTGGCGGAGGATTCGGAGGTGACCGAATACGAGACCGGAGACGCCGAGGGCGAGGGGGATGACTCCTCCTCCTCTCCCTCATCCTCCTCTGAGGAGGAGAGGGGGGAGGTGAGGCCCTCACCTACCACGCCCATTCGCTCACCACCGACCGGTGGCCGAGCGGCGTTGGTTTCCGCGGATGCGACCCAACTGTCCGCGATCGCTGACGGGTCTGGGAGGATCCCCTTGACCCGCGGGTCATCGGGTCCCCTGGACTCGACGCGTTACGCGGAGCTTCCTGACTCCACTCCGCAGGAGTTGAGGAGGGAGGTTACCCCGCGGGCAGGAGGGTCGCATCCGACCTTACCTATATCGACCTCCCCGCCGAGGGACCCCCGGCTTCGTCCGAGACCCTCGGTGGGTCGAGACACCCTGGCCCTGCAGAGGCCCTCGTTCACCCACGACCCGCAGAGGGAATGGCCACCCCTGGGCACGCCTAGGGCGCCGCCTCCCTCTGCGGGAATACAATTGAGACCCATAACGGGTCCCTCTCGGATCGGCCCACCCTCTCACCCCACTTCTGGACAGAGGGCGGCCGTATCCCTGACCCCAGCTCGCCCGCCTCCCGGTCACTCGGGAGCGGGCTCTTTGCCTGGCCCTTCTGGGGCAAGGCCTACTCCAGCCCCTACTGGGACTGGACCTACACCCGGTCCGTCAGGGGCCCAAGCAAGTACGAACGGCGTACAAGCGAACCAGGCATCCACTGGCGGAGGGGCGGGGAGACACAAACGTCCCCCACCGATCAATGTCGAGCACCTGCCCAACTGGACTCGCCATTTGGCGATCCTTAAGGACAGGCTCGGCAGGGCTCCGCCAGTGAAGGCCCTTCAAAAGGGGTTCCGCTTCGCTCCGGAAACGGAGTCCGAATTCCGGCTGGTCCAAGCCTATCTGGTCGAGGCCTCGGCTGTGGACAGCTCTATTCAGTGGCATTGCTTTTCGCTTGCCACTGAGGTCCCGTCCAAGGTCTCGATCAGGGGCCTCCCGGCGGACACTGACCCGGCGGAAATAGTCCGCGAATTCACCCAGTTGGGGTTCCCGGCCACGTACGCTAAGTACATACCGGGGAGGGGTGGTCGAAGAGGCGGAGTATTCTTCGCCAAATTCGACCACCTCTCTAAAGACGACCTTGCCAGGTTGTACCAGGTGGAGGAACTCCTCTGCCTGCCTGGTGTGGCAGTGAGGACTTGGAGACCGGTCGGAGGCCCCTCGCAGTGTCACCGCTGCCAGGCCTTCGGCCACTCCTCCTCAAACTGCCACAGAGCGGTCCGCTGTGTGCGATGTGCGGGAGAGCACATCATAGCGGACTGCCCAAGGGCAAGGGAGGACACCCCTACCTGTGCCAATTGCGGTGGGGCACACGCGGCAAGTAGCCGCCAGTGCCCCGTGTACCGCAAGAAGGCCAGGGCTATGGGTGTACCTCCCCCAGCGTCTGCCCCGGTAAGTGCCGGTGCCCCCAGCAGGGTGAACAATAACCTGCCTGGGCCCCAAAGGCCGCAACCCGCTACTTCCTCGATGGGGGGCAAAGGGAAGGGTAAGGGAAAAACTTCCCACCCTGTTCTCCCCACGCCCCAAGCAGTAGTCCCGACCAACACGGTCGAGGCAACAGCCTCGGCCCCAAACCTAATGGCAGAAGCTAATCTGCCGCGTTCTGCCACCACTGGGAGGAACCAAAAGAAAAAGAAAAAAAAAAAGAAAAAGAAGAAGGCTGCGATTATCCAATCGCAGCCCGTAACTGAGCCCCCGGTTCCGGCGGTGGCCCCCGTGCCCCCTCCAGAAACGGAAGTGGCTACGCTCCCGACCTCCCAGCCTGGGGACACTGCCCCAGGCCCACAATCTGGCCTTCCGCCTCAAAAGAAGGCTAAAAAGAAAAAGAAAGGGAAGGCTGGGGCGGGGAATGCCCCAGGGGCAACGGCGGAGCCCGCCCCAGTTCTCGTCTCCCAGCCTTCCCCCATGGAGGTGGTCGAGGAAGAGCCCTCGATTTCCGCGCCTGTGGGGCAGCCTACGGGGGTGGCCCCGACCATAACCAACGTCACTACACCACTGGTGGGAGGACTGCCTCTCCCGCCACCCCTTCCACGGCGCCAGCGGCGCGGTGAACAGTCGCCTCAAGAGGCGGCCTTGTTCGCCGCAATGCTGCTGGAGTCGTGGAACAGATTGTCGCTGGCGGTGACTGCGGTCCTCCAGGACATTGTCTCTGGGAACAGTCCCGGAGACGCAATCTGGTCGGGGCTACTCCAGTTCTATCGGGGTTCCAATTATGACCAACAATCTTAAGGTCATATATTGGAACCCCGGTGGGATCAAGCCCCACAGGCAGGAACTTATCACTCTCCTCCAGGAGTATCGACCTCATGTCATGCTCCTGGGGGAGACGAAGTTGGCACCTCGGGACAGATTCCTGATCCCCAACTATCATGTCTACCGTCGCGACGAGATCTCTCCGGCTTCCGGGTATCCGTTCAGGGGCACTGCGGCGCTCGTCCGGAGAGACGTAGTACATGATGAGTTGGACAGGCTCGCCTTTACTCAGATCAGAACGGTCGGGGTGAGGGTGGGCCTGCCGGGGGGGGATATTAGGATTTATTCCGCGTATCGCCCCCCGGAGGGTGGAATCTGCCTCGAGGACTTACGTCACGTCCTGGAGCTCGACCGGTCCCCCGTGATGGTGGTCGGGGACCTCAACGCGAAACATACCGCGTGGGGTTCCCGACTGGTATCGCGAGCGGGGCGCCGGTTGTATTGTGACTCCGATGATGGGGACTATTGCGTGATCGGCCCCAGTGAACCAACACACATTCCGACGAATCCGGCCTGTAGGCCGGATGTGTTGGACGTGTGTGTTCACAAGGGGCTACGGCATCCTCTAACTATAGAGGTGCTGTACGACTTGAGCACCGTACACCTTCCGGTGCTGGTCACACTGGACGTGAGCGGTGCTCATGTCGAGGCCGCCCCCCGGAGGACAAGGGTCGACTGGGAGGCTTTTACTAGCCTCCTGGCCGACCAGTCACAGCTCCGGGACACAAGCAACGCCATGCCTGACCCGATCGCCCCTGGCGGGATCGATGAGTCGGCCGAACGGCTCATCGGCTCCATCAAGGGGGCGATCGCTAATTCGGTGACCGTATTGCCCAGCGGAGGGTTCAAAGGCGGCCTCCCGGCGCGCCTACAGGCGCTTATTCGCCGGAAGAGGTCGCTAAGGAAACTCTGGGCGCGAACTCGTTGCCCAGGGGTCAAGCGCGAGCTGAACCAGCTGGAGGAGAGCTTGTCGGCCCAGGTCAAGTCCTTCCGGGGCTACGCCTGGGAGGACAGGATCGAGCAGTGCAGGGACGATTTTACCGCCACGTCCCTGCACAGACTTTGCCGACAACTCTCCAGCAAGCGTCCCCCTGTCTGTCCGCTAGTGGACGAGCAGGGGAACCGCTGCTATTCGGCCCAGGCTCGCGCTGAAATCCTGGCCGCTTCGCTGGAGCGGCAGTTTACACCTAATGACCCGGCATCTACTGAGGCGGCTTTTCATCAGACGGTGTATCAGAGTGCGGAGGAGATCATGTCCTCTCCGGTGCCACCCTTGGGTGATGATGCACTCATCACGCCCGAGGAGATCCGCGAGGTCATCAAGTCCCTCAACAAGCGGAAGGCGCCGGGAGAGGATGACATTCCTCCCTTGGCCCTCAGCCATTTGCCGGGAATAGTCGTGGCAGAAATGGCGCGGCTATTCAACGGCATACTGGCCACTGGACACTTCCCGGGGATTTGGAAATTGGGCAAGGTAATTGCCTTGCCCAAGCCCGGCAAGGATAGGCGACGGCCGTCCAGTTATAGACCGATTACGTTGTTGTCGCACGTGGGCAAGTTGTTCGAGCGGCTGCTCCTGAGGAGGATGTCACCGCACATCCACCTCAGACCCGAACAATTCGGGTTTAGAGCCGGCCACTCGACGACTCTTCAGTTGGCCCGGGTCCTGCACCACTTGGCGGACTGCCGTAACTCAAACCAGTACACGGTCGGAGTATTTCTCGATATCGAGAAGGCCTTCGACCGGGTCTGGCACGAGGGGCTGGTCCACAAGTTGCGGGAGACGGGCCTGCCGTTGGCCTACGTGCGACTCATCGGGTCTTATCTGGACGGTCGCTCCTTCTATGTCGCGGTCGAGGGCCAAAGATCGTCGGTACGCCCGATCTCGGCCGGAGTCCCGCAGGGAAGCGTCCTGTCTCCGATCCTCTACGCACTGTACACCAATGACATTCCCACACTTGAGGGGCGCCTCCGCGAGTGGGAAACTGACGTGATGTTGGCGCTGTTTGCCGACGACAGCGCCTACCTCGCGTCTTCCAAGCTTCTCAATGCCGCCTTTGTTAAGATGCAAAGCGTCTTGGATGTGCTGCCCCAGTGGTTGGACCGATGGAGAGTGGCGGTCAACGTGGACAAGACCGCCGCAATACTCTTCGGTCCACCCCGCAATACGGCCATCAAGAGGAGGCTCAGTCTCCGCGGAACTGAACTCGGGCTCCAGCCCCACATTAGGTATCTGGGAGTCGTGATCGACCGCCGGCTGACCATGACCAGGCATGTCAATCGTTTGACTGGCCTGGCCAGGGCGGCCAGCTTTTTGTTGCGGCCGATTCTCGCTTCCAGTTTACCGGTGGGGACGAAGCTCGCTGTCTATAAGACGTACGTCCGTTCCCGCTTGACATACGCAGCGGGTGCCTGGTACCAACTTCTCTCGACCGCGTTGAGAGAACGGCTCCAGGTACTCCAAAATCTGGCCCTCCGTACCATAGTCGGAGCAGTCTATTACATCAGGAATGACGTAATAGCCCGGGACCTCGAGGTGGAGTCCATAAAGGAGTTCGTTGAGAGGCTCGCTCGGAACATGTTCGAGCGGGCCGATCACGGACCCCACGTCCACCTCCAAGGGATAGCTCCGCTGCACGCCCGGCCGCCTGACGGCCGTGCCTTGCCGCGTGAGCTCCTAGGTCCCCCGACTCTGGTCGGAAATACGTAGGTCAGCAAGCGGGTCGCGGGAAGGGACTACGAGTGCCTCCCGCGGAGCTGACCCTCCTACATCGTCCACGCACCGACTACTCTTACACCCCCTTCAGGGGCATGTCCCCTTCAGGGACCCCCCCACACTAGTGGGGTCACATCACCTCCTTAGGAGGTCTTAAGTCCCCCTCAGGGACCCCCTCTACGTCAGAGGGTTTGCCTTGGGGGTTCTAGCTAGATTTAGTTAGAATTAATTCTGATTCAATTTTGTAATTTTGTAAATACTTATACCTATAATCAGGCGTCCCCGCCATAGATATAAGGCTGGCCACCCTCTCCACCTCTTTTTCTCTTCTATCTGTTCACTATGCTCTTTTCTTTTTTCAATTTCATCTCTAACTGGAGTGAGCTGGGACTGACGACCCCTGGAACGAGAAGGGAGATAATTGCAATCTCGCCTTCTCGTTCCTAAACAGTCCCAGCTCCTCGTACTATATCTTTTCGTTATCTTTTAGTTTTCTTTCTTCTTTATTCATATCTTCAACTATTGTAAATATTGTGTGTTGTCATTTTTGTTTAATTTAATTTAAGTTCTAATGTAATTTAATTTAAGTTGTAAATAGTTCATAATATATATTGTAAATAGTAAATAGTTTATATATTACTTAAAAAAAAAAAAAAAAAAAAGCAAGCAAACAAAAATGAAACTAAAAATCTATAAAACGTTTTAAAAAAAAAAGAAAATAAAAAAAAAATAGATGTAATATGTTAGATGGTTCTTGGAGTAAATAACACTAAATTTTGATTTATCTAGAAAAGAAAAGTTTATTGTTTTTATAAAATTAAAGACACTTAAAATATTTACAATTTAAATATACCAACCTAGAAAAGAAAATCGACAATTAAAGGTTTTTACTTCCAATTTTATATTAGTGGATTGACACTGAATTACTTTATGAACTTGCTATTTTATCTATAATGTTATTTTTATACAAATCAATCAATTACTTTACATTAATTACATTTATGTTTTTATATCTAGAATGGCGGGAAATGTCATCCTTGATGTGTAACGTCAAAATTGTTAAGCCGCATACACACAATCATTTATAAGGTTACGTATACACATAGTGTGCAAAGCTTACATCTCCCCCTCTGAAAAGTGCAAATTAGTTGGGACTAGTTTGAATAATCTAATTGAGGAACGAGCTTTGTCACATGGTACAATCCCAACGACTTTTTATTCTTTCCAGTGTTGATTCTGCATAGTGAATTTGATATCATTTCTTCAATCTCAAAAGGACCTATTCTTAGTTCATCCATTTTAGATCTGTTTAACTTATTACAATCCATTATGTAAACCATGTCACCCTTTTGAAACTTGTGATTTGTTCTGTTTTTGTCAAAAACAGCTTTGTTTAATTCATGTGATTTTTTTGATCTGAAAAATGCTGTATGACGGTCTTTAGCTAGTTCTCCGAATTCTGTTTGTTTTTTCATTAAGTTCATTGGTAGTACGTCGGTTGGTTCCCCACTTAACAAATATAGAGGTGAATAACCTGTCACTGTGTGGTTTGTTGAGTTATAGGCTTTCACACAATCCATTGCCACATTTGTCCAAGCTATTCTTTTCTCTTTGCTATTCAGAACACATCTAATCTTATTTACCAGAGTCTGGTTCAACCTCTCATTATGACCATTAGAAAAAGGAGCGTCTACTGCTGTAAAAATTAAATTAACAGAGTTATCCTTTAAATATTTTTTAAACTCTTTAGAATTCAGAGCTGGATATTGATCAGAGAGCAGTATTTCAACTTCATTTTCTTTGATTACTTGGTCTACCAGTTTTATAAAGTCCTTAGCCAGTTGTGTTTTTGAACATGAAATGTAAGCATAACGTGTGAAATGATCCATCAACAAATGTAGATACTTTTTTGAAGATCTGTTACCACCGAATCCTCCTATCGTATCTATGGACATGATTTGGAATGGTCTTTCAGCTGGTCCTAATCGTGACATTAGACCATAATTTCTATTCAGTCGTGATTTGTTTTTTATACAAACTTCACATTGACGGCAAATCAATTTTATGTTATCCAGTAGATTTGGTGCTGTGTAGAAAGGTCTTATTTTTGACTCAATTTGGTTTATTCCTACATGACACAAATGCTCATGCACTTTTTTTATTAAAATTTTACTATAGTCTTCAGATAAAACAATTTTTTTCTTCTTGTTATTTCTTTTGTAATATATACCATTTTCTTTAACTAAAATATGTTTGTTTTTTATGTTTAGATTTTTGTTCTGGTCCTCCAATATTTCCTCAATCTTTACAATATTTACTGTTTTCAAGTTATCTTCTTCGTTTTCGTGGCTTTCAAACACAGGATTTCTGCTTAAGCAATCCGCTTCTGTATTATTTCTACCTGGGTTGTATTTAATATCAAAGTTGTATTGTGATAGGTAATGAGTCATGTCTCCCAGTTCATCATCTGTTCTGTTTTTTATGTTCAAATTTTCTAGTGGCTTGTGATCTGTATAAATTGTGAATGATTTTCCTATTAGCCAGTGTTGCCAAAACTTTAAACTTTCTTTAATGGCTAAGCACTCTAAAAATATGGCTTTCTTTTTCTTTTGTGATTCGTTCAACTTTTTCGAAAAATATGCTACTGGTTTGATTTCTCCACATTTCTGAGTTTGTTTTAGTATTGCGCCAATTCCTTTTATACTAGCATCAGTGTATACAAAAGTTTCTGCTTCTCGATCGAAAATAGCTAGAATTGGGGCAGAGCATAAATTATTTTTAATCATTTGGAAAGCTTTTTCACAATCAGCTGACCAATTAAAATTGACATTTTTCCTAAGTAGATTGTGGATCGGATCAAGGGTTATGGCAGCATTCGGAATGTATTTGTTATAAAAATTTACTTTACCTAGAAATTGTCTAATTTGTTTCTTGTTTTGTGGTGCTGCAAATTCTGCTATAGATCTGAGATTATCTTTCAAAGGTGTGATTGTATTTCCTTTTATTATGTGTCCCAAGAATTTTACAGAGTGGGCTGCAAATTTGCATTTTATTAATTTCAGTCGGAATCCTTCTTCAGCGATAGCATCCAGCAGTTGCGATAAATAGTTCATATGTTCATTAAATGTTCTGGAAAACACCATAATATCATCAATATAGTTCATTACAAAATTTGACAGGTTATGTTTTCTTATTACATTCATTAGGATTCTTTGGAAAATTGCCGGAGATGTTTTCAGGCCGAAGGGAAGGCAAGTCCACTAATAATGCCCTTCTTGTGTAACAAAGCCTGTCTTTTTTCTGTCGCTGATTCTCAAAGGTATAGACCAAAATGCAGAATTAATGTCAAGGGTAGTAAAATATTTACAGTTTATCGTTTTTACCATTAAGTCTTCTATTAGAGGAAATGGCTGTGGCTGTGGGGTAATAATCTTATTAAGATCCCTAAAATCAATACATAATCTTGACTTCTTTCCTTCATCCCGTTTAAATGCCAATGTTACTGGGGCTGCGAACGGGCTATAAGATTCTTCAATTAATTCTTTCTTTAGTAATTGTCCAATTTGCTTCTCGATTTCCTCTTTATCATCTAAGGAGCATCTATATGGCCTTTTTGAGCAATATTTATCTACTTGTAGGTCAATAAATGCTTCATAGTTTTTCACTTGGCCTACGTCATATTTATCTTTAGCAAATATGTGTTTATAATTATTTAATAATGTGCTAATTCTTATTCTTTGGTCATGTTCCAAGTAAGTAGTATCTATATCAAAATTATTCACATCTATACCCTCATTGAAATTTATTTCATAACTGCATTCTCTGGTTTCAATTTTGTGATTACTTAATTTTTCTTCCTCAATAGGGTTGACATATTTATTTTCACTTGGGTTGGCATCTTTCTGCAGTTGGATGTTTAAATTCCCATCATGGGTCAATCCAAACCGCTTTATTGTATCCAGTCCCAAAAGTAAATCATGAGTGAAGGTCTTATCCTTGCAAACAAATGCATTTATTTCCTTTTCAATATTCAGTATTTTTCCTTTTAATTTTATTAAACCTGTTGTTTTTCCCCCACCACCAATAGTATTGAATTTACTTTCTATGTATTTTTTCTTTGAATTTGTTACATTTATTAGTTTTGAATTTATTAAGGTTATATTTGAGCCAGGATCATATATACCTGTGCATTTCAACGTCTCATTCAATGTTACCTGAACGTCTATTAGTGGGGGAATATTTAGTTTTTTGTATCTTCAAATTCACCAATCTCCAACATCAAGTTTTTGCAGTGTTTTACATTGTCCTTGCGTTTCTCCTCTTCTTTAAACCAGCACAAATCTTCAGAATGAAATCTGTTTTTCTTTCCCATCTTGTAACATATCTGACAAGGTGTTTTTTTCTTATATTCAACTTCTGGTTTTGTAAAGCTTTTCTTTTCAGTAAAATGTTTTTGTACATATTTGTTCTGATTTTCATGCATCCGTAAGACACTAAACAGAAGAGTAGGGTCGGTGACCTCTTGTCTGTCTAGTTTACTTGTAATATAAGACGGTAATCCTGTGACAATCAAATCAGTGAGAGTTCTGGTGTCCATATCACTATTATACTCTAGTAACAATCTTTGCTTTTTCAATGCGTATTCAAGAAGAGAACCATTCAAATGTTTAAAATTCAATGCATACATTACGGAGGACCAACTTTTATCTGCAAATGTTTTAAGGAAACTACCTTGCCATATTTGCCACATCGAGTTTAGACTGTGTTTAATTAGCATAGACTCATACCAATTTTCTGAGTCATTCAAAAATAATCTTAAAGCACTGATTTTCTCTGTATCATCATTTAAATTAAATCTTGCTCATTCACTTTCAAAATTTTGCAGCCATTGTTTGGCATTAATATTTTTGTTATCAAATTTCTTTAAAACAAACTTCTCATTTAATTTGCTCAACTTGTTATTATTTTCTTTGTTAATAAGGGATTTATCACTTAATTTCTCTAAAATTTCTAATAATTTTCCATCTGTAATAGATTGGTTTGAGACTTGAGTCTTTTCTTGTAATAAATAATCATTAAATACCATATTTTCAGCATCATCCATATACAGTGCTAATACATCACTTGGCATGGACATCCACATTTTTCTATTATGACCTCTTCTTTGTAATGTTTTCTTTATTTTCAAAAATTCTGGTAACTTTGTTAATTGTGGGTGATGTTTCACTGCTTGCAAACCTGGTGGTATGAGATATGTAATTCCATCTTCTTTTGTTACTGATTTTATAATCAAGATGTTATTTTTCGGGTCTTCATCTGCCACCAGCTCAACTTCAAATTGTAATCTTGTCATGATCCACTATAATTTTATCAAACTCTGACAATTGTCGATTTGTAATATGTTAGATGGTTCTTGGAGTAAATAACACTAAATTTTGATTTATCTAGAAAAGAAAAGTTTATTGTTTTTATAAAATTAAAGACACTTAAAATATTTACAATTTAAATATACCAACCTAGAAAAGAAAATCGACAATTAAAGGTTTTTACTTCTAATTTTATATTAGTGGATTGACACTGAATTACTTTATGAACTTGCTATTTTATCTATAATGTTATTTTTATACAAATCAATCAATTACTTTACATTAATTACATTTATGTTTTTATATCTAGAATGGCGGGAAATGTCATCCTTGATGTGTAACGTCAAAATTGTTAATCCGCATACACACAATCATTTATAAGGTTACGTATACACATAGTGTGCAAAGCTTACATACATGTTGTTCCTATGTCCCTTCAAGAGGGAGAAGAGAGAAGAGGAGGGGGGACGTCGCGCCGGCCAGCGTCAATGGCCGGGAATTTAAAAGGCATTTGTTAATGCCGTAGAATGTTGTAGCCGTGTATCGGCTTTGTCTGTGACTGGCCTTCGGTGGCTGGCTGAAGGGCCTCCTTTTGATTACCCCCGCCTCGTAAGGCGGGCAGTGTTACGCTCGGGCAGCGGGGGATTTCCCCGACGCCCATACCGTGTCCCTCTTCGAGGGCCACGTTGACCCGCTTCAATTTCTCATTCCGAGATAATTTTTAAAATGGTTAAATAGTCTTCAGTATACACCCGTGATGGGTTAGTAAATTCAGTGTGCCCGTGGATCCTTCGGTGAGTTATTGTTTTATTATATATTTAACTGGCAGTAGATTTAAAGTGTGTATTCAAATATGTGAGATATACAACAATGTCATAATTTTATTTTAGGGTTCCACCCCTAGGTCTCACACTATACGAGACATGTTGTATTTGTGAATTGCCTTCCATGGAGCGTTCGTGGACGTCCTGGAATGGATGATAAGATGTGAATTGTCTCGGGATCACACCATCCTGATCGTACATATTAAGTTATGTATCATTTTTTTATTATGTAACCTATGACCATCTCACCATTTAATTTAATGAAGCCAGTTCCCTATTATAAGCGTATTTTAAAATATTAGTACCTTAATTTAACTCTTTATGTTAATCTTATTTTATAACTTGTGTGTGTCTTTTTGAATATATGCCTGTAGCCTGTTGCTAAGTGTGTTATTTTATAAACCCATTCCCTGATAGTCTCATTAATCTTTACCCTGAGCCAGCTGGTGAAGTAACAGTAGCCACTGGCCGAAAATTGTTACAGGTTTAGCCGTGAGGTAGTGGTCTAGGGACTAATCTCTGCTATTGTGTTAGCGTAATATATATAGTACTTAGCTGGTAGTACGATAGTCGCGGGTTCTTCAGGCAGGAGAAAGATGAACACAATTAGACAGCACGTACAGTTTATTACGAGCACAACAGATACAGTCAACAGTACAAACAAAAGAAGGAGAATTGAGCACAACACAAAGAGGCAGAAAGCGATACACACGAAATTAGCACACAAAACGATTAGATTAAAACAAGCAGTATAAAACAGAAGTTGTATCAAAAAGAATGGCCGTTTCCTTTTAGATTCATTCAATCGAAGGATGAATGAACGGCTCGAGAATATGAACGAATCATTCGATCGCGCACGTCGCGATTGGACGTGGTTGTGAATGACCTCGTGAAACGAATGCGATTGGTTCACACTGGTGAATGAAAGTTGCGTGTGCGCCGCGCCGTGAACACAGGCGCGATCGTGACGTCACTCGTAACTAGCTTCACGCGGTACGCGATCAGCTGGTTCGCAGTGTATTATGTTCTATATATATGTGTGTAATTAGCGATGACTTATAATATACTGAATATGCAAATGTGGATGTAATATAAATAATGTAAGGATGTTATAGGAGTGTCGTAAATGAATATGATCTGAAGATGAAATATATAATGGTTATGTTTTTGTGTAAGATTTGAAGTGTGATTGTGTTTGTGTGAAATGTTCGGAAAATAGTTAGGAGTGGGCTACACTACTCCTCCCCAGAGACCTGGTTAGGGGCGATAATAATCCGGGAATCGGACCTGTCGACCGGATGGTTTTAGGTACGACAGAGGTAGGAGGTGAAGTAGGTATGAGAAGAGTATGAGAAAGAAGAGGTGTAGGGGTGAAGGAAGTTGAGGTTGGTGGACGAGTCCGAGTCGCGATCTTCCGCGAGAATAAACGCTGGTTTGAGACGATCCACAGACACTGTAACAGGTTTTCCCTTCACCATGACTTTGAAAAACTTGTCTTTCCTATCTAATACCTTGTGAGGACCTGTGTAAGCTGGTTGAAGAGGAGGCCGTGAAGCGTCTTCACGTAGGAAGACGTTTTCAGCAGTCGCCAGCTCCTTAAATACAAACACGCTATGTTTGCCGTGGCGGGACGTAGGAACCGGTTTTAACTTCTCAGCGAATGAGTGCAAGCGCGCCGAGAAATCTGTCATATCAGATGTGCAAGGCGTACGAGGGTCGAAAAATTGGCCGGGGAGTCTGAGGGGCTCACCGTACAGGAGTTCAGCAGATGAGGATTGAAGATCCTCCTTGAAGGCACTGCGTATACCTAACAGCACCAGGGGTAGGACTTCTGACCAATGGGGGTCAGCGTGGCATGTGATGGAGGCCTTGAGTTGCCTGTGGAAGCGTTCTACGAGTCCATTACACGCTGGATGGTAGGCTGTGGTACGTCTGTGCTGGAATCCAGTGGCTTTTGCCAAATACTGAAACAGCGCGGACTCGAACTGTCGGCCGCGATCTGTCACAATATCTGTAGGCACACCAAACCTGGATATCCAGCCAGATATGAGCGCCTTTGCTACCGTTTCAGCAGTAATGTCTTCTATCGGCATAGCCTCTGGCCACCGTGTGAATCGGTCTATGGCAGTGAGGCAGTATTTGAAGCCGTTGGAGACAGGTAATGGGCCAATGAGGTCGATGTGGACCTTGGTAAAACGGGCGCGGGGTAGGTCGAATGTACCTAACGATGTAGACACGTGACGACTCACTTTCACACGTTGACACGACAAGCAAGATCGTGTCCACTCTCGACAATCCTTCCTCACCCCGGGCCATACAAATCGGTCAGCTACCAATTTGGCGGTTGCTGAGGCACCGGGATGGCTGAGGGAATGAATACTTTGGAAGACCTGCTTGCGAAACTTCTTGGTGACGAAAGGCCTGGGGGTCGCCGTGCTGACGTCACAGTACAACGGTGTACGACTACCCGGGATGTCCATCTTTTGAAGACGGAGTGATGAGTCCTTGAGGCAATGATCCAGCGCTGGATCATTATCTTGGGATTCGCTGAGGTCTGAGAGGCTTATTGGGCTTTCCAGTTCGTCCACGCGAGACAATGCGTCGGCGACGACATTGTTCTTGCCAGAGATATAGCGTATGTCTGTGGTGAACTGGGCAATGTAGTCTAGGTGTCGAAATTGCCTAGGAGAACAGTTTTGCTTCCGTTCGTGGAAGGCAAAACTGATCGGCTTGTGATCTGTGTAGACCGTGAAATGTCTCGCCTCCAACATGTGTCTGAAATATTTGATGGCTTCGTAAATGGCGAGAAGTTCACGGTCGTATGGAGAATATTTGGTCTGGCTTGGGCTCAGCTTCCTAGAGAAGAAAGCCAAAGGTTCCCACTCCTCGCCATTGAGCTGCTGTAATACAGCACCAATAGCTGTATCCGACGCGTCTGTCACCAGTGCTAGCTTGGCTTGGCACTGAGGGTGCGCCAGCAGAGCTGCCTTGGAGAGACTGTCTTTGGTGTCGGAGAAAGCCATCAAAGCGTCGCCGGAGAGGTTGATAGGCATGGAGCCTTTCACCGACCCAGTGACAAGGGCGTTAAGTGGAGCTTGAGTTTGAGCCGCCTTCGGCAAGAAACGCCTGTAAAAATTGGCCATGCCAAGAAATCGCCTCAGTGACTTAACGTCCTTCGGTGGGGGAAAATCGCGTATGGCGCTTACCTTCTCCTCCAGTGGCCTGGTACCGCTTGCCGAGATACGATACCCTAAAAAGGTAACCTCGGGTGTGCCGAAGACACACTTGGATGGGTTTATCACCATGCCGTAGTCCTTAAGCCTGGTGAAGACCTGGCGTAGGTGGTACTCGTGTTGAACCCTGTCCTTGCTAAATATAATGAAATCATCCAAGTACGCGTAGACGAAATCAAGGCCGCGCATCATCTCGTCGACGAAACGCTGAAAAGTTTGACCTGCATTCCTAAGTCCGAAGGTCATGAATGGAAATTCGAATATACCAAAGGGTGTGGTAATTGCCGTCTTCGGAATGTCCTCTGCGCACAGCGGGATCTGGTTGTAGGCCTTCACAAGATCGATGGTGCTAAATATGTGACAACCAGAGATGTTGTGCGCAAAGTCATGGATGTGTCTAATTGGATACATGTCCGGTACAGTTCGTGCGTTGAGTTTCCTATAATCGCCGCATGGCCGCCACCCATTCTCCTTTTTAGGAGCGAGGTGCAATGGCGACGACCACGGACTTTCTGAAGGCCTAGCTGTGCCATTGGCTAGCATAGCCTCGAACTCCTGTTTCGCGATTTTTAATTTATCAGGAGCGAGACGCCTAGGTGTGCAAGAAACGGGTGGACCGGGTGTGGTACGTATGTGGTGTTGTGTGTTATGTGGTATAGTGCGTTGCGTACCAGCTGGGCGTGTGATTACAGAGAAATCCCGCGAGAGCAAAAGATGGTACGGAGACTCACCAGTGAGAACCTTCACGCTCAGAATGTTATTAGAGTTGCGAGCCAGTGAAGCTGAAGTAGATAATGTAGTAGTGTTGGCGATTAATTTTTTATTTTTACAATCTACTATAAGGTTATAAAAAATTAAAAAATCTACACCTATAATAGGCTTGGTAACATCTGCTACCACGAAACGCCACGGGTAGTTACGCCGAAGGCCTAGGTCCAGGTTGAGATGCGCGTAGCCGTAGGTGTCGATGGTAGTTCCGTTGGCTGCCGTGAGCTTGTAGTCTGTCGACGCTCGACGCTCTCGTAGCTCGGATCGTGAGAACACGCAGAGGTCGCTGCCGGTGTCGACCAAAAATTGCGCCTTCGTGGCACGATCAGTAACGAAGAGGCGACCTGGAGTGGCAGGGCAATCATCGGTCGCCATTACAGCTGACTGCCCGTGGTGTTTCCCGACTTGTAGTCACACGGCTTCTGGCACTTATGAGCTTGGGATCCGAATTTGGCGTGGTACCAGCATATCGGGTACTGTCGGTACATCGACGCGGACCTAGTCCTGCTGCGCGAAGTGGAACGGTAGCGTGGGTTCGATCTGGATCGATCGCGGCGGCGAGACTCGCGTGTGCGCTCGTCGAGCTTGATCGCGAGATGCTCCACCATCCTTCTTAGCTCGGCGATCTCGCCAGAGATGCTGCTACCGGGTCCAGCGTTACTGCCGGCTTCCATGCTGTTTCCGGGTACAGATGCTGACGCGACGTGAGTGGGTGCCGATATTTCCTGGATCCGGTCTGCCAGTTCCGCTTGGTTATCCAGTGTCTGTGAGGTCTGCGAGGCCAGGACGGTCTGGATGCTGCGTGGAAGCCGGTTGCACCAGATCGTTCTAAGGAACTCTTCCGGAATGTTTGGTCCTGCCAAGTCCTGCAGATGACGGAGAAACTGCGACGGTTTCCGATCACCCAACTGCTCGTGAGTGAGGAGCTGTCTCACCTTGTTTTCATGAGAGGCAGTGAGGCGCTTGATTAGTTCGCTTTTGATTTTTTCGTACCGGTTTCTGGTCGGAGGGTTAACGATGACGTCCTTGACGGCCTTCGCGTGGGTAATGTCCAGGTTGGTTATAACGTTGTTAAATTTGACAGCATCTTGTGTGATCCCGAAATTGTCGAACTGACCCTCCAGTAACGCAAACCAAATTTCCGGGTCTTCTGGTGAGAATGCCGGGACCTTCAAGTTAAATTTCCGGATGTCGGACAATTCTTGGTCAGGTTCAACAGTAACGCGCATTTTCTTAGGGCGTCTGGTGGTCACGTTAGTACTTCGTTCGTCGGCGGTTTTTGCCGACTCACTCGAATCGCTCTCAAAATGGCTGCCCAGTGGTTGGCTCATAATTGCGTTCTTAAAATAGCGGGGTCACCAATTTAGCCGTGAGGTAGTGGTCTAGGGACTAATCTCTGCTATTGTGTTAGCGTAATATAGTACTTAGCTGGTAGTACGATAGTCGCGGGTTCTTCAGGCAGGAGAAAGATGAACACAATTAGACAGCACGTACAGTTTATTACGAGCACAACAGATACAGTCAACAGTACAAACAAAAGAAGGAGAATTGAGCACAACACAAAGAGGCAGAAAGCGATACACACGAAATTAGCACACAAAACGATTAGATTAAAACAAGCAGTATAAAACAGAAGTTGTATCAAAAAGAATGGCCGTTTCCTTTTAGATTCATTCAATCGAAGGATGAATGAACGGCTCGAGAATATGAACGAATCATTCGATCGCGCACGTCGCGATTGGACGTGGTTGTGAATGACCTCGTGAAACGAATGCGATTGGTTCACACTGGTGAATGAAACACAGGCGCGATCGTGACGTCACTCGTAACTAGATTCACGCGGTACGCGATCAGCTGGTTCGCAGTGTATTATGTTCTATATATATGTGTGTAATTAGCGATGACTTATAATATACTGAATATGCAAATGTGGATGTAATATAAATAATGTAAGGATATTATAGGAGTGTCGTAAATGAATATGATCTGAAGATGAAATATATAATGGTTATGTTTTTGTGTAAGATTTGAAGTGTGATTGTGTTTGTGTGAAATGTTTGGAAAATACAGGGTGGCGCAATAGAACGTGCATTTTTAAAATAATTATTAAAAAATAAATACAAAAGGTATAGTTAAAATAAAACTAAGCAATTATTAAGTGATAACTGAAGTTTATTTTTTAAAAATAACATCATCTAAATGGTCATCATCTCTCTACGTTGGCACTCCTCTAACCGCAAACGGAAATTACCGAAAACTTTCTTAAGTAGTGATGGTGTGATTGCTGCCATTTCACCACGAATATTCTCCTTGAGCTGACTGATGTTTCTCGGATTATTGGTGTAGACTTTGTGTTTGAGGTATCCCCACAAAAAAAAGTCAGGAGGCGTCAAGTCTGGACTGCGCGGAGGCCATGGGATATCACCTCTTTTCGAAATCAGTTTGCCAGGGAACATCTGCTTCACAACCGCCATGGAGTCATTTGATGTGTGACTGGTAGCTCCGTCTTGTTGGAACCAAGTCCTAGAGTTCTTTATTCTTGAATTTTCAAGTTCTGGGGCCAAAAAACCTTCCAACATCGCAACATAGCGTTCGGTATTAACAGTGATGTTTTGCCCCCGTGCGTTTTCAAAAAAATAAGGACCAATTATTCCTTTGGCAGATATTGCGGCCCAAACTGTCACTTTAGGGCTATGTAACGGTTTTTGATGTTTGAGTCTGGGATTTTCACTATTCCAATAACGACAATTTTGGCGGTTTACGAACCCATTCATATGAAAATGTGCCTCATCAGAGAAAAGGATGTTTTCAAAATTTGAAAACCGATTGAGCATTTCATTAGCAAATGTGAGCCGTGCTATGAAGTCAGAGTCTTTCAATTCTTGAGTTAATTGCAGCTTGTATGGATGCAATTTAAGATCCAAGTTTAAAATTCGTTGCAAACTTCGTCGCGATATGTTTAGGACAGACGATCTCTTGCGAGTAGACATTTGTGGATCTTCTCGTACCGACTGCTTAACACTCTCAATATTGTCTTCGGTCCTAGATGTGCGTGGACGACCTTTCGCGTGTGGTTTAAACGTCGATCCAGTCTCTTCAAAACGCTTTATCCAGATTTTAATTAAATTAGCACTCGGAGCCTCCCTAATTTGCCGTACACCATACTCAGAACAAAATAGTCGCCTGACAACTACGTACGAACGAGAGTTTTCGTAAAATGCGCGCACGCAAAATGCGCGACGCTTCCCGTCGAAGTGACTCATAGTGACTAAAACTTTATGAATCGCGCTACCCAACGATATCGGTCTCCCCCCGCCCACGCCCCTTCTACCCCGCAAAAAAAGATGATGCAATATGCACGTTCTATTGCGCCACCCTGTAGTTAGGAGTGGGCTACATGGGGAACCTCAGCAGGGGCCTCGCCGGCGGCTCACCCATACCAGGCAGGATAAATCTCTCCTGCTCCTGCGGGAACAATGTCGTGACAATGTCCCTCGGTTATGGGGGGCGCCCATGGGCGCACCTTGCCGCGCACCATCTTGTATGGGCGCCCCCAAGGGTCTTCGTCGAGCGTCTCCAAAAGGCGCTCCGCGTGCTGCTCCTTGGCCATCTTGATGGCCAGCCGTATGGCTCCCCTCGCCTCTTTGTATAAGCCATGCAGCCGGGCCTCCTCCTCCGCGAAGGCAACGGGGTCGTTGCGACGCGGAAGGCGGCGACGGCGGTATCGAGCGCACTGGCGCCTCGCCCGGACGCATAAAGTTCTGAGCTGCGCTATCTCGGGCGACCACCAGTACGTCGACTTCGTGGGAGACCAAGGGCCGACCCGGGGCATCGAAGCGTCGCTAATGCGACGCATCGCGTCCCGGAGCCAGAGCGCCTCGGCCTCCACGTCCACTGGGTATGGACGCATGGGCGTCCACGCCGCCACCGTAGAGGCTTCCATCAAGAGCTCCTTGTTCAGGAGCTTCAATGCCCACCTGGGGAATGACCGGGACGTACTCCCGCGGGCGTCCGCAGCCGGCGTGGGGACGGAGAGATCAAACCGAATATAACAGTGATCTGACAACGATTCCGCCCCCACCAACACTCTCCAGCCGCGGATACGATCCGCGATGGCAGAGCTCGCGAACGTTACGTCCACGATGGACTCGCCCTGCCATCGCACGCAAGTCGCGACCGAACCCCTGTTGAGTACACAGAGGCCAGTCGCGACCGCCCAATCCTCCAGCAGCCTACCGCGAATTGTAGAGCGGGAGGAGCCCCAAGCGACAGATTTCGCATTGAGGTCGCGAATATCACTGGACGGTCCAGGAACTGCTCAAACTCGACGGTAGGCCGGCTCGGAGAGAAGTACGCCCCGATCACAACGGTATCCCAAATCGAGACAGCAACGAACCCGGAGCCCTTGGCCACCATTACCAAGGAGGGCCGCAGCGGTCCCCGCTGCGGCCCTCCTTACATGTATGGCCGCCAAACCGCAATCGTCTCCGAACCAACAATCGTCGGCTGGGGGAACGAAGTACGGCTCGGCGACCACGGCAACGTCAATTGCCTAAGCCCAACGCCTGAGACGCCACAGCGGGGGCCGAAACGCCGGACGGTGCTCCTCCGGCCGACTTCTTCTTCCGGCGCCTGTTTCTCTCCGTGTTGGAGCCGGACGGGGAGCAAGCTTTGCCCCCCGCCCGATGATCAGTCTTATGCCCGGCCGCCGCGCACAAAGCGCAGTGTGGTGCGGCCGAGCACACGGCCGCCTTATGTCCAGGTTGACCGCAGCGGAAGCAAAGTTCCCTGGGGTCAACCGTACTCGTGCACCTGGCGATGCTGTGTCCGGTGCCGAAGCACCGGAGGCACCGCCAGGCGCGCGACTCTAGCAGGCGGCACGTGGGCCGCAATCCAGCCCACGCGCAACCTGCCAGGGTGTCCAGCCGGTCGTCCCGGCGGGGGAGTGGCCAGGTAGGTGGCCACCTCTACTGGGCATCGCGCCCACGCCGATGTTCTCCGGGGCACATCCGCCCTGGGCAGCGATAGCACCGCGTCCCTTTTTTGGGGTTGGGGTTGGCCCCGCGGGGGGCCGGCAAGCCGACTGGCGAGTGGTGGAGTGCGGCGGGGTAACGGAAGGTGGCACTGCGTCAGCAGCCGCAATTACAGCTCAAGCCGACGCAGCACCACGCAGGGCAGCGACTTCTGCCCTGAGTTCGGCAATCTCCCTGCCGAACTCTTCCATCCTGCCCCGCCTGATTCGCCCCTCCAGCCCCGTCGCCTTATAATCGCAGCAATAATTTACGTAATCTATTTTTGCATTATATAACTTTTACTTTATACCATAGTACAGCCATCATATTTGTTATGTCGCTAAGCTAAGTTCATGCAAATAAACATCAGTGTGCTACGGTCCGTCTAGCCTTTCACTTGTCCCTGTACTCACTACGTATCATTGGCGACGAGATACCCACAGTTAGAAAAAACAAAAATGTCTTTCGCAAATTTTGGAATTTTGAGTAATTTTGATCATAACGTGCAATCGTGGAATACATGGAAATGCAGACTCATGCAATGGTTCATCGCGAACGATATCGACGCGTTGAAAGATACCGCCGGAGTCAAAAGACGAGCCATTTTGTTAAGCACACTCAGCGAACCAACCTATAAGCTTGCAGCGGATCTCGTTTTATCTAAAGAGGTCCAA
This sequence comes from Trilocha varians, assembly GCA_030269945.2. Classification (NCBI taxonomy): domain Eukaryota; kingdom Metazoa; phylum Arthropoda; class Insecta; order Lepidoptera; family Bombycidae; genus Trilocha; species Trilocha varians. Next base: position 749,534 of record AP028282.1, read on the forward strand.
GAGGTACCATACGAGGACATCATCAATGCTCTGGATAATCACTTCTCTCCGAAGTCGATTGGTTTTGGCGAGCGTCATCGATTCTATTCTGCCAGGCAGCAACTCCAGGAGACACCGTCACAGTGGGCTGCGAGACTACGAGGTCTCACCTCACAATGTAACTTCAGCAACGTCGAGGAAGCGTTAAGGGATCAATTCATCATGGGTATGCTGCCGGGCGTGGAGAAAGAAAAAATATACGGGATTTGAGATCCTCCTTTACGGAGGCAGCAAGGCCCCACAAATGTGGGGGGTCCCTGAAGGGGACTAGTCCCTGAGGGGGAAGTAATTGGTGCGTGGACGGTGTAGGAGGGTCAGCTCCGCGGGAGGCACTCGTAGTCCCTTCCCGCGACCCGCTTGCTGACCTACGTATTTCCGACCAAAGTCGGGGGACCCAGGAGCTCGCGCGGCAACGGACGGCCGTCAGGCGGCCGGGCGTGCAGCTATCCCTTGGAGGTGGACGTGGGGTCCGTGATCAGCCCGCTCGAACATATTCCGAGCGAGCCTCTCGACGAACTCCTTTATGGATTCCACCTCGAGGTCCCGGGCTATTACGTCATTCCAGACTGCTCCGACTATGGTACGGAGGGCCAGGTTTTGGAGTACCTGGAGCCGTTCTCTCAATGCGGTCGAGAGAACCAGGTACCAGGCACCCGCTGCGTATGTCAAGCGGGAACGAACATACGTCTTGTAGACAGCGAGCTTCGTCCCCACCGGCAAACTGGAAGCGAGAATCGGCCGCAACAGGAAGCTGGCCGCCTTGGCCAGGCCAATCAGACGATTGACATGCCTGGTCATGGTCAGCCGGCGGTCGATCACGACTCCCAGATACCTAATGTGGGGCTGAAGCCCGAGTTCGGTTCCGCGGAGATTGAGCCTCCTCTTGATGGCCGTGTTGCGGGGTGGACCGAAGAGTATTGCGGCGGTCTTGTCCACATTGGCCGCCACTCTCCATCGGTCCAACCACTGGGGCAGCACATCCAAGACCCTTTGCATCTTAACAAAGGCGGCGTTGAGAAGCTTAGAAGACGCGAGGTAAGCGCTGTCGTCGGCAAACAGCGCCAACATCACGTCGGTTTCCCATTCGCGGAGGCGCCCCTCAAGTGTGGGAATGTCATTGGTGTACAGTGCGTAGAGGAACGGAGATAGGACACTTCCCTGTGGGACTCCGGCCGAGATCGGGCGTACCGACGATCTTTGGCCCTCGACCGCAACATAGAAGGAGCGACCGTCCAGATAAGACCCGATGAGTCGCACGTAGATGAAATGAAATGAAATGAAATGAAATGAGATGAGATGAGATGAGATGAGATGAGATGAGATGAGATGAGATGAGATGAGATGAGATGAGATGAGATGAGATGAGATGAGATGAGATGAGATGAGATGAGATGAGATGAGATGAGATGAGATGAGATGAGATGAGATGAGATGAGATGAGATGAGATGAGATGAGATGAGATGAGATGAGATGAGATGAGATGAGATGAGATGAGATGAGATGAGATGAGATGAGATGAGATGAGATGAGATGAGATGAGATGAGATGAGATGAGATGAGATGAGATGAGATGAGATGAGATGAGATGAGATGAGATGAGATGAGATGAGATGAGATGAGATGAGATGAGATGAGATGAGATGAGATGAGATGAGATGAGATGAGATGAGATGAGATGAGATGAGATGAGATGAGATGAGCTTCAAGCATCCTGAGGGCTCTGCTTGTGGACATCGCACCCCGAGGGCTCTGCGATGAAATTAATTCAACTAAGAACTAATCCAGAAACCTATTTTTCCAGCCGATGACGAAACTGAAGATGACATTTCTAATAATCAGCCGTGTGAGACGGGACGCCGAGCTGTCAGCACAGATACTTCCAACTCAGAGTTGCTACTCCAAGATATGGACCACCGCCATCAAGATCGTACTCCTCAAGCGGGCGAGGGCGCGCCGCCGTCAGGAGAAGCCGAGTAAGGTGCAAACGCGCCTTCAAGAAAATAAACAGGCCTCGAAGGGGCGTGGCCACGTGACGTCATCTATATCGTGCGAGAGAAGGGAGCTGGTGGGGCACAGATCCACGAGAGCGCGGGCGCTGGCGGAGCTCACTCACTTCTCTACGATCGTTAGACAAAGGCGGACGTTGTTACCTCGCGGTCACTTATAATTTTCGTGTCATCATCATCATCATCATCAGCCTATAGACGTCCACTGCTGGACATAGGCCTCCCCCAATCTTCGCCACATCGACCGGTCCTGCGCCATCTGCATCCAGTGACCTCCCGCAATCTTGACCAGATCGTCGGTCCATCTTGTGGGGGGTCTACCAACATTGCGCCTACCGGTTCGTGGCCGCCACTCCAGAACTTTTCGGCCCCACCGGCCATCCGTTCTTCGCACAATGTGTCCTGCCCATTGCCACTTCAAAGATGCAATTCTTCGGGCTATGTCGGTTACTTTAGTCCTTCTGCGGATCTCCTCATTTCTGATTTGATCACGCAGAGAAACACCCAGCATAGCCCTCTCCATTGCTCTTTGAGTGACTCTGAGTCGTCTAATAAGACCCATCGTGAGCGGCCAAGTCTCTGATCCATAGGTCATCACTGGCAACACACACTGGTCGAAGACTTTTGTCTTGAGACACTGCGGTATTGTGGACGAGAAAACTTTCCGTAGCTTCCCGAACGCTGCCCAATTTCGTGTAATTGTTTGTAATTAGTTAATCATTATCATTTAAATGTAATTTCGTATTATTATTAAAATTGTAGAATTGCGTTATCTTTTTTTTTATTTAAATTTAGTGTTCGGTTTATAATCATATATTATTATTTTTATTTAAGTATTTTTACAGTATTATACAATTTTACATTAAATATGAATAAAATAAAAAATCGATAATGTTAACGAAATTCTAATAAAACAACTCGTTTGTAGTGCAGAACAGAACTAAACATTTTATTTTAAAAAATATGACACAAAGCCATCACAGATGGCAGCACATGTAAATATATACCATAGATATAACATTTTAGACATTATTGTGTTTATCTATGACTTTTCTACACCCCCACAATGTCTAACAATGTTGTACTAAAAATAAAATTAACTTAAACATGAATATGCTGTACCCCTAACTTATCCAATAAATAATAATGCTTATTAGAGCATAAGCTCTTTGTAAGTAAGTCAGCTGGCATCTCAGCTGATGGCAAATATTTTACATTCACAGTTTTATTTGTTACACAATCTCTACAGAAATGATAACGGATATCTATGTGTTTGGTCCTTTTGTGAAAAATTGGATTTACAGTTAATTTTAATGCACTCTGGTTATCATTATATAAATCAATTGTGTACTTTTTATTAGTGATTTCAAATTGTAAATTTATTAAATAATGAGATTCCTTACAGGCTTCGGTTAGCGCCATATACTCAGCTTCACTGCTTGACAGAGCCACAGTCTTCTGTTCCTTTGTCTCCCAAGAGATAACACAACCTGACAAAGTGAAACAGAAGCCTGTGTAGGATCTCCTGTCAACAGTGTTCCCACCCCAATCAGCATCAACAAACCCTTCAATGACTGAGTTTCCATCTGCAGAAAATTTTAAGCCATGATATTTGGTCAACTTCAAATATCGCAGTATGCGTTTAACATAATTATGAACAATGCTGTTTGGTATAGGAATTGTTAAACTGACTTAAGAAACTCACTGCAAATGCTATATCAGATCTAGTGAGAACCGCTAAATACATTAAAGAACCTATCATTTGTTGATAAGGAAATAAGTCATCAACATTATTCTCATCTTCAGATACATGTAACTTAGTTTCCATTGGAGTTTGAATAGTTTTACATTGACTCATATTAAATTTAAACAACAGCTGATCAATATAATCTTCTTGACTAAGTGATATTGATTTCTCAGATTTATTTTCTTTTACATTTACCCCAAGGCACTTCTTAATTTCACCCAAATCTTTAATTTTGAAATTACTAGATAAAACATCTTTTAAGTGCTTGGTTTCATTATTATTATTTGAAAAAATGAAAAAATCATCTACATAGAGAGTGACAATTGTTTTCAATTTATCCTGTGTTTTCAAAAACATACATTGTTCTATCTTAGATTTAACATAGCCAATTTTTAAAAGACATTCTTCTACTCTCTTGTACCAGACTCTTGAAGACTGCTTCAGACCATACATAGATTTCTTTAATTTAAGAACTTGACCTTTCTGTGCTGGCTCAGAAAAACCTTTAGGTATATGTATATAAATATCTTCTTCAAGAAGTCCATACAAGAAAGCAGTTGTTACATCAAGATGTGTATATTATCGAGGTCAAGTTGAACAGATAGTGCAAATAATAGCCGCAATGTAGTATGCCGCACTACAGGTGAAAAAGTGTCAGTGTAGTCCACGCCTTGCACTTGTGAGAAACCTTTCGCTACTAAACGCGCACGAAACCGAATGTTATTATCACAATCATATTTTTTACATAACACCCACTTGCACTGCACAACTCTACCATCTTCAGGAGGATTGCTCAACTCCCAAGCATCATTGTCTTTAAAACTTTGCAACGGTTCCGCCATAGCCATTTTCCACTGTTCCTTTTCAGATCCGGCTAAAGCATCCTGAAGAGACATGCCTGTCACATCATCATATGTATTTTCACTTGCACAAAATTGTGAAACATGAAACCTGTCTGGTTGCTTCCTCAGCCGTCTAGGCCTCTGAGATCTGATCTCCTGGATATCTTCCATTTCAGAATCACTAGGTTCATATGTCTTATCGCTTACATCCAAAAATGTGTCATCTGAGCTATCTGTGTGGTCTGATTCTGAGTTTGCTGCATGCAACTTGACTTCTTCATCCCCCACTGAATCAAAACTCTGAGATGGGACTTCTATCTGACATTCAGATTTTGATTTCTGCTCAACTATGATCACATCTCTACTAGTCAATATTTTCTTTGTTTCTGGTTTGTATAATCTGTATCCCTTAATGTTTTCAGGATATCCAATGAGAATACACTTTTCTGACTTCTTGCGCTTCTCTTGAGCTATATGGACCATAGCAGTACTACCGAAAATTCTATCTAAATATTTACTGCCAGTCCATATCTCATATGGTGTTTTATTTCCTAATGATGCAGCCACGCTTCGATTCTGTAGATACACAGCAGTGTTGGTGGCCTCACCCCAGAATTCCTTCCCTAGATTGGCATCGAAGAGTAGACACTGGTTACGCGGTTATTAGCGTAGCTTGCCGTCTCGTTCTCGCTTGCTTAGTCTTGGTAAGATAGAGAGAGGCGGCGAACTGTCATCGCAGTCTCGCATCGCACGCGCAAGTGGCGCCGCCACTTACACCGCAACCACCGCTCAGTTCATATTCGCCTTCCGAGAGCGCGCACGTATCCGCTGCTTCTCACCGCTACTGGCCACGGTCGACCGTTAATGTGAACTCAACAAACCTTTACGAACAATATAACTTGGACAGTGTCATAACCAGTGAAGTGTGTGCCCCTGTGAAGCTGCGATCCAAGGTAAGTCGTCTCAATTTACTTGCCAGAACGCCAGGCATCAGGAGTCTGACAACACGTATAGCTTTCCGCCATTTGCAACGCACAAAGACATTGTACACGCTACATTTTTCTTCGCATTATTTCTTCGCACCACGCCTAAATATAGTCCACTTATTATCTTATACTCGCATATAATTTTCGACCCACTAAGGGTCGAACGCACCGCATATTATTTCGCATCCACACATTGCGACCTCAACGCTTGAGGTTGCACCGCATCGCATGTTCATTGTTTGGTCTTACGACTCGCATAATTTTTCCGCATCTATATATTTCGACCTCAACGCTTGAGGTCGAACGCACCGCTGGCCATTGTATGGTCCAGACACCTTGCCTTTTCCACAATTGAGCGGTTGAATCGCTCACACAAACCGTTTTGTTGAGGCGTATAAGGATTGGTTTTTTGATGTATCACACCAATACCCTTTAAGTAGTTGTCAAACTCTTTGTTGCAGTATTCCAGCCCATTATCACTCCTTAATACTTTAATAGTATTCTTAGTTTGGTTTTCCACTTGGGCTTTGAATTCCTTAAAACACTTCAGAGCCTCGTTCTTGTGTTTTAGAAAGTAAACAAACACCATTCGGCTACAATCATCAATAAACAACAAGAAATATCTGGACCCACCTATGGATGCATTTTCCATGGGCCCACAGATATCTGTATGGACTATATCTAATAGGTTACTGCTTCTCTGGCTGCTACTCTTGAAAGGTAAACGGCATTGCTTGCCTTCACAACATGTGGCACATGAAGACTTGCCGATGTCCACTTTATCATCAAAAGACATACCCTGCACTGCAGTTTTCATCTGATTCATGTAGTCTTTGTTCATGTGTCCTAATCTGCGATGCCATGTAACTCCTGACACAACTGATGCCGCCAAAAGTTCCTGTTTTAGAATGTTTACTTTGTACACTACATTTTCCAATAATGCTGTAGCTACTAACTCATTTTTCTTGTTATATATTGAGCAACTACTATCAGAAAAAGACACTTTGTTTCCTTTGCTTATGAGTTGGCTGACTGATAGCAAGTTTGTCGCCAAACTTGGCACACAGTAAACATCTTCAACAATAATGTCGTACTCAGTATCACCAGTTATAGTCGTAACATTCACATCGCCAGAACACAAAACTGTCATCTTTTCACTGTTCGCAACGGTAATTTCTTTTTTCTGTTCATAAAAAGCATTCATAACCCAACTTTCATTCGCCGTGAGGTGAACGCTAGCTCCCGAGTCAATATACCAGGCATTTTTGTTGAAATTCCCGCTCAGGAACACAGCACTAAACGCATTTGACTGCATTCGGGGTTTTTCCTTGAATTTCGACGCGTTATTTTCATTATTTGTGCATTGATTACGATAATGGCCCTTTTGTTTACATCTGTAGCATGTCACCGTCTTGACGTTTGACTATGACGTATCGGCAGTGCTACCAACATTAACATTTTTGCTCGGCGCCATTTTATTTTTTGTTAACAATGAACTTAGAACGAGCTGCGAATGCGCCGCCTACTTCATTACATTCTTCCGTTACTGACTTCATGTCTAACAATTTTGATTTGATTGAATCGGCCGTTATGCTTATGCCTGAATTCTCTATTGCCATAATCATCGATGAAAACCGTTCTGGCAATCCTGCTAATAATAATGAACCTGTCCACTGGTCGTTTATCTCAAAACCTGTGCCACTTAATTTTTGAGTTGTGTCGATTATTTGTGTCACATAGGACGTCATCGTACTGCAGTTTTCCAATCTTATCGAAATTAGATTCCGTAACAGATTTATCCTTCTTGAAACACCGTTGTCATCGAATAACTGTTGTAGTTTTTCCCAGAGTTCTCTCGCTGTTCTTACACTTTTCACATGTACGTACAAAGACGGGTCGATCGTCATAATTAATTTTGCTCGGGTTCTCTCGTCATCTGCAGCTCCCACGATTACTCCTTCTTCCGGCTTTTTTCATGCCTTCAAGTATCAGGAAATTCTCTGCCGCGAAGCACCACTCGCTATAATTTTCCCGCCCGCGTAACTTGGGTACATTTACCAAGTAGTTGGCCGCCATCGTAATTCGGAAAAAAAAATGTTTATTTCACGAATGTCGAACCAATCACTTTCACTACACAGTGAAAACGCGAATTTAAAAAAGTCTTTTAACACTCGTATCGTAACGAAATACTAGTTAAAAACTAACTTTTTACAAATTTTCTGGGCGCATAACCTCTAATAAAACAACTCGTTTGTAGTGCAGAACAGAACTAAGCGTTTTATTTTAAAAAATATGACACAAAGCCATCACAGATGGCAGCACATGTAATTATATACCATAGATATAACATTTTAGAGATTATTGTGTTTATCTATGACTTTTCTACAGAAATGAACTTGGCGAGCAACTCATTCCCACTTTGTGCAATCGTCCAAGTAATCATTGACCTTATAGTAGGCTTTCTTGCACAGATGTTCTTTAATAGTTTTCTTAAACCTATGTATAGGTAGGTGTACAAGCATACAGACAAACACCTGAAGGAATTTCTTATTTTATGCAATCGACTCATCGGTAAATCAAGTTTATGTTTGTTCCTGGTGTTTCTACTATGTAGGTCAGACTTTTTAGGAAAATTCCTCAATATAATTTCTAACATACATTAAATTTTCAAAAATGTATTGGGATGGCAAAGTGAGAACTTTAATTTCTTTAAATTTTTCCCTCAGGAATTCCCTTGAGTGCATATTATAAATACTATGAAAATAACTAAAATAAACTAAACGAGCCGTGTCTACATTAGTAATGAGTCTATTTTTTTTTACTGCGTATGCCGCAGAGCTGGGCTTACTCGCTAATTTATTTATGTGGGTCCCCACTGCAGCTTGGAATCCATTGTTATACCAAGAAAAACAGTTGACTCCACAAGCTCCATTGACTCCCCACCAACAATTATATTACTATGTACCTGTTTTACATTTGGTAAACTAAACTTAATACATTTGGTTTTTTTTGCGTTTAATAAGAGATTATTAACACGAAACCAATGGACCACACAAAAAATCGCATCATTCACTTCGTCATAAATGATCATTCGTCGTTTAATTTTAAATAATAAAGATGTATCATCTGCGAATAATACGACGTCGTATCGGGTCTCAATAAAACTAGGTAAATCATTGATATATATTAGAAATAAAAAAGGACCCAAGATGGAACCCTGAGGTACACCCATACTCAATTCGGCACCCGATGATCGGTTTCCTTTAACATCGACTATTTGTGTCCTGCCCGATAAATAAGATTTAATACGCGCTAACGTACCATCCCTAATACCATAGTGATGTAGTTTCCTCACCAATGTTTCATGGTCAACACAGTCAAATGCTTCAGATAAATCACAAAATACTCCGAGAGCATCATGAGACTCCTCCCAAGCCTGGAAAATATTTTTGACTAAATAAACACCTGCATCAGTAGTAGAACGACCCCTCGTGAACCCGAATTGTTTATTGTGTAGCAGGTTATTTGACTTAAAAAAAAGTCTAAAAGTTGTTCTAATATAATTTTTTCAAAGATTTTACTCAATGTTGGTAGTACTGATATAGGTCTGTAGTTAGAGGGATCATCAGTATTACCAGCTTTAAAAAGGGGGATCACTTTACTGTGTTTCATTAGGTCAGGAAACACACCACACTTGATACAATCATTAAATATACTAGTAAGATGAGGAGATATAACATCTATAATAAATTTCACGACCTTTACTGATATTCCCCACAGATCAGCTGTATTCTTAATATTAATAGTATGGAAACTCTTCAGAATATCTTTTGAGTTAATTTTCTTAAATTTGAATACTACATTACATTTATCAACATGTTTGCTTAGTAATTTTTCTGCTTCTGTGATGAATTTAAAAAGGAAGTAGTTGAAACTGGAATGTTAGAGAAAAACTTTTCGAAAGCATTAGCCACACCTTCGTGACTAGTTATTAAGTTATCATTCATTCTCAATGAGAATTCTTGGTGGTTATTTCTGACTTTACCAGTTTCTTTACCAATGATGTTCCAAGTCATCTTTATTTTGTCAGAGGCATTTTTTATTAAAGTACTTAAATGTAAGGGCTTTGCCATTATGCAAACTTTCCTGAATAATTTGGAATAATTTCTGACATAATGATGAAATGATTCATCATTGTTATACGATTTTTCGTAATAAAGGTCATACAAAGTCTGCCTACTTTTATAAATTCCAACAGTGGCCCACTCACTAAAACGTTTTTTATTGTTAATAGTAATCGTTTTAGGAATAAACACATCTTTGAAAGCTAAATGAATCTTTTCAAACATATTCTGGTATAACATTTTTTGGTTCTCGGTTATAACTAACTTATGAAATAGTTTTTATAATTTTATTTCTAAAATTTTCGATTCTTTTATCACTCACAGGAACAAACTTAACAGTACGTTTGATTTCAGGAGCCACATTATATTTAAAAGACACTAATTGTCCCAAGTGGTCTGATGTTAACTGATTAATAACACTTTTTGCAAAGGATTAAAATTTGTAAAACTGTTATCTAAACAAGTTGCCGATGAACTAGTAATCCTAGTGGGCTCTAAAATTAAGCTTGTAAGATTATATGATTTTAACAATGTTTTAAATCTAATAGTGGTATTTGTATTTTCCAGTAGATTAATATTAAAATCACCACAAATTAAAATATGTTTGTTACATACAGTAATTTTCAACAATAGATTTTCCAAAATATTTTCAAAGGAATCATATAAAGCATCAGGTGGTCTATACACACATACAACAATGAGGTGCTCAAGCTCAACACAGGAAATTTCAATAGTTCTCTCTACAGAGAGGGCCACTATATCAATTCGTTCCTTACATTTCAAACCATTTCTAACTAGTATTAAAGAGCCACCGCGAATCGCGTTCTCTCTGCAGAAAGAACTTGAGACCTGGTGATCATTAAAATTAAATTATAATTCATATTTTCTAAACCAGTGCTCAGTTACACAGAAAATATGAATACCATTCAAATTCAAAAACATATCTATTTCTAAATCTTTACCCATCATTCCTTGCAAATTTTGATGCACCAGGTTGAGTGTGTTATTAATTGAAACATTAATGACTTTTGATGGGTAAAGTCTAGTTTTATTATATACGCAAGAGTGTGACTCCTTTGTCTTGTCAATTAATTTAAATTACTAGGAACACATTCCAAATTAACATATGTCCCATTTTTTTCTGCTCAATAGAAGCATTACTAAGTTTTAAATACATATTATTAGTACTATTACTAACATTGTCATTAATATTATACACTACCAAAGTAGCTAAATGCCTTTTTGTAAAGTTTGATACATACATAGTATCTTTTGTCAGAATAAATTTCTTAATAAAATTATTAATGTCAAATAATAAAAATCCACTACGACGATGTGTAGCATTGTACATGAACAAGTTTATATTATACATACATTGATTATGGACCTTATCTACGTTTGAACAATACGGGAAAGTACATAAAATTATTTTACAATTTGTATCCGATTGAAAATTAACAAGAGATCGGATACTGTGGTCCATTGATTTTTTAGTCACATTTATATGACTACCTACCATTATCACTACAGTTGTCAGCTCATCACAATGTATTGATTTCAATTTATCTATTATATTATTGAAAGGCAAATCAGGGTAACACATATTAACAACATTTTGCCTAAGGCACATGGACAATAAGGGACCGAAACCGACACCTATCTTATCAGATAGCACTACAGTCTTTCTACACGATGTCGACGTAGGAGTACCGATGACAGACGAAACCACTTCCTGTTGCGTCAGAGGGGAGCACGGTTCCTCCTCTGCTATGATGTGGCGTGCAAGCGATGCAGGGCGGGTACACGCAGCCGGTGCTTGAGCGGGGGGCGGCGCGTCCTCGGTGTCGTGAGGCGCCGACGCAGGTGTAGGGGAGGCGCGGCGACGGCGAGTGCGACGGGAGCGACTCGCTGCAGGACGTGCTTCGTCAGCCGGGTGTGACATTGCCACAAAGTTCAAGTGGTCAGAGTTGGTCGGGGTGGTGTGGTCCATCGTCTCGTTATTAGATTTATCGTCGACTTGCACAGTGCAAGTGATGTCAGTGCAGTAGACCTCTGTAATTTCGGTGATGCTGGTCCTAATCGTCTCCAGTCTCGCAGTGTTGTTGTCAATAAGTTGATCCATTTCTAAGCCCAAATCATGTATCTGCATAATTGACAAATTGAACTCATGTAATTCAGCAGAAAGATTGAAGGATGTGTCTGTGATAGATTTAAAGACTAGGTTAGTTAGGATATTGACAGCTCTCAGCGATGATGAAATGTCCTCTAACTCGGAGTCTGAGCAAGAGAGTTTTGTTAGTCCGGCTAAATTGAGGACTGAAGGATATCCTCGAGGTGATGGCCCGGTTTCTACCGTTCTTTTAGATAAAAGTGTAAATTTAAATTCATTTAACATTAAATATGATGGTTCGTCATGCGTGCGTGCTTTTGTTGAACGTGTTTTAGAATTGCAATCTGCAAGAAATATTTCAGATTCGCAATTAATTAAGGGTTTCCCCGATTTATTAGAAAAAGCCCCATTATTTTGGTTTAGGGCAACTAAAGATAATTTTACGTCAGTAAAAATATTATTAGACGATTTAAAGGCTGTTTTTGATACACCTGATTACGATTATAAATTATTAAATGAGATTCGACAACGAACTCAATTTAAACACGAAACGGCGCTAGCATATTTTTCTATCATGCAAGCAATGTTCGCACAAACCGGTTTCGGAGGAGTCTAAGTTAGAAATTTTATTGCACAATATTCGTCCCGAGCATATCAAAGAATTGGCATTAGTTGTTATAACGTCCATTTCTCAATTAAAGTGTATTTTAAAACGCTTAGAAATGGCAAAGGCGAAAGCCGATAGTTTTAAAGAACCAAATTTAAGTAATTATCAACTTACGGCAGATATGCATAAAGAAAAAACAAATTTTAATAAAAATATTTTAAAACAGTTTATACTATACAAAATAGTAAATTAAATACACAGTCTCAAAACGTGTGTTTTTTAAATGCGGTTCTACGGAACATATTATAAGTTATAATTGTCACAAGCGCGAGGTAGTCTGTTATAAATGTGGAAAGGAAGGTATGAAAACAACTAATTGCCCGTCTTGTAATAATTTTTCAAAAAACGAGTGAATCAGGGCTCTCGTAATAGAAAAGTCATTAATAATGCGTTAGTCCTGTTTAAAAATAATAGCAATGACCTTAGACCGTATATTCAAATAAAAGTAAATGATTTAGAAGCGATATCTTTACTGGACACCGGAGCGTCTATTTCAATACTTAGTAAAGATAGCCATAAAATATTTAATCAGTTAGGTTTTAAAATAAATAAAAATAAGTCAAGACAGAATGTGGTAACAGCTGATGGCTCATTAGTTGTGTCGAACGGTTACATGTTGTACACCCATTCAATATAATAACGAATGTAGAATTATTAAATATTGTATACAATATTAATATTGTGCAACGCATACAAACTCCAATTATTTTAGGTATGGATTTTATAAATCAATTTAAATTGAATTTGAATCAAGTCGTCTATAAAAATTTTAATCAAAGTAATTTTTTGTCTGGTGTTAATTCTTTACAACTGGACAACGGCTTAATTGAATAGCATAAGTTCAGAATTAGTCGGTCTAGGTCGTACAACTTTAATACATCATACTATCCTTTAAAAATGTGTGATAAAGAGCATCTCCCTTTTGAACTGAATCACATTCAAAAGGTGCTACGACGCAATGGATACCGAAATGTAGTTTCTAAACCTAGAAAGAAAAAGGGCAGGCAGTTGGTAGATCGAGTAGAACGTCAGCCGCTTTTCTTACCATACGTCAAAGGTGTGACAGACAAGATACAGAGGATTGTGGATAAATATAACATAAAAACGATATTTACAACCTCAAAGAAAATTTCACAACATCTGCGATCACCGAAGGATAATTGCCGCCTGGACCATCAAGGTATCTATAAAATAGATTGTAGCTGTGGCAAGTCGTATATAGGCCAAACAAAACGTGCGATTTCTACAAGACTCAAAGAGCATATCAGAGCGATTAAAAACAATGAACCGCATAAATCGGCGATCGCAGAGCATGTGCTCGACTCGGGTTCCAATCACTGGATACAATTACATAATCCTCAGGTACTGTCTTCTGAACGTCGTTACGTACCAAGGATGGTTAAAGAAGCTATCGAGATTTCAAGACATAGTACTTTTAACAGGGGTGACGGCTTCAGATTATCGAGTATGTGGAATCCAGTGCTAAACAAAACAGTCACTAAGGGTTCATGCTCAGAGAGTCTTGTAGATACAGTGAGTGTGGTGTGTCGAGAAGTGAGTTCGAGTTCCAGTGGTGCGACCCAAAAGCGAACGAGAAAGAGGGTAGACAGATTTGTTTGCTCGTAAATCGACCCGCAGTATCCAGTCTTCTCGTGATCATGACGTTTGCAACAACGTTGAAATATCGAGACAACTCAATTAATTAAATATCGTGGTAAGAACCCGTTAAAAATGCATGAAAATACTATCCTTTGTTAACGGTACTATCCTTTGTCACCGTATAAACAAAAGCTTCTAGAAGAAGAACTAGACCGAATGCTAGAATTGAAAGTTGTTTCGCCTTCACAATCACCGTGGAATTCACCCGTTGTTATGGTTCAAAAACCATCAGGCGCAATTAGACTCTGCCTAGATAGCTGTAAGCTAAATGAGGTCACGAAAACGGATGCATACCCTTTGCCGTATATTAGTCAAATATTAGACAATTTACGTGACGTTAAGTACCTATCATCTATAGACCTAACATCGACATACTGGCAGATACCCCTTGATGAGTCTTCTGCAGAGAAGACGGCTTTTACGGTTCCGCGTCGTGGATTATTTTGTTTTAATCGAATGTCATTTGGTTTATCTGGAGCGAGCTCAACGATGCAAAGACTCATGGATAACTTATTTGGTCCAGAGTATAACAATAAAGTGTTTTGTTTTCAAGATGACATTATTATTATTTCGTCTACGTTTGACGAACATATTAATCTTTTAAATCAGGTGTATGAAAAATTAAAATCAGCTAATTTAACTATAAACTTAGAAAAATCTCAATTCTTTAGAGAAGAGTTGAAGTATTTAGGTTATGTTGTTGACAGGCACGGTTTACATACAGATCCGGGTAAAGTTGACAAAATCGTGAACTATCCAACTCTTCAAACTGCTAAAGATGTAAAACGATTCATCGGTATGGCGGGTTGGTATAGGAGATTTATTAAAAAAAATTCAAAAATATCGAGGCCATTAACTAAATTAACTAGTAAAATTGTGAACTTCTCATGGAATGATGAGGCAGAAGAATCATTTAGTAAATTAAAAACTGCTCTTATCTCTGCTCCTATTTTAAAATGTCCTGATTTTTCACTTCCATTTTCTATTCACACGGATGCATCTGCGTATGCGATCGGGGCTGTTCTACGCAATCTCACGAAGGCGTAGAACATCCCATCGCATACAACAGCCGTACACTTAATAAAAATGAAGTGAATTATAGTACGACGGAGCGTGAATTACTCGCTGTGATTTTTGGCCTTGAACAATTTAGAGGTCATGTAGAAGGTACTAAATGTAGAATCATTACTGATCACTCATCTTTATTATGGTTTAGTAAACTTAAAAATACCACTGGTAGATTAGCTATATGGAGTGTTAGGTTAAGTCAATTTGATTTTCAAATCGAACATAGAAAAGGGAAGGATAATTGTTAAAATAAGGCAACACTCAATTTATTAATATGAGCTGGTAACTTTGGATACTCTCTCTAGTCTATGATAAATATTAAAAAGATAGCTGTGTAGAAAAAGTAAGAACACGTATTGTAAAATTGTACTCTTTAATATAAAACGTTTAATAAACGTTCCTAGACAAAATAATAGTGCTTTTCTATAACAATCCACTTCTGCTGCAAGCAGAGCATATTCTGCGAACAATAATGTTATCCCGGATGCTTTATCCCGAATAAAGATCGATTTGATTGACGTAGCCACCCCTAGTAATGATGAATGGTACAATCAGTTATTTAATTCTTGTTTAAAAAATCCTTCAAAATATAGAATAGAATAGAATAGAATAGAATAGAATAGAATAGAATAGAATAGAATAGAATAGAATAGAATAGAATAGAATAGAATAGAATAGAATAGAATAGAATAGAATAGAATAGAATAGAATAGAATAGAATAGAATAGAATAGAATAGAATAGAATAGAATAGAATAGAATAGAATAGAATAGAATAGAATAGAATAGAATAGAATAGAATAGAATAGAATAGAATAGAATAGAATAGAATAGAATAGAATAGAATAGAATAGAATAGAATAGAATAGAATAGAATAGAATAGAATAGAATAGAATAGAATAGAATAGAATAGAATAGAATAGAATAGAATAGAATAGAATAGAATAGAATAGAATAGAATAGAATAGAATAGAATAGAATAGAATAGAATAGAATAGAATAGAATAGAATAGAATAGAATAGAATAGAATAGAATAGAATAGAATAGAATAGAATAGAATAGAATAGAATAGAATAGAATAGAATAGAATAGAATAGAATAGAATAGAATAGAATAGAATAGAATAGAATAGAATAGAATAGAATAGAATAGAATAGAATAGAATAGAATAGAATAGAATAGAATAGAATAGAATAGAATAGAATAGAATAGAATAGAATAGAATAGAATAGAATAGAATAGAATAGAATAGAATAGAATAGAATAGAATAGAATAGAATAGAATAGAATAGAATAGAATAGAATAGAATAGAATAGAATAGAATAGAATAGAATAGAATAGAATAGAATAGAATAGAATAGAATAGAATAGAATAGAATAGAATAGAATAGAATAGAACAGAATAGAATAGAATAGAATAGAATAGAATAGAATAGAATAGAATAGAATAGAATAGAATAGAATAGAATAGAATAGAATAGAATAGAATAGAACAGAATAGAATAGAACAGAACAGAATAGAATAGAATAGAATAGAACAGAATAGAATAGAATAGAACAGAATAGAATAGAATAGAACAGAATAGAACAGAACAGAACAGAACAGAACAGAACAGAATAGAATAGAATAGAATAGAATAGAATAGAACAGAACAGAATAGAATAGAATAGAATAGAATAGAATAGAATAGAATAGAATAGAACAGAATAGAATAGAATAGAATAGAACAGAACAGAATAGAATAGAATAGAATAGAATAGAATAGAATAGAATAGAATAGAATAGAATAGAACAGAATAGAATAGAATAGAATAGAATAGAATAGAATAGAATAGAATAGAACAGAACAGAATAGAATAGAATAGAATAGAACAGAATAGAACAGAATAGAATAGAATAGAATAGAATAGAACAGAATAGAATAGAATAGAATAGAATAGAATAGAATAGAATAGAATAGAATAGAATAGAATAGAATAGAACAGAATAGAATAGAATAGAATAGAACAGAACAGAACAGAATAGAACAGAATAGAATAGAATAGAATAGAATAGAATAGAATAGAATAGAACAGAACAGAACAGAATAGAATAGAACAGAATAGAACAGAATAGAATAGAATAGAACAGAATAGAATAGAATAGAACAGAATAGAATAGAATAGAATAGAATAGAATAGAATAGAATAGAATAGAATAGAATAGAATAGAATAGAATAGAATAGAATAGAATAGAATAGAATAGAATAGAATAGAACAGAACAGAACAGAATAGAATAGAACAGAACAGAACAGAATAGAATAGAACAGAATAGAACAGAATAGAATAGAATAGAATAGAATAGAACAGAATAGAATAGAATAGAATAGAACAGAACAGAACAGAATAGAACAGAACAGAATAGAATAGAATAGAATAGAATAGAATAGAACAGAACAGAATAGAACAGAACAGAACAGAATAGAATAGAATAGAATAGAATAGAATAGAATAGAACAGAATAGAATAGAATAGAATAGAATAGAATAGAATAGAATAGAATAGAATAGAATAGAATAGAATAGAATAGAATAGAATAGAATAGAATAGAATAGAATAGAATAGAATAGAATAGAATAGAATAGAATAGAATAGAATAGAATAGAATAGAATAGAATAGAATAGAACAGAATAGAATAGAACAGAATAGAACAGAATAGAATAGAATAGAATAGAATAGAACAGAATAGAATAGAATAGAATAGAATAGAATAGAATAGAATAGAATAGAATAGAATAGAATAGAATAGAATAGAATAGAATAGAATAGAATAGAATAGAATAGAATAGAATAGAATAGAATAGAATAGAATAGAATAGAATAGAATAGAATAGAATAGAATAGAATAGAATAGAATAGAATAGAATAGAATAGAATAGAATAGAATAGAATAGAATAGAATAGAATAGAATAGAATAGAATAGAATAGAATAGAATAGAATAGAATAGAATAGAATAGAATAGAATAGAATAGAATAGAATAGAATAGAATAGAATAGAATAGAATAGAATAGAATAGAATAGAATAGAATAGAATAGAATAGAATAGAATAGAATAGAATAGAATAGAATAGAATAGAATAGAATAGAATAGAATAGAATAGAATAGAATAGAATAGAATAGAATAGAATAGAATAGAATAGAATAGAATAGAATAGAATAGAATAGAATAGAATAGAATAGAATAGAATAGAATAGAATAGAATAGAATAGAATAGAACAGAATAGAATAGAATAGAATAGAATAGAATAGAATAGAATAGAATAGAATAGAATAGAATAGAATAGAATAGAATAGAATAGAATAGAATAGAATAGAATAGAATAGAATAGAATAGAATAGAATAGAATAGAATAGAATAGAATAGAATAGAATAGAATAGAATAGAATAGAATAGAATAGAATAGAATAGAATAGAATAGAATAGAATAGAATAGAATAGAATAGAATAGAATAGAATAGAATAGAATAGAATAGAATAGAATAGAATATAATAGAATAGAATAGAATACAGTTTATTTTCTCACCACAAACACACAACAGAATCATCAGACACAAGTAAATTAAATTAGCACTACAATAAAAAGTATAGTAATACGAATTATTGCCGATTCATGTTTGCGGGAGACTGGTGCCTAAACTAGACGCAAGTCTGTATTTCAGGACACCAGGACCCCCAGGACTCATACAAGTATTACAGGATCATAAAAGGCGAAACATTCTCCGAAAACTGATTACAAACTAAAATACACTGAATAGATCAAACAAATAAAAACAAATTTAAAAAATATAAATGGCCTGACAAATTCTGCAAAACTGTAAAACAATTGAGTAATATTAGTAAAATCATCACAAAAGCAAGTTTTAGACGAAAAGAAAAGAAAGGTTGGAATTTCAGTTCAATATTAACCTGAAAAACTTAGTGGATATGATAGAACAAAGACTGCTTTTTTTTTTTGTATCTATGTTATAAATGTGAGAGAGCAATGACTAACGACATTTAAAAGAGCGCGGTAAGTAGATTCTCTGTATCATGATAGCTCAATTTCTGCAGCCAATCTTTAACCTTAATTTTACATTTGATCTTGGTAAGGTGATGAACGGATAACTTCTTATTAATTTTATTATATAAGAAGCCACCAAGATAAAAGAAGAAGCGTCGACTGAAGGCCATATTAGCCTGACGTTGAGGTACTGGATTAAAAGTTCTTTTTTCCTTAAACTTAAAGGGATCATAGGATAGGAGACTGTGTTGTTTTATCACGATTTGTAGTACAAACAACTGCCGGACTGACAATACGTTAAACTCACTGTATACGAGCGTATATAAAAACCTTTTAATTAAAAATAACCAACTTTTTCGGCATAGCAAATCAAAATATCAATTATTAAAAGATTACGAGTGGAAATTGGTAGTACCAAAAGAAAATAGGCAAGCTCTGGTGGAAAAATACCATAACGACACCACCAGTGCTCACTTAGGTATATTTAAAAACATAAGAGATTAACTCTTAATTATTTTTGGCCCGGTATGTATAAAGATGTCGGTTCAACTCCCACATACACCGCCCGCGGGGCGGGCGGGGATCCGGTGATTTCCTCCAACTAAAAAAAAAAAAAAAATGTATAAAGATGTAGAAGAGTATGTAAAATCGTGTGAGATCTGTAAGATGTACAAACCTGTTAACACAGCTCGCCCAGGACTAATGGGTAAGCTAAACCTTTTGAAGGTCTGTCAATAGACATTTTTGGACCTTTACCGACTTCAAAAAAGAGGAACAATTTTTTGTTAGTATGCTCCGATTATTTTAGTAAGTATGTTATGTTGCATCCGATGAGGAATGCAACAGGAGTTCATATTGCAAACTATATTGAAAAAGATATTTTTTTGATACATGGAGTTCCTAAATATATTTTTATGGATAACGGTCCTCAATTTGTCTCAAAACCGTTTAGGGACTTGTTAATTAAATATAATATCCCTAACGTATTTTATACGCCTAAATATCATGCTCAAGTAAATCAAGCAGAAAGTAACAAATACGTAATGTTTCAATAGCAATTTCATCATATGTAAAATCACCAGAACACCAAAACTGGGATCAAAATTTGTCAGAGATACAATGTGCATTGAACGCTGCGGTAAATGACACAACAAAATTTTCTCCATATTTCTTGGTGCATGGTAGGGAGTTTTATGTAGATGGTAAATTACACTTATCATCGGATGAACCTATTCCTCAATGTGATGTTAAGATTTCGGATTCTATAGGATTTTTTGACTATAGGGTAAAACCCTATAGTCAAAAACTTAGGGAATTAATTAGTATTTTTCAGAAAGTGAGCAAACATATTAAATCGGCTCATGATCGTAAAGAAAAACATTATAATTTAAGAAAAAGAAATGTCGAACTTGAGGTAGGTCAAATTGTTTACAAACGCACTCATTTTATTTCTAAAGCGGGAAAACGCTTTACGAAAAAGTTAGCTCCTAAATTTGAAAAGTGCATTGTAATGGAGAAACTTTCTCCTTTGGTATATAAACTGAAGGACATGAATGGTAGAGATCTGGGGAACTATCACATCAAGGATATTCTAAAGTAGGATGTGCGAGGTGTTTGTATGATTGTGAATGAAAGAGGATGGATAAAGGAAAATATGATGAAAGAATTATGGTACCTATGTTGCGTGAAGTATGCTAGTGAATATTAGATGAAATTATGATAGTAATAATTTAATTTATTATTGAATGATGATGAATGTATGCATACACTATTCACATCACTATCCTATCTCCGAGTTCTATTCATGTAGTTTATGTATTCAACCCTATTAGTACATATCTATGTATATATTAATTACTGTAAAATTATTAGGATTCCGACTTGTTTTGTCGAATGACTATTTTGGCTTGAGGTATGCCACCAGTTAGTCTTGCAAGCTAATAATTTTCAGTATTGATTTTATTTTGAAACTTCAAATATTAACAACACTTACACTAAGAATTCAGACTTCTTCTGTTTCTTTTCACTGTTCATACACTTACAATACAGTAACACTCCACATAACATCCATCTATTCCTTCGGCTGGAGTTATTTCTTTTTTCAGGCTGTGTTGCAATTCACAATTTTGTTAGAATAACGTTATCTCTGTATTGTTGGAATTGTATGAACATGTGGTGTAGTGTAGTTGATAAGCTTAAATTTAATATAGATAGTACCTAAGTACTGAATTTGCTTTTATATCATTTTTGTTTAATTTAGAGTCATTAACGTTAATTAATTTTAAGTAAGCTTAAGTTTTGTAACTTAGAATAGTTAAAAAAAATAAATAAATAAACATTTAAATTATTTTTTTTATGTAGCGAAAGGGGTCTGAGAGCCACATTAAATCTATCTGTAAACAAAGAAGTTCAGTGTCGCATAAGCTAGCCTCAATGACTAAAGATAGTGAACAAGTTCATCAGAAGCACAATGAAGAGATAGAATATTTAACGAATCAGATAAACACTTTAAAGTTAAGTTTAGAAAAAATAACATTAAATTATGAATTAGCACAGAGGGATGTAAGTGAGCATGTCTTGGCAATGGATGGCTTGATTGGTGCCTGTGATTTTAATCGACAGCGCTTTGAATCGTTGACAATGCAGTATGCTGATTGCAAATGCTCTGCATCAGGTTTTCCAGTGTTACCACATGCTCAAAGTGTTACATCCAATCCCTATGGGATAAAACAAAATAACCTTGGTAATGATGATATTATGAAGTCAGTATCGGTGACTGCCCCCATACCTCTGATCACTGCAAAGCCATCCGCTTCCTCTACTACTAAATATGTAATAAAAATATACAGTGATGAGTTCGGAAAAGATATGGGTGTAGCCTTACATGACTTGTGTTTGGGACAGACCGTGATAAATCATTGTATGCCAGGTGTTAACCCTGCATTAATATTCGACAAGATCCTGATCACAAGTCATTGTGAAAAAACAATCCTAGTTATTATGATAGGGAGGAGAGATGGTTTAAGTCAAACACAAATAGTAAACTATATTGAAAGAATCACTTTGTTAAATATAAAAAATACTATTATGTTTACTTTTCCATATATTAACAGTTTGCCAGCAGAAAATAAAATACATCAATAACTGTTTATATAATATGTTTGACAATAATAATAGTATTTTAACATCTATAAACATACAATTTAAACTAATTGATGTTAATAAATTTGTTAAAAATAGATATTTGATAACAATAAAATATGACATGTATAAATTAATTAAATCTGACTTTAGACAAGTAGTACATCCGCTACATTATTGTTTACAATTAGCTATGTTGAAATTAGCTAGAATACCTACTGCTTCTATTGAGCAGAAAACAAATATGACATTGTACAATAATTTGGATTCCGTTCCAAGCCATTATTTAAATTAAACTTTAAGACAAAAGAGTTAGACTCTTGCATCAATAAAAGTAATAAAATAATTGATAAAAACCCAACACAAAATGGTAAAAATAATGTTATTAATATAGTACACCAAAACTTACAAGGAACGTTGGGTAAAGAACTTACAGTCTCACAATGTTGACATTTTATGTGTGACTGAGCACTGGCTTAAAAGTTCACAATTGATGTTTAATTTTAAGGATCATCAAATGTTAAGTTCTTTTTGCAGAGAGATAGCGATTCATGGAGGTTCACTAATCCTTGTAAATAAAAGTTTGAAATGTAAAGTCCGCAAGGATATAGTGGAACTCTCGGTTTTTTTTTTTTTTTTTAGTTGGAGGAAATCACCGGATCCCGTGGGAGTTGAATCGCACTAAAACCTCCAACCGCTCACACTCAGCGTCCGAACCCCGGCTGAGGCCAGAACCCAGCACGGGGTTATGAGGGACGGCGCGACGCGTTACGCCCAAGGCACTCTTTCCCGTCGCGCCGCCCCCTAGAACTCTCGGTGGAAAGGACTATTGAAATTGCGTCCGTAGAACTAGAGCGCTTCATGGTGGTAAGTCTTTACAGACCCCCAAATTCATTATATGATTTATTTGAAGAAATAATGGAGAATGTTTTAATAAGAGTTTCTGAATCTAATAAACCTATTTTTATCTGTGGTGATTTCAATATCAACTTATTAGAAAATAGTAATAGTAACTGTTTACGCTGCATAATAGGTATTAAAGCTCGTTGTATCCATGCAAAAATACGAACTATTTTTATAAATGTGTTATGGTTTTGAAGTAAATTGTCTATAATATTTAGTTTGTTTTCATGTTGTATAACATGAACTAACTTCTTCGGTTTTGTTTCTTCTTCTGTTTTGTATATTATTTGTTGATGTTCTATTTCTTTGTTAACCATGATGGTCCGTTCCACCACAGAGAATGTTTTACTAGCTGGCCGCCTGTAAGTCCGCGACTTGCAGCGTCGGCAGGGTTATCGCTTGATTTTACGTATCTCCAAGTTTCAGCTGGTATGATTTGTTTTATAGCAGTGACTCGATTTGCTACGAATGGCTTCCATCGGTTTGGCTCTCCGTTAAGCCAACCTAAAACAACCATGTAGTCACACCAACAGTGGATTTCTAATTTACACGTTAGGCTTTGTTTTATTTGTTTGATAAATTTGGCAAGTAAATGAGCTCCACATAACTCAATTCTAGGTAATGTTAGGGCCTTTTTGTGCGGCACTAACTTGGATTTGGCTACAACAAGTATTATGTTTTGTTGATTTTTAGCTCGTGCGTAAACCACACAAGCGTAGGCGGCAGTAGAGGCGTCACAGAATCCGTGCAGTTCGATCGTGTTATGTTCTTCTGAAAGAATCTATCTTGGTATAGCACAACTGTTGATAGAATCAATATCTGACATCAATCTAGCCCATTCCTTGTAAATGTCTTCCGGCAACGGATCATCCCATTTTAAATTGTTATTCCATAATCTTTGAAATAGTAATTTGAGCTTTGTGGACAGTGGTGTTAACCAACCAAGTGGATCAAATAACTTAGATATTTCTGATAATAAGCTTCGTTTGGTCGGTTTTGTTGTTAATTTTGAGAAGTTGCACTTGAAAATAAATTGATCTTCTTTTGAATTCCAGCGCAGCCCTAATGTTTTTGCTGTATCATCTGTTCTAAAATTAAAAATTGTATCATCTTCGCATTGTTGTATTTGTTCAAGAAGATGTTGTTCATTTGTTGACCATTTTCTAAGATTGAATCCGCCCAACTTTAAAAGGTGAATTAAATTAATTATTAATCTTTTACCGATTTCTATGTTATAGCAACCGTGTAGAAGATCGTCCATGTAAAATGACTCCTCTAAGGCACGCGCTGCTTCTGGGTATTTCATTCGTTCGTCGTGTGCTAATTGTTTTAATGTCATCATTGCTAAAAAGGGTGCCGCCTTTGTTCCGTATGTAACTGTTGCTAGTTGAAACGATTGTATAGGTTGGTCTGGTGACTGTCTCCATACAATTTTTTGAAGATGTTGATCTTCACTGAATTTGACGATACATTTTCTCGATATCTGCAGTGAATGCATATGGAAATTGTCTCCATTGTAATTAAAGTAGTTGTAGGTTTTTCTGCAGATTGGGGCTTTTGTGCATAATGTCATTCAAGCTCCATTTAGATGATGTTGCAGGCTGACCCGTTGAATACAACTCTCAAACTTGATGACGACGAATTTTTCGGGTATTGGCCCACCTCTCACTCCCACCACTGTAACTCCTGTGTAGCCAGGATCCACAGCGGCGACCATCGTAATGATTCTGAGCAGTGAAGCCCAGGAAAACCCGAGGGAAAGCTAACTTGTCTTGGACCCCGCAACGAATTTAATCAGAAGATGATAGAAGGAGTAGGAAAAACATGAGTTTTGACTTCCCTTCTCGCAAAAGCGGGAGACAATAAAATAAAATTGAAAGATGTATTACGCCAGAATTGGGAGAAGCACCACGGACATTTTATTAAATTTATTGGACCTATGCGGTGAGCTGTTGTACTATTTAGGATGCCAATAATAGGTATGGCAAAAACGTTTGAATGCACGGAAATTTGCGCTGGATGCTACAAGATCCGTGTAATAAACGACTCTGGACGCTACTTGTAAGGAATTTAACATAGTGACGCGTTCCATATGCCATAGATTGCACTCCCAGAGGATGTGATGGGCTGTCTGTTCATACTTTTGTTGATCAGTTGAACAGTCGCAAAGCGGTGAATCTACCAATTTAAAAGAAAATAACTTTTGTTTAAAATTGCCATGTCCCGTTAGGAACTGCGAAACGCAATGATCTATTTCGATCCATTTCATTTTTAACCTTTCACGGATACAAGGAAAGAATTTATAGAGATGACGGCCCTTAATTGAGCTATCCCAGCGTGTTTGCCATTCCGTTATTAAATCGTTGCAAACGTCATCGAGTGAATTATATAGTCGTTGTATTTTGAGTTGATCACGCGGTAGTAGAAATTGACACACTTCATCTTTATTCACATTATAAAACATTGACGCGCGACGTTGGATTTCTAAATCTACGGGGAACACACCCGCCATCACGGGCAGTGCTTCCGTACTGACCGTCCTATAAGCCTTGCATAAAAATATCAATGCCAAACGTTGACTTTGAAGTAATTTTCTTCGAGCAGCGCCAATAGTGGACCTGTCGGCCCATACTGGAGCGCCGTAGCAAATACAGCCTAGGTAGGTAGCTGTATAGATCGTTTTCAAAATATTAAAAGTAAGGCCCCACGTAGCAGTCGATATTCTCGTCAAAGCATAAAAGTTACGTTTCGCTTTATCACCTATCTGTTGAATGTGTTCAATAAAGGTGATTTTTTTTTCCAAAATCATTCCGAGATAACTTACGGAGTTTTTCGATTTAATGTTTACACCATGGAACTTTATACGCGGTGGTGCTACCAAGTCACCCTTTAAGAGTAGTTGGAAAGTTTTATGCGGAGCGAAAGCGAGACGATTTCGACTACCCCATTCCGATATTAATTCAATAGCAGTCCTTCCTTTATGTTCGATTTCGGACCGTGAGTTTGCTTCGATTAACAAAAGACCGTCATCCGCGTAACCCGTAATGGAACAGCCCGCCGGGAGAGGCAGCGCGAGGAAATCATCGAACCCTAGATTCCACAAATACGGTGACAAGACGGAGCCTTACGGACATCCCAAATTCAAAGCCTTTGAGCACGCATGGTGGCCAAGCTTTAACGTAATTGTTCCATTGGTAAGGTAAGAGTATATGATAGAATATATGTTTTTATAGCAACCTCTTAGTTTAAGTTTAAGAAGAAGCATTGGCCACCAAGCGTTATCAAACGCTCCGGATATATCTAAGAATATGCCGAGAACATACTTCGCTGTTGAAGACTGAACTATTTTTCTAACCGACATTACTGCATTGATTGTACATTTGCCGCTTGTGAAGCCGAATTGGTTTGGGTTAAATTTTAAGCCTTCCGGAAGCAACCTAGGCACGATCAACCGTTCTAGCACTTTTCCTAGCGATGGCAATAATGTTACCGGTCTATATGATTTTGGATCGTCAGGAGGTTTATCACCGCTTTTTGGTATTAATTTTATAAAACCTTTACGCCACATTTAAGGAAAAACTCCTTCGTGTATGCAGCGTTGATATACATACAGGATAGAACTAGATGACATTTTACACGCTTCTTTTATCATTTTATTTGATATTTTATCTTGGCCTGATGCTTTATTTATGGATAATGATTTAATAACTTCAGTGAATTCAAAAAGGTTAGGTAAATCCGAGTCGCTAGTAACCGGTAGTTCCGTCACACGTTGTCTAATCTGTAAGTGATATTGAAATGAAATGAAATGAAATTGAAATGAAATTAATGAAATGAAATGAAATAAAATGAAATTATTTATTCTCAACGTTAATGAAATTATCATGCTTGTTGATGTCAAAAGGCTACCACCAGTTCGGAAAAAGAAAAAGCCACTGTCCTGAGAAGAACTGGCAAGAAACTCAGCGGGCATGTCTTTTTTGTATTATTTTTCTGTTTTTTTTAATCTTTTCAACTCAATATTACAATTTTTTGTTACATATTTGACCTAAAAACGAAAGCTTCATTCCCACTTAGTGCAGTCCTCTAGAAAATCACTAATTGTATAATAAGCTTTACTGCACAAACGATTTTTCACAACTTTTTTAAATGTATGCGTATTAAGACTTTGAACGTTAAGTGGAATCTTGTTGTAAAGGCATATCGACAAACTCACAAATGATTTATTGATTTTGCGTAAACGAGTTGCTGGTAAAGCAAGCTTGTGTTTGTTCCGGGTATTAAAGTTGTGCAAGTCTGAAACTTTGGGGAAATCATCAATATTTTTCCTTACAAACATTACGTTCTCTAAAATGTATTGGGATGCAAACGTTAGAATATTTATTTCTTTAAACTTGTCCCTCAAGGATTCTCTTGGGTGCATATTATAGATTGCTCGAATGGCTCTTTTCTGTAGAACAAAAATCATTTGAACGTCGGCAGCATTACCCCATAATAAAATACCATAGGACATTACACTATGAAAATAACTAAAATAAACTAAACGAGCTGTATTTTCATTTGTATATAATCTTATTTTTTTAACCGCGTATGCTGCTGAGCTAAGCCTACTAGCCAACTTACATATGTGAGGGCCCCACTGCAATTTGGAATCTACTGTTATACCAAGAAAAACTGTAGACTCAACAAGCTCCAATACCTCCCCACTCACCATAACATTACTTTCGACCTGTTTTACATTTGGCAAGGTGAATTTAATACATTTAGTTTTCTTACTGTTCAACAAAAGATTATTGACGCTAAACCAGTTTAGTATGCGGGAGATAGCATTATTCACGTCGTCATAGTCATTCATCTGACGTTTGATTTTGAAAAGTAAGGATGTATCATCAGCAAATAATACTATCTCATGCCGGCATTCCACAAAACTAGGTAAGTCGTTTATATAAACAAGAAACAAGAAAGGACCCAGAATAGATCCCTGAGGAACTCCCATTTTTAAAGGTACGCCAAAAGACCGCTTTCCTTTAACATCAACTTTCTGTATTCTTCCGGATAAATATGAGTCAATAAGATCTAACGAAGAATCCCTAATTCCATAATGGCGTAGTTTCCTTAATAATGTGTCGTGATCAACGCAATCAAAAGCCTTAGATAAATCGCAAAAGACTCCAAGAGCATCATGCGACTCTTCCCAAGCCTCAAAAATATGTCTTATTAAATTTGTACCTGCGCCTATAGTAGAACGACCCCTAGTAAAACCGTGTTGTTTACTGTGTAGCAGGTTATTTAAATTGAAATGATTAAGTAGCTGTTCTAAGATCACTTTTTCAACAATTTTACTTAACGAAGGTAGTACTGAAATTGGTCTAAAGTTGGAGGGATCCGAGGTACTACCGGATTTAAATAATGGTATCACTTTACTTTATTTCATTAGATCAGGAAACACACCCAATTTTATACAATCATTAAATATTGTTGCAAGGTATGGTGCAATTACATCAATAATAGGTTTTATTACTTTCACCGATATTCCCCAAAGATCAGGAGTTTTTTTAACATTAATTTGTTTAAAATTTCTCATTATGTCCATAGCACTAACATTTCTAAATTGAAAACTAACTCCACATTTATTAACATGTTCTTTTAATAACGATTCAGCAACAGTGGGAGAAGAAATAAGAGACTTTGTAGTGGAAACTGGAATATCTGCAAAATAATTTTCGAATATATTAGCAATTTCTTGTTGCGTGTTTATTATTTTATCATTAATTTTTAACGCAAATTTAGTATCAACGTTTCTTACATTTCCTGTTTCCCGATTAATTATATTCCAAGTCATTTTAATTTTGTCTGATGCATTGTTAATCAGATTAGACAAATGTAGCGACTTAGCCATAGCACAAACTTTTCTAAAAATTTTTGAATAATTACGAACATATTTTTTAAAAGATTCACTACTATTATATGCTTTTTCAGAATAAAGATCATATAATTTTTGTCTACTTCTATGAATTCCAACAGTCGCCCATTCATTAAAAGAACTTTTACCTTTTAAGTTAATCATTTTTGGTGTAAAAACAACACTAAATTCTTCGTTAATCATGTTAAAGAAAGTTTTATAGAAAACATCTGGATTTTTATTGTAATTTAAGTATGACATTTTCTTAACAATGTTAATTCTAAAACTTTCCATGCGACTATCGCTGATTGGAACAAACTTAAGCTTTTTTATGTCATCAGTATCTGAGCATGACTTAGTTGTAAAGGATAGAAACTGTCCACTGTGATCTGAAGTCAGCTGATTAATTACATTATAATTTCGTATCTTTTTTAAATTTGTGAAAATATTATCTATACAAGTTGCTGTTGATTCAGTAACTCGTGTTGGCTCAAGAAATAAATTTGTAAGGTTATATGACTTTAACAATGTTGTGAACCTAATGGTGGTATTAGTATTTTCTAAAAGGTTAATGTTAAAGTCACCAAAAATGCAAATACTCTTACTAGTTGCAGAGAATTTTACTAGTATATTTTCCATTATATTTTCAAAGTTATCATAATGTGAATTTGGAGGTCGATATGCAGTTACTAAAATGAAGCTATCGAATTCAACCGAGGCCACTTCAATGGTTCGTTCTTCAGAGAGATCGACAATATCGGAGCGTTCTTTACATTTGATATTCTCACTAACAATAATAAGTGACCCGCCACGAATTGCTTTCTCCCTGCAGAAAGAACTTACAACCTTATAACTATCAAAATTTAATAACAGTTCATGTTTTCGAAACCAATGTTCAGTTATACATAGAATATTAATTTTATTGTGCTTTAAAAACAAATCAATTTCAAGTTCTTTGCCTTTCATACCCTGTATGTTTTGATGAACCAGATTTATTACATTAGTTTTACATGAAGCATTGCTGGTAGTTAGGCTGCGTCTAGTATCATTTATTATGATGCCAGAGCTTAACTCTTTTGTCTTTAAATTAAGTTTAAATTTGTTGAGTCAGATTTCAACTTGTCAATAACATTAATTTTCCCCTGCTCAATAGAAGCAGGCTGTGGGTGAATTAATTTTAATGAAGAACTATTAGTACTAATACTAACTTGGTCATTAATATTATATGCTACCAAAGTAGCTAAATGTCGCTGTGTAAATTTGGATACATACATGGTATCTTGTGTCAATTTAAATCTATTAACAAATTTAGCCATGTCAATTAATAAGATTCCACTACAATTATGTGTAGCATTGTACATGAACATATTTATGTTAAAAATACACTGATTATTGACTGACTGATTCGTTGTCATCGCTAATATTATCGTCCGGAAGAAGAACATTTAACAAAGTTTCCGTTGTCTCTTCTATACCCGTTGTGTGTGTATCGTTTATTTTTATGTTAGAAAAGTAAGCCGTTGTTACAGGTTTATTAGCTTTAAATTCATGATACAAGGGAGACCAAGGACCCTCTCGTTCTAGATTATTTACTATTTGACGGAGTAAGTTCGATTGTGCTTGAATAACCGCAGCTCGATAACGGGACCTGGCACATCTTAGTGTTAAGCGCGCATCCTCCATTCGTTCATCAGAGATAACAGACTTTTTTAACTTATTTACTTTACGTCTAGCGCGGACGGATCGTGTTTCATACCAGCAGCAAACTTGTATATAATCAAACGGTGGTCGCTACAAGACGCGTCCGGGAGAACGCGCCATTCGTTTAAAAGTACGTCTGCACTTGATAGTGTGACGTCAATAAAAGATTCGCCCATTGGGCCACAAAAAGTTGGTGGTGCT
Organism: Trilocha varians; assembly: GCA_030269945.2. NCBI lineage: Eukaryota > Metazoa > Arthropoda > Insecta > Lepidoptera > Bombycidae > Trilocha > Trilocha varians. The sequence goes on from AP028282.1 coordinate 780,681, forward strand.
TCGGGGGTATTGTGAATTGTTAAATTCATTTCAGCAATGAAATCCTCTACAGCATTACGTCTTTCAGCGTCAGCGGCGCGCTGTTTACCAAACCACAGAGGTGATGAGGCGTTGACATCAGCACCAATGACAACCTTCTGACCTGCAAGCGCTATCAGAAATGAGCGAAGGTGATTCAAATGAGGAGATACAGGGTCAGAGAATTGAAAGTAACAGCTCACAACAAATAAGTTGAAGGTAGAAGTTGAGACCTCCGCCACCGCACAGTGAGACCACGATATATTATGCATATATGTTACTGTGTATTTATTATTTGCGACATAAATGCCGGCTCGCGCTTTGTTATCAAATTGCACTACTTTACTGCGTAAGCCAGCCCGTTGATATTGTTCTTGTATTAATACTATATCTATTTTGTATTCTACTACGAGGTTATCTAATTCCGATGTAGCTGATTTATCGTTATGGAGATTTAATTGGCCTATGATAAGTTTATCCATAATTTGTATTTAATATGAGTTGCTCTAGTTTGGATTTTAGTGAAGGACACTCAGTGGAACCGGTAGGATGATCACTCGGTTTTTTAAAACGTTTGCAAGAAGCACAAACAGGAGGGGAGTCTTTCTGTTTGCAGTCCTTGATCTCATGTGGACCAGCACAGTGCTCACAGCAAGGTGTTTTTTCGTGGCAGTATTCTCGTCCAAACCTTTAAGTAAGCAAGACGTGTATCTGTTACAATATTTATTTTTACGCATTCTGTTTATATAATTTGAGCCTTATAAGTTACAAGCGAAAGTGCAAATTACAACCTTCTTTTTTGAAATCAGTTACGACGGTATAAGTTATAAGTGACGTGAACAACGTGAGCAAGAACAGTCAAGGTATATTTTTCAAACATACAATTGCATTTGCTAGAGTGGGACAAACTATTTGATATAGTATAAGCAAATAAAAAAGATAAACATGCAACGTACCCCTACCTCGATGTTTTCATCTCAACCTAACTTGTGCTCTCGTACTGACAATGAACAAGATCAAATTGTAAGGAATGTCAATTTAAGGAAAAGGAAAAATCCGGAAGTGGATCAAATCTCCGAATTAAAAAATGATTTAATGGAGATATTTAATATTACACTCGGAAATTAACTCAATGAAGGAGCAGAATAGACAGATACTGGAAACCAATTCTGAAATATTAACACTGCTACAAGCAAATACTGACAGTATAAAGAAAAGCAACGAGAAGATAGCACAATTAGAATTTGATTTATCCATATCACATCAACGAATCCATGAACTGGAATCCCAGGTACATGAAATACAAAAAAAACAAATAGAGAACTATATTGAGATAAGGAATCTACCTATGCAGGAAAAGGAAGACATTAACCAAATCTGTAATACGCTCTTTAATACAATTAGCATAGAACCTCTGAAATCAGAAGACATTACAAAAATCTACAGAAAGGGTAAACTTGGAAACCCACCCATATTAATTCATTTTAAAAATCATGAAAAGAAACAAGAATTGATAAATGCTTATAAAAAATTGAACAATACAGAAAATAAGAAACTTTCTTCTGAGCATCTGGGATTTTCAGGGGTCTCTAATAGGGTGTATGTTTTTGAAGCCATCACTACTTTATCAAGAAAAATTTATGAAGCTGCTAGAAAATTGGTCAAAAATGGAGTCTGTCGGTACTGCTGGATTTCTCGTGGTAATGTTCTCATTAGGAAAAAAGAGGGTGAACCTGCTGTGATGATTAGATCATTGGAACAAATAGATACTTTGCTAAATACCATGTGACTATTCATAGGGAAGAAATATTTCTTGTTCAGTTTTTTTTCATTTTATATCAGCTCTAAAATATTTTTTTTGTATATTTTGAAACAAATTTTAATGTTCATTAAGTTTAAGTGTTATTACTATTGTTACTATTGTTTTTATTGTCTTATATACCAGTATTTATTAACATATAATATTGTACTCTCTTTCTACATAATATCATTTTTAACGTTTTATTATATTTATTTTGTAGGGTTTGGGAATAAGTTTATTTTAAATATGATTTCACGTAACATTGTTTATAAACAATTGTATTGCATTATAGGTTCTCTAGTTCAAACATTAAAATCATGGCATTTCTCTGTATTTTCTGGATCGTCAGTCAAGCCATTATTAATATATTTAAATTCAATAAATACTTATTATGATTACTGATCTTGAAGAACTTGTTACTGACGTCGATTATAACATTGACGTCAGTGAATCATTTTTGATTGATGATCCGGAACTGCTTAGAAACTTAAGTCTAAAAATAAAAAATCCACTTAATGTTTTTGTACAAAATATAAGAAGCGTAAATAGGAATTCGACTGATCTTTCCATTCTTCTTGAGCGCATCAATATTGATTACAATTTAATTGTACTGACCGAATGCTGGCTTCAAAAGTTTGATTATGTTCCTTCTATTGCTAACTATAACAATTTCAGTACCAGTCATCATATAAACCAGAATAGTGGAGTAAGTGTATATGTCCATAACAAAATTGAAGACATGAAAGCATATGAGCCAGAGATTGTTGATGCTGACTGCTTGGTAATCGAATTAAACTCAAGTTTTGCATTTATTTGCGTGTATAGATCACCTTCCTTTGTAAACGCCAGTCAGTTTTTTGCTTCGCTAAACAGGCTTCTTGGGGAACTGAAACATATCCCGAATATTTTTCTGGTAGGCGACCTAAATATCGATATAAGCCTAACAAATTCAGACACGAAATCTGAAGAGTACTTAAATTTGCTAGCCGAACACGGGCTTCTATCGGGACATACTTTACCAACGAGAAATACCAAATGCCTTGATCATTGCTTTGTGAAATCAAGAAATAAACTACTAGTAGGGATATGTAATACTTCACTGACTGACCATAGCTCCTTGCACATTTCGGTTTCGCTACATAATTTGAAGTTAAATAAAATACCTGTAAAATATAAGAAACTTGACCTTCAACTAAGCCACAAATTTTTACAACAGGTTGACTGGAGTCCATTATATTGCCTATCTGATCCAAATCAAGCTACTGAACAGTTTACTACTATATTGACAACTATTATTGAGAAGAGTACTGTGACATATAAAACTGCTAATAGGAAAATAATTTTACAACCATGGATTACTCCCGGTTTACTACGTTGTATAAGATTTAGAGATACCCTACATAGAAGACAGAAAAAGTTCCCCAAAGATAAAAATTTAGAAATAACCTATAAGAGATACCGAAATTTTTGTAATGATATAATACACAGACTGAAAAATGAATATGAATGCTCAGAACTCAATAAAAATAAAAATAATGTCAAAGAGACTTGGAAAATTATAAAAAAAGTATGCGGCATAAAAGTAAAAAATAACAATATAAATGGTGATTTACTGAAATTAAAAGAAAGTCCTGAGATTTCATGTAATTATATAAATAACTATTTTACTAATATTGGTGAAACTCTTGCTAACGATATTCTCTTTAAATTAAATACAAACCTTGACAGCTTGAACTTGTCGTATGAACGTAGAAAACCTGAGGTTCAGTCCTTTGTACTACTAAATACCGAATAGTTTGAAATAAGGAAAATAGTTGCATCACTAAAGAACACAAAATCATCCGGGTGGGACGGTATATCTTCGGCCTTTATAAAGCATAACATTGATCTATTAGTTCATGTCATGACTTATATTTGCAACCTTTGTCCCCCCGGCTGAGGCCAGAACTCAGCACGGGGTTTGGAGGGACGGTGTGACGCGTTATGCCATCGGCACACTTTCCCGTCGCTCCGTCCCCGGACGCCGAACCGGTAGCCGCCGGCGAATACGGCCACCGGCTCTCTCGGTCGGCGGGCTTTCCGAAGCCCGCCAAGATGGGACCGCGTGCCACCCTCCCACGGAATACCCCGCTGGGTCAGAACCAGCGTGGGTCGGGGAGCGCGGTCGACCATCCCCCGGTCGCTCTTGCTTAAGGCGCGTGCTGAGCGAGACACGACGCCTTCTTGGGTCCCCGCTCGCACTCACATGCGTTGGGGACCCGAAACTCTTAGGGGGCCAGATTCCGGGCGAGATCCCGGTTCCGGCCCCCTGCTCGACGGCGGCGGGTTGCTGTCGCTGGGCGGAGGGAAGCGTACAATCGCTCCCTCGCACCCCCCGCCACCCTCTTCTGCGAGATGGTGGACTCGCAGAAGTCGAGCATCGCCTTCCAGGACTCGTCGCTCTCGAGCATCGACGCCGCGACGCTCGGGAGCGACAAGTCCGGTCCTATTTTCCCGACCAGGACAGCGTATGCTCTGGCGTGTCCTGATCGCAACTCACACAGTGATGGCATCTCGCCGTCGGCTCTACCTGGATCCGGTGCAGATACCTCCCGAAGCACCCGTGCCCGGTCAGCATCTGCACCATCCAATAGGTGAGGCGTCCCTTGCCACGACCCACCCAATCCCTGAGGACGGGGCGGATCGCCTCGACGGTCCGTAGACCCCAAGTGGGGTTGGCGAGTCGTCTCTCCCACGACTCCATAACGGACCGCCGAGATTGAACCTTCCGATCTCGGACCGCTTCCGGCAGAGGACGCACCACGCCCCGGGAGCGAAGGTCGCATCGCCAACGATAATCGTCGGCGAGCGCCTCCGCCTCCAGTTCCCAGGGCGGCGTCCCCGCCAGAACACACGCCGCCTCAAACGCGACGGTGCGGTATCCGCGGATGGCCCTGATGGCTACGATGCGCTGTGGCCGGCGCAGGTACTCAGCATAAAATGCACGGATACGAGGCTCGGTCCTGAGCCCTGGCGGAGTGGTTCAAATTTCCTTGGAGGAAGCGATGGGTGTGATCCATTACGGTTGGACCACCTCCATCGCTCCCTCCCCTCCTCTATCGCCCCCGCCTACGGGCGAACTGGTCGCCACGGCGGGGTCTGAAATGTCGGCCGGTACTCCCCCGGCCGATCTCTTCTTTTGGCGCCGCTTAGTTTTGCGGCGCCTGTTCCTATCGGTGTTTGCACCGGACGGGGAGCACGCTTTCCCTCCCGCCCGGTGATCGGCCCTGCGCCCGGCCGCCGCGCACAGCGCGCAGTGCGGCACGGCCGAGCACACGGCCGCTTTATGTCCGTTTTGACCGCAGCGGAAGCATAGACCGCTGCGGTCCACCGTGCTGGTGCACCTGGCGACGCTATGCCCCGTGCCGAAGCACTTGAGGCATCGCCAGGCGCGTGGCTCCAGCAGCCGCACGTGGGCTGCTGCCCAGCCCACGCGCAGCCTTCCCGGGTCTCCTGCCGGCCTTCCGGGCGGAGAAGTAGCCAGGGAGTTGGCGGTCTCGACCGGGCACCGCACCCATACGGAGCTGGCCCCAGTATAGCCGCGACGAAGCTCGCCGACGGCTATGTTCTCTGGGGCGCAATTGCCCTGGGCGGCAATGGCGGCCGCCACCTCCTCCCTGGTGGTGCAATCGTCCAGGCCGGTCACCCGCAACTCGGCCATTTTGACCGGCCTATGCACCTTCACCTCCCCCTCCGGCCACACTACCCGGAGACCCGACGCCAGACGGTCCGCGACGTTGCCACTATCGGCGCCGCCGGGACACTCCAGCAGTCGGGCCCCATTGGCCGTGTGCCGGATGCGGAGGCCATCCTCCGCCCCGATCTCCGCCAGGTTGACGGCCGCACGCGCCTTCGCCATGACGTCGGGGTATGTCAACCCCTTCGCCTGGCCGGCCGGCAGTAGCGTGATCACAACTGCAGCCTGCCGTGGCGCGCGCGGCTTCTTCCCGGCCTTGCCCTTCTTCTTGGCGGCGGCGGGTGCTCGACCCTGCTGGGGAGCAGCCGCCGTCGCCGGAGTCGCCTTCTTTTTGGGGGCAGTGACTGGCGCGCCTCTCGACTGGGAGGTCGCCTGAGTCACTGCCCCTGTCTCGGCCTGTGGTGGTTTGGCCGGAGCGGCCGTCACCTTGGCCCTCTTGGCGCCCCGTTTCACCACTTCGGTCCAGCCCTCATCCATATTGGATGGGGGTGGAGGAAGTGGGCGGGGCTGTGGGGGTAGTGCGACAGCTCCGGCACCAGCACCCCCTTTCTTCTTCTTCTTCCGGGTCGCACCGGCTGGTGTCGGACCCGGAAGGACTGGACGCGGCGTCGTCGTCGTCGCCGCCGCACCGCGTAGAGCCGCGAGTTCGGCTCTGAGTTCGGCAATCTGATTGCCGAACTCCGCCGCAAGCTCCTTCCGGATGCGGGCAGCCATCTCGGCCTGAGACTCGACGGTCTGCCGCACCCTGACCCGCGGGGCCGGCGGCGACGGCTTCTCCGCCTCGAGAGCCGCCAGCCTCTCCTTGAGGCGCGCCACCTCAGCCGTTGACCTCTGCAGCCTGGTCTGCAGCTCGGCGTCCCGGCTGATGGCCGCCGAGATAGCAGGCATGATCCTGCTGGTCTCGGCCGCCACCTCGCGCCACTCCCGCGAAACACCCCGGGACCCCTTGCTGCTGTACCTGGTGGAGGCAGAGGTAGCTCGCCTCCTCAATCCCTCGAGGACGGCGACGGGGCTCTCCGTGAGGACGACGACGGGGCCCTCCGAGACCTCCCCGTCTGTCGTCCGAGCCGACACAAACGACGTCGCCGAGCGCGCCGGTGAGACTATAATCTTTCTCGATTTAGGGGCGGGCATCGCCGTGGCAGCAACAGTCGCCTTTGGCTGCCCTCCCCTTGTCAATCCGGTGGTGGTATTGGCGGTAGCCTTGGCGGCCACTCGCCGGGCGTCTCTCGCCCCCCGCGACGTCTCGTCGTCGGAGGCAGACGACGAGTCGCCCGTCTCTGAGCTCCGGCGCGCTGCGGACTTCCGCTTGCGCCGGAGTCTCCCTTTAGATTCCCTGGAGCAGTCAGAATATGCCTGCTCCAGTTCTGCGTCAGACGTATTTCCCGACACAGGGGCCTGAACGCCAACCCCTGTGCGGACCCCAGTGATGGACTCTTCGTCCATCACTCTCCGCGAGACTGAGGGGATGATCACATTAATGCGATCACGCCCAGTCTCGCGGTTGCTCGCCCGTCGCTATTTGGCACCACCCGGGGACCACGTGTGGGGTCAGCCTCCTAGGGAGGTGGTAAACCCACGGACGCAGCGACGGCGGTCCCCTGGCGTGTTTCCTAGACTTTTGAAAAAGTCCGTTGTTGTGCCTATTTTTAAATCGGGGGATAGGGATAGAATAACTAACTATCGACCTATATCTCTTCTACCAACATTTGCGAAAATTTTGGAAAAGTTAATCAACATAAGATTAACAGAATACTTAAAGAAATTTGAGTTATTGTCCGAAAATCAATATGGTTTTAGAAAACAGATGTCGACCTGTGACGCCATTGACAGCGTAATAACTCGGATTGTTGATGACTTGGACTGTAAACGTAAATGTGTTGGAGTGTTTTTAGATTTGACAAAGGCATTTGACACTGTCTCTGTTCCCCTACTAATTACTAAGCTAGAAAAAATAGGGGTTCGCGGCATCCCATTAAACTTATTTAAGGACTACCTCTGCGATAGAGGTCAGGTTGTTAAGATTGACAATATATTTAGCGAATCAAAAATGGTCAAATTTGGTGTACCGCAGGGTTCTGTCCTTGGTCCAACCTTATTCACCATCTACATTGATGATTTATGTTACGCTGTCCTACAAAATGCAAGTCATAACTTTTGCAGACGATACAGTGGTCTTGTTTACTGGGAAGAATTGGAACGAGGTACGAAGCACTTCGGAAAGTGGCATGAGATGGATTGTGCAGTGGCTTGGTAGAAATTTGCTGACTTTAAATATCTTGAAGACTAAATACATACCTTTCTCAATTTACGACAAAAACTTACCTAAACCTAATTTTGCTTTGAAAACCCACACATGCTTACCAGGTGCAGATCTTAACTGTGACTGTGAGATCATAACTAAAGCAGACAGTGTCAAGTATTTGGGAGTCTACATAGATAAGAACCTAAATTGGAAACAACAAGTTAACGCTTTAATAAACAGAGTACGTAAACTTATCCCCATTTTTAAGAAGTTACGACTTTTAAACCCTTTAGATACCCAACCTTGGAATTATTTAGGGAGTTCAAAGTTCTTACGGTCCGGCAACTTTACATTAAGTGCATTGTTCTAAAACAACACACTAAACCAATAACTTATGACAACACAAACAAACGTAATAGATATACTGTTTACCATGTACCGTCCCGTAAAACCAGCTTTGCTCGAAAGTTTAGCGATTTTCTAGCGCCCATGGTGTACAACAAAATAAGCAAAACTACAAGCTTAACCTAAAAATCTAAATTTTTACTGGTAAGATTTTTAGATGAATTTCTTATCAAACATGATTATAACGAGACTGAAAACTTAATACAGATTACAACTTGAATGTGATTAAGTGTAAACTATATGAAAACACTACACTGATGTGAAATAATATTTATCAATACTATATATATTTAAAACAAACAATATAATTTATTATATTTTTATATTTTTACATATCGTATTAAATGTAGAATAGCTTAATATTATTTACTTAGCTCATCTATAAATATTTGTTGAAATTTATAAATTATATTATATATTATATATAAGACATAAAAAAAAACCTACAAATATATGTAAATATATGTATTACATTTATTTTATCAGTTTTCCTATATCTTTTATCTTTTAATCTTTATCATTATATCTTTTTATTACTTTAGGTTAGTTATTTTAATCTACTGATTATTACTTTTGATTGTTTTGTCTACTTTTTTTGCATATACTACTTTTTTAATGTTATCTTGTTTGACGAGTATGTAACTATCGTAAACATATTGAATGCACTCAACTCTGACCTGTATTGCATTGGGCGAGGAACCCATCTTGCCGTAACACAGTGATTACTAGCACGGGAGATGGAGGTCTTCTTAATGTTATACTACCGTCATTATAATAACATCATAATATATGTCGGGTATTGGCGCTGTATTGGTGCTGTGATCAAAATCTTTTAAAACACATTCCTTATTTTTGTTTTAGATGATTATCGCTAGATGGCGCTGTGTTCAAAATCTTTTAAAACACGTTCCTTATCGCGTGTTACGTTAGGAAAAAAATATAAGATATCTTTTAATCGAAAGGAACTTCGTTCTATTCGGGTGTCCCATGACACCTCTCAAGTTTTGTTTTATTTTCATACAATTCTCACCGTTAAAAAATGTTAAAATAAATATAAAACAAATTAAACAACATGTTGATTTGAGGCTATAATCAATACTACTTTTTACACCCTGTATACATGTTTTCGTTTTACCTGTCAGCAGCTCTTAAAGCTTGGTGTGCATCGCGTTGCGCAGATATTTGTACTAATTCAGCCACAGTCGCGGCTTGCTGTTCAGCTGAAAAAAATACATTAAAAATATTTCCTATATGTCGGGTATTGACGGATCATCAACCATAGATTACATCAACTGAGGGTTGAATTCCTTCCAAACGTGGTTTACACAAGGTACTCCAACTTTAAGGAAACCAGTATTGGACTTGTAACAACAGTTTATTGAATAGCTAACACTTTAACAATCATTCACAACAACACACAAACGCGATCCGTAAACTAAAGTGACGTTAGCAAAGCGAGCGCCACTGCGTGAATGTCCCGAGCTCGGTGAGTGCGCCTTATAAATAGTTCTCGGCCGTCCCCACCTCGCGTGATCATAGTGTGAGGCGATGTTATTGTTTGAACACGTCACATCGCACGTGTTCTTGTAGTCGAATGACTCAGTCCACACAGCTGTTTCGACGGAACGTCTTCGGCTCGGCATACCCTCCGACACGGCCATCCTGCAAAAAGGTCGCCCTCGACCTTAAATTAACAATGTATTACAAATATAATAAATGAGGAGGCCTCTGCCCTCAACTCAAACTCAAACGAGGAGGCCTCTGCCCCCAACTCAAACTCATAAACGAGGAGGCCTCTGCCCTCAACTCAAACTCATAAACGAGGAGGCCTCTGCCCTCAACTCAAACTCATAAACGAGGAGGCCTCTGCCCTCAACTCAAACTCATAAACGAGGAGGCCTCTGCCCTCAACTCAAACTCATAAACGAGGAGGCCTCTGCCCTCAACTCAAACTCATAAACGAGGAGGCCCCTGTCCTCAACTCAAACTCATAAACGAGGAGGCCCCTGTCCTCAACTCAAACTCATAAACGAGGAGGCCCCTGTCCTCAACTCAAACTCATAAACGAGGAGGCCCCTGTCCTCAACTCAAACTCATAAACGAGGAGGCCCCTGTCCTCAACTCATACACCCGCACAAAACGTGTTATAAGGAGGTGGTGGCATTTGGGAAAATACTACAATCTAACCTTACATCATCGTAAATCAGGAATCTTGATAAGCTTTGTACCTTGGCTGGTTCTGATAGGTCGCCATAGTGTCCCTGTTCCGACGTTTTAACAATTCTGAAACACTTATGTAGAAGACTCTTAATCGAAGACGCGTCGAAACATCGAAGTCACCCGATAAGTTATCTGTTGCCGTCTACAACTTCCGTTTAGAATTATTGTTTAAAATAAATTATAGCTTCGTGTTTCTGCAGAAAACAGGCTCTACTGTTCGATAGTCTGGTTCTCATTTGAAGCTCGGTAACAGTTTATCAGGTTTACCTGTGAAAACTCCATCAGTCAATGCTCCGTAAATAGTCCGATTACAAACGGACAATGAAATCTCAGCGACAGAGTCTCGTTTCCAATTCTTTGCACACAGAACCCCCTTACCATTAAATTATCCTTCCACCTATCCTTTTCAAGCAGCATTCCGACTTTGCCTGGCTTCGATGAAGAAGCTAAGCTTTCATAAAGTATCGTTCAAAAACATGTTTACTGCACCCCTTCTCTTCCGCCTTCCTAGCCACCGGTAACAGATGTAACAAACCAGTATACTAAGATTAAAAAAAAAAAAAAAAAAAAATTTCTTAGCCCACCATTTTGTCCTACAGTCGACAGCTCCTGTAGTGTAAGTAAAAATAGGTTTTCGATCCCACAGCTTGTCTTACAAAGTCGACATTCTCATGCGGATTCCTAGTATTTTCAAAACAAATTTAAATGTAAGCTGTGGATTTTTGTTCAATAAGTAAATAAAATTAAGGGCACAACCTCCCTCGATAAATGGGCCTTCCAGCAATGAAGTTTTCTTTCGTTACGGAATTCCTGGATTCTGCCTCCACGCTCAAGGTCCGCAATAGAAGCTATGAAATAATTTAACCAACGTTGTTTTCGCCTACACGCTTTCGGCCATCCTACAAGAAAGTACAAATTCGTCTCGTTGTCATGGTCTTGAACGTAAGCACATTCCTATGTCGTCTTGATGATATTCGACCGCAATTGAGCCGAACGATGGATGGACACAGTAGTTTTACTAATAGCGAGGATGAAGCCGTTAAGAATACATTAGAAATAATTTACAACGATCTGCCCTTGGGCAGTCGCAGGCCTTATTTAGCACTTCTCTTTAACCAAATCACAACTTCATATTGACCTAACGCGTCAAGAGTGTTGGGTAGTGGCGGGCCCAGGTATACTCCGATCAAAACTAATAAATCCATTTTTTTTCAGAACACTCGAAGAATTAATCGCCCAGGTTGCTATAGTCTCACAATTGTCTGGAACAAACTAAATTATAATCTGAAATACATTTCTCATTTAAGAACTTAAGAAACATGTATGCAATTATTAACTGGACGAAGACTTATGTCAGAGACATTTTAACACACATTTCAGTTCGTCACTCATGAGATGCCGCACCGCAACAGTCGGTAGCGCTTCCATTGATAAACGATTAGAAATGAATAACACACGCGGGTATTACGAAAATAATAATAAATGCGACGCTGGCACACGCTCATTAGACTGGCGTTAAAGAATAGCGTAAATGATTTTCCAAACTACCACGGAACTTTCGCAGGATTGCACTTTTACCGCTTCACACATCGTTATGATTCATCCACTGCGCTTACGGTCTGTCGATTCACATTATTTCTGCAGCTACAAATATTCTGACAACTCTGAATAATAAACAGTGGCGAAAGCACGAAAACCGCCCCATTGATCATTTTGACTACTTTAGCTATTCTTTTTCTTTTTACCGTGATCATAGTACGTCCACTACACTCTGACATTGATCTTCTTTCAAATCCAACATCAAATGTTCAACCGCTCGCAATCTTCAATTATGTCCGAACCATCACTATTTTGTTTTTTTTTTTCTTACTCTTTATACCTAGCCTGCACACTTCCATTTTGCCATACAAGCGAAGCATCAGATGTATCCACTTCAATCAGCGAAAGAAACACTTCATTGGTGACGTAAGCAGCATTCAGAACGAATGATCTCGTTGATGTTACTCAATAAAGATTGTTCACATCACGTCTGGTCAGGTTCACATCGAATCTTCAGATAGTGCTGGACCAACTAGTAGGCCCTTCGGCGTTTGTTACCCATCATCTACTGGCCTGGTATCGTAGAAGACCAGACCTTAACTGCAAGTGCCTGTAACAATGAACTGTTCACGAAGCACTGGTTCCCTTACAACCTCGCAGAATACTATTAAATGGTTTCTATTACCGCATTTCATAGATTGTTAGGTACTCGTATCCTTCGGAGGCCTCCGTCTCCTCTTAAGGGAAACCAGACTTTTCGCAATAACCACTGAAAGGGTTCCTTCAGCTATTACAAAAGCTACGATAACCACGACGGTAAATAAAAAACCAAAATATTTTAACAGACCGGATACACCATCTCTTCAAGTGAGCGAAAAGCGCTTTGAAGTACATAAGTAACTCGATCACCAGATCGTGCTACCCGCCAACTTCTTCGTTAACGCATTTCGTTGATTAAGCGGAGCTCTGCCCTCTGCTTAGCTCCAATGGTACCCTGATGGTGTCCTCTTTTTGTAGAATAGTGTTTTCGTTCTGAAAACCAAATACGACCATACGCTTTGTTTTTGGGCACCACACCCAAACGGTGCTTTAAACTCTTTAAAACTGCTCTAGGCGCGCTTTTCTACGCACTGGATTCCTTAATTTACGTTAATCCGCGCTAATCCACCTTAACCCTTAAGGTACCATGAAGGGTCGAGACTTCCCTGGAGGCGGTCCTATGTCCTCGACAATTCAACTGATGATGCGACACCAGCCATCAACTGCCTTTTCATCTTTCTTCGGATCGTAGGGCGGCAGCACGAAGTCGCGAGATGTGAACACAATAGTAACTCGAATTGTCTGCAGCAAGTTCTCCATACCTAGAACCAAAAACCGAATCACTTTTGCACCTTTTAACGTTAACTTTTCGCTTCAGAAGTCCGACGCACGCCGGTTTTGCTCCGCGTTTTCCATAGAACACTGGTCTTATTCATTCATGAATCAAGTTTTTCTTGGTCTTGGTATTTGTTCTCCTCTTCTTTTTTTCCAATAAGGGCGTGATGGAGCTGAGGAAGCTCCGATGTCGAACACACTTCTGATGTCGGGTATTGATACCCTCCGACATATATTGTTAACATCTTGTTGTTAATTTCATTTAAAGCAAGATCTTGAGTTAATTTACGTTTAGTTTTAATTTGTTTTGTATTTTATTTTTTTACACAATATTATTTAGTGCTTTATTGATAATGTAAGTTTATTGTTATAATTAAGTGCTTTTGTTTAAGTCATTACTGTATTGGTAGTTGTAATTTCTTTTTAAATAAATTTTATTATTATTATTATAGTATTTGGCAATATGCCCATATTGCTGGCATTTTAAGCAACGTACCACTTCGATGTCATCTACAAACCGACATGTTGCCCAATCGATAAAAAGTTTTTCCTTCGTATTTACGAGATGATTTCTAATGGTGTGATCAAGTTCAATACCTATCCATTTCCTATTGTTGTTAAGAACGCGGCGACGAACTATTCTTGTCGATCGAATAAAGTCGTCTTCTTTGACTTTTATTTCGTCTTTAATATTTTGACGATATAACGCAACTAAGAACGCGTTGTCTTCCATTCAAATCAAATCAAATCAAATCATCTTTTATTTTCTCACCACAATACATTTAAGACTTAAAATAAGTTATTATACAGTACATTAAATATTGTGGGAGACTGGTGCCTAAACTAGGCTTGTGGCCTGTATTTCAGGACACCAGGACCTCCCCTAACAAATGAACAACTCATTTTCACTATTTAAATCTACTTATATCTAGTTACAAAGTATTTATTTTAGTTTACTATCCTCCTAACAGCATGGACTATGTATATGACACTTGAAATATAAAATTTTATATAACACATAATTAAATATAATACTGATTCGTAAATATATATATATACACCATACTTATTAATATACATTATTTTAAAATATTTAGTTTAAAATATTTCATTTCATGTCTTCTTTCTCTCAAAATCAAACTATACTAACCAGTAACCCTTCCGTATCGTCGTAAGTTAATCCCTGCAGCCATTTATTTAATTTCATTTTACAATTTATTTTGTTCAGGTGATAAATTTCCAGTATTCTGTTTACCTTAGCATACAAATAGTTACCAAGGTAACAGAAGAAACGCTTTACAAATTTGGTTGTAAAGCGAGTATAAACGTAACCGGGGAAAATATTTCTCCTTTTTTTGGAACCATTGGAACGCATATATGTTAATGAAGCATGTTGTTTCATTATAACATGTTGAATGAATAGCTGACGCACAGTCAACACTGCTGCCCTCTTATATAGCATAGTCGTAGGATAACGATAGGGTAGAAACATAGAAACCTTGAGGATAGCTCTCTGAGCTCGTTCCAACTGCAAAATAATCGATTTGGAAGCCCCACCCCAGGAAGTAATGCAGTAGGTCAATAGTGACTGCACCAAGGAGTAATACACCGATTTTATAAGCTTTTCATCCGCAACATGTCTCAATGTTTTAAAAATATGTATAAGTTTTCGTACCCTGTTACTCAGCAAGTCAATATGACGATGAAACCTTAGCTTGTCATCTACTATTATACCTAGATACTTAACATAGTCTACCCTCTGTAGTGACGGGCAAGTGCATCTAGATCCCGATAACTTCTGACAAGAATGTGCTATTATATTCTGTTGAGGTGAAAGCTGCACCTGTTTTTTTTTTTTTTTTTTTTTTTTTTTTTTTAGTTGGAGGAAATCACCGGATCCCCGCCCGCCCCGCGGGCGGGGTATGTGGGAGTTGAACCGCACTAAAACCTCCAACCGCTCACACTCAGCGTCCGAACCCCGGCTGAGGCCAGAACCCAGCACGGGGTTATGAGGGACGGGGCGACGCGTTACGCCATGGGCACTCTTTCCCGTCGCTCCGTCCCCGGACGCCGAACCGGTAGCCGCCGGCGAATACGGCCACCGGCTCTCTCGGTCGGCGGGCTTTCCGAAGCCCGCCAAGATGGGACCGCGTGTCACCCTCCCACGGAATACCCCGCTGGGTCAGAACCAGCGTGGGTCGGGGAGTACGCGGTCTACCATCCCCCGGTTGCTCTGACGTAAGGGCGTGTTGAGCGAGACACGGCACCTTCTTGGGTCCCCGCTCGCACTCGCATGCGTTGGGGACCCGAAACTCTTAGGGGGCCAGAATCCGGGCCAGACCCCGGTCCCGACCCCCTGCTCGACGGCGGCGGGTTTCTGCGTAGAGAGAAGAGCTTTCTCTCACACGCCCCGCCGCCTGCTTCTGCGAGATGGTGGACTCGCAAAAGTCGAGCATCGCCTTCCAGGAAAGCTGCACCTGTGGCATTTCTTTTAGAGAGAAAGTCAAAAAGTTAGTCTTCTCGGTGTTAAGAGTTAGCATGTTATCTCTCAACCACTGCGAGATCCGATCAAAACCTGTCTGAGCATTAGCATAAGCTTCAAGCCATGAATTAGCACTAAATAATACAGCAGTATCATCAGCAAAGCTAATAATTCTACCACCGGGGAGGCCGACCTCACCTAAGTCACTCACATACACAAGAAAAAGGGTTGGTCCAAGGACACTACCCTGAGGTACTCCATGAGAAACCAATCTTTCATCACTCGCACAGTCACCTATCCTAACACTTTGACGACGTCCGCACAAATAATTTTCATATAGCTTTAGTTGCATACCTCTTACTCCTAGACATTCCATTTTACGAATTAGGATACTGGTGGAGACGGTATCAAAGGCCTTGGCGAGATCTAAGAAGATTCCCAAGAGCTTCTTACCAGCATCTAGACTAGTTGCAATAAAGTGAGTAAGCTCATGTACGGCGTCGGATGTCGATTTGCCAGCCCTAAAGCCATACTGCGATGAGGGCAATAGGTCATTTTTTTCCAAAAACTTTACAAGTCTGTTGTTCATGATCTTTTCAAGAATTTTAGATAGGGCAGGCAAAACGGCTATTGGCCTATAATTAGAAATAATGCTTTTATCACCTCCTTTAAATATGGGATGTATTATAGATTTTTTAAATATATCTGGGAATGTACCGGTACTAACCGCAAGATTGAAAATGTACGTTAATGGTGAAACAATAATATTTAAATATTTTTTAAGAAAAGTATTAGAGATATTGTCACAACCGGTGGCCGAATCCACCCTCAGAGACAGTATCAACCTAGTAACTTCATCCTCATCTACAGGTAGAAAAGCCATAGATTGGATGTTTCTGCGGGGAAGAACCGGTATATCGCTTATAGGTGTAATTTTATCGGCAAGACTTTTACCAATGTTTACTTTCTTAGTGGCCTCAGAGCACTCATTGTGAATGTTTATATTCATATCGCCAGCCATGATTATGTTGTTGAATTTTTCCAAATTGTTTAAAATAGAATCCAGAGTATTAATAAAGTTATCGATGTCTCGATAACCAGGGGGGCGGTAAATTGCTAATAGAATGGTGTTACTATCAATTTCTAACTGGAGACAATTCGCACCAGGAAAGGAGACGTCAATTGAGGAGACTTTGAGACTGTTCAGTACATAGACAACAACTCCTTCGTTTTGGGTTATATTATTTTCAGTTTTATAGTAAGTGTAGCTAGTTATGTTTGGGATATTGTGTGAAGCTAGTAACCAACATTCAGTCAATATTATTACGTCCCAATCTACTCCAGTTCTAGCAAGAAGTGTATAAAACTCGGCAATATTTTTAAAAATACTTCTAATATTTTGATTGAGCACCTTCAGACATAGATTAGGTATTATATTAGGCGGCAAACAATTATCCAAATCACAGACGGACGACTCGGATACGGATACAGAATCGATACTAACTATATTGAATTGAGTGCTATCGAATATTAAAGAGGTAAGTCATTTCAAGAGAAAAAGTCCACAAGTATGAATAGTTCAAGAATTCAAAATGAGATCTTATTAAAAAGAATATAACAATACTTACACAAATAATTACATAGTTATTTTTATAGCAATATAATATGAAGAATAAGGATAGTGATATTACATTAGGCATAGTTTTTCCTAAGTAAGTAATTAACGAGAATGATAAGTATCTGACAAAATAACTGTTAAAACAGGCTATTTGTAATTTAGTTTTACAGTATAACACAGTCATGTCCAAAACACAGATTTTATAAAAGCATGATTTATACACGGAACATAACGAGAAAAGAGATTGCAGACAACGAAAGGTGTAAAGAGAGCGAAAAGCAACGTTGTGATTATTACAGACTAAAAATTTTATAAATCCTTTAAAAATACTAACTACTCGATCGTAGCATCGTTTGACTTGATGCGAAAAACCTCTGCAAGATGAGTTTCTGAACGTATCCGAAACGAGGCCTTACCCGACTCACCCCGAGCAAAAATGCGTCCATTCCTAGTCCACACGTACTTCCAGCCACTGGATCGCGCTTGCGCACGTGTCTTATAAAAGAGTATACTGTTGTATTTGGAGAGACGTTCGTTTATATAAATTATAGAAGAAGGAGCAGCAAGTCCCAATCCATCTGTAGTTAGTCCTCGCCGAACTCTGGCAGCTCCAAGGAAAGCGGGAACGTCTTTAACTAGGAGGCGAGGCCTGCGTCCGCGAGGTTTTTCTAAGCGCAATCCCGCGTTTTTAATAGCGTCGACTGATTGTAATTTTTTTAAACTGGTTTTCATTGATCACACGAAGAACTACACCTGCCTTCGCGGTTTTTTTAACTCCTACTATTTGAAATCCGTCGTCAGTGGGGTTTATTGCTTTCATTAGTGCATTTTTAGTAGCCGAAGAAGTTTGTAATTCTACTGCACGTTCCTGGGACGGATAAGCTATAACACACGGAAGAGGGGCGCGAGTTTCAACATATGGGACCGATTTCGCTAATTTTAATTTGCAAGTATCTGCGTGCGACTTTGGTTTCTCGTTTAAATTTAGGTACGGGTTGCCTGGCGCACTGGGCCAAATTACGCTCTGCATTGGCAAGTTTCGTTTCGACCGTTGAAGAACGAATCGCGAGCAACGACACAATAGCTGTTACTTTTTGTGTCATATCCATAATAATAATAATAATAAGCCCCCCATTCAGGGGCGGGGCAGGGTGCATCCTAAATTAGACGGAAAGAGGTTAGGATGGACACTGGCCTGTTACCTACTGTCGGTCCGACGGAGGTATCGGCGAATGGTTATAGGGGAAGTGCAACAGTCACGATAACACCTCTATAACAAGACTAGTTGTTGGTGTATGTGTCGAGCGACAGCGCCGTGCGCAGGTTAAAATTTGCACACACACGTGTACAGAGTACACAATGTATCACTCTGGTGCAGCCCTCTGTGCACGGCGCTCTCGCTCGGGGCACGCACCTTCCTTCCCGAGGTTGCCGCCCGTTATTGGTTCAATTCCCTCAGAAATGAACGTAACTGAAACAACTAGTCGTCGTCCCATTGAATTTCCCACCTTTCCTTTCCTTATCATTCCCATCTAAATTCAGCTGTGATATCTTTGTGGTCGTGTTATTACGGCCCTTTCAACACAAATAATGATGTTGAAGGGGGAGGGGTTACGACCACCTGCGTGTTTGTGCCGTGCGCGGTGACCCGTACCGGGGGATGAAGGAATCCTGGCAGTTGAGCAGACGGTGGCCGGCGGTTGATGTCACCCTATGCAACACACTGCTTCGGACTGGATTTCCCTTCAAACGGGCGGTCGGAATGTAGCCAGTTCCGATCAATCGGCTGCGGTGTCCGGTCAGACGGCCACCAGGCGAGTCTCCTTGTGCAGGGGGCCTGACGACGGGGCTGCTAAATCTCAGAAGTGGGGTCTTCTGGGAGGAGGTGGTCCTTAGTTGCTCAGGTTTTCTGCATGGGGGGGCTATACCTTGTACGGTAGCCCTGGTGCTTTAAAGCATCCCCATAATGAGGGCTCGGTGGAGGGTGGGGAGCCGAACGGGTGAATTGTAAACAGAAGTCAAGTATGGACAAACAAATTAAACAAACGCCCAAAAAAATTGCTCTTCTTGCAAAAGGAGAGGACAAAGTCTTGTCGCAAGGCAAGAAAACAGGTCGAGGGGAAAGAGCGACTGGTGAGCCAGCTCGGTCTTCTGGGCTTCCGCAAGGAACTCAGGATACTAGCAGCGACCGGTTAGTACTACCCCAGCTCACTCGAGCTACCCAACGGGGAGTCGGGGAACGAATGGAGGGGAGTGCAAGTCGGAAAACAGATCCTCGCAAGAGGGCCCTGCTTACTGGCAGCACACTCACCACTCTACCCCACACCTCTAGGGAAGGTAGAACGAAGGAAGCAAGCGGTGATGCTAGGCCAACTGGGCCTCCGAAAGGAGTCCAGACGCTAGGCGACTCGCGGGCAACCACGTCTGCCAACCCGAAGGTGCAGCTGACAGCGGTGATGCAACGGCGACTGAGACCGGGACGACGAGGCCACCCTTGACGACCGGTAGCGGCGCCCGAACACTGACCGCTGCAGCATTGGCCAGAAAAATGGCTAGAAAGATGACGGGAGCAGAGAGGAAGAGAAGGGCTAAGCTCCGTCGTCAGAAAGGAGAGGACGACACTAAAGTGGAGGGCCCTCAAAAGCGCATCAGGGATCAAGTCAGCGACGACACCGTCCCTTCCACTAGCACCGCAAAAATGCCTAGACTAGGCTCTTACAACGCTGGTTCTGACCCAGCGGGGTATTCCGTGGGAGGGTGGCACGCGGTCCCATCTTGGCGGGCTTCGGAAAGCCCGCCGACCGAGAGAGCCGGTGGCCGTATTCGCCGGCGGCTACCGGTTCGGCGTCCGGGGACGGAGCGACGGGAATGTGTGCCGATGGCGTAACGCGTCGCACCGTCCCTCCAAACCCCGTGCTGGGTTCTGGCCTCAGCCGGGGTTCGGACGCTGAGTGTGAGCGGTTGGAGGTTTTAGTGCGGTTCAACTCCCACATACCCCGCCCGCGGGGCGGGCGGGGATCCGGTGATTTCCTCCAACACACACAATAAGGCTGCCACGGCCCTTTTGGCTCGTGAGCTGCAAAAAGATAAGTTTGACATAGCTCTAATTCAAGAAACTTATGTTTATAAAAATGTAATTAGAGGACTAGGGAGCTGCAATGGTATCATCCACTATGACAGCTCCACGGATAAAGCAAGAACATGCATATTTGTAAGGAATGGCATCGATGCCATCCCTGTTTCTGCTTTATGTTTCAGGGACCTCACGGCAGTGAAGGTCCACTTAGAGGAGGGGAGCGGCCGAAAAACCATCATAATGGCCTCTGCCTACCTACCGTACGAGGAGAAGGACCCGGTATCTCCAATATTGCAGGACCTGGTCAACATAGGTATGAAAAACAGAACAGAAATTGTTATAGGATGCGACGCTAATGCCCACCATACAGTGTGGGGTAGCTCAAACACCAATAAAAGGGGAGAACAACTTCTAGAATATGTGGTAAGTTCTTCTTTACAGATTATCAACAAAGGCAATAGACCGACCTTCATCACTTCTAGAAGAAGAGAGGTCATTGACATCACGCTAGCGTCGAATGATGCGAGCAAAAGGATCAAGGATTGGATCACCTCTGAGGAGATCACACTATCAGATCACAGGTATATTTGTTTCAATTATGACACTATACACAAAGTTAAAAACACTTGCAAAAGGAATCCAAGGAACACCGGGCCGCCTTCAAAAGCGACCTAAAAAGGGAACTCGGTGACCCAAAGTGCAAACTGAACTCTGTACTTGATATAGAGTTCGAAGCAGATAGGATTGCATATGCAATCAACAAGGCTTGGACACAAAATTGTCCCATAAAGGTGAGGTCCGAAAAGAAAGTTCCCTGGTGGACCACAGAGCTAGCCAGCCTGCGGAAGGAAACCAGGAAAGCTTTCAATAGGGCAAAGAAAACTAAGGACTTTGGACCATATACAAACAGTCTTACGAAGTTTAACACAGTCCTTCGGAAGACTAAACGAAGGTCATGGAGGCAACACTGCGAAAGTATCGAAACTCTCCCTGAGAGCATGAGACTAACGAAGGCAATAGCTGCGATAAAGGCCAATCCTCTAACAGTAGTAAGAGATGAAAGGGGTAAATTAACAGAATCCGGGAAAGAAACTCTAAACGTCATGTTCAGAACCCACTTCCCTGACTGTATTATGGATAATAATATCGGAAAAGTTGCCGATGATCCCATCACTTGTAGTGAAGCAAAACTACAAACAACAAAATATGATTGGGACACGGCGAAAAAGATAGTGGATCCAAATAAGGTCAAATGGGCACTAAACAGCTTCGGATCGTTTAAGACACCAGGGCCAGATGAGATCTATCCTATCATGTTACAGGAGGGTACCACTATCCTCAATCCGCATCTATGCAAAATATATAGGGCCTGCATCGCCTTTGGTTACACACCGCATGCATGGAGACAGGTTAAGGTAATCTTCATTCCAAAACCAGGAAAAGATGATTACGAACAGGTAAAATCATACAGACCAATAAGTCTATCGTCCTTCATCCTCAAGGGTCTGGAGAAGATGATCGATAGATTCATTAGAGAGGGACCACTTAAGAAGTTCCCTCTTCACAGGTTTCAGTGCGCCTACCAGCAAGGCAAATCAACTGAAACGGCGCTACATCATGTGGTAACAAAGGCTGAAACTGCACTGGATCAGAAGGAACTCTGCCTAGCAACATTTATTGACATTGAAGGTGCATTTGATCGCACCACCTTCAAATCCATAGATGCAGCAGCTCAGGAGCATGGGATTAATAAAACCCTTCGTAAATGGATAGGGAACATGCTCAAAGGAAGAATGGTCACCTCCAGCCTGCTGAGCGAAGGGATAAGAGCACTCACCACTAAAGGGTGTCCACAGGGTGGAGTTATTTCTCCGCTCCTGTGGTGCCTAGTGGTGGACTCACTTCTGAAGGAACTCAGCGGTGGACCATACCATACCATAGGATACGCCGATGATGTGGCGATCATGGTGTCAGGCAAATTTGCTAACACTGTATCGGAGCTCATGCAAGGAGCTCTACAAGTTGTAGAGAAATGGTGTAACTACAACCAACTCTCTGTCAATCCAAAGAAAACAACAGTAATAACATTTACGAGAAAGAGGAACCTAACAGATCTTAAACCTTTAAGTATGTTCGGAACCGTATTGGCGGTCTCAGAGGAGGTAAAATATCTTGGAGTAACCCTAGATAAAAAACTTACCTGGGGATCGCACACAGGAAAGATAATCAACAGAGCCGTAAAGGTCTTCAACATGTGTAGAAGCACTTATGGAAAGACCTGGGGCCTAAAACCTAAGGTCCTACAATGGATATATAGTACGATGATTAAACCGATGATCACATACGGCATAGAGCAAAACTAGAGACATGCATTCAAGGTCTGCGAAAAGTGCAGAGGCTCGCATGCATGGCTATTACAGGGGCCTTCAAGACTACTCCAACAGCTGCGATGGAGCGAGTCTTAGGTCTGACGCCTCTTCACATAGAGGTACAGGTGATGGCTAGGAAGGCACTTCAAAGGCTGAAAATCAACAGCCAATGGAATGATAAACAACCAAAAACTAGACACACGACATGGGAAAGTAATGGGAACCTTGACAGAATACTCGACATGATCTGCGACAAGATAACTCCCATACACATATTCGACAGGAATTTCCGTCTGCACATACCAAGCAGACAGGAATGGCAAGATGGATTCATAGAATACATTAAAGATGGCCTGTTATTTTACACCGATGGATCCAAGATGGAATCGGGAACAGGTGCAGGTGTATTTTCCAAAGAGCATAGTTCACACTACAGTCTTGGTAAATACACGACGGTCTTCCAGGCAGAAACATATGCAATATATGCCTGCGCAGCTGTGAACATGG
This sequence comes from Trilocha varians, assembly GCA_030269945.2. Taxonomy (NCBI): domain Eukaryota; kingdom Metazoa; phylum Arthropoda; class Insecta; order Lepidoptera; family Bombycidae; genus Trilocha; species Trilocha varians. The sequence goes on from AP028282.1 coordinate 804,071, forward strand.
GCCTCATAAATAAGGACATCCACATTCTCAGCGACAGCCAAGCAACCCTGAAGGCACTGATGAATTACAGGGTCGAATCAGGACTGATAAGAGATTGTATCCGCACTCTTAACCGGCTGGGAAGACGCAATAAGGTTAGACTAACATGGGTACCTGGCCATGTAGGTATCGAAGGTAATGAGAAGGCTGACGAACTAGCAAGAAGGGGGTCTGAAGAAGACCATAGGACCCATAGGACCCGAACCCTTCACTGGATTATCAATGAGGACAATAGGGTCAGCATTGAGGGAATACTCAGATAACATATCCACAATTGAATGGAGATCCCTACCAGGCTTGAGACACTCGAAAGAGTTCATAAGCAAAACCAATTCACATAAGGCATCTGGGCTTAGTAGAAGTAAACTGAGACACCTTCTGGGTGCCCTAACGGGGCATTTTGCCACCAGGGAGCACCTATGTAGGTTAAAGTTGGCTACAAGCCCAGTCTGCAGATTCTGTGAAGAAGACACAGAATCAATGCATCACATATTATGTGCATGCGATGGCCTGGCGAGGGTAAGAATGAACGCATTGGGCGAAGGATACCCGGACCAATGCGTGTATAAGTCCTTGGCGCCAAAAAGAATTGCAGAATTAATGCAATCACTTTTTGAAGCCGAGGAATAAAGGAAGGGGTCGTGATACAAAAGATCCGATTGGGTCGAAGTGTCAGGTGATTACAGGCACCACCCCAACAACCAAGATAGATAGAAGCCCCCCAAATTCCTACCTTACGCCCGAGTCGACCATCAGACCTCGTGGGGGGCGGGCAACGTGTACATTTAAACTTACACGGCTAACAAGGTTCAGGTAACCCATCAATATGGAGACCAGAAATAGTAAATTACGTATAGGGCCGCTGCCCGGGGGCGATCGCCGGGGCACGTCTGTAGCTGGCCACAGGCGTGACAGCATGCTAGCCAGTGACTCTCGGCTGGGCGGCTGGGTGAGGGTCGGGGACACGGGGGGTACGGGGACGTCCTCAGGGATTACAGCCGATGTTAGGAGTACTAGGAGTAGTACGGACAGCAGTACTACACCGGCCGAGGATGTTTCGCAGGGGACAACTAGTTCTCTATCTGCGACCACCAAAGCCGGCAAACCCAGAGTTCGTATGAAATGGAGTACCGAAATGAACCTATTTATCATGCGAACATATTTTAGTATAACAAAAAATGAAATAGATAGAACTATGTACTGTAAGAAACTTCACGAACAATTTTGCATGAAATACCCGGAATTAGAAGTTAGCGCTCAAAGAATTGCTGACCAAAGACGAGTCATCTTAAGAAATAAATTACTCTCAGATGCAACCATCAACGACTTAAAACATGAAGTATCTCAAATATTAGCTAGTCAGGAAATAAAAAACATCACTCCGCAAACAATAAGTCCGATCCCGTCAAACTATCCAGAAAGCTCAGAACTCCAAAGTAACATTCCCGAACATTCGATACAAACACTCACATCACTTAATTCTCCAAGTACACAAATCAGTAATATAACCACCGCATGCCAAAATGTTTCTACCCAAACCAGTAGTATATCTATGATCTCACAACACACCACACAAAATTTGAACACTGAAGAATCTGATGTTAACAATATATTATTCACACAAGAGCTCATAGACAAAGTAAAAACAGCTTTAGTCAAGTACACTGGTACTGACCCATCCGTTCGACCTAAATTACCTAGACTAAAGGAAAACAAAAAGCTTTACGGACTCATAGACACCTTTAATAATCACATATAAGGAAACCTTTTGAATCTTAATACAGACATGAACACTTTGCACACACTAATTTATTGTAGCGCTTTGGTTATTTCGGAAAGTTTAGGATACAAAATCGAAACAAAAAACCCAGAAATCTATCAACGCAATAATAAACTTAAAAAGCCAGCATGGCAAATTAGAATTGAATCGGACATTAGAAACTTAAGAGTAGATATAGGTTGATTAACACAATATATAAACAACAACAGATCTAAAAAAATACTTAAAGAAGTTGAAAAAATTTTTGAAAGAACCAAAACGGATACAATTCATGAAAAAAACAATATTCGGCCACAAGAGTTGTTAGATACATTGAAACAAAAGTTAACACTGAAATCAAAGAGATTAGCCAGATATATCAAAGCACTTAGAAGAAAGGAAGACAATAAGTAGTTTAATACAAGTGAGAAAGGATTTTATAGAGATATTAGAAACAATAGAAATGTAAGTAATGAAGAAAGACCTTTACCTGAGATGGACGAACTAGTTAACTACTGGACTGAGTTATGGAAAAAAACTAAAGATCACAACCATAACGCTGACTGGTTAGTACAAGAGCAAAATAGATTAGAAAATACGAAAACAATGGAATTTTTAGAAGTAAGTATAGATGACATAAAAATTGTAACACATAAAATGAAAAATTGGAAATCACCAGGAACTGACAATGTACATAATTTTTGGCTTAAAAAATTTTCTTCTCTTCACGATGTTTTAGCAAGAAATATTACAGATATAATCAAGGGCGAACAAGAACTACCTAAATTTGTAACAAAAGGTGTTACATACATGCTTCCCAAAAGTGAAGACACTACTAACCCCTCTCAGTATCGTCCCATCACCTGCCTTCCCACAATATATAAACTTATCACTTCATGCATTACTAATAAAATAACTAAACATTTAGAAGTAAATAATATCTTATTTGAAGAACAAAAAGGTTGTAGACAGAACCATAAAGGATGCAAAGAGCAGCTTATTATAGATTCAACAGTTTTAAAACATGCCACCACAAATAAAAGAAACTTACACGTATCATACATTGACTATAAGAAAGCCTTCGACAGTGTGCCGCATTCTTGGTTGAACTCAGTACTACAGATTTACAAAATTAACCCTACTATCATTAACTTTCTAAAGACTGCTATGTCTGGGGGCCTACCACGACCTCTTATTGCGATCCAATTTAGGACCTAAACTGAATTATTTTGTTATTTCGTACCACAACGTCTTAATTGCGATCGACTTTACTGTCAATTCTCGTATAGCGATTCAGGAGTGAAGTTACACCGCCATGTTTATTTCATTCGTTCAATCACGCTTTAATCCGTACCATGACCTCTTTTTAGAACCTACACTGAGTAGCTGTTCTGTCAAAATTAGCTATTCAATAAAAGTTACTATTTTATTATCGTAAACTGAATCGTTCTCAGAAATATAGTGTTTTACTAAGAATAAATTGTTAATATCATTCAATATAAGGAGGAAAAGTAAGTATTGAAACGTAAATTACAGTAAATCTTAGTAAATTCATAAATAAATACAGAAATAACCTTATTTTACAGACGTCTGATGAATTGACTCTGTTTCGACTTTTCGCCAGTAATTAGCTTGGAAATTCGGCTAAAACGCAAAACAGACTCGAATTACGATCTAGCGGACCAATTTCTCTTGGAAAAAGTGGAGTTTATACGCCTATTAGACAATAGATTCTGAACCTGTGTGATGAGTGAAAACCAATGTTTAAGGAGTCTGCAAACTTGACTGATGGATCAATAAGAGAAAAGGTAACAATTTAAATATATCCACTACTGTTTTTTTTAAATATTATTTAGCAAAAAACTATCCAAGGTGTTCCGTAATATCTATACTTCATCAATATTATAACGCTGCAGTTTGTTTGTTTGAACGCGCTAATCTCAGGAACTACTGGTCCGATTTGAAAAATTCTGTCACTGTTGGAAAGTCCATTTATCGAGGAAGGCTATGTTGCATCTCTCTGTGACACAGACAAAGTTGCGCAGGTTACCTAGTCTTAAAATAATACTAAAACAACAAGTTTACATTATTTAAAAACAACTTTATTATATAACATGTTTTCATTTGTATTAATACTATTAAGATAGTTACTGAATGACAAGTAATACAAATTGTAATAATTCAAGTTACATAAATAGCATATTAACATTAATTACAAATGAAATGTACAAAATATGTTCTCGATGTTCTTTTTATTTTAATATTTATGAACCTTCCACAGATTCGTCACTATATCTTCTAAGAAGATATAATATGATAACATGCATAGTGAAGATGCTACAGGCACGTCAGATTGACGCTGGCATGTATCCCAGATCCAGAATATAATTGAGAAGACGACTTTCCAGGGCGGGAACCTGAAAATTTGTCATCATATTTATATTGTTAAACTAATTTAAGATTTGTCTAATGCAATATAAAATATTTAAGTAACCTTAACTCAAAATTTGTTTTATTATTGTTTAACTAGAATAAAATAATATTTGATTTCAAGTACATTGATTTATTTATTTATTTACTATTAAGCTAACCAACAATGCAGTTACAGTTATAATATTCATAATAACAATATCTTAATTATAACATTTTAAGCGACTACACTAGTTACAGGTGAGTATAACATTCACATTTCGTGTAGTAACCCAAGCAGTTTAACGGTCTGTACCTGTTTTATGCCAACCTCAGTGTCGTCTTTTAGAGCGGAGTTTCCACCATCCAAGTGGAACATAAGGTAGCAAGTTTTATCATGATGTAGGGCCAAACCGTTAATTTTAAACCAACGTTCCAGTGCTCTTAAGGTATCTCTGATTTTTGGCTTTAAGTTTTGCAGCACTGAAGCCGTAACCACCACAGCCACGTCATTAGCGTATATAAATACCTCAGCGTTATTCAATCTGTAGAAGTCGGTTGCAAAGACTTGACGTCGTCTGGAGCTGCAATTAGAAACCCTCAATTTAAACTCTTATACCAGCGTCGCGTCTGTGGAACCGTTTGAACACTTGTTTCATTTTATTTCTCTCATGCTTCCTTCGACTGCCATTTCCTCTCATATTCTGATTAATGGTCGTCAAACTCAGTTCATCGTGAGTGGTAATAATAACAGTTTTTTTGCTGGCAACACTCCTAGCGCTTAAACGTCAAATTTTCTGCTCCCGTAAATATTTAAATAAAAATAAACAAAAACTTCATAATATCATCGAATATACATTAAAGTAGTGTATTAAGTGTGTTAGTTAAGTGTTATTATTAAATACTGTGATAAACATTGTTTTAGTAGTCTTTCTGGTCGGTGAGTGTTTTAATTTTTTTGTAAATAGCGGGTAATCTAACCGACAAAACTTTAATTGTTATTTCGTATTTTACATATTTTACACAAACAAAATGATGACTCGCAGTATCAAAACCCGTCAGGTTGAAGATCAGCTCCAACTGACTCTTCAACAATTAAAAATTTCACGCGAAAAATGCGATCAACTAGAAATAGAATTAAAAGAAAACGAAGTTGAAATACTACAAGTCATTAATAATAACACGGAGCTTAAAAAACAGTTGTCTCAGCTCTTCATTGAGCATAATGAAGTTCTTGAGACAAATAAACAATTGCAGAGTACCGTTGACACCTTCTCTCAATGCAGCAATGAGTATTTTGATTTAGTAGATCACAATGCTGAGTTGAAACGAAGGTTGGCTGAGGCTGAGGATTGTGTCTCTGACCTGCGGTCAGAGATATCTAATCTTGAGGCTCGGCAAACACAAACATTGTACTCGGAACTGATTGAGAGTGAACCGGCTTTGGTACCTGCAACAACTGCCTTTAACCTTGACATAAGTACAATTGATCTGACTGGTAGTGATGCAGATGCTACAGCTCACTCTCAGTTAGTATTTAGCAAGAATAAGCTTAAAAAATATGTAAAAGTTAATAAATTAATACATAAGACACAACAAAAGTTAAGGAACTACAAGTCTGAAAGCCACATTAAATCTATCTGTAAACAAAGAAGTTCATTGTCGCATAAGCTAGCCTCAATGACTAAAGATAGTGAACAAGTTCATCAGAAGCACAATGAAGAGATAGAATATTTAACAAACCAAATAAACACTTTAAAGTTAAGTTTAGAAAAAAATAACATTAAATTATGAATTAGCACAGAGGGATATAAGTGAGCATGTCTTGGCAATGGATGGCTTGATTGGTGCCTGTGATTTTAATCGACAGCGCTTTGAATCGTTGACAATGCAGTATGCTGATTGCAAATGCTCTGCATCAGGTTTTCCAGTGTTACCACATGCTCAAAGTGTTACATCCAATCCCTCTGAGATAAAACAAAATAACCTTGGTAATGATGATATTATGAAGTCAGTATCGGTGACTGCCCCCATACCTCTGATCACTGCAAAGCCATCCGCTTCCTCTACTACTCAATATGTAATAAAAATATACAGTGATGAGTTCGGAAAAGATATGGGTGTAGCCTTACATGACTTGTGTTTGGGACAGACAGTGATAAATCATTGTATGCCAGGTGTTAACCCTGCATTAATATTCGACAAGATCCTGACCACAAGTCATTGTGAAAAAACAATCCTAGTTATTATGATTGGGAGGAGAGATGGTTTAAGTCAAAAACAAATAGTAAACTATATTGATAAAATCACTTTGTTAAATATAAAAAATACTATTATGTTTACTTTTCCATATATTAACAGTTTGCCAGCAGAAAATAAAATAAGATTTAACATCAATAACTGTTTGTATAATATGTTTGACAATAATAATAGTATTTTAACATCTTCAAACATACAATTTAAACTAATTGATGTTAATAAATTTGTTAAAAATAGATATTTGATAACAATAAAATATGACATGTATAAATTAATTAAATCTGACTTTAGACAAGTAGCACATTCGCTACATTATTGTTTACAATTAGCTATGTTGAAATTAGCTAGAATACCTACTGCTTCTATTGAGCAGAAAACAAATATGACATTATACAATAATTTGGAATCCGTTCCAAGACCTTATTTAAATTAAACTTTATGACAAAAGAGTTAGACTCTTGCATCAATAAAAGTAATAAAATAATTGATAAAAACCCAACACAAAATGGTAAAAATAATGTTATTAATATAGTACACCAAAACTTACAAGGAATGTTGGGTAAAGAACTAATTGTAGAATTATTCTTACAGTCTCACAATGTTGATATTTTATGTGTGACTGAGCACTGGCTTAAAAGTTCACAATTGATGTTTAATTTTAAGGATCATCAAATGTTAAGTTCTTTTTGCAGAGAGATAGCGATTCATGGAGGTTCACTAATCCTTGTAAATAAAAGTTTGAAATGTAAAGTTCGCAAGGATATAGTGGCACTCTCGGTGGAAAGGACTATTGAAATTGCGTCCGTAGAACTAGAGCGCTTCATTGTGGTAAGTCTTTACAGACCCCCAAATTCATTATATGATTTATTTGAAGAAATAATGGAGAATGTTTTAATAAGACTTTCTGAATCTAATAAACCTATTTTTATCTGTGGTGATTTCAATATCAACTTATTAGAAAATAGTAACACCACTATTAGACTCAGAACATTGTTCAAATCATATAATTTTGTTAATGTATTCAATGAACCAACAAGAATTACTCAATCAACGGCAACATGTATTGACAATATTTTCACAAACACTAAACCTTTGCAAAAATACATTATTAATAATTTACCTTCTGATCACTGTGGTCAATTTTTATCTTTTAAAAGTAAATCAGATGATAATAATGTAAAAACGCTTGAGTTTGTTCCTATAAATTGTAACCGTATAGAAAAGTTCAGGAGAAATGTATCAACAAAAGTGTGTAATTTGAGCAGCTGCAAGGACCCCAATACCTTGTATAACGATTTTTTTGACTTGATTAATAAAGAATTTAATGATGTATTTGTGCCTAAGTTATTCAAGTTAAAAAATAAAAAGAGTTTTTGTGAATGGGCTACTATTGGAATTTATAGAAGCAGGGAAAGACTTTACGACTTGTATTATGAAAAGTCATATAATCATAGTGAATCATTCCAACAGTATGTCCGAACGTATTCAAAAATATTCAAAAAAGTCTGTGCTGCGGCAAAATCACTACACTTATATAGGCAAATAAAAAATGCACCAGACAAAATTAAAATGACTTGGAACATTATCAATAGGGAGGCTGGAAGAGTAATACATAATGACTCTGAATTTACACTGCAAATTAATAATAAAGTTATAAATTCTCAACAAGAGATAGCTAGCGTTTTTGAAGACTTTTTTGCAGATATTCCATCTGCCACAACCAAGTCCTTGATTTCGTCTCCTGCCATTGCTGAATCACTATTAGAAAATCATGTTGATAAATGTAAAGTCAATTTTAATTTTAGCCAGATTAATACAAGTGATATCATAAAAAGTTTTAAAACTATTAATGTTAAAAAAACTCCTGATTTATGGGGAATATCAATTAAGGTTATTAATCATATAATAGACGTAATTGCACCGTTTCTCACTGAAATCTTCAATGAATGTATTAAAACTGGTGTATTTCCGGACCTAATGAAACACAGTAAAGTAATACCTTTATTTAAATCAGGTAGTACATCAGACCCCTCAAATTTTAGGCCTATTTCTGTGCTACCTGCGCTAAGTAAAATTTTTGAAAAAATAATCCTTAACCAACTTCTAACTCATTTTAATAAGAATAACCTGCTTCATAATAAACAATTTGGTTTTACTAGGGGTTGTTCCACTACTGATGCGGGTGTAAATTTAGTTAAAAATATATTTCAGGCATGGGAGAAATCACGTGATGCACTTGGTGTGTTTTGTGATCTATCCAAAGCCTTCGACTGTGTTGATCATGATACATTAGTAAGGAAGTTACACTTTTATGGTATAAGGGACGCTTCGTTAGATCTTATAACCTCTTATTTATCAGGACGGATACAAAAAGTCGATGTTAATGGAAAGCGATCCGGCGGTGTCATGCTTAAAATGGGTGTCCCTCAAGGATCTATCTTGGGTCCCTTCTTGTTCTTAGTTTATATAAATGATTTACCTAGCTTTGTAGAAGCACGTCACGAGATTGTATTGTTTGCAGATGATACATCTTTATTATTTAGACTTAAACGTCAAGAACTTGACTATGACGATGTGAATGATGCCATCTCGCGTGTAGTTCATTGGTTTAGTGTTAACAATTTGTTATTAAATAGTAAGAAAACTAAATGCATAAAATTTACGTTACCAAATGTTAAACAAGTTAAGAGTAATGTTATTATTAGTGGTGAAACATTGGAGCTTGTTGAGTCAACTGTCTTTCTTGGTATAACGGTGGATTCCAAGCTCCAGTGGGGCCCCCATATTACTAGGTTGGCGGGAAGGCTCAGTTCTGCAGCTTACGCGGTTAAAAAGATAAGAACATACACTGATGTGGACACAGCTCGCCTTGTGTATTTTAGTTATTTTCATAGTGTTATGTCTTATGGTATTCTGTTATGGGGCAATGCTGCCGACGTAGAAACAATATTTATTCTGCAGAAAAGAGCTGTTCGTGCAATCTATAATATGAACTCAAGGGAGTCTTTGCGGGACAAATTCAAGGAAATTAAGATTCTAACTTTAGCGTCCCAATACATTTATGAAAATTTAATGTATGTACATAAAAATATTCATGAATTTCCTAAAGTCTCGGATATTCATAATTTTAACACTAGGAACAAACACAAGCTTGCGTTGCCAGCATCTAGATTACATAAAATAAGTAATTCTTTCCAGGGTTTGTCTGTAAAGCTTTATAACAAAATCCCAGTGGCCGTTCAAATATTGCCTATAAATAGGTTTAAGAGAGTTATCAAAGAACGGCTATGCAGTAAAGCATATTATAAACTTAATGATTATATAAATGACTGCACAAAATGGGAATGAGGTGCTCGTCCGGGCCATTTCAATTGATACATTTGTTAAAAACAAAAATATTATAAAACAATATTTAAAAAAAAAGAAAAAAAAAACATATTAAATTAAAAAAAAGACATGCCCGCTGAGTTTCTTGCGCCGGTTCTTCTCAGGACGGAGGCGTAATTTTAGCGAACTGGTGGTAGAACTTTTGATTTTATTTTATTTTTGACTTTCAAAATGTATGTGTCCACATCTAATTTGAAATAAATGATTTGACTTTGACTTTGACTTTGACTAAGATTAAAGTAGCGAGAGGTGAAGGCACATGCAGTTGGTGACGGCTGTTTGGAATATTCACTATTAAACTTTGCAAAGAGACCCAGACCGCTCTAACTAGATTTCTTTTATCATGATGAGTTACGATGTTCTGCTAACATCATTTAAAACTTATAAAAGCGTTGCAATTATTTGTCACGGTAAATATGTCTTGTCAGTTAGAAACGAAGAAATCTCCAAAAATGTATAAACCCTGATAAATACATTAAATCCAATAGAATATAACGAAATTGATAAAACTTAAATCAAAAAAATAAACAAGATTGACCTTGACAGTTGACGTTGACACATCAAATCCAAACAAAGAACGTTCAAAAACATTTTCAGCCGTGTTTTATGATAACGAAATTTTACAAGGAACTTTTTATTTTTGTTGATTGAATTGCAAATAAACGAAATAACGTTGATTTTTATTTAAAGTGATATAATTGGTTATGTTTTGATATAATTTTGTACTAAAAAGTTATATTTAGCATGTTTTCAAAAACCGGTAAAGTTAAAAGTGTAAAGCAAGCCTAAAGCTTGTTGATTTTTGAACGAAACCAGCTGTCATGTGAGAACGAGACAAACTTATGCGGTAGTGTATAGCGCTGTCACTTTTGCACAACAAGCGATTTTTTATGCGACTCAGAGACAAACATCGGTCTATCATTCACTAATAGCTATTCCAATTCCGTTCAACTTTAAACACGTCATGGTACGAAACGAAGCGATTCAGTATAGGTACCTAAACTGAAATGCCTCGCATTTGAATAGTTACTGTAAAGGTGGTGGTAAGGCCCCTGAATGGAGAACAACATTGTCCGTATCCAATGGTAAAGAAACTGTTAGAACTAGCGAAATCAAAATTGAAAACGGTATTTTCCAAGGAGACTCACTCAGTCCGATATGGTTCTGTCTCGCCCTCAATCCGCTCTCTAACCTCCTTAATAACACTGACTATGGATATAAATTAGATACCAACAACTTCATTACACACCTGATGTACATAGATGATATTAAAGTTTTCGCCCAAACTGATAAGCACTTAACAAATCTGATTAAAATTATTACATAATACAGCACCGACATTAATATGGCGTTTGGATTAGATAAATGCAGAAAACTACACATAAACAGAGGTCAATTTGCAAACATCAATTCAACAAACGATGAGTCCATTAACTTCGAACAAATGGAACTTAATGAAACTTACAAATATCTAGGAATTCATCAATCACATATCATAAATCACGTACAAATAAAAAAAGAACTAACCAAAGAATATATCAAGAGACTAAATTTATTATGTAAAATACAACTTCATTCTAAAAATTTATTTAAAGCTATTAATACCTTTGCCATTCCTATTTTAACTTATTCCTTTGGTATTATCAAATGGACTACTACCGACATAAACAGATTAGAGATACAAACTAGAACTACGTTAGCTAAGTACAACTATTTACATCCTAAATCTGCTGTGGAACGGATATCCATAAAAAGAGAAGAAGGAGGTAGAGGTCTCATAGATTTAAATTTACTATGGGAAGGGCAAATACAAAACCTTAGAAATTTCTTTTACTCCAAAGCAACAACTAGTTCTCTCCACTCTACGATAGTAAAATTAGATAAAAACTTCACACCATTAAATCTAACTAACAAAGATGTCCAATACAAAACACCAGAAACTCATACAAAGCAAAAAATGGATAGGTGGCGGTCTAAGGAATTACACGGTCGACATAAACATGATTTAGAACAGTCACATATTGATACAGAAGCCTCAAATAAATGGTTAAAATTTGGTTCACTATTTCCAGAAACTGAAGGCTTTATGATTGCAATACAGTATCAGGTAATAAAAACTAAAAACTATAGAAAATTTATAATCAAAGAAAGAAACAGCCAAAATGACAACTGTAGAAAATGCCACCGTGGATCTGAAACTATTCAGCATATCACTAGTGCGTGCCCTTCATTAGCTCAAACAGATTATACACATAGACACAATCAAATAGCCCACATCATACATCAGAAATTAGCCATCAAACATAATCTTTTACAAGCGAAAGCAACGCCATATAAACCAAAACCAGTGCTGGAGAACCAGAGTCACAAGATATATTTCGACAGAGCAATTTTAACGGACAAAACTGTACACAACAATAGACCAGATATTACACTCATTGATAAAATTAATAAACAAACTTATTTAATAGATATAGCCGTACCCAATACACATAATCTACAGAAAACTATCACCGAGAAAATACACAAATACACCGAATTAAAAGAAGAAATCACGCGACTATGGAATATGAGCCGTGTATATATTGTGCCCCTGGTGATCTCTAGTACTGGCGTTGTCCCAAAGCATTTACAACACTATTTACAACAAATAAAATTAAATAAAAACATTTTTACAACAATGCAAAAAGCTGCAATATTAAATACGTGCAGAATTGTTCGGAAGTTTCTGCAAGATGACACCTCCATCGAAAACACTCCATTAAATGAACTTCACTTGGCCTAGGCCCGTGACTTTCATTAATTTACCGGAACTTTCCTCAAAAGTTTCGAGAAGGTAGTCCTTACTGTAGTAAATAATAATAATAAAGCCATTTATTTCCCTTACATTTACAAAAAAAATAATTAACATTAATGCTATTACATTTATCATTTTTAAATTATCATTTATCAAATTTAAAATTATACAAATTAAAATAAAAATAAAAAAAATAAAATTAATGAATTATATAAATTAATAAATGAATAACTCTCGATGAGTAAAGGCCTCCTAAACCTTGCTCTATTCGTTTCTGTCCTGAGCCCGTGACATCCAGTTTTGACCTGCAACCTGCACTATCTCATCCTGCCATCTCTCTGCGGGTCGTCCTCTTCTTCTCTTCCCATCTGGCCCTGCCCAAGCAGTGACAGACTTAGTCCATCTTGAATCTTGCATTCGTGCAGTATGACCTGCCCACCTCCACTTGAGTTTTTGACAGTATGTTAAGGCATCAATAACTTGTGTTTTTTGTCTTATATAAGTATGTCTTTTTTTATCTTTAAGTTTCAGACCAAGTATACTTCTTTTCATAGCTCTCTGACATGTCTCAAGTTTCCTTTTTGTATATGTGTTAAAAATCCAGGTTTGACTTCCATAAGACAGACATGGTAGGAGACAGGAATCCATAATTTTCTTCTTAAATTTGAGTGGAAAGTCTGCTTTTAAAATTTCTTTGTAACTCCAGTATTTGTTCCAGGTGCGTTTCACTCGTCTGTCCAGTTCATCTGTAACTCTTGATTTTTTGAAAGATATTAGTTTACCTAAATATATGTATTCCTGTACATATTCCAATGGTTGTTGATTCATTTCAATGGTTTTAATGTAGTTGTTTGTCATTATTTTTGTTTTGTCTTTATTCAATTCCAAACCAATACTGTGGCTAACAGTGTTAAGTTCAGTCAGCATTTTTTGGAGTTGAGATGGAGTTTCTGAAAACAAGACTATGTCATCTGCAAATCTTAAATTGCTTAAATATCTTCCTTTGATGTAAATACCCATGTTTGTCTAGACAAGTTTTTTCATTATACTCTGAAGAACAGGTACAAATATTAATGGGGACAAGGGGTCACCTTGGCGGACCCCTCTTTGAATCTGTATTTCTGAGCCTCTTCTATCACTTGACTCCTACTCTTTCTATAGATATCTTTAATGATGTCAATAACTTCTGTTGGTACTCCTGCCTCATACAGAGCTTGCCATATACTTTCATGCGAGATTGAATCAAAAGCCTTGGTATAGTCAATAAACGCCAGATAGAGAGGCCGTCTCTGTTCCTCATATTTCTCTATAACCTGTTCTACTACATGGATGTGATCCATGGTTGAAAAACCTGCTCTAAAGCCAGCCTGTTCCACTGGTTGGTATTTCTCTATCACTGTTGAAATTCGCTGAGCAAGACATGATGCAAATAGTTTATAAACATTTGATTGTAAACTTATTGGTCTGTAGTTGCAGATATTGGCTGGGTCTCCCTTTTTGTATAATAAAATGATGTCAGACTTACCCCAATCCTCAGGTATTTGTTTAGTTATAAGTATTTTGTTAAAAAGTGACAATAGATGTGGTCCTAGTAAAAATCTCCCTATTGATAAGGCTTCATTTGATATTCCATCAGGTCCAGTACTTTTCCCTCCCTTCAAGGATTCCATTCTCTTGGTGATTTCAGTGATGTTGAAATTCTGAAAAGTTAGAGTCTGTCGATTAATTGTTTGTTCTGACTGATGAGCAATGAGGCAGTCCGAGGTTGTATTTTGAGTGGAATATAGATCTTTGTAGAAGTTGGTAGCTGTTTCTATTATTCTTGGTCTTGAGAAAGTTTTTTCTTCAGTGTTTAAAGTTTTTAAGCTTGGTATCCAAGATTTTGCAGATTGCAGTTCTTTAAAGCCCTTTTTTAGGCTTCCTGTTGTCTTGAGATGTTTTTCTATAATGTTAAGACGGTGTTTTTCATAGTCATTCCTGATATGTTTATGAGCATCTTTAAACAGATTTTTAAGTTCAATTTCTTCTTCTTTTGTTTTAGGTTTTTTGTGTTGTAGTTCATTTCTTCTGTTTAGCAGAACTTGTGTTTTTTGTGATATAATGCAATGATTCTTGCTGCCAGGTGTCTTCAGGGATTTCAATGTTGCAATAATTGTATCTTTTAATGTTCCATTGTATCTTTCAACATCTTCACAATCACTGAAATCAAGATTGATCAGGTTTTGCCCTAAATTTCTCAGATAATGTTCTTTGTCTTGTTCTGATTTCAAACAATAATTATTCTCATTGTAGGAAATTCTACTTTTCTTAAACTGTTTTATCATAAATGTACTTCTGACTAATCTGTGATCACTTGGAAAATTTATTTGGCTAATAATCTCAATATTTGTGAAGTTTTTCTTACAATTGGATAGAATATAATCTAATTGACTCTTATTATTTTTTGGAGAAAGCCATGTCCATATTTGATAAGGTTTCTTTTTGAATATGCTATTTATGATAGTAAGTTTGTTTTGACAAGCAAATTGCATCAGTTTTTCACCTCTTTGATTTCTTTTGCCAAAAGTATACTTACCCAATATATTAATTTCTTCTGGCTTTGATTGACCAACACAAGCGTTAAAATCTCCCAGCACTATAACAGTCTTACTCGCTTTTTCTAGGACCTTTTGTAGATCATCATAAAATTTGTTAATATCTGCATCACATGCCTCGCTTGTTGGTGCATATGCCTGAATAATGGATATATTTGTTGAGTTAAACTTTAAATTCAATACAATTACTCGTTCTGACACTGCATTAAAGCTTTCTATGTTATTCCGAAGATGTCTTTTGATGATGAATCCAACACCATAAAGGCCTTTCGTTTCTCCATAGTAGCAAAATATGTGATCATCATCTTCCATTATTTCAAAACCTGTTCTTCTTATCTCAGCAAGTCCAATTATATCAAATTTTATCTTTGAAATTGCTTGCTTAAACTCCAAAAAACGTTCATCAGAAAGTAATGTTCTGACATTGAATGTACATATGTAGAGTGAGTATGGTTGAGGGTTTTGGTCGTTTGTCCCCACGGTGACCGGCCGGATTGAGGAACATCTTTGAGAGGTCGCACCGCAACCGATCACCTTTTTGAAGAAGCGGGAGCTCAATGCTGCCTCTAGATCCTACAAGAAGGTTTTGGCCGCGGCGAAATCGGAGCACGTTACTAGGATTGGCGAGCGACTGAAGAGCTATCCCTCTGGGAGCCGTGCTTTCTGGTCGCTCGCCAAATCTGCAGAGGGCAACTTCTGCAAGCCCGGTCTCCCACCACTGCGTAAGACCGATGACAGTCTGGCCCATAGTGCAAAGGAGAAAGCCGATCTCTTGGTGCATCTCTTTGCCTCAAATTCGACTTTGGACGACGGGGGAGCCACACCGCCTACCATCCCCCGGTGTGATAGTTCCATGCCTGAAATCCGCATTACGCAGCGTGCGGTCAGGCGGGAGCTTAGCTCCCTCGACGTCCACAAGTCTAACGGGCCGGACTGTATCCCCGCAGTGGTTCTGAAGATATGTGCCCCCGAGCTGACTCCTGTAGTAACGCGTCTTTTTCGTCTCTCGTACAACACCTCTAGGGTTCCGTCTTCGTGGAAGTCTGCCCACGTTCACCCTATCCCCAAGAAGGGTGAACGGTCAGATCCATCAAACTATAGGCCTATAGCGATAACTTCCTTGCTCTCCAAGGTCATGGAGCGAATTTTAAACTCCCAACTCCTTGGCTACCTGGAGGATCGTCAGCTGATCAGTGATCGTCAGTATGGCTTTCGCCATGGTCGATCGGCTGGCGACCTCCTAGTATACCTCACCCATCGGTGGTCTGAGGCTTTGGAGAGCAAGGGCGAGGCACATGCGGTTAGCCTCGATGTCGCGAAGACTTTTGATAGGGTCTGGCACAAGGCTCTTCTATCGAAGCTACCATCCTACGGAATCCCCGAGAGACTCTGCAAGTGGGTCGCTAGCTTTTTGGATGGCCGGAGCATCCAGGTCGTGGTTGATGGGTGTACTTCCAATGCCATGACTATTAATGCTGGCGTCCCACAAGGTTCAGTGCTCTCCCCCACGCTTTTTATTCTGCATATCAATGACATGCTGTCTATTGATGGTATGCATTGTTATGCGGATGATAGTACGGGGGATGCGCGCTATACGGGCCACCAGAGTTTCTCTCGGAATCAGGTGCAGGAGAGACGAGCCGAACTTGTGTCTGAAGTGGAGCACTTTCTGGGGCGAGTCTCCAAATGGGGTGAATTGAACCTAGTTCAGTTCAACCCTTCGAAGACACAGGTTTGCGCGTTCACTGCGAAGAAGGGCCAATTTGTCATGGCGCCGAAATTCCAAGGAGTCTCCCTTGAAGTGTCTGAGAGCATTGGGATCCTTGGGGTCAACGTGTCGAGCACTGTCCAGTATCGGAGTCATCTGGAAGGCAAAGCCAAACTTGCCTCTAAGATGCTAGGAGTCATCAACCGAGCGAAGCGGTACTTCACGCCGAGGCAAAGGCTTGTGCTCTACAAGGCACAGGTACGGCCTCGCGTGGAATACTGCTCCCACCTCTGGGCTGGTGCTCCCAAATACCAGCTGCATCCACTTGACTCCGTGCAGGGCAGAGCTGTTCGTATCGTTGACGATCCCAAGCTCACGGACCACCTGGAACCCTTGGGTCTGCGAAGGGACTTCGGGTCTCTTTGCATCTTATACCGGTTGTTCCACGGGGAGTGCTCCGAGGAATTATTTAAGATGATTCCAACATCTCCCTTTTATCATCGTACCACTCGCCGTCGAGGTGGAGTTCATCCCTACTATATGGAACCACCGCGGTCATCCACGGTTCGTTTCAGGAACACTTTTTTGCCACGCACCATCCGGCTATGGAATGAGCTCCCCTCCTCGGTATTCCCTGAGCGCTATGACTTGTCCTTCTTCAAACGAGGCTTGAGGAGGGTCCTTAAAGTTAGGTTGTAGGTAGCGACCCCTCAGTGTTCCCTGACATTGCAGAGGTTCATGAGCGACGGTAACCACTTAAGATCAGGTGGGCCGTTGGCTCGTCTGCCTACAAGGCAATAAAAAAAAAAATAAAAAAAAAAATCCATAATGGACGCTTTATTCGCAGCAATAATCCGAGTGCCTTGATCGTTGACTATTTCATTTATTTTTGATAAGAACGTTGACGCCTCCTGGACTAGGTCGTAATAGTCGCACGTAGAATCATCGTTTAAGTCGAGAGTTCTTATAATATTTTCATCAGAAATAGTTCGCGGTATACGCTTTTCGTTCGAAAATACAAAGGGTGAAGACGTATCTTTATAACTACGCTTATTACTTGCTGAGCGCGGTGTAGTACTAGACTTCTTAAAA
Organism: Trilocha varians; assembly: GCA_030269945.2. NCBI lineage: Eukaryota > Metazoa > Arthropoda > Insecta > Lepidoptera > Bombycidae > Trilocha > Trilocha varians. Next base: position 822,115 of record AP028282.1, read on the forward strand.
GGATCCGGTGGGTCAACATTTTTGCTCGACATTATGCTAACGGTGCGAACCGAGTTCGTAAAACAAAGCTTATACGACGTACTTCGTTCAATAAAAACGCGCTTCGGAATACCCGACACAAAAAAAAATGTTAAAAGACTTACCGAGTGATCGTTGTTTTACAAAAAAATATAGAAAACACAAAAAACAAACCAGAGAAACTCACTAAATCAAAGGTTTATGATAATAATATCCTATTGAAATACTTTTTACCACAAAACAACTGCACTAAACACTATTTATCAATTTTTAAAAACCCGAGCGTAACAAAGTAAACTGTCAGCTGTGCGGCGCGCGGGGGAAAAGACGACGAGTTTCCGAGTTTCCCTACATTTTGATCCTTCGATCCGGCTCGAAGGACCAAAATTTAGGGTGCAGTGTGAGGGTTGTATTAAAATGTTGTTTGTTTTAAAATGTTTAATGTTAAATAGACTTATAATAACTTATTTGTAAAATGTTGATAAATGTTACAAAATGTTAATGAATGCACCCGACTAACGCGGTAATCAAATGTGCACTGATGGTATGTAGAAATGACGTTGTACATTACGCCAGTACCGCTGAGTAAGGTGTTCGGTAGAAATCACCGAACACCACTATTAGACTCAGAACATTGTTCAAATCATATAATTTTGTTAATGTATTCAATGAACCAACAAGAATTACTCAATCAACGGCAACATGTATTAACAATATTGTCACAAACACTAAACCTTTGCAAAAATACATTATTAATAATTTACCTTCTGATCACTGTGGTCAATTTTTGTCTTTTAAAAGTAAATCAGATTATAATAATGTAAAAATACTTGAGTTGGTTCCTATAAATTGTAACCGTATAGAAAAGTTCAGGAGAAATGTATCAACAAAAGTGTGTAATTTGAGCAGCAGCAAGGACCCCAATACCTTGTATAACGATTTTTTTGACTTGATTAATAAAGAATTTAATGATGTATTTGTGCCTAAGTTATTCAAGTTAAAAATAAATATAGAAGCAGGGAAAAACTTGACGACTTGTATTATGAAAAGTCATATAATCATAGTGAATCATTCCAACAGTATGTCCGAAAGTATTCAAAAATATTCAAAAAAGTCTGTGCTGCGGCAAAATCACTACACTTATCTAGGGAAAAAAAATGCACCAGACAAAATTAAAATGACTTGGAACATTATCAATAGGGAGGCTGGAAGAGTAATACATAATGACTCTGAATTTACACTGAAAATTAAAAATAAAAATATAAATTCTCAACAAGAGATAGCTAGTATTTTTGAAGACTTTTTTGCAGATATTCCATCTTCCACAACCAAGTCCTTGATTTCGTCTCCTGCCATCGCTGAATCACTATTAGAAAATCATGTTGATAAATGTAAATACAAGTGATATCATAAAAAGTTTTAAAACTATTAATGTTAAAAAAACTCCTGACTTATGGGGAATATCAATTAAGGTTATTAATCATATAATAGGCGTAATTGCACCATTTCTCACTGAAATCTTCAATGAATGTATTAAAACTGGTGTATTTCCAGACTTAATGAAACACAGTAAAGTAATACCTTTATTTAAATCAGGTAGTACATCAGACCCCTCAAATTTTAGGCCTATTTCTGTGCTACCTGCGCTAAGTAAAATTTTTGAAAAAATAATCCTTAACCAACTTCTAACTCATTTTAATAAGAATAACCTGCTTCATAATAAACAATTTGGTTTTACTAGGGGTTGTTCCACTACTGATGCGGGTGTAAATTTAGTTAAAAATATATTTCAGGCATGGGAGAAATCACGTGATGCACTTGGTGTGTTTTGTGATCTATCCAAAGCCTTCGACTGTGTCTATCATGATACATTAGTAAGGAAGTTACACTTTTATGGTATAAGGGACGCTTCGTTAGATCTTATAACCTCTTATTTATCAGGACGGATACAAAAAGTCGATGTTAATGGAAAGAGATCCGGCGGTGTCATGCTTAAAATGGGTGTCCCTCAAGGATCTATCTTGGGTCCCTTCTTGTTCTTAATTTATATAAACAATTTACCTAGCTTTGTAGAAGCACGTCACGAGATTGTATTGTTTGCAGATGATACATCTTTATTATTTAGACTTAAACGTCAAGAACTTGACTATGACGATGTGAATGATGCCATCTCGCGTGTAGTTCATTGGTTTAGTGTTAACAATTTGTTATTAAATATTAAGAAAACTAAATGCATAAAATTTACGTTACCTAACGTTAAACAAGTTAAGAGTAATGTTATTATTAGTGGTGAAACATTGGAGCTTGTTGAGTCAACTGTCTTTCTTGGTATAACGGTGGATTCCAAGCTCCAGTGGGGCCCCCATATTACTAGGTTGGCGGGAAGGTTCAGTTCTGCAGCTTACGCGGTTAAAAAGATAAGAACATACACTGATGTGGACACAGCTCGCCTTGTGTATTTTAGTTATTTTCATAGTGTTATGTCTTATGGTATTCTGTTATGGGGCAATGCTTTCCTAAAGTCTCGGATGTTCATAATTTTAACACTAGGAACAAACACAAGCTTGCGTTGCCAGCATCTAGATTACATAAAATAAGTAATTCTTTCCAGGGTTTGTCTGTAAAGCTTTATAACAAAATCCCAGTGGCCGTTCAAACATTGCCAGGTTTAAGAGAGTTATCAAAGAACGGCTATGCAGTAAAGCATATTATAAACTTAATGATTATTTAAATGACTGCACAAAATAGGAATGAGGTGCTCGTCCCGGGCCATTTCAATTGATACATTTGTTAAAAACAAAAATATTGTAAAACAATATTTAAAAAAAAAGAGAAAAAAAAAACATATTAAATTAAAAAAAGACATGCCCGCTGAGTTTCTTGCGCCGGTTCTTCTCAGGACGGAGGCGTAATTTTAGCGAACTGGTGGTAAAACTTTTGATTTTAATTTTGACATTCAAAATGTATGTGTGTCCACATCTAATTTGAAATAAATGATTTGACTTTGACTTTGACATTATACCTGATGACTGATCTACTATTTCGCTGTAAAATCTCAGGTTAGCAGGATGTGTATTGTTTACTTCACGGGGTGGATCATACAGCCATTAGTGCGTAGGTGGCGTAATTTAGTGAGGAAGAACTTGCGAAACCATCGAAGTAGGGCAATTCGGGGATTCGTGTGAAGGTAGCAAGTAGCGGTAATAGGTGTTTCGATTGCGAGGGAGCGATCGTCTTTTGAAATGTAAAGATTATGATCGGTTGATTTACTAGATAAGGATTGTTTCTGACCGATGCGCATTACCAATCAAGGGAGTTTGGGTCTGGATTACTCTGGACAAATTTGTTAGCAAGGGAAGGGTGGCAAGGCTTTCTGCCCGTTGCAAAAGTCCTAGAAATCCAAGTAAATGCTTTACCTACAGTATGTCAACGTTGATGTTCAATCAAAGTTCTCCTTGATTAAAGGGTCGGACGGAACTGGCTGTATTTATTTGATGGAGGACGATAACAATTTGCCTGCTTTATTGGTGCTGTTTATGCCGGTGTTGGAGAAATGTGCATTGTTGATGGCAGTGTTATTCACTCCTGTGTTTTTGAGTCAATACTTTTTACAGAAGGTCCGGATATGCTGTTCGTGTAGGGATTGTTTCATGTGATCACCCTGCAAGGGTCGAGAATTTACAAAAGCCTATCGGATGGTGACTGAGATGGAGGATCTGAACCTCTTATAGTGTCGGATGTGGATTGTGAACTGATGAGAGTATGTTGCAGGAAATATTGATAGTGAGAAGAGATGAGAGTCAGATTAATGCTTTTTGTGAAATTAAGATGCTCTTTGAAGTCGTGGTGGCCGAGTGGTCGAAGCGCGTCCTTCCGAACGGGAGGTCGCGGGTTCAAATCCGGCTTGTACCTCTAAATCTTAATATGAAAAAGATTTATGTGCAATTTTTCACAACACCACTGGCTAAAAACGGTGAAGGAAAACATCGTGAGGAAACCTGCATGTCGGAAAAGGATTCTAAAAATCCTTTGAAGATATGTGAAGTCCCCAATCCGCACTAGGCAAGCGTGGTGGACTATGCCTTATCCCTCTTCGGAGGAGACCTGAGCCCAACAGTGGGCAGTAATGGGTTGGTACAGTACAGTTGTAGACGGATGATTGTTGGCGTATCGTTCTTGGCTATATATGATCCTGGAGCAAAATGCGACGGATGCAAGTAGAAGGCCTGGCTGGTGTACTTCTGTAACGCAACTTCTCTAGATGATTACGGCTGGTATCTTGTTTTAGTCGGGGACCCATTGATAGAGCTGTTGTGGCCATTGATGACGAAAGGCATCGGAAAGTAACTGTCCAATTGGCAGGTGCGGAAGCTCGGACTATTAGGATAACTGGAAAATTTTCTTATTGATCAAGGCCTTATGTTTTTTGAAGTTTATGCGAGTATTGTACTTGTATTTGGTGGGTTTTTGCTTAAAAGAGTTATCTGGCAGATTCTCGAAGTGAGGCACGATGGTGAGGATCTTGTGTTGTAAGAGACGTTGTGACCTATTCAAGATATAAGGATAGGTATTGTTTCCCGGAGGTGCGAAGTTTCGTTCGCTTGGAGTGCGGCTGTGTCAGGGCTGGAGCATCTCTATCACATCCACATGATGTGATAGAGGGACCACTTCACTTGGACCCGTCATTAAAGTGTGATTAGAAGAGCTGAACAAATTCGGAGGATTTAAATAAGGAAAGTCGAAAAGTGGGAATGTGATACTGATAAAACAAGGCAATGAACAGAAGGACACAAATGGACAGAATAGAGGAAATAATTTATTTAATGAAATCGGATATTGTTCATTTCGGACAGGTCATCTCTCTAGCGGATTTTGCGAGAAAAGAACTAGGAATACGTGAGTTGGCAACGCTACGAAAAGATACTGGAATCTCAAGATATAGTGAAGAACAAAAACGTTAAAATGAGAAAATGAGAAGTCTTCGAAGGCTGTATTCTTCCATTTCCCTCATCTGAATGTCAAACTCCAAACTTCATCAAATTACACATCAAAAATGTTATCAGGCTTGCAGAATGCTATAACGGTAAAGAAACTTGAAGGGGTGGACTGACATACTATCAGATGATTCAATAAATGAAGCAAACTATATGAACTGGTACACCCGACAGAAGAGGAAAAGAGGTAGGCCTTTTCGATGGTGGGAATACAAAATAATAGGGATATTATAATGAAAAAACGGCTAAAGACAGTTAGGAGTGGAATGAAGGAGGCTTTTGGGCACGTAACGTTTTTATGGTTTACAGCTATGGTGCTACGAGGCTTTAGTATCGAGGAGTAAAATTCAACCATGGCTTTTTGTATGGACACTTAAATACTACTGTAGTGAACACACGCTAGTTGGTTGAATACTGGTTTATTTACGGTCACCCACACAATAATATTACAAAATGTAACGATCACAATTTACCTGCTATAGCTATATACTACATCTCCTTTCTTCTCAGGGAAGATAAAAGAGAACTAACAATTAATAAAATAAAATATAAAGCATAAATCTAATACTACCTATTCAAACAATTAAAAATTAAGTAAAACAAATATAAGAGCAATTTAAAACTAGTCACACTCGTAATACAATTCTTTTAGCATCCGTGCAGTTCTTTCCCTGGACCTTGTAATAGGAACCAAGGCGATGACTCCAGGCTTGAAGAGGCATATAGTGTATCGTTAAAGCTGGTAGGACTGCGAAAGTTGTCAGTTACACTATGCGACAGCACCCGGTTTGCGGGGGCGCCTGCCTGTGGTGTTGAACTATACTGCGAGCTGTGCTTTGCCGTCGATGGTATTTGTCGTCGATGACGAACACTCGACCTATCCGCGAATAACGCCTTGTTACTCTGACAATTATGTAACGGATGTGTTGATGATGTTTTCAAATTATTTCTAGGAACCGCTGCTCGTGACACCAAGTGATTCCTAGTACTCCTAAAGATATTTCCTGCCTCATCTTAAATTATATAAGACCGAGGTTGCTCTGCCTCTGTTACGACTGTGACTGGTTTTCTTACCTTTCCTTCGATTAATGTCGCTTTTTCGCCTGCCGATAATGGTTTTATTGGCTTAGATGACTTATCATACTGTTCTCTAATTCTGTCTTTATTTTCCATTATTTTTCTATAGTTATTTTCATTATTCACATTTTCCTTTAACATTTTTGCAGAGACAGGTAATTTTGTATTTAAACGTCGACCCATGAGAATTTGTGCAGGTGAATCTAATCCATTGCAAGGCGTTGTTCTTAAATTTAATAGTAACATGTAAAAATGTTCTCCAGAATCTACACATTTTTTAAGAACATTTTTAACAGTCTGAACTGTTCTTTCACTCTTACCATTCGACTGAGGGTAGTGTGGAGATGATGTTATATGTCGTACTTCCAAATCTTTCATAAACATGTAAAACTCTCTTGAGCTGTACGCTGGCCCGTTATCTGTAACTAATTCTGCCGGTATACCATGACGAGCGAATTGTTCTTTTAAAAAGTCTATCACGTTTTTCGAATTAATATATTTTAACTGTCCAACTTCTACATAGTTTGAAAAGTAATCTACTAAAATAATGTAATTCTTTTTTTTATATTCAAAAATATCCGAAGCAAGTTTATTCCAGGGAAGGTCAGGTATATCATGCTGTATGAGCGGCTCCCGACGCGGGCGCGGCGCGTACAGCGCACACGAGGCGCACCGCCGTACCTCGCGCTCCACGTCCGAGCACATCCCGGGCCAAAACATAACTTCGCGCGCGCGACGTTTACACTTCTCAATACCTAAATGACCCTCATGAACCCGCTTCAACATATCATTTCGTAATGTACTTGGTATGAAAATTCGGTCACCCTTAAAAATAATACCACCAATGTTGTGTAATTCTTCACGATATGGCCAGAAAACTTTGATTTTTTCGTTAATATCGCGCCTATTCCTTGGCCACCCTTTATCAATATAGTTTATTAATAGCCGACAGTCCCTATCCGCTTCAGTTTCTTTCTGAACAGTTATTAACTTTTCGTTACTGTATGGCACATTCTCTATCATAAAACACGTTTGCACATCGATTTCTGAGGAAATTAAATCATTCATTTTCTCATTTAATGGAGCTGGAGACAAAAAATCCGCTATATACATATTTTTGCCCGCGCGGCGTATAAACCACTTTAAAATCGAAACCTTGTACTTTCATCATCATTCTTTGTAATCGCGCTGGAACAGAAACTTATGGTTTACTGAATAATGCTTCAAGAGGTTTGTGGTCGGTATAGATGGTAACATCAGACCTACCGTAAATGTATTGTCTGAATCGCTCGACTCCATACACAATAGCTAACATCTCTTTCTCGATGTGCGCATACCTCGTCTGTGCGTCAGTGAGTGTGAGTGACGCGAACTCGACCGGGCGCCCGTCCTGCAGCAGCACGGCACCTAGCGCCACGCTCGACGCGTCCACGCACACTACTATCGGTGTAGTCTCACTGTACAACGCAAGTACGGGTGCTCGACTCAACTTCAACTTTAATTTATCTACGGCCTCCGAGTGGTGTAGCTCCCATAACCACTCTGTATCTTTCTTTAGTAAGACTCGTAAAACATTGACACTATCAGAATAATTTTGGATAAATTTTGCTAAATAGTTAACCATACCTAGAAATCTTTCTAGACCTTTCCTATCGGATGGATAAGGCATTTCTAAAATAGCTTTTACCTTTGATTGATCGGGACACATGCCATCAGAATTAAATTTATGGCCTAAGTAAATAATTTCGGATACTCCAAGTTTGCATTTTTCGCGGTTGAACTTTATACCTATTTCTCTAGCTCGCTGTAAGAGGCATTCTAATCTTTTGTCGTGTTGTTCTTTTGTACTACCCCAAACTATGACGTCATAAATGAAAGATTCCACGCCTTCTAAATCTTCTAAATGTTGTCTAAGTTTAGCGTGGAATACCTCGGGAGCACAGCTTACGCCATACGGGAGGCGTAAAAATTAGAACCGGCCAAATGGAGTACCAAAAGTTCATAAATCTGCACTAGCATCGTCTATTTGTACCATCCAGAAACCACAGCGCGCGTCAAGCACGCTAAACACAGTCGCGCCGCGCAACCTCGCTGCCAGCTCGGTCACTGTCGGTAGTGTATACTGTGCGCGACGCACCGCGCGGTTCAAGCTAATACAATATTTTTGCCTTGATATTTTACAATTTCAATCCACTCCTTTGACAATTTACATACTTTGTCTTTTTTCGAGATTGTACCGACATACAAAATTTCATTGCTGTCACTTTCAACTTCGGAATCTACATTTAATTCTAATACATTACGCACTATTTGTGTACACATTCGTGAAAAATGACCTCTTTCATTACACTCGTAACACTCGGCATTATATGCCGGACACTGTTCACTTCCCGCACATCGGTAGCTACCGCACTGACGACACGCGATGCGAGCCCGCCTGACCCCGCCAGCGCCTCGCGCGCTGCCTCTGCCGGCCGCGCCGCCGACACCGCCGCCTCCTGGCGTCCTGGTACCGCGCCGTCCGCGTCGTCCGCCGCTCCATCCGCGTTCATAGTAACGGTTCTGGACTGCAGATACGTGAATGCATTCTAAGCCTCCGTCGATGAATTTACTCTCCTCTTTGGAGATCTCGGCCGCCTGACACAGTTGCAACGCTTTTGTCAGCGTTAAATCATCCGTACGGAGTAATCGGTCCCTCACCGTATTGTTTTTTATGCCGCACACTATTCGGTCCCGCAACAAACTTTCCTGAAGTTCACCAAATTCGCACTGTTGGCCCAATACTCGTAACGCGGTTATGTATTGTTCTATATTTTCGCCTTCTTCTTGGTTACGAGTAAAAAACTTAAAGCGCCTCACGATTATGTTCGGTTTCGCTCCAAAATAATCGTCAAATTTTTTAAGGACACAATTGATGTCATCTTCACTCTCACCGTCACCAAACGTGAAAGTAGTGAAAACTTCGTAACCTGCGGGTCCGATGAGATTCACCAACAAACTAGCCTGCACTTCTTTAGGCTCTTTGCTCACTCCAGACGCTTTAACGAACACTTCGAAAAGTTTCCGCCACCGACGCCATGACTCCGAGCGTTCGACCGGACCACCGTTGAGTGATAATTCGACTGGAGGACGCGCGTGTTCCATTATTAAACAAAATAATGTTTAGATCTGTGTTTTGATCAATGTATCACTAATTAGTTACGAATTAACTGAATTTATTATAGTAAAACGATACACCGCTGTCACCATGTAGTGAACACACGCTAGTTGGTTAAATACTGGTTTATTTACGGTCACCCACACAATAATATTACAAAATGTAACGATCACAATTTACCTGCTATAGCTATATACTACAACTACGTTGCTTGATTTTTAGTTGGTTGTTTTGGTCTCCTTTTATTATTATTTTTTCTGTCATCTTTTAGTAATGGTTACAATTAATCAGATTTACAGAGAGTTAAACAAGCGCGAGGACTCTCTTAGTTACAGGATGGCCGAGCTGTTAGGTGACTTTTCTCTAATTCCATTTAATTGTTTGTAGAAGCGGGTATTACGTCGATTTAAAGGAAAGACTTCCGGTTGTGATGAATCATTTTATAAGAGTGTTGTTAGATTCTTTTACTTTTATTTTATCTTCACTCTCGTTCCGTTCTTTCAATAGCTGATCAAAAAGTTCTTTTGAGGATTTGAGATCCAATAGGGTTACCTTAAGTTTGTCTTCCAAATCCTTTGTTCTCCGAGTCATCATTTTAAATTTGTGAACGTCATTATTTTTTTCTGAACACGGAGTTCAAGCAATATTAGCATTTATGTACTCCGGTTAACCGTGAAAATCGTATGCATAGGCGACCGCATTTTGTAAACAACCGTCAGCTGATCGTTCAGCGTAACTTGTTTTGATTATTACATTGTTTAAATGCACTTCACTGGTTTATTTCTCGTTTAATTATGAGAAACAACGATTTTTTCTTCTACTTGTATTAAATACAACTTTGTTAAACGTTATTAATACTGTGAAAAAAAAAAAATTAAAATAGAGAACTACAAAAGTGACATGAACCGGACGAACGTACGTGCGTGTGTGTTAAAATTATTCCAATACCTTATCTATACATATAATAAAATCGTAGAAATAAAAAATAAAATTAATATCCATTGTGTTTAGTTTTTTGGGTATTAATGTAAATAAATAAAACACAAATATCTTATTATATTATGTTTTAATTATATTTAATACAACTTTAAAAAAATAACTACAAACATCAACATTTTTGGAACGAAGTTCCTTATCGCGCGTTATTGAGAGGGGGCTTTTTTTTTTTTTTTTGTTGACGGGAGGAAATCGCCGGACTTCCACTCGCCCCGCGAGTGGGATATGTGGGGGTTGAACCGCACTAAAACCTCCCGCCAATCGCACTCGACGTCCGATTAGTAGGGGTGACAGGACGCGTTCGCGATCGACGCTCACGTATCGCCCCGTCTCCCCCGGACGCCGAACCGGCAGCCGTCGCGAACGGCGACTACCTGGGATTTATTGAGCGCCACCGCGAGGCCCAATCTTCTAATACGGCCAACGACGAGGGCCACCCCCGCTGTGGCGAGACGGGTAGCCTCCCTGAAGTCTTGCCCCCGGGCCATGACCAACGTGTCATCAGCGTAACAAATAACGCTCAGGCCCGGGAGCAGGGCGCCTCTCAGCACCCAGTCGTACCCGACATTCCAAAGGACCGACCCCTGAGGAACCCCGCATACGACCGGAAACCGGTAAACGGTTCCATCGTGCCCGGTGCATACTACCGACCTGGCCTCCAAGTAGGAGCCGACCAGCCGGCGGAGGTAGGGGGGAACTCCATGCCTCTCGAGTGCCCCCCCTATCACGGACCAGGGCAAGGTGTTGAATGCATTGGCGATGTCGAGCGACACCGCCAAAGCCACCCCGCCCTGTGATATGGCTTCATTTGAGAGGTTCCGCACGCGAAGGATCGCGTCCACGGTTGAGCGGCCCTCTCTGAAGCCGTACTGCTCCGCCGACAGGTCGGGTCCCACCCCGACCAGGTGCTGGACGATGCGGGCAGCCAGAATGCGTTCCAGCAATTTGCCCACCTCGTCCAGCAGCACGATAGGACGGTAACCGGCGGCTGTATCCGCCGGGCGCCCCTCCTTCCGAAGAAGGACGAGTCTACCCTCCCGCCACAGCGAGGGAAACCGTCCCGACTCGAGGCAAGAGTCGTAAAGCCTCAAGAGTCGGTCCCCTAGGGCATTGATGGCCAAGGCCAGGACCCGACCATGGATGCCGTCCGGTCCGGGTGACGTGTCTTTGGCACTCATCGACGGCCACGGGAGACTACGGCCACGCGGAGCTCCTCCCCGGTGATGTGGGGCACTTCAGCAGGTGCCTCGCCGCCGGTGACATCCGGCGGCTCACCCATAGCAGGCAGGATAAATCCCTCCGGCGGGAACAGAGTAGAAACAATGTCCCGCAGCTGCTGAAGCGGTAGACGCTCGGTTATGGGGGGCGCCCATGGGCGCAACTTGCCGCGCACCAACTTGTATGGGCGCCCCCAAGGATCTTCCTCGAGCGGCTCCAAAAGGCGCTCCGTGCTGCTCCTTGGCCATCTTGATGGCCAGCCGCATGGCTCCCCTCGCCTCTTTGTACAAGCCATGCAGCCGGGCCTCCTCCTCCGCGAAGGCAACGGGATCGTTGCGACGCGGAAGGCGGCGACGGCGGTGTCGAGCGCACTGGCGCCTCGCCCGGACGCATACAGTTCTGAGCTGCGCTATCTCGGGCGACCACCAGTACGTCGACTTCGTGGGAGACCAAGGGCTGACCCGTCGCTAATGCGACGCATCGCGTCCCGGAACCAGAGCGCCTCGGCCTCCACGTCCACAGGGTGTGGACGCATGGGCGTCCACGCCGCCACCGTAGAGGCTTCCATCAAGAGCTCCTTATTCAGGAGCTTCAATGCCCATCTGGGGAATGACCGGGGCGCACTCCCGCGGGCGTCCGCAGCCTGCGTGGGGGCGGAAAGTTCAAACCGAATGTATCGGTGATCCGACAATGATTCCGCCCCCACCAACACTCTCCAGCCACGGATGCGATCCGCCATGGCAGAGCTCGCGAACGTAACGTCCTCGATGGACTCGCCCTGCCATCGCACGCAAGTCGCGACCGAACCCCTGTTGAGTACACAGAGGCCGGTCGCGACCGCCCACTCCTCCAGCAGCCTACCGCGAGCTGTAGAGCGGGGGGAGCCCCAAGCGACAGATTTCGCATTGAGGTCCCCCGCAAGTATCACTGGACGGGGGGCGAAGCGGTGAGTAATCGCCTCGAGCCCGTCCAGGAACTGCTCAAACTCGACAATAGGCCGGCTCAGAGAGAAATATGCCCCGATCACGACGGTATCTAACATCGATACCGCGACGAACCCAGAACCCTTGGCCACCATTACCAAGGGCGGGATCGCCGCGGCCCTTCTGACATGTATGGCCGCCAAGCCGCAGTCGTCCCCGAACCAACAATCGTCGGCTGGGGGATCGAAGTACGGCTCGGCGACCACGGCAACATCAATTGACCACTCCGCCATGCTCTGGAGCAACATGTCCTGAGCCCTGGCGGAGAGGTTCAAGTTACCTTGGAGGAGGCGAAGGGTGTGGTCCATTAGGATCGAACCACCTCCATCGCCTCCTCCCTTCCTCCATCGCCCCCGCTATCGGGCGCCTGAGACGCCACAGCGGGGGCCGAAACGCCGGCCGGTGCTCCTCCGGCCGACTTCTTATTTAGGCGCCGCTTTTGTTTGCGGCGCCTGTTCCGCTCCGTGTTGGAGCCGGACGGGGAGAAAGCTTTGCCCCCCGCCCGGTGATCAGCCTTGCGCCCGGCCGCCGCGCACAAAGCGCAGTGCGGTGCGGCCGAGCACATGGCCGCCTTGTGTCCAGGTTGACCGCAGCGGAAGCAGAGTTCCCTGCGGTCAACCGTACTCGTACACCTGGCGATGCTGTGCCCAGTGCCGAAGCACTGGAGGCACCGCCAGGCGCGCGACTCCAGCAGGCGCACGTGGGCCGCAATCCAGCCCACGCGCAACCTGCCAGGGTGATTTGCCGGTCTGCCCGGCGGGGGAGTGGCCAGGGAGATGGCCGTCTCTATAGGGCATCGCGCCCACACCGAGCGTTCTCCGGGGCGCATCCGCCCCGGGCCGCGATAGCCGCCGCCACCTCCTCCTTGGTGGCGCAGTCGTCCAGGCCGGTGATCCTGATCTCCGCCATTTTCACTGGCCTGTGGACACGCACCACCTCTTCCGGCCAGACCGCCCGGAGGCCCGTCATCAGACGGTCCGCGATGCCGGAGCTTTCGGCACCGGGACACTCCAATAGACGAGCCCCGTTGGCGGTTGTGCGGAAGCGGAGGCCCTCCCCCGCTCCGATCTCCTCCAGATCGATAGCCGCGCGCGCCTGGGTCATGACATTAGGGTATGTCATGCCCTTGGCTTCGCCGGCTGGCAGTAGCGTCACCACTACTGCCGCCGACTTCGGCGCGCGCGGCCCCTTCTTCTTCTTCCCCTTCTTGTTCTTGGCGGCCGGTGCTCGACCCTGCTGGGGAGCAACCACGGCCGCCGCGGTCATAGTCCGGTTGTTGGGGGTGGCAGGTGCTCGACCCTGCTGGGGAGCTTCTGCCACCGCCCGCGTCGTAGTCCGGTTGGTGGGGGTGGCAGGCGCTCTACCCTTCTGGGGAGCCTGGCTGCCACCGCCCGCGTCTTAGCTTGTTGAGAGGGGGCCGCTGCCCCCTCGGATGGTGAGGCCTCCGCCGCCATCGAAGGGGCCACGACCTTGGCCCTCTTGTTGCCCCGCCGCACTACCTCCGTCCAGCCGTCGTCCATATTGGACGGCGCTGGTGGCAGCGGGCGGGGCTTTGGTGCTGGGGTGACCACCGCTCCAGCACCGCGTCCTCTCCGGGTTGGCCCCGCAGGGGCCTGCCGGGCCGACTGACGGGTGGTGGGACGCGACGGGGTGACGGGAGGTGGCGCCGCTAACGCAGCGCTACGCAGAGCAGCGAGTTCCGCCCTGAGTTCGCCAATCTCCCTGCCGAACTCTCCCATCAGCTCTCGTCTGATGCGTCCCTCCACCTCGGTAGTCTCCCGAATCTCCGCCCTTGAGCGGGGCGAAGGATGGCGCCTGGGCCTTGCCTCAGGAGGCGAAGCCGGCTGTTTGTCGTTGGTTGGGGCGGGAGGGGTCTGATGCGCCGCTGCATCCCCCGGGCTAGGGCCCGGTGTAGGCGTGCGCCGCTCCCTCCGCAGCGAGCGCGATGTCCCCTTCCGCTCCAACGCCGCCAGCCTCACCTTAAGGGCGGCGACTTCTTCTTTTTGCTGAGCGGCCTCCTTTCGGAACCGCTCAGCTTCGGCTTCTAATGCCGTGGCTCGGCTGATGATCGCCGAGACCACGGGCATTAGTATTAGTTTTTTGGCAGAGACTGCGATTCCTCGCAGCCTCTGGGCCCGGGCATCGATAGCTTCGCCACTCGCAGGCCCGGCTACCTGCGAGCGCCTTCCAGGAGTCCTCACCGTCGTAGGGGCCTGGTTACCCACCCCTACGCGGGCTTCGGTCGCATACTTCGCGCTCGCGGGCCCGGATACCCGCGAGCGCCGGGTGCCTGGGGCCGGATCGTCCGGCAAGGCTCTCTCGTTATTGGACATTTTCATAAGGTTACGGTTTTCCTTTGGGTGATTACGCACACCACTTACCCAAGGTGGTGCGGTCGCACTTTCTGGGGGGGATTTAGTCCCCCAAGGCTCGCGATCGCCTGGGTGCAGGTTATACGCCGCCTGCGGTTCGGCGTCCTCCTCCGGTGGCCCACTAGCCACCCTCCTCGTCCCCGAGGGCACCGCTTGCTTAACAAGCGGTGTGGGGAGAGGAGCTCCGTGTGGTCCTCTTGGTCGCGGCACCCTCTTGACAACTAAACACCTTGCGGGGTGCGAGGGTGCACGCTCCAGCCCACCGCCACGACAAGGCGGGACCAGCGGGTGGGAGTGGAACAACCCCTAGTAAAACCAAATTGTTTATTATGAAGCAGGTTATTCTTATTAAAGTGAGTTAGAAGTTGATTAAGGATTATTTTTTCAAAAAATTTACTTAGCGCAGGTAGCACAGAAATAGGCCTAAAATTTGAGGGGTCTGATGAACAACCTGATTTAAATAAAGGTATTACTTTACTGTGTTTCATTAGGTCCGGAAATACACCAGTTTTAATACATTCATTGAAGATTTCAATGAGAAACGGTGCAATTACGTCTATTATATGATTAATAACCTTAATTGATATTCCCCATAAGTCAGGAGTTTTTTTAACATTTTAATAGTTTTAAAGCTTTTTATTATATCACTTGTATTAATCTGGCTAAAATTAAAATTGACTTTACATTTATCAACGTGATTTTCTAATAGTGATTCAGCAATGGCAGGAGACGAAATCAAGGACTTGGTTGTGGAAGATGGAATATCTGCAAAAAAGTCTTCAAAAATGCTAGCTATCTCTTGTTGAGAATTTATAACTTTATTATTAATTTGCAGTGTAAATTCAGAGTCATTATGTATTACTCTTCCAGCCTCCCTATTGATAATGTTCCAAGTCATTTTAATTTTGTCCGGTGCATTTTTTATTTGCCTAGATAAGTGTAGTAATTTTGCCGCAGCACAGACTTTTTTGAATATTTTTGAATACTTTCGGACATACTGTTGGAATGATTCACTATGATTATATGACTTTTCATAATACAAGTCGTAAAGTCTTTCCCTGCTTCTATAAATTCCAATAGTAGCCCATTCACAAAAACTCTTTTTATTTTTTAACTTGAATAACTTAGGCACAAAAACATCATTAAATTCTTTATTAACCAAGTCAAAAAAATCGTTATGCAAGGTTTGGGGTCCTTGCTGCTGCTCAAATTACACACTTTTGTTGATACATTTCTCCTGAACTTTTCTATACGGTTACAATTTATAGGAACAAACTCAAGTATTTTTACATTATTATAATCTGATTTACTTTTAAAAGATAAAAATTGACCACAGTGATCAGAAGGTAAATTATTAATAATGTATTTTTGCAAAGGTTTAGTGTTTGTGAAAATATTGTCAATACATGTTGCCGTTGATTGAGTAATTCTTGTTGGTTCATTGAATACATTAACAAAATTATATGATTTGAACAATGTTCTGAGTCTAATAGTGGTGTTACTATTTTCTAATAAGTTGATATTGAAATCACCACAGATAAAAATAGGTTTATTAGATTCAGAAAGTCTTATTAAAACATTCTCCATTATTTCTTCAAATATAATGAATTTGGGGCTCTGTAAAGACTTACCACAATGAAGCTCTCTAGTTCTACGGACGCAATTTCAATAGTCCTTTCCACCGAGAGTTCCACTATATCCTTACGAACTTTACTTTTGAAACTTTTATTTACAAGGATTAGTGAACCTCCATGAATCGCTATCTCTCTGCAAAAAGAACTTAACATTTGATGATCCTTAAAATTAAACATCAATTGTGAACTTTTAAGCCAGTGCTCAGTCACACATAAAATGTCAACATTGTGAGACTGTAAGAATAATTCTACAATTAGTTCTTTACCCAACATTCCTTGTAAGTTTTGATGTACTATATTAATAACATTATTTTTACCATTTTGTGTTGGGTTTTTATCAATTATTTTATTACTTTTATTGTACAATGTCATATTTGTTTTCTGCTCAATAAAAGCAGTAGGTATTCTAGCTAATTTCAACATAGCTAATTGTAAACAATAATGTAGCGAATGTGCTACTTGTCTAAAGTCAGATTTAATTAATTTATACATGTCATATTTTATTGTTATCAAATATCTATTTTTAACAAATTTATTAACATCAATTAGTTTAAATTGTATGTTTATAGATGTTAAAATTTATTTATTTATTAATTTATTATTAGGTCCATCAACAGGATTTACATGTTAACAAGCAAATTCACTGACATTTTAAAACAATACATTACATGCAATCTTAATTACAGACGAACACAACGTGGTAGGAAACATAGTAGGTACACAAATCACATAGAATAACATTTAACAAAACATAAAATAATCATTACAAGTTAAATTTCATTTACAAATTTAAAAATAAAAACAAACAAATTAAAATAAACTAAAATTACACAAGCAGACAAAAATGAAACTTATTATTAAACTTATGATAAAAATGAGAATAAATTACAAAATAGATTAAAATAGAAAAAAAAACAAATTGATGATTTCAAGTTTCGCCGAATAAACTTGGACTTGAATAGTGAAGGTCTATCATGGAACAGATCAATAGTAGCATCCCTATTAACAAGCTCACTCAAAAGTCTACAAAGTCTGGGAATGATCGAGTGGTGACCCAAGTTAGTTCTATACATCCTGTGGGCAAGCAGAGGCGGTGGACGACGTGGCAAGCGGGTAGGAACTCTAAGTACTAATTGATTTAGGAATAAGGGATTATCAATTTCATTATTTAGATGTTTATACAAAAATATAATGTCGTGAATTTTACGTCTGTCAGATAGGCTCATTAGATTGTGTGCTTTTAGGCGATCAGAGTATGGTGCATGACTAGCCGTTCCGTAGGAAATGAACTTTGTGAACCTTCTCTGTATGCTCTCAATACGGTCTTTATATTTTTGGTAATAAGGATTCCACACTACAGAACAATACTCAAGTTTGCTCCTGACCAAAGTGATGAAGAGTAACCGCCTCGTGCTGTCTTGCTTGAAATCTTTGGCTTGTCTGAAAACAAATCCCAGCATGCGCCTTGCAGACTTGCACATACTATCTATGTGATGGGAGAATTGCAATTTCGTATCCAAAATAACACCCAGATCACGAATAGTGTCACAAGTGCGCAACATTGATCCATTCACATTGTACTTTGGGCATGCATTAATGCTGGAATAATTACGCGTAAATGTAATGAATGAACATTTATCTGCGTTCAAAATCATTCTGTTACGAGTACACCAGTCGTATAGCCTATCGATGTCATCTTGAAGAGCCATAGTATCCTGAACACAACGTATTTCCCTACAAATTTTGAGATCATCTGCAAATATATAATAGTTCGAGTTCAAGAAGCACTCTGTGATGTCGTTGATGTAAACATTAAAAAGGAGAGGTCCTAGAATAGACCCTTGTGGGAAAATACTATTATTATTGTCAAACATATTATATAAACAGTTATTGATGTTAAATCTTATTTTATTTTCTGCTGGCAAACTGTTAATATATGGAAAAGTAAACATAATAGTATTTTTTATATTTAACAAAGTGATTCTTTCAATATAGTTTACTACATATTTGTTTTTGACTTAAACCATCTCTCTTCCCTATCATAATAACTAGGATTGTTTTTTCACAATGACTTGTGTTCAGGATCTTGTCGAATATTAATACAGAGTTAACACCTGGCATACAATGATTTATCACGGTCTGTCCCAAACACAAGTCATGTAAGGCTACACCCATATCTTTTCCGAACTCATCACTGTATATTTTTATTACATATTTAGTAGTAGAGGAAGCGGATGGCTTTGCAGTGATCAGAGGTATGGGGGCAGTCACCGATACTGACTTCATAATATCATCATTACCATGGTTATTTTGTTTTATCCCATAGGGATTCGATGTAACACTTTGAGCATGTGGTAACACTGGAAAACCTGATGCAGAGCATTTGCAATCAGCATACTGCATTGTCAACGATTCAAAGCGCTGTCGATTAAAATCACAAGCACCAATCAAGCCATCCATTGCCAAGACATGCTCACTTATATCCCTCTGTGCTAATTCATAATTTAATGTTATTTTTTCTAAACTTAACTTTAAAGTGTTTATCTGATTCGTTAAATATTCTATCTCTTCATTGTGCTTCTGATGAACTTCTTCACTATCTTTAGTCATTGAGGCTAGCTTATGCGACAATGAACTTCTTTGTTTACAGATAGATTTAATGTGGCTCTCAGACTTGTAGTTCCTTAACTTTTGTTGTGTCTTATGTATTAATTTGGGGGCGGCGTGACGGAAAAGTGTGCCGAGAGCGTTACGCGTCGCGCCGTCCCACAAAAACCCCGTGCTGGGTTCTGGCCTCAGCCGGGGTTCGGACGCTGAGTGTGAGCGGTTGGAGGTTTTAGTGAGGTTGAACTCCCACATACCCGCCCCGCGGGCGGGGATCCGGTGATTTCCTCCAACTGAAAAAAAAATATATATTAATTTATTAACTTTTACATATTTTTTAAGCTTATTCTTGCTAAATACTAACTGAGAGTGAGCTGTAGCATCTGCATCACTACCAGTCAGATCAATTGTAGTTATGTCAAGGTTAAAGGCAGTTGTTGCAGGTACCAAAGCCGGTTCACTCTCAATCAGTTCCGAGTACAATGTTTGTGTGTGCCGAGCCTCAAGATCAGATATCTCTGACCGCAGGTCAGAGACACAATCCTCAGCCTCAGCCAATAGTCCGGTCAATTTAGACATCCAAGGTTACAATAATTCGCACTTGGCTGAATTTTGGTAGGATTGTTCAATACACTATTATAAAGGAAATGTGAAAAGTCCTCATCGATCCGGCACGTGCAAAAAAAGTTACTCGGGGTCAAAGGTCCCAAAAACGGGTTTTTCGCGATTTTCAGCAAAATGGTAAGTTTTATCATAAAATGAGCTCAGACAAAAAGTGTAGATCAGATAATTATTTATAAAAAATGTCTAAATACTAGGGGTGTGCGAATAACTCGAAAAGTTTCGAATAATCCGAAATTTCGAATAGCCACAGGAACTCCGTCAATAAGCAAGATAACCTCATCGTGTAAACCATTATCTTTGGTACAGTCAGCACAGAAAGGTACTTTCGGGTATTTGCCCACCTCTCACTCCCACCACTGTAACTCCTGTGTAGCCAGGATCTACAGCGGCGACCATCGTAATGACTCTGAGCAGTGAAGCCCAGGAAAACCCGAGGGAAAGCTAACTTGTCTTGGACCCCGCAACGAATTTAATCAGAAGATGATAGAAGAAGTAGGAAAACATGAGTTTCGACTTCCCTTCTCGCAAAAGCGGGAGACAATAAAATAAGATTGAAAAAGCATTACGCCAGAATTGAGAAAAGCACCACGGACATTGATTTTATTAAATTTATTGGACCTATGCGGTGAGCTGTTATACTATTTAGGATGCCAATAATAGTTATGGCAAAAACGTTTGAATGCACGGAAATTTGCGCTGGATGCTACAAGATCTGTGTAATAAACGACTCTAGACGATACTTGTAAGGAATCTAACATAGTAACGCGTTCCATATGCCATAGATTGCACTCCCAGAGGATGTGATGGGCTGTCTGTTCATACTTTTGTTGAACAGTCGCAAAGCGATGAATCTACTAATTTAAAAGAAAATAACTTTTGTTTAAAATTTCCATGTCCCGTTAAGAACTGCGAAACGCAATGATCTATTTCGATCCATTTCATTTTTAACCTTTCACGGATACAAGGAAAGAATTTATAGAGATGACGGCCCTTAATTGAGCTATCCCAGCGTGTTTGCCATTCCGTTATTAAATCGTTGCAAACGTCATCGAGTGAATTATATGATCGTTGTATTTTCACACGTTGTCTTATCTGTAAGTGATATTCGTTGTCATCGCTAATATTATCGGATCGTCAGGAGGTTTATCACCGCTTTTTGGTATTAATTTTATAAAACCTTTACGCCAAATTTAAGGAAAAACTCCTTCGTGTATGCAGCGTTGATATACATACAGGATAGAACTAGATGACATTTTACACGCTTCTTTTATCATTTTATTTGATATTTTATCTTGGCCTGATGCTTTATTTATGGATAATGATTTAATAACTTCAGTGAATTCAAAAAGGTTAGGTAAATCCGAGTCGCTAGTAACCGGTAGTTCCGTCACACGTTGTCTAATCTGTAAGTGATATTCGTTGTCATCGCTAATATTATCGTCCGGAAGAAGAACATTTAACAAAGTTTCCGTTGTCTCTTCTATACCCGTTGTGTGTGTATCGTTTATTTTTATGTTAGAAAAGTAAGCCATTGTTACAGGTTTATTAGCTTTAAATTCATGATAGAAGGGAGACCAAGGATCCTCTCGTTCTAGATTATTTACTATTTGACGGAGTAAGTTCGATTGTGCTTGAATAACCGCAGCTCGATAACGGGACCTGGCACATCTTAGTGTTAAGCGCATCCTCCATTCGTTCATCAAAGATAGCAGACTTTTTTAACTTATTTACTTTACGTCTAGCGCGACGAAATTTTTGGCGTAAATCTACTAGTAAACCAGACCACCAATCACATCTGCAAGCCCTGTGAGTCGCAGATCGGCCCAAAGCAACATCAGCACAGTGCATGAACGTGTCATTCATAAGTTCTGCACATTCTGAAGCTGAGATATTATCGCGAACAAATTCTTTACTGTGAGCAGCAAATAAAGATGTAAAATACTGCCAATCAGCTTTTCTGGTGTTGTATGTATACTCGTAACTACTCGCGGACAGATCGTGTTTCATACCAGCAGCAAACTCGTATATAATCAAACGGTGGTCGCTACAAGACGCGTCCGGGAGAACGCGCTATTCGTTTAAAAGTAGGTCTGCACTTGATAGTGTGACGTCAATAAAAGATTCGCCCATTGGGCCACAAAAAGTTGGTGGTGCGTCGGGGGTATTGTGTCCCCCGCGAGTATCACTGGACGGGGGGCGAGGCGGTGAGTAATCGCCTCGAGCCCGTCCAGGAACTGCTCAAACTCGACGGTAGGCCGGTTTGGAGAGAAATACGCCCCGATCACGACGGTGTCCCAAATCGATACCGCGACGAACCCAGAACCCTTAGCCACCATTACCAAGGGCGGGACCGCCGCGGCTCTCCTAACATGTATGGCCGCCAAGCCGCAATAGTCCCCAAACCAACAATCGTCGGCTGGGGGAACGAAGTACGGCTCGGTGACCACGGCCACGTCAATTGACCACTCCGCCATGCTCTGGAGCAACATATTGTCCTGAGCCCTGACGGAGCGGTTCAAGTTACCTTGGAGGAGGCGAAGGGTGTGGTCCATTAAAGTCGAACCACATCCATCGCCTCCCCCCTTGCTCCATCGCCCCCGCTATCGGGCGCCTGTGACGCCACAGCGGGGGCCGAAACGCCGGCCGGTGCTCCTCCGGCCGACTTCTTCTTTAGGCGCCGCTTCGTGTTTGTGTGCGGTGGTGTTTCGCTCCGTGTTGGAGCCGGACGGGGAGCAAGCTTTGCCCCCCGTCCGGTGATCAGCCTTGCGCCCGGCCGCCGCGCACAGAGCACAGTGCGGTGCAGCCGAGCACATGGCCGCCTTGTGTCCAGGTTGACCGCAGCGGAAGCAAAGTTCCCTGCGGTCAACCGTACTCGTGCACCTGGCGATGCTGTGTCCAGTGCCGAAGCACCGGAGGAACCGCCAGGCGCGCGACTCCAGCAGGCGCACATGGGCCGCAATCCAGCCCACGCGCAACCTGCCAGGGTGTCCAGCCGGTCTGCCTGGCGGGGGAGTGGCCTAGGAGGTGGCCGTCTCTACAGGGCATCGCGCCCACGCCGATCTGGCCCCGGAGTAGCCGGTGCGAAGCTCGCCCACGACGATGTTCTCCGGGGCACATCCGCCCTGGGCAGCGATAGCCGCTGCCACCTCCTCTTTGGTGGCGCAGTCGTCCAGACCGGTGATTCTGACCTCCGCCATCTTCACCGGCCTGTGGACGCGCACCACCTCCTCCGGCCAGACCGCCCGGAGGCCCGCCATCAGGAGGTCCGCGATGCCGGAGCTATCGGCACCGGGACACTCCAGCAGACGAGCCCCGTTGGCGGTCGTCCGGATGCGGAGGCCCTCCCCCGCTCCTATTTCCCCTAAGTCGATGGCCGCGCGCGCCTGGGCCATGACATTGGGGTATGTCATGCACTTTTCCTCGCCGGCTGGCAGCAGTGCTACCACTGTGGGGTCCACCCACTCATTCTTCCTTATACACACACACACACATACACACACGCACATATATATACACACACACACACATTTAAGCACATTATTTTTACAACATATATCTAACATACAATTACACACTTATTTAAATTTTGCAACCTAGCACGTCAACATAAAATATCGTATCGCAGTCACCGTGGTACAATGGTCACGGACTGCGGGATGAAGCAGGAGCGCGGGGAAGGACACTCCCGCGCAATTTGAATTCGCGGACGCCGGCAGTCACGGCCGAGCCCTTTTCTACGCGGGACGCTTGTTGCTTTTCTCTCTGGCGAATACTTCGCGCATGACATTTTTGTGTTTATATTTATTGTTTGTGACTCTAAAATAAAAATATCGACTAAGAACTTCTTTTACTAAACTGGTGACCCCGAAAAGTGAACATTATTAACTGATTGACATCAAAATGAGTACCAAGAGTGCAAGTGATTCGCAAAATGCAGCGCGCGTGTCCACGGATCCATCCGGTGAACTGCATCGAGTCGGAGTTCGGATACCACCGTTTTGGCCACAAGAACCGGCACTGTGGTTCGCTCAGGTTGAGGGACAGTTCGCGTTGGCTAATATCACTAGTGACGCAACCAGTGTAGAGAACCCTGCGATTACTTTGCGGGAAACGCTCCAAGCAATCGATAATGGCGACACACGATTGCTCAAGTCCTGGTCGCCTCTTTATCACAGACCGCCGAACAAAAACTCAGTTCCTCGTCGACACGGGAAGCGATCTTTGTGTCTTCCCACGAACAGCCATTGGGGAGCGCAGAGAGAAAACCGGCTACACACTTTTCGCCGCGAACGGGACTGCAATTCACACATACGGTCACAAACATCTGGAACTGGACTTGGGACTACGTCGCGTCTTCCCCTGGAAATTCGTCATTGCCGATGTAAGCAAAGCCATCATAGGAGTCGACTTTCTAAGTTTCTACAACTTATCCGTCGACTGCAGAAACAAACGCCTGGTGGACAACACTACAACACTTCAGGCAATCGCAATCCCAGTCCAGTCTGACGCTATTTCCTCCGTTCGAACAATCTGGGGTAACTCCAAATATCATCAGATGCTGAAGGAATACCCAGATATTACGCGACCTTCCGGAACATCTCGGGCGGTAACTCACAACACCGTCCATCATATCCGGACAACACCTGGACAGCCGGTATCGTGTAGCCCTCGTCGTTTAGCCCCCGATAAGTTGAAGATCGCGAAGGAAGAGTTTGACTGCATGTTACGAAACGGCACGGCTCGTCCTTCGGAAAGTTCATGGGCATCTCCCTTGCACCTCGCTCCCAAAAAGGATAGTGGATGGAGGCCATGTGGAGACTACCACATGCTCAACGCGAGGACCATACCTGATTGCTACCCAATACGTCATATTCAAGACTTTGCCCACAGCATTAGCGGAAGTGCGATATTTTCAACGTTGGACCTAGAAAAGGCTTACCAACAGATCCCAGTGTTTCCAGAGGACGTACAGAAAACGGCCATCACTACGCCTTTCGGACTCTACGAATTTCCTTTTGTCTCCTTCGGTTTAAGAAATGCAGCCCAAACGTTCCAGCGTTTCGTGGATGAAATGACCAGGGGACTCGACTTTTGCTATACGTACTTGGATGACTTCCTGGTCTTCTCAGAAAACGAAGAACAACACAAATCTCACTTACGCCAGGTCTTCACGCGTCTCCAAGAGTATGGCATGGTCCTCAACACGTCTAAATGCGTCTTCGGCGCGAAGTCAGTACAGTTCCTGGGTTACACCATTTCATCCGAAGGAACAAAACCACTGGACGCAAAAATAGAGGCCATAAAGAACTTTCCTGAACCGAAAACGATCAAGCAACTCAGAAGGTTCCTTGGGATGCTTAACTATTATAGAAGGTTTATACCATCAGCAGCACAAACCCAAACCCCTCTGAACAACCTCCTTACCGGTTCAGTGAGAGGCTCCCATCCAGTCAATTTCACCGAGCACGAACAACAGTCGTTTCAAGCATGTAAGGAAAGCTTATGCCAAGCTACCTTACTCGCTCACCCAGATTGCCACACACCGTTAGCTTTAGTCACAGACGCTTCCGACACCGCAATCGGTGCGGTTATTCAACAGTACAAGGACCACGGTTGGCAACCTCTCGCATTCTTCTCGCGAAAGCTCAACTCAAGTCAGAAGAACTACTCACCCTACGACCGTGAGCTTCTTGCAATATACGAGTCGATCCGGTATTTCAGGCACATGCTCGAAGCTAGGGATTTTACAATCTTTACGGATCACAAGCCAATAACTTTTGCATTTCATTCTCGCAAAGAAAACAGCTCGCCGAGACAACATCGACAACTCGAGTTCATCGCTCAATTCACTACAGACATCCGGCACATCTCTGGAAAAGATAACGTGGTGGCTGACACACTCTCCAGAATTGAGCAAGTATCTTCTCCTCTGGATTACGCTCGTTTAGCGGAAGCCCAGACCACAGATGTAGAACTGCAAAAGTTATTAAAAGAAGGCTCATCATTGCGCATCAAGAAGATTGTCATGCCGGAGATCACAAAAAGCATCTACTGCGACGTCAGTACAGATCGCATCAGACCATTCATCACAAGGCAGTTCAGACGTCAGATTTTTGACAACCTACACGGTCTCAGTCATCCCGGCGCCAACACAACGATAAAGCTGATTTCTGAGCGCTACGTCTGGCCCGGGATAAACAAAGATTGTCGGGACTGGACTCGTTCGTGCTACGCATGTCAACGTGCCAAAGTAACACGCCACGTGTCAGCACCGCTTGGTACCTACAGCCTACCTGAAGTTCGATTTCAGCAAATCCACATAGACCTCATAGGCCCACTACCAATTTGTCAGGGATACCGCTACTGCTTAACCGTCGTGGACCGCTTCACCAAATGGCCCGAAGTGGCACCAATACCTGACATCACTGCTGAAACGGTAGCCAAGGCATTGCTAACGAGTTGGGTATCAAGATTCGGTTGCCCTACGACAATAGTAACAGACCGTGGCACTCAATTCGAGTCGACACTGTTTCGGCATTTGGCGGAACTAACAGGTTTTCTTCACAAACGGACTACAGCATACCACCCAGCATGCAATGGTTTAGTGGAAAGATTCCATCGCACTCTCAAGACAGCCATAGTGTGCCACACTAACGAAAATTGGGTCGAAACACTACCACTAGTCTTACTCGGTATCCGTTGTGCATTCAAAGAAGACTTAAAGGCGTCATCGGCGGAATTAGTTTACGGTGAAACACTGAGGCTACCTGGACAATTTTTCACTAGCACAACTACAACACCAACCAACGATGTAGCAGATTTTCTAGCTCGGTTACGCCTTTTTGCGAAAGATTTAAGACCACAACCAGCAGCAAGGCGCGGTCGAAAATCCATCTTTATTTTTAAAGATTTAAAGAATTGCAGCCACGTTTACCTGAGAGATGACACCAGCCGCAAATCACTGCAACCGGCGTACTCAGGACCCCATACTGTCATAGAAAGAGATGAAAAGACTATCATTACTAAGACTATGACATTACTTATCCGAGGCAAATCCACAAAAGTATCAATAGACCGAGTCAAGCCGGCCTACATACTCCAACCTGATGAGCACCCAACAGAACCAAAGCCGGAACCAGAACAGGAGAGAAGAACCAGATCAGGCCGCAGAGTGCAGTTTCCGGATTTCTTCCGCCCGTAGCAACGGTCTCCGCGGGGGAGTGGTATGGGGTCCACCCACTCATTCTTCCTTATACACACACACACACACACACACACGCACATATATATACACACACACACATTTAAGCACATTATTTTTACAACATATATCTAACATACAATTACACACTTATTTAAATTTTGCAACCTAGCACGTCAACATAAAATATCGTATCGCAGTCACCGTGGTACAATGGTCACGGACTGCGGGATGAAGCAGGAGCGCGGGGAAGGACACTCCCGCGCAATTCGAATTCGCGGACGCCGGCAGTCACGGCCGAGCCCTTTTCTACGCGGGACGCTTGTTGCTTTTCTCTCTGGCGAATACTTCGCGCATGACATTTTTGTGTTTATATTTATTGTTTGTGACTCTAAAATAAAAATATCGACTAAGAACTTCTTTTACTAAACCACCACTGCCGCCGACTTCGGCGCGCGCGGGCCCTTCTTCTTGGGTTTCTTCTTCTTTTTGGCGGCCGGTGCTCGACCCTCCTGGGGAGCAGCAACGGCCGCCGTGGTCGTAGTCCGGTTGGTGGGGGTGGCGGGCGCTCTACCCCTCTGGGGAGCTTCTGCCACCGCCCGCGTCTTCGCCTGTGAGGGAGGGGCTGCAGCCCCTCCAGATGGTGAGGCCTCCGCCGCCATCGAAGGGGCCACAACCCTGGCCCTTTTGTTGCCCCGCCGTACTACCTCCGTCGGCAGCGGACGGGGCTTCGGTGCTGGGGCACCAGCACCATGTCCCTTTGGGGTTGGCCCTGCAGGGGGCCGACGGGTATCCCCGCCCTTGTGCGGGGCGAGGGGTGGCGTCTGGGCCTTGTCGCCTCAGAAGGAGGCATGGCCGGCTGTTCGTCTGTGGTTGGAGCGGGAGGAGTCCGATGCGCGGCCGCATCCCCCGTCCGAGCGGTCAGTGGTGGCGTGCGCCGCTCCCTCCTCGGCAAGCGCGATGACTCCTTCCTCTCCAGCGCCGCCAGCCTCACCTTGAGGCCGGCGATCTCCCTCTCTTGTCGAGCAATCTCCGCTCGAGACCGCCCGACCTCGCCCTCCAGCGCCGATGCTCGGCTGATGGCCGCCGAGTACACCGGCACCAGATTCTTGACATCGGTTGCGATCTTCCGCAACCGCTGCCCCTCCGCCTTTGCGCCTCTTCCCGAGACCCGGTCGGACGCGTAAAGCGCCCTGCGCCCCAGGCTCTCGAGAACGAAGGTGGGACTCTCAGAGAGCTCCCCTCCGCTCAGCGGAACCGAGGTCGCAGACGCCGCCGATGGTGTTGGCGAGTCACGGCCGGACCCGGTATTGCCGCTCTTAGCGGCCAGCCTCTCGGAGCGCCTCGTCCTCTGCGGTCTCTCACCGCCAGAGGACGATCCACTCCCCGAGGTCCTCCGCGCAACGGATTTCCGTTTGCGGAGGACCCTCCCCGCTTTCCCGGAGCCGACGTCGCTTGCCAGCGACATCGAGCTCCCACTCCTAGATTCGACGGGTTTTCCGCTGCCCGTCGCACAGCCCCCTTCGTCTAAGCATTTGATGCCCGCCTCAGATGACGAACGCGGGCTGCGTGTACCGGTCGTAGCAATCCCTGCTTCGGCCGGTACACGTGTGGACACGTTCCACGTGTGGTACGGCGCACGACACTGGTGGCGTCACCCCAGCCCTGTGGAACCACAGGGCCTGGGATTTATTGAGCGCCACCGCGAGGCCCAATCTCCTAATTCTGCCGACGACGAGGGCCCGACCAGGTGCAGGACGATGCGGGCAGCCAGAATACGTTCCAGCAATTTGCCCACCTCGTCCAGCAGCACGATAGGACGGTAACCGGCGGCTGTATCCGCCGGGCGCCCCTCCTTCCTGAGAAGGACGAGTCTACCCTCTCGCCACAGCGAGGGAAACCGTCCCGACTCGAGGCAAGAATCGTAAAGCATCAAGAGTCGGTCACCTAGGGCATTGAAGGCCAAGGCCAGGACCCGGCCATGGATGCCATCCGGTCCGGGTGCCGTGTCTTTGGCACTCATCCTGACTACGGCCACGCGGAGCTCCTCCCCGGTGATGTGGGGCACCATAGCAGGCGGGATAAATAAAAAAAAGCAGGAGGGCTGCTCCTGCGGGAACAGAGTCGTGAAGATGTCCCGCAGCTACTGAGGCGGTAGACGCTCGGTTATGGGGGGCGCCCATGGGCGCAGCTTATCGCGCACCATCTTGTATGGGCGCCCCCAAGGATCCTCATCGAGCGTCTTTAGAAGGCGCTCCGCGTGCTGTTCCTTGGCCATCTTGATGGCCAGCCGCATGGCTCCCCTCGTCTCTTTGTACAAGCCATGCAGCCGGGCCTCTTCCTCCGCGAAGGCAACGGGGTCGTTGCGACGCGGAAGGCGGCGACGGCGGTGCCGAGCGCACTGGCGCCTCGCCCGGACGCATACAGTTCTGAGCTGCGCTATCTCGGGCGACCACCAGTACGTCGACCACCGGTACGCCACCGTAGAGGCTTCCATCAAGAGCTCCTTGTTCAGGAGCTTCAATGCCCATCTGGGGAATGACCGGGGCGTACTCCCGCGGGCGTCCGCAGCCGGCGTGGTGACGGAAAGATCGAACCGAATGTATCGGTGATCTGACAACGATTCCGCCCCCACCAACACTCTCCAGCCACGGATGCGATCCGCGATCGCAGAGCTCGCGAACGTAACGTCCACGATGGACTCGCCCTGCCATCGCACGCAAGTCGCGACCGAACCCCTGATGAGTACACAGAGGCCAGTCGCGACCGCCCACTCCTCCAGCAGCCTACCGCGAGCTGTAGAGCGGGGGGAGCCCCAAGCGACAAATTTCGCATTGAGGTCCCCCGCAAGTATCACTGGACGGGGGGCGAAGCGGTGAGTTATCGCCTCGAGCCCGTCCACGAACTGCTCAAACTCGACAATAGGCCGGCTCGGAGAGAAATACGCCCCGATCACGACGATGTCTAACATCGATACCGCGACGAACCCAGAACCCTTGGCCACCATTACCAAGGGCGGTCGCCTGGGTGCAGGTTACCCGCCGCCTGCGGTTCGGCGTCCTCCTCCGGTGGCCCACCAGCCACCCTCCTCGTCCCCGAGGGCACCGTTTGCTTAACAAGCGGTGTGGGGAGAGGAGCTCCTTGTGGTCCGCTTAGTCGCGACACCCTCTTGCAATCAAAACACCCTGCGGGGTGCGAGGGTGCACGCTTCAGCCCACCGCCACGACAAGGCGGGACCACCGGGTGGGTCGGTGTTGCCCTTAGCAATACGCTACTTTAGAGCGTGCTATTCTATCCCATTTTATGTACATGGGACAGGCTGGGCTGAAGGCGTTGTGGTTGTGGCTTGTGACGTCATTTTTGTCAGTTGTGCTGCAATTTTTACAGCACGGCTGTAAGCCCTCCTTTCTAGCAGGACAGTCAGCTCTCAAATGTGCCCCGCCACAGTGGGAGCAGAGGTCTTCTCGCTCTGTGCACAGCTTTCTGCCGTGACCGAAGCCGAGGCATTTTGTGCATTGAATCAGCGGTGTTTGGTCCTCAACGATGATCCTCTGCAGATCTACATGCACTCTACCCGCCTCGGAAAGACGTTGCCGAATCCGCGGTGAGACCTCCATGACGACGTGGCTCTCTAGAGGGTTGCGTGCCTTTCTCCTGTAGCGGACCGACATCTTCAAGTCTATCTCCTGAAGGTCCTGCATCAGGTTTCCATTCTGGTTGCGTAGTGCCGTAATAATGTCGTAGTTGATATTATAGTTTAATACATTCTTAAGGATTATGAGCGGGTCTCTATTTTTAGTCTCCTCAACTTTAAGTTTCGGGTCGTTTTTAATTTTTTCAGAAATTTTCATAGTGTTCGTCCTGTCGCAGCAGCCTATAATATTTTTTTGTCCTGAAATCTTTCTAATTTTATCGATTTTTATGTTCGTGGTCTTGGCATCTACCACGGATCTAATCCTCTGACTATTTTTCATATTTGTGGCGCCGTAACCTGTCAGGCAGTTTTTGGTCGATATTACATTTTTTTTTAAGGTAGCTCGTACAGTTCTGAGCGTGATTGTATTTAAAGAGATTTAAGAAAACTAAATGCATAAAATTTACCTAACGTTAAACAAGTTAAGAGTAATGTTATTATTAGTGGTGAAACATTGGAGCTTGTTGAGTCAACTGTCTTTCTTAGTATAACGGTGGATTCCAAGCTCCAGTGGGGCCCCCATGTTACTAGGTTGGCGGGAAGGCTCAGTTCTGCAGCTTACGCGGTTAAAAAGATAAGAACATACACTGATGTGGACACAGCTCGCCTTGTGTATTTTAGTTATTTTCATAGTGTTATGTCTTATGGTATTCTGTTATGGGGCAATGCTGCCGACGTAGAAACAATATTTATTCTGCAGAAAAGAGCTGTTTGTGCAATCTATAATATGAACTCAAGGGAGTCTTTGCGGGACAAATTCAAGGAAATTAAGATTCTAACTTTAGCGTCCCAATACATTTATGAAAATTTAATGTATGTACATAAAAATATTCATGAATTTCCTAAAGTCTCGCATATTCATAATTTTAACACTAGGAACAAACACAAGCTTGCGTTGTCAGCATCTAGATTACATTAAATAAGCAATTCTTTCCAGGGTTTGTCTGTAAAGCTTTATAACAAAATCCCAGTGGCCGCTCAAACATTGCCTATAAATAGGTTTAAGAGAGTTATCAAAGAACGGCTATGCAGTAAAGCATATTATAAACTTAATGATTATATAAATGACTGCACAAAATGGGAATGAGGTGCTCGTCCCGGGCCATTTCAATTGATACATTTGTTAAAAACAAAAATATTGTAAAACAATATTTAAAAAAAAAGAAAAAAAAAACATATTAAATTAAAAAAAGACATGCCCGCTGAGTTTCTTGCGCCGGTTCTTCTCAGGACGGAGGCGTAATTTTAGCGAACTGGTGGTAGAACTTTTGATTTTAATTTTAATTTTGACATTCAAAATGTATGTGTGTCCACATCTAATTTGAAATAAATGATTTGACTTTGACTTTTCTAAGGGAGGCCTGGTAATAACAAGAAGTTCAAAGTGATAGGTTTTGTACAAAACAAATTCCTTCAGGTGTTTGTCTGTATGCTTGTACAACAAAATCCCACAAGATGTTCAAAACCTACCTATACATAGGTTTAAGAAAATTATTAAAGAACGTCTGTGCAAGAAAGCCTACTATAAGGTCAATGATTACTTGGACGATTGCACAAAGTGGGAATGAGTTGCTCGCCAAGGTCATTTCATTATCGTTATTGTTTTTTTTTTTTGTATATTTTATGTAAATTTGTGTAATACTGTACAAATATTAAAAAAAAAAAAAAAAAAATGCTCATTATACAAAAAAGACATGCCCGCTGAGTTTCTTGCCAGTTCTTCTCAGGACGGTGGCTACAATTATTATTTTTTGTGTCCGAACTGGTGGTAGCTTGTAACTTTTGACGTCAACAAGAATGAGTACGTCATCAATGTTGAAAATAAAGTATTTCATTTCAAAGTATTTCATTTCATTTCATTTCAACATTGTAAGGTCGTTTTCTCAGTAACTTGTCGTGTCCGAACGCTATGTGTCTGACTTTGAACTGAAATAAAAATATCAATACTTCCAATAGGCAGTTAAAAAAATTAAATTCAACTCTTGATAACATGATAGTTTAGACTGTTTAGAGTACGGCTTGTAAGTTTAAATAGTTTTGGAGCTATTCATGATCAAATTTTGTCCGGGGACTTTTTCTCAATATTCTGTTCTCGCAAACTAATGAATTTTATAATAAAACTATTATGTTTATGATACCCCGTTCCAGTGCAAAATATAGTTACAGTATCTAGTTACACGTTTGTAAAGTAAGAAGTACTATAATCCTGACCGTTTTCCTACCATATACATCGAGACATCAAAATCGGATTTTGTAACCGGTATGTTATCTATGTCCTGGCGCATTTTTTTAGTTTGTGTATGAAAATATTTAACAACTCATACGTACAAATGTGACATTTAGTATCTATTTATGATCCCTTAAGTAGTATATTAAACAACCGACCCATTTAAATGTTATTCAATATTTTCCCACGTTTTCTCATTAACCTGTCTCTCTTTCTCCTGTTAAAGAGATGATGAGAGATGCACAGGTTAAAGAGATCTTTGCCAGGTTAAAGTTATTTTCCCCTTAATTATAGAAAAAAAACATTGTTACTACGGGAATAAAGATATAATTAGGCTTCAATATCTAGAACAAATACGAAAATTTGCATTAATAATACTAAAAAGATAGCCAAAGCTATGGAACTAATCATAATACAGCTATGGA
This sequence comes from Trilocha varians, assembly GCA_030269945.2. Classification (NCBI taxonomy): domain Eukaryota; kingdom Metazoa; phylum Arthropoda; class Insecta; order Lepidoptera; family Bombycidae; genus Trilocha; species Trilocha varians. The sequence continues at coordinate 855,339 of AP028282.1, forward strand.
ACTAATCATACCCACTTAAACTTTTAAGGTAATGTTTGACCTACTTCTGCTTTAATTTCTAAGAAAAAATGTAGAAAAACAATAAATTTGTAATATTTATAAGAGAACTAGAAGGATAATCAACAAAATCCAGTTATCTAAATGAAGAATGTCTTTAATACTCTGTGGCTATAGCTTAATATTTTGAGTTACTTTAGTCCTGATGACAATAGTTTTCTTGTTCTTTATTATGTACTTATTGTTATCAAAGATTATAGTAGTACCCAAATGAATTTGTATGTATTCCTCATACATTGTGTACAAAATTAGCCCTGTCTGAAATGGACTACCTCTGAAACTCCAGTGTTAGTATAATGCTGAAAGCAAAGCAGGAAAAGAATTTCAGTCGTATTATGTCTGAAATAGGGTGATAATACACTTCTGAACACTGTCGTACACCCATTAGGCTTCTGAGCCATGTCTTGAAGCTATGTTTTCTAGCGTCCTAAGAATCGTCTCACATCGTAGATAAAACTCATACGCTGCAATATATCATACAGTAGATCGAGGACTTGCCACTTTGTTTAGTTTTGAAAACTACGAAAAGGTCTTGATTAGGTCGAATGTTGAGCTGTATTGCAGTACCTTCAACAGTGCTAAGCTAATAAGGCAAAGTGTCTGTACGAAAAAGCCACCATGTCAGTCCAATTTCAGAGTTAGGCCCAAAACCAATCTGCGTAAAGCGTGAGATAAGGTAATGTTACATCAAAATAAACAGCGAGTTTAAATTTCAATATTGATTTGCGAATGTTGTTGTCATTTTAGTGAACTTGTGCTTTAAGTTCTCTTCAATGGCCAGGCATAATCTCTCTCTCTCTCTCAGTACTCAATGATATCAACAACATTTATTTGAAAGTGGGCCTTAAAATAACGAGGAAAAGAAGAATCATTTGAAATGTTTATGTCGCCTTTTTGTTTCCTTCTTATCTGTTCTCACTCGATTGGGATTTTTTAAAATTCAATACCGCAATTCAAGACTAGTGTGTGTTCACAGTGATGACTTACATATTACATAAGACTTCACGCTCACAGTGAATCTAACCGAGTGGCTTCGAGTCACTCTAAAATGGAATGGAATGCAATGGAATGGGTTAAGCTTCTAGTTTAACTGCGAGATCGCATCAGAAATTAAAAGATCTGCTGAAGAATCAAAATAATTGAAATAATATGAAGAAAACCGCAAGTATTTGAATAAGTTTATAACATTAAGATCCTGACTCTGAAGTGGTAGTGTGGCAGCTGATGCTGAATGGAGCCGGAAAAACTTGGAGTTGGTTGGGCACAAAATGGGGCAAGATCAGTCATTATGGTGTAATTTGATATATGACCAACAGTGGACGTCTATAAAATAATAATGATGATAATAATATAATATAAAGGTATTCAGGAGTGCTACAAAAAGTAATTAAAATTATGATTTTTTCTTTCTTTAAACTTCTCAAGTTGAAGAAATTGCAGGTAAATAGCGAGAAACGTCCCGAAATTCCATTGTTAACACAAAAACCTGTATACTAAGCGATGACTTCTACAATTACATTGTTTATTCTTTCAGAAAATAGTTTGTTTCTATTGTAGCGGCGTAGCGGGCAAATATGCTGACGCCGCACAGGATCGACGGGTGTCCGTCGTAGTACTTGTTAAGTTTAGTTTTAGTCGGTTGCCTGTACACATAGGACGTACTAGTAATAAATACTCTGCATATTACACAGTGCTAGTGGGTTTCAATCAACATCCTCTTACACCTGATCCTGAATACCTCCAAAGTGGTGACCCCGACGTGATCATGCAGGCCGGACCGACGACTCATACGACACCAGGAGCTGCGGAGCTAGCACAGGTGTCGGTGGCGAGCAGAGTGCCAGATTTTTGGAAGGACTAGCCCAGGGTGTGGTTTGTGCGGCTGGAGGCTACGCTAGCACCTCAAAAACTAGGTGACGCCACCAAGTACGATTTGGTAGTGACTAAATTAGACAAAGAAGTCATTACCCAAGTCACAGATCTGCTGATAAACCCACCGGAAAACGACAAGTATAGAGTTTTGAAAGACAGATTACTCAACATTTTCGAGGAGTCTGAGGAAAGGAGAATTCAAAAGCTGATAGGCGAGATGGAATTAGGGGAACAGAGACCTTCACAGTTGTTACGCAGGATGAAGGACCTGGCCCGGGAGAAAATCCCCAGTGACACTCTAAGGTTGCTCTGGCAAGGTCATCTGCCAACTTCAGTGCGCGGGATACTAGCAGTCACGGACACGAAGGAGCTGGACGTTTTGGCAACGGTGGCGGACAAGGTCATGGAAAACTACACAACGTCGCATGTAGCCGAGGTGGAGACGAGCACCAACGAAGATCAAAGTTTAAGGGCGGCGATCGACAGTTTAGACCAAAGGCTAGCCAGACTCAAAGGATATACGCGCAGCAGCAGAGGATCGTATACCCCAAGGATTCGCTCGGCATCGAGAGGAGCAAGGAGCAACCAACAATGGCTGTGTTTCTACCATTATAAGTACCAGAACAAAGCGAAGAGGTGCATCCAGCCATGTGCCTGGGGAGAGAAGAACAACAAGGAGTCGGGAAACTAAGGGCGGTGGACGGCGCGGCGGAAGACTGCACTCGTTATGCAAGTAATCGCCTCGTTATCACCGATAGGAATTCTGGTATGAAATTTCTTATAGATACTGGCGCCAATATATCGGTTTTGCCAGGGAAGGGTTTATTTCTGAGGAATATCTCGGATAAATTTAAATACAAATTATTTGCCGCTAATGGCACAGAGATTAAATGTTATGGGACAAAAACATTCGAATTAGATTTTAACTTGCGTAGGGTATTTAAGTGGAATTTTGTTATCGCGGACGTAGATAAACCTATTTTGGGCGCAGATTTTTTATTGCACACTAAATTGTTAGTTGATATTAGCGGACGTAGATTATTAGATAAGATGACTAATATAAGTGTCGTAGGATCCATTGTAAACTGGAACGAGCCATCGCTAAGAACGATAGATGATAATCATCCTTATTTCAATTTAATTCAAAATATCCCGATATAGTACGACCCGTCTCATTCATAGATAAGCCACCGCACACGGTTATGCATTATATTGAAACTACAGGGCGGCCCGTTTTCGCGCGACCCAGACCTTTACCGCCGGAGAAGTATGCAAAAGCAAAGGAGGAGTTTCAATTAATGCAAGATTTAGGTATTTGTAGGCCCTCAAAGAGCGCTTGGGCAAGTCCATTACACGTAGTACCAAAAAAAGATGGACAGTTACGGCCCTGCGGCGACTATAGAGCTCTAAACGCTATTACAAAACCAGATAGGTATCCGATTATGGTTGCCTGGAAGAGATCGCTTTAAGCGATAAGGCCGCCAATTGTCACACTGTATTATTTGTACAAAATCACTAAAATTGTATTTCTATGTGGTGTTACAATAAAGAATTTTCTATCTATCTATCTATCTATCCGATTCCCCGAATGCAAGATTTTACGTATATTTTAGCTAACAAAACGGTTTTCTCACGTTTAGACCTAAATAGAGCATACCATAATATTTTGGTAAATCCAAGTGACGTAGGAAAAACCGCGGTAACTACCCCTTTGGGCTCTTTGAATTTTCCAGGCTTTGTTTCGGGTTATGTAATGCAACACAGACTTTCCAAAGTTTTATGAACAATTCGGTATTCCAAAACTTGGAGGTAACTCTACCCGACGGCAGCGTAATGCCAAGTTCAAAATTTTTATTTTGTTATATTGACGACGTACTGATCGCAAGTACATCAGAAAGCGAGAATAGGTTGTTTTTGGATGCAATATTCAAAAGGCTTAGTGAATTCGGAATAACTATTAATCTGACGAAATGTGATTTCGGAAAAAAAGTTATAGAATTTTTAGGTCACGAGGTCTCCGCCAACGGAATTAAACCACTTAAGGATAAAGTTCAAGGCGTTTTAGACTTTCCGAAGCCAAAGACAGTCAGTCAACTTAGGCGTTTCTTAGGCATGCTCAACTTTTATAGAGCCCATCTGCCAAGGGCAGCGGAATGTCAATCTAAATTAAATATATTTCTAAATGATTCTAAAAAGAACGACAATACACCGATTAAGTGGACGGATGAAGCGGATGCAGCGTTTGCGAAATGCAAATCTGACCTAGAAAATTCCGTTGAACTGTGTTATCCAATACCAGGCGCGCCGTTGTCGATTATGGCTGACGCGTTTAATGACTGCATAGGTGCAGTATTGCAAACTCGGGTGAATAATAGTTGGAAACCATTGAGTTATTATTCAAAAAAAATAAGTGAAACACAACGTAATTATTCGGCATATGATAGGGAATTGCTTGCCATATATATGGCGGTTCAGCACTTTAGGTATATGGTCGAAGGTTTTTTTTTTTTTTTTTTTTTTTTTTTTTAGTTGGAGGAAATCATCGGATCCCCGCCCGCCCCGCGGGCGGGGTATGTGGGAGTTGAACCGCACTAAAACCTCCAACCGCTCACACTCAGCGTCCGAACCCCGGCTGAGGCCAGAACCCAGCACGGGGTTTGGAGGGACGGTGCGACGCGTTACGCCATCGGCACACTTTCCCGTCGCTCCGTCCCCAGACGCCGAACCGGTAGCCGCCGGCGAATACGGCCACCGGCTCTCTCGGTCGGCGGGCTTTCCGAAGCCCGCCAAGATGGGACCGCGTGTCACCCTCCCACGGAATACCCCGCTGGGTCAGAACCAGCGTGGGTCGGGGAGCGCGGTCGACCATCCCCCGGTCGCTCTTGCTTAAGGCGCGTGCTGAGCGAGACACGACGCCTTCTTGGGTCCCCGCTCGCACTCACATGCGTTGGGGACCCGAAACTCTTAGGGGGCCAGATTCCGGGCGAGATCCCGGTTCCGGCCCCCTGCTCGACGGCGGCGGGTTGCTGTCGCTGGGCGGAGGGAAGCGTACAATCGCTCCCTCGCACCCCCCGCCACCCTCTTCTGCGAGATGGTGGACTCGCAGAAGTCGAGCATCGCCTTCCAGGACTCGTCGCTCTCGAGCATCGACGCCGCGACGCTCGGGAGCGACAAGTCCGGTCCTATTTTCCTGACCAGGACACAACGCTGCCGCTCCCACGCGGGGCAGAGCGCGAGCGTATGCTCTGGCGTGTCCTGGTCGCAATACACACAATGATGGCATCTCGCCGTCGGCTCCACCTGGATCCGGTGCAGATACCTCCCGAAGCACCCGTGCCCGGTCAGCATCTGCACCATCCAATAGGTGAGGCGTCCCTTGCCACGACCCACCCAATCCCTGAGGACGGGGCGGATCGCCTCGACGGTCCGTAGACCCCAAGTGGGGTTGGCGAGTCGTCTCTCCCACGACTCCATAACGGACCGCCGAGATTGAACCTTCCGATCTCGGACCGCTTCCGGCAGAGGACGCACCACGCCCCGGGAGCGAAGGTCGCATCGCCAACGATAATCGTCGGCGAGCGCCTCCGCCTCCAGTTCCCAGGGCGGCGTCCCCGCCAGAACACACGCCGCCTCAAACGCGACGGTGCGGTATCCGCGGATGGCCCTGATGGCTACGATGCGCTGTGGCCGGCGCAGGTACCCGGCATAAAATGCACGGATACGAGGCTCGGCCCAAACGGGCGCACCGTACAGGGCCATCGAGCGCACTACCCCCGCGTAGAGGCGGCGCACCGCGTCACTGGGTCCCCCGACGTTCGGGAGCAGCCGACCAAGGTGGCCGGCCGTCCTTACCAGTCGGGGAACCAGGTCCTCGAAATGCTGTCGGAAGGTCCAACGGCCGTCCAACACGAGGCCGAGGTACTTAAGATGCACCCCGACCTCGATCCGGACGCCTCCAACCATGATGTGGGCGTCGACCGGTGGCGCTGTCCTGCCCCTGCAAAAACACAGGGCCTGGGACTTGTGCAGCGCCACGTCGAGGCCCAACCTCCTTATCTTGCCGACGACGAGTGCCACCCCCGCTGTGGCAAGACGGGCAGACTCTCTGTAGTCATCCCCCCGGGCCACGACCAACGTGTCGTCCGCGTAACAGATTACGCTAAGGCCCGGGAGGAGGGCGCCCCTCAGCACCCAGTCGTACCCGATATTCCACAGGAGGGGCCCAAGAACGGACCCCTGTGGAACACCGCGCACGACCTGGAACCGGTGCAAGGTCCCACCGTACCCGGTACATACGACCGACCTGGCCTCCAGGTAGGAGCCGATCAGCCGGCGGAGATAGAGGGGCACTCCGTGCCTCTCCAGTGCCCCCCCAATCACGGACCAGGGCAGAGTGTTAAAGGCGTTGGCGATGTCAAGCGACACCGCCAAAGCCACCCCACCCTGGGAGACGGCCTCCTCCGAGAGGGCCCGGACACGCAGAATTGCATCTACGGTCGAACGACCCTCCCGGAAGCCGTACTGCTCCGCCGACAGATCGGGTCCAACCCCGACCAGGTGCTGAACGATGCGGGCAGCCAGAACGCGTTCCAGCAGTTTGCCCACCTCGTCCAGCAGCACGATGGGACGGTAGGACTAGTCTGCCCGTCCTCCAGAGCGAGGGAAACCGTCCCGACTCCAGGCATGAGTTAAACAGCCTCAGGAGTCGGTCCCCTAGGGCATTGATGGCCAAGGCCAGGACCCGGCCGTGGATGCCGTCCGGGCCGGGGGCCGTGTCTCTCGTACTCATTCTGACCACGGCCACATGGAGCTCATCCCTCGTAATGTGAGGCACCTCAGCAGTGGCTTCACCGCCGGTGTGATCCGGCGGGTCACCCATAGCAGGCGGAATGAATCCGTCCTGCTCCTGCGGGAACAGCGTCGAGACGATGTCCCGCAGCTGCTGAGGTGGGAGACGCTCGGTCATGGGAGGCGCCCACGGGCGCAGCTTCCCGCGCACCGTTTTGTACGGGCGCCCCCAAGGGTCCTCGTCGAGCGTCCCCAATAGAGCCTCCATGTTCCTCTCCTTGGCCTGCTTGATGGCCAGCCGCATGGCGTCCCTCGCCTCCGCGTATTCGCCATACAGCCGGGCCTCCTCCTCCGCGAACGCGACGGGATCGTCGCGACGCGCGAGGATACGGCGGCGATGTCGGGCGCACCGGCGCCTCGCCCGGACGCATACAGCACGAAGCTGCGCTATCTCGGGCGACCACCAGTACGCCGACTTCCTGGGAGGCCGAGGGCCGACCCGGGGCATCGAAGCATCACTAATGCGATGCATCGTGTCCCGGAGCCATTGCGCCTCGACCTCCACATCCACTGGATGTGGACGCATAGGCGTCCACGCCGCCACCGTAGAGGCTTCCATCAAGCGCTCCTTGTCCAGGAGCTTCAATGCCCACCTGGGGAATGACCGGGATGCAGTTCCGCGGGCGACCGCGGTTGCCGCGGGGGCGGAGAGATCAAACCGGATGTACCGATGATCCGACAAGGTCTCCGCCCCCACCAACACCTCCCAACCGCGGATGCATTGTGCGATGGCAGGGCTCGCGAACGTGACGTCCACGATGGACTCGCCCTGCCACCGCACGCAAGTCGCGACCGACCCTCTGTTTATAACACAGAGTCCGGCCGCGACCGCCCACTCCTCCAATCGCCTACCCCGATGCTCCGTGCGGGGGCAGCCCCAAGCGACAGATTTCGCATTGAGGTCCCCCGCCAGTATCACAGGACGGGGAGCGGAGCGCTGAGTGATCGCTCCGAGCCCGTCCAGGAACTGTTGGAACTCGAGAATAGGTCGATTTGGAGAGAAGTACACCCCGATCACGACGGTATCTTCCATCCGTACCGCGACAAACCCTGGTCCCCTGGCCACCATTACCTGGGGCGGGATCGCCGCGGCTCTTCTTATGTGGATGGCCACCGAGCCGCACTCGTCCCCGAACCAGCAATCATCTGCCGGGGGGACAAAGTACGGCTCAGCGACCACCGCCACGTCGATGGACCACTCCGCCATGCTCTGGGCCAGCATGTCCTGAGCCCTGGCGGAGTGGTTCAAATTTCCTTGGAGGAAGCGACGGGTGTGATCCATTACGGTTGGACCACCTCCATCGCTCCCTCCCCTCCTCTATCGCCCCCGCCTGCGGGCGAACTGGTCGCCACGGCGGGGTCTGAAATGTCGGCCGGTACTCCCCCGGCCGATCTCTTCTTTTGGCGCCGCTTAGTTTTGCGGCGCCTGTTTCTTTCCGTGTTAACACCGGACGGGGAGCACGCTTTCCCTCCCGCCCGGTGATCGGCCCTGCGCCCGGCCGCCGCGCACAGCGCGCAGTGCGGCACGGCCGAGCACACGGCCGCTTTATGTCCATTTTGACCGCAGCGGAAGCATAGACCGCTGCGGTCCACCGTGCTGGTGCACCTGGCGACGCTATGCCCCGTGCCGAAGCACTTGAGGCATCGCCAGGCGCGTGGCTCCAGCAGCCGCACGTGGGCTGCTACCCAGCCCACGCGCAGCCTTCCCGGATCTCCCGCCGGCCTTCCGGGCGGAGGGGTGGCCAGGGAGTTGGCGGTCTCGACCGGGCACCGCACCCACACAGAGCTGGCCCCAGTATAGCCGCGGCGAAGCTCGCCCACGGCTATGTTCTCTGGGGCGCACTTGCCCTGGGCGGCAATGGCGGCCGCCACCTCCTCCCTGGAGGTGCAGTCGTCCAGGCCGGTCACCCGCAACTCGGCCATTTTGACCGGCCTGTGCACCTTCACCTCCTCCTCCGGCCACACTACCCGGAGACCCGACGCCAGACGGTCCGCGACGTCGCCACTGTTGGCGCCGCCTGGACACTCCAGCAGTCGGGCCCCATTGGCCGTGTGCCGGATGCGGAGGCCATCCTCCGCCCCGATCTCGGCCAGGTTCACGGCCGCACGCGCCTTGGCCATGACGTCGGGGTACGTCAACCCCTTCGCCTGGCCAGCCGGCAGCAGCGTGAGCACCACTGCAGCCTGCCGGGGCGCGCGCGGCTTCTTCCTGGCCTTGTCCTTCTTCTTCTTGGCGGCGGCGGGTGCTCGACCCTGCTGGGGAGCAGCCGCCGTCGCCGGAGTCGCCTTCTTTTTGGGGGCAGCGGTTGGCGCGCCTCCCGACTGGGAGGTCGCCTGAGACACTGCCCCTGTCTCGGCCTGCGGTGGTTGGGCCGGAGCGGCCGTCACCTTGGCCCTCTTGGCGCCCCGTTTCACCACTTCAGTCCAGCCCTCATCCATATTAGACGGGGGTGGAGGAAGTGGGCGGGGCTGTGGGGGTGGTGCGACAGCTCCGGCACCAGCACCCCCGTTCTTCTTCTTCTTCCGGGTCGCACCAGCTGGTGTCGGACCCGGAAGGACTGGACGCGGCGTCGCCGCCGCACCGCGTAGAGCCACGAGCTCGGCTCTGAGTTCGGCAATCTGATTGCCGAACTCCGCCGCGAGCTCCTTCCGGATGCGGGCAGCCATCTCGACTTGAGATTCAGCTGTCTGCCGCACCCTGACTCGCGGAGCCGGCGGCGACGGCCGCTCCGCCTCAAGAACCGCTAGCCTTTCCTTAAGGCGCGCCACCTCAGCCGCCGACCTCTGCAGTTTCGTCTGCAGCTCCGCGTCCCGGCTGATGGCCGCCGAGATAGCAGGCATAATCCTGCCGGTCTCGGCCGCCACCTCGCGCCACTCCCGCGATGCAACCTTGTTGCCTTTGGTGCTATATCTGCACGAGGCAGTGGTAGCACGTCTCCTCAGGCCCTCGAGGACGGCGGCGGGGCTCTCCGTGAGGACGACGACGGGGCTCTCCGAGAGCTCCCCGTCAGTCGTCCGAGCCGAGGCGAACGACGTCGCCGATCGCGCCGATCGCGCCGGCGAGACGACGGTCCTTGTTTTTGGGGCGGGCATCGCCGTGGCAGCAACAGTCACCTTTGGCTGTCCCCCCCTTGTCAATCCGGTGGTGGTATTGGCGGTAGCCTTGGCGGCCACTCGCCGGGCGTGTCTCGCCCCGCGCGACGTCTCATCGTCGGAGGCCGACGAGGAATCGCCCGTCTCTGAGCTCCGGCGCGCTGCGGATTTCCGCTTGCGCCGGAGTCTCCCTTTGGATTCCCTGGAGCATTCATCAGAGAATGTCTGCTCCAGTTCTGCGTCAGTGGCGTTTTCCGACACAGGGGCCTGAACGCCAACCCCTGTGCGGACCCCAGTGATGGACTCTTCGTCCATCACTCTCCGCGAGACTGAGGGAATGATCGCATTAATGCGATCACGCCCAGTCTCGCGGTTGCTCGCCCGTCACTACTTTAGCACCACCCGGGGGCCACGTGTGGGGTCAGTCTCCTCTAGGAGGTGGTAATCCCACGGACGCTAGCGACGGAGGCCCCCGGATGACCCTGATAGCTACGACGCGCTGCGGCCGGTGCAGGAGCCGGACAACGGTTGCTGTCCGGTTTCCCGGTCCGGCCCAAACGGGCGCGCCGTACAGGGCCATCGAACGCACCACCCCCGCGTAGAGGCGGCGCACGACACGGTTTGGTCCCCCGACATTCGGAAGCAACCGGCTCAGTGCGCCGGCTGTCCTCATCAATCGGGGGACGAGTTCCGTAAAGTGGGCCCGGAAGGTCCAACGGCTGTCCAGTATGAGGCCGAGGTACTTCAGTCGCACCCCGACCTCTATTGGGACGCCTCCTACCACGATCTGGGCCCCTGCAGGTGGCGTCACCCGAGCCCTGTGGAACCACAGGGCCTGGGATTTATTGAGCGCCACAGCGAGGCCCAATCTCCTAATGCGACCGACGACGAGGGCCACCCCCGCTGTGGCGAGACGGGTAGCCTCTCTAAAGTCTTGCCCCCGGGCCATGACCAACGTGTCATCAGCGTAACAAATTACGCTCAGGCCCGGGAGCAGGGCGCCTCTCAGCACCCAGTCGTACCCGACATTCCAAAGGAGGGGTCCGAGGACCGACCCCTGAGGAACCCCGCATACGACCGGAAACCGGTACACAGTCCCATCGTGCCCGGTGCACACTACCGACCTGGCCTCCAAGTAGGAGCCGACCAGCCGGCGGAGGTAGGGGGGAACTCCATGTCTCTCGAGTGCCCCCCCCTATCACGGACCAGGGCAAGGTGTTGAATGCGTTGGCGATGTCGAGCGACACCGCCAAGGCCACCCCGCCCTGTGATACGGCTTCATTTGAGAGGGTCCGCACGCGAAGGATCGCGTCCACGGTTGAGCGGCCCTCTCTGAAGCCGTACTGCTCCGCCGACAGGTCGGGTCCAACCCCGACCAGGTGCTGGACGATGCGGGCAGCCAGAATGCGTTCCAGCAATTTGCCCACCTCGTCCAGCAGCACGATAGGACGGTAACCGGCGGCTGTATCCGCCGGGCGCCCCTCCTTCCTGAGAAGGACAAGTCTACCCTCTCGCCACAGCGAGGGAAACCGTCCCGACTCGAGGCAAGAGTCGTAAAGCCTCAAGAGTCGGTCCCCTAGGGCATTGATGGCCAAGGCCAGGACCCGGCCATGGATGCCGTCCGGTCCGGGTGCCGTGTCTTTGGCACTCATCCTGACTACGGCCACGCGGAGCTCCTCCCCGGTGATGTGAGGCACCTCAGCAGGGGCCTCGCCGCCGGTGACATCCGGCGGCTCACCCATAGCAGGCGGGGTAAATCCCTCCTGCTCCTGCGGGAACAGAGTAGAAACAATGTCCCGCAGCTGCTGAAGCGGTAGACGCTCGGTTATGGGGGGCGCCCATGGGCGCAACTTGCCGCGCACCATCTTGTATGGGCGCCCCCAAGGATCTTCCTCGAGCGTCTCCAAAAGGCGCTCCGCGTGCTGCTCCTTGGCCATCTTGATGGCCAGCCGCATGGCTTCCCTCGCCTCTTTGTACAAGCCATGCAGCCGGGCCTCCTCCTCCGCGAAGGCAACGGGATTGTTGCGACGCGGAAGGCAGCGACAGCGGTGTCGAGCGCACTGGCGCCTCGCCCGGACGCATACAGTTCTGAGCTGCGCTATCTCGGGTGACCACCAGTACGTCGACTTCGTGGGAGACCAAGGGCCGACCCGGGGCATCGAAACGTCGCTAATGCGACGCATCGCGCCCCGGAACCAGAGCGCCTCGGCCTCCACGTCCACGGGGTATGGACGCATGGGCGTCCACGCCGCCACCGTAGAGGCTTCCATCAAGAGCTCCTTATTCAGGAGCTTCAATGCCCACCTGGGGTCGGCTTTGCCTTGTAACATCATAATCACGGTCACGCCTCCAAACGATGTACCTATTGTCAAAAAGTTCTGAATCCGACACACCTTCAAGCAGCCAGGTCTCAGTTAGAATTATAACGTCATAAGATTGAAGGCTCACCTGACGGTAAAAAGATAAAGTTTTAGATCTGAGTCCACGAACATTCTGATAGTAAACCCTAAGGGAATGCTTGTTCGTTAAGAATGTAAGTGAGAAAATAACATATGATTAATATGAGACATAATGGAAAAAAATTCAATAAAATAGCAATTATTAATAGCAACAGATATAGCAGTATAATATTTAAGTTGATTTGTAGATAGGTAATTTGAAAATGAGACGAATTCGTTGCACACCACAAGTACAAAATTATAGAAGCAAGTCCTTGAATGATTATGATCATGATAGCGATGTGCACTCATAAAAAGAAACAATACTATAGTGTACAATATTAGCGGGTAAGTAAATAAAAAATAACTGCGTAATGTGAGAGGAAGCGAAACAAGCATTGAGTTATAATTGCATCTTATATGCAAAACCGGTTTATCAGCGCAGCGACGAGAAAAAAACATGCATACAATAGTTAAACAAAAGCGACAACAAAAGTAATGCAAACAATTAGAGGCGCATATCCTTTGGTAAAAAAATAACATTAAAAATAATTTTAAAGTATGAAGTAAAGTTATCAGACTAAAGAGAACTATAATAATAGATCTAGGATTACCAAGAATAAAATAATTGACTAAACAATTTTGTTTAAATCCTTTTCAATGGTAATCAAGAAAACCGGAGCAACATCATTCTTACGATCGTGAATTTTTCCATGTTTTACCCAGACATATTTGTATTTTTTAGCCTTTGCCAATGATTTCACCTTATTTAGAAGTTTCTTAGAGTCACTACTCAGGTGAACATTTATATAAACTCTGTTTGGATTACCATGAAAACCAAGATCTTCGGATGATAGTGTCTTGCATGCACGTGCTGATGCGATGAAGTCTTCTTTAACATATCTGTTCAAAAAGCTGACTATAATTGATTTATCTTTGCTATTGTAGACAGGTATTCGTGAAATAAAATTGATCTGTGTCTTTGGAAAGGTGTAGTTAATTTTTTGGCAGACCGACTCAAGCACAGTAAACAGGTTATCATCTTTTTTTGTCGGTACACCTTTAATTTCAACATTATTTAACCTGGACCTTTGTTCACTGACAAATAATTCATGTTTTATTCGAACAACATCGTCTTCCAACAGCTTGATTGAACTCTGTGACTTTTCAAAATCAGTAATTCGTGATTCCATAGCAACTAGTTTCGCGGTGAATTCATCCAATTTAGCACAGCTAAATTCGCAGGATTGTCTGAGGTCACATATTTCCTCCTTGATGGAACGAACATCTTCAACCAGTGCCGGCAAGCTGCCCAGCTGACGTTTCAGGTCGACGATTTCGTTTAGTACAACTTCGAGTGTTACCGGCTCAGCCGCAGATGGAACGGGAGATGCTATACGACACCCTGGACACTTCCATTGAGCTCTTCTGTCCGAACCGAGCTTCCTCCAACCTGCCTCACCGATATTGGCACAGGCAAAGTCCAAGTGCTTCTTGCAACTGCCGCACTGCGCGCCGTCATTGAAAAAGGTGTTACACATGGCACACTTCATTTCGAAAAGGGCACAGTAAATAAGAACCGAATAAAAATCTAATTATAAAAATAAAAAAAAATGTTGACAATCTATGATCGTACAGATCGAAAGAAACGAGTTTACTTGTTGAATGTTCGCACTGTACTGACAGTGAATACAGGTTTTGGTCCAAACCCCTACATCTGTATTCATTCTCGGCCAAAAGTATCTACTTGACATCATTTTCCTAGTGGCCCGAATTCCGGAATGTGAAACCCCATGTAATGCATCAAAAACCGTGCGTCTGAACCCTTCAGGTATGTATGGTCTGATTGCCCCCGTGGCTGTTTCACACACTATGTCGATGTCGCTATCTGCTACCTTGCACATTTTAAAACGTAAATTCTCACGGGTCGAGCTCCTTAATTCCGATAACTCCTTATCGCTACCTTGTGCATGGGCGATTTCTGCGAAATCGATTGTTGTGGGACATGATATTGTCTCGACCCTAGACAGTGTATCGGCTACAATGTTATCGCTACCGCTTATTTATTTATTTATTAAACTTTATGCACATAAATGGTACAATGTGTTATGTGCTTATGTGTTTAATATCTGTAGTAAATTCACTAATGGACATAAGTTGTCTAATTCTCCTCGGTAAATCTTTCTCATTAGGTTTTCGCGAGAAAGCAAAAACGAGCGGCTTATGGTCTGTGAATATAGTAAACCTCCTACCTTCGACCATATCAGGGGCAGGGTCTCAGGCGACCTCCCAGTCGAGAGGCGCGCCAACCGCTGCCCCCAAAAAGAAGACGACTGCGGCTGCTCCCCAGCAGGGTCGAGCACCCGCAGCCGCCAAGAAGAAAGAGAAGGCCAGGAAGAAGCCGCGCGCGCCCCGGCAGGCTGCAGTGGTTATTACGCTGCTGCCGGCCGGCCAGGCGAAGGGGTTGACATACCCCGACGTCATGGCCAAGGCGCGTGCGGCCGTCAACCTGGCGGAGATCGGGGCGGAGGATGGCCTCCGCATCCGGCACACGGCCAACGGGGCCCGACTGCTGGAGTGTCCCGGCGGCGCCGACAGTGGCAACGTCGCGGACCGTCTGGCGTCGGGTCTCCGGGTAGTGTGGCCGGAGGAAGAGGTGAAGGTGCACAGGCCGGTCAAAATGGCCGAGTTGCGGGTGACCGGCCTGGACGACTGCACCTCCAGGGAGGAGGTGGCGGCCGCCATTGCCGCCCAGGGCAAATGCGCCCCAGAGAACATAGCCGTCGGCGAGCTTCGCCGCGGCTATACTGGGGCCAGCTCCGTTTGGGTGAGGTGCCCTGTCGACACCGCCAACTCCCTGGCCACCCCTCCGCCCGGAAGGCCGGCGGGAGATCCGGGAAGGCTGCGCGTGGGCTGGGTAGCAGCCCACGTGCGGCTGCTGGAGCCACGCGCCTGGCGATGCCTCAAGTGCTTCGGCACGGGGCATAGCGTCGCCAGGTGCACCAGCACGGTGGACCGCAGCGGTCTATGCTTCCGCTGCGGTCAAAATGGACATAAAGCGGCCGTGTGCTCGGCCGTGCCGCACTGCGCGCTGTGCGCGGCGGCCGGGCGCAGGGCCGATCACCGGGCGGGTGGGAAAGCGTGCTCCCCGTCCGGTGTAAATACGGAAAGAAACAGGCGCCGCAAATCTAAGCGGCGCCAAAAGAAGAGATCGGCCGGGGGAGTACCGGCCGATATTTCAGACCCCGCCGTGGCGACCAGTTCGCCCGTAGGCGGGGGCGATAGAGGAGGGGAGGGAGCGATGGAGGTGGTCCAACCGTAATGGATCACACCCGTCGCTTCCTCCAAGGAAATTTGAACCACTCCGCCAGGGCTCAGGACATGCTGGCCCAGAGCATGGCGGAGTGGTCCATTGACGTGGCGGTGGTCGCTGAGCCGTACTTTGTTCCCCCGGCAGATGATTGCTGGTTCGGGGACGAGTGCGGCTCGGTGGCCATCCACATAAGAAGAGCCGCGGCGATCCCGCCCCTGGTAATGGTGGCCAGGGGACCAGGGTTCGTCGCGGTACGGATGGAAGATACCGTCGTGATCGGGGTGTACTTCTCTCCAAATCGACCTATTCTCGAGTTCCAACAGTTCCTGGACGGGCTCGGAGCGATCACTCAACGCTCCGCTCCCCGTCCTGTGATACTGGCGGGGGACCTCAATGCGAAATCTGTCGCTTGGGGCTGCCCCCGCACGGAGCATCGGGGTAGGCGATTGGAGGAGGGGCGGTCGCGGCCGGACTCTGTGTCATAAACAGAGGGTCGGTCGCGACTTGCGTGCGGTGGCAGGGCGAGTCCATCGTGGACGTCACGTTCGCGAGCCCTGCCATCGCACAACGCATCCGCGGTTGGGAGGTGTTGGTGGGGGCGGAGACCTTGTCGGATCATCGGTACATCCGGTTTGATCTCTCCGCCCCCGCGGCAACCGCGGTCGCCCGCGGAACTGCATCCCGGTCATTCCCCAGGTGGGCATTGAAGCTCCTGGACAAGGAGCGCTTGATGGAAGCCTCTACGGTGGCGGCGTGGACGCCTATGCGTCCACATCCAGTGGATGTGGAGGTCGAGGCGCAATGGCTCCGGGGCGCGATGCATCGCATTAGTGATGCTTCGATGCCCCGGGTCGGCCCTCGGCCTCCCAGGAAGTCGGCGTACTGGTGGTCGCCCGAGATAGCGCAGCTTCGTGCTGTATGCGTCCGGGCGAGGCGCCGGTGCGCCCGACATCGCCGCCGTATCCTCGCGCGTCGCGACGATCCCGTCGCGTTCGCGGAGGAGGAGGCCCGGCTGTATGGCGAATACGCGGAGGCGAGGGACGCCATGCGGCTGGCCATCAAGCAGGCCAAGGAGAGGAACATGGAGGCTCTATTGGGGACGCTCGACGAGGACCCTTGGGGGCGTCCGTACAAAACGGTGCGCGGGAAGCTGCGCCCGTGGGCGCCTCCCATGACCGAGCGTCTCCCACCTCAGCAGCTGCGGGACATCGTCTCGACGCTGTTCCCGCAGGAGCAGGACGGATTCATTCCGCCTGCTATGGGTGACCCGCCGGATCACACCGGCGGTGAAGCCACTGCTGAGGTGCCTCACATTATGAGGGATGAGCTCCATGTGGCCGTGGTCAGAATGAGTGCGAGAGACACGGCCCCCGGCCCGGACGGCATCCACGGCCGGGTCCTGGCCTTGGCCATCGATGCCCTAGGGGACCGACTCCTGAGGCTGTTTAACTCATGCCTGGAGTCGGGACGGTTTCCCTCGCTCTGGAGGACGGGCAGACTAGTCCTCTTGCGGAAAGAGGGGCGCCCGGCGGACTCAGCCGCCGGTTACCGTCCCATCGTGCTGCTGGACGAGGTGGGCAAACTGCTGGAACGCGTTCTGGCTGCCCGCATCGTTCAGCACCTGGTCGGGGTTGGACCCGATCTGTCGGCGGAGCAGTACGGCTTCCGGGAGGGTCGTTCGACCGTAGATGCAATTCTACGTGTCCGGGCCCTCTCGGAGGAGGACGTCTCCCAGGGTGGGGTGGCTTTGGCGGTGTCGCTTGACATCGCCAACGCCTTTAACACTCTGCCCTGGTCCGTGATTGGGGGGGCACTGGAGAGGCACGGAGTGCCCCTCTATCTCCGCCGACTGATCGGCTCCTACCTGGAGGCCAGGTCGGTCGTATGTACCGGGTACGGTGGGACCTTGCACCGGTTCCAGGTCGTGCGCGGTGTTCCACAGGGGTCCGTTCTTGGGCCCCTCCTGTGGAATATCGGGTACGACTGGGTGCTGAGGGGCGCCCTCCTCCCGGGCCTTAGCGTAATCTGTTACGCGGACGACACGTTGGTCGTGGCCCGGGGGGATGACTACAGAGAGTCTGCCCGTCTTGCCACAGCGGGGGTGGCACTCGTCGTCGGCAAGATAAGGAGGTTGGGCCTCGACGTGGCGCTGCACAAGTCCCAGGCCCTGTGTTTTTGCAGGGGCAGGACAGCGCCACCGGTCGACGCCCACATCATGGTTGGAGGCGTCCGGATCGAGGTCGGGGTGCATCTTAAGTACCTCGGCCTCGTGTTGGACGGCCGTTGGACCTTCCGACAGCATTTCGAGGACCTGGTTCCCCGACTGGTAAGGACGGCCGGCCACCTTGGTCGGCTGCTCCCGAACGTCGGGGGACCCAGTGACGCGGTGCGCCGCCTCTACGCGGGGGTAGTGCGCTCGATGGCCCTGTACGGTGCGCCCGTTTGGGCCGAGCCTCGTATCCGTGCATTTTATGCCGGGTACCTGCGCCGGCCACAGCGCATCGTAGCCATCAGGGCCATCCGCGGATACCGCACCGTCGCGTTTGAGGCGGCGTGTGTTCTGGCGGGGACGCCGCCCTGGGAACTGGAGGCGGAGGCGCTCGCCGACGATTATCGTTGGCGATGCGACCTTCGCTCCCGGGGCGTGGTGCGTCCTCTGCCGGAAGCGGTCCGAGATCGGAAGGTTCAATCTCGGCGGTCCGTTATGGAGTCGTGGGAGAGACGACTCGCCAACCCCACTTGGGGTCTACGGACCGTCGAGGCGATCCGCCCCGTCCTCAGGGATTGGGTGGGTCGTGGCAAGGGACGCCTCACCTATTGGATGGTGCAGATGCTGACCGGGCACGGGTGCTTCGGGAGGTATCTGCACCGGATCCAGGTAGAGCCGACGGCGAGATGCCATCACTGTGTGAGTTGCGACCAGGACACGCCAGAGCATACGCTCGCGCTCTGCCCCGCATGGGAGCGGCAGCGTTGTGTCCTGGTCGGGAAAATAGGACCGGACTTGTCGCTCCCGAGCGTCGCGGCGTCGATGCTCGAGAGCGACGAGTCCTGGAAGGCGATGCTCGACTTCTGCGAGTCCACCATCTCGCGGAAGAGGGTGGCGGGGGGTGCGAGGGAGCGATTGTACGCTTCCCTCCGCCCAGCGACAGCAACCCGCCGCCGTCGAGCAGGGGGCCGGAACCGGGATCTCGCCCGGAATCTGGCCCCCTAAGAGTTTCGGGTCCCCAACGCATGTGAGTGCGAGCGGGGACCCAAGAAGGCGTCGTGTCTCGCTCAGCACGCGCCTTAAGCAAGAGCGACCGGGGGATGGTCGACCGCGCTCCCCGACCCACGCTGGTTCTGACCCAGCGGGGTATTCCGTGGGAGGGTGACACGCGGTCCCATCTTGGCGGGCTTCGGAAAGCCCGCCGACTGAGAGAGCCGGTGGCCGTATTCGCCGGCGGCTACCGGTTCGGCGTCCGGGGACGGAGCGACGGGAAAGTGTGCCGATGGCGTAACGCGTCGCACCGTCCCTCCAAACCCCGTGCTGGGTTCTGGCCTCAGCCGGGGTTCGGACGCTGAGTGTGAGCGGTTGGAGGTTTTAGTGCGGTTCGACACCCACATACCCCACTCGCGGGGCGAGTGGAAGTCCGGCGATTTCCTCCCGTCAAAAAAAAAAAAAAAAGGCAAAGCCGAGGTGGGGGCGTTCTAATAGCTATACTGAAGGATATTCCTGCTACTTTAAAACCGACATTTCAAACTTCGGCGGAAGATCTTTGGGTATCAATAAGCTTTCGTAAAGGTAATTCTAGACAACTAATTAATTTACACTTGTGTGTTATTTACTTATGTAAACAAAATCTTGGGTTCTCCTTTTCTGATCAGTTATCGAATTACTTGGCCGGCTTAAATAATATTGTTTTAGGTAATCCAGACGATGAATTCCTCATTATTGGTGATTTTAATTTAAGCAGTATAGTTTGGACACTCGGTGATGCCTCTGCGCTTACGCCGTCAGCCATGAAATCAGATGACGAGTATTTGCTCACTGATACCCTAATCGCACTAGGATTATCGCAGTTTAATGGTGTTAGAAATAAGGACGATCGTACTCTAGATTTAGTTCTTTCGAATAGTGGGGTTGCGGTGAGTGAGAATGATGATCCTCTGGTGCCTATTGATTTATATCATCCCGCACTTCTTGTAAACGTCAACTTCGTTCAGAAGAGTATTCTGAATACAGCACCGCGCAGCTTCTACCTTTTTGATAAGGGTGATTTTGATGCCATTAATAAAGCGATATCGCGGATAGACTGGGTTGGAGAATTCTCACAAAGATCGATGGATGAGGCTGTCGAATACTTTATAAAAGTATAATGGATCTGCATACGAAACACATACCTAGTAAAATAATAAAATCGGATACCTTTCCTAGTTGGTATAACGCACCGCTCAAAAAGGCAATAAAAAAAAACATAAATACTTTAAAAAATTTAAAAGGTATGGAAACCTACATGATCAACAATCATATAAGCTTTTACGCGACAGAATTAAAACCCTAGAATCTGCTTGTTACAAAGATTATATTTCTCGTACTGAAAATGCCATAACAAATGACCCAAAATTATTTTAGTCATTTGTCAAAAGTCGCGCTAAGGCCCAATCGATACCTAGCTCTCTAACTTATAACGACTTGTCCTATAATTCTGGAGATTCCATATGCAACGCTTTTTCATCTTTTTTCCATTCCAGTTTTCTCCAACCTAGTCTGTCTACCGGAGGTCCGCAATGCCCTTTTTTTCCCGAGGCTGAGAATCTGTTGACTAGTGTCAGCAGGATCTCAATAACCATTGAAGATGTTATAGCTCAGCTAAAGTATCTTGATGTTTCTAAATCTGCTGGACCTGATGGCATTTCCGCTAAGTTCCTCAAACAATGTATTACATCGATATGCTATCCCATCTTTCTCCTCTTTGCTAAATCACTGGATAGTTGTGCAGTCCCGCAATTGTGGAAATCAGCTTTCATTACTCCGATTCACAAAAAAGGCTTAAAAACAGAAATCACAAATTATAGACCGATTTCAAAACTCTGCATTCTGGCAAAGATGTTTGAACGCGTGGTGTATGATCGGGTGTACTCGGCTTTGAAGTCTTCATTTAGTCCCTTTCAGCATGGGTTTCTCAAAGGTCGATCAACTACGACTAATTTAGTCATATTGAACGAATTCGTTTCTGAAACTATGGAGAACGGTGATCAAGTTGATGTAGTTTATACAGACTATAGCAAAGCTTTTGATAGAATCAATCACGACATCATGCTGCTTAAATTGTATAACATTGGTATCTGTGGTGATTTACTGCGATGGTTCGCTTCCTACATCGACAATAGATCACAGGCTGTCGTTTTAAACAACTATAAGTCAAGCTGGGTGGCTATCCCTAGTGGTGTTCCGCAGGGATCTTTACTTGGCCCTTTACTTTTTGTAATCTACGTGAACGATATTGACAAATGTTTTCGGTCATCTAACCTGCTTTGCTTTGCTGATGATATGAAGATATACCGATCCATTTCAACTTCGTTGGACGCGTTAGCATTGCAGGAAGATCTTACACGTCTCGACAGCTATTGTTCTTCCAATAAACTTAATCTTAACCCATCTAAGTGCTCAGTCATTTCTTTTACTCGTAAGCGTACTTCTATTAACTTTGACTACTCACTTCGGGGTGAAATTCTACCAAGACTTGATGTGATCCGAGACTTGGGAGTTTTTCATGATTCTAAGTTACAGTTCGACATTCACATCAATACCATAGTCAGTAAAGCATTAAAGTCACTGGGTTTTATTATGAGGATGTCCGCTCAATTTACAGATATAAAGACATTAAAAATATTATATTGTACCTTTGTCAGAAGCCACCTAGAATATGCATCTCAGATCTGGAATCCTCACTACAATAAGTACATTGATCGTATTGAGAATGTTCAGAAGAGATTTTTAAAAAATTTATGTTTTCGTTTTAATACTTTTTACTCATCTACGAATTATATTAAACTATGCCAGCAGTTCCATATTTTACCCCTTAGTGTCAGACGTCAAATAGCGGACTGTACCTTTCTAATGAAAATATTTAACGACGACATTGATTGCCCTGATTTGTTTCATTACTTCTCACTTAATGTCCCTCGCAAGGTGAAACGATATTACACTCCTATCGCTACAAAACAAGTATCTACTATATATCGTAGAAACTCGTATACTGTGAGAGCAAGCAATACTTTTAACGAGTTATCAAAATTACATAACATCGATCTATTTGTAACAAGTGTATCGGCGGCGCGACAACAGTTTAGTTTATATTTTTTAAAATCGCATGATCATACTACATTGTTAAAGAAAAAAAAAAAAAAAAAAAAGAAAAATGTGTATTATGTTGCTATATAAATGTTCACACTTTGAAGAATTTATATTACTGTCTGCCAAAACTTAGATTTTAAGTTTGTTACTTTCATTTATTTTTGGCTGTAAATGTTCTAACCGTGAAAACCTGTTACTGGCTTTTAGTTTTAAATTCTATTTCATAATCTAACTGTAATGTGCTGTTGGTTTTCCTTATATAAATAAATAAATAAATAAAAAGGCAAAAGTAAGGCACACGATATCGGCTCTCGGCAGGTTCGAACCCTGCGGTAGATTCGAACACATACACGTCGATATCGTGGGACCTTTGCCTACATCACGGGATGGATATAGGTATTGTGTAACGGTAATCGATAGAACCACTGGCTGGCCGGATGCGTACCCGGTCAAGGATATTTACGCTCACACAGTTGCTAAGGTACTTTTTGAAGGCTGGTTCACTCGTTTTGGATGCCCGGTACGCATAACAACGGACCAAGGTAGGCAATTCGAGAGCTCCCTGTTCACGCAGCTGATGAAGTATCTTGGAGTAGAGAAACTGCGCACTACACCTTATCACCCGCAGAGTAACGGTGTGGTGGAGAGATGGCATCGGTCGTTAAAAGCCGCTCTTATGGCACGTTTAGCAGCACATTCTTCGTGGGTCGATGAATTACCATCGGTATTATTGGGACTACGTGCCGTTCCTAGGAGTGACACCGGAGACAGCGCCGCAGAACTCGTATTAGGTACGACACTGCGTCTACCGGGCGATTTTTACGATACGGCAAGTAAGACTCTATACGAAAATGCAGATTTCGTACAAAATCTCAGGGATGTCCTACACAGAATAAAACCTAAACCGTGGAATCATAAAGATACCAGAACTATTTTTGTACACCCAAATTTGAAGTCATGTTCTCATGTATTTGTTCGGAACGACGCCGTTAGGAGGCCCCTACAGCCTCCCTACGATGGACCTTATAAGGTCATCGCAAGGAAAGCAAAATATTTCACTATTCAATTACTAGGTAGACAGTCACAAATAACAATTGATCGTTTAAAACCAGCTTACATTTTTAGCGATGGCAGCGATCCTAATATTAGACATAAGTTAGAAGATAGTGAACATCCTAATGTAACATTAAATAAACGCGACAAGGTAGAGACTTACACCACACGCAGCGGCAGGCGGGTTAAGAAAACTGTGCGTTTTGCAGAATAAACGCAGACTAGGCAACACACTTTAAATTCAATAAAAGAGTACATTATGTGTAGTTTCTGTCAGTATAGCAGAGTATAGGAGTGCAACTAGTCTTAGTTAACAGTAACATTGGAAACAGTAATTCTGGAAAATGGGAAACTACCACAGCAAACAAGTGGAAACAAGTGAACTAGTAGTCGCACAGAATAACGTCACGAACGTGCAGAAGATGGAAACTTACGGTATCATAGTTTTAGTGCTGGCAGTGTTCGTCACACTGACAGTGCTGTACACGTGGATTAAGTATTGTAAGAACGGTGTAAAAAAATGGCTACGCAGGGAGGTAGTAGCAACAAGTAGGCCTACCAGCGAACAACCTACTGGTTCTGCGACTACGACAGTTTCTTCTAATTACGTGTAACGTTACGTCATAGCAGTGCCGCTGTAGTGTCGTGTATGTCATGAGTTAATACTAATTAGTTCTAGTTTTATTAAAGTGTAAGGATAGAGTAAGCGATATATAGCCCTAAGTTTTTTCTAATATGTATTTTTTTTTATGTTAAGCTAAAAAATAAAAAAGGGGGGGCTACTGTAGCGGCGTAGCGGGCAAATATGCTGACGCCGCACAGGATCGACGGGTGTCCGTCGTAGTACTTGTTAAGTTTAGTTTTAGTCGGTTGCCTGTACACATAGGACGTACTAGTAATAAATACTCTGCATATTACACAGTGCTAGTGGGTTTCAATCAACATCCTCTTACACCTGATCCTGAATACCTCCAAACTATGTATTCTAATATGGTTTTCTCATTTACCTGCATACTTTCACTTTAACCTGTGAGACCATTTTTTTGAAACGCTGTATTTCATTCAATTTTGTCTAAATCTCGTTCCCTTCCATAAATTCCTTATAATTATGATAATGTCAATAGAATTACATCAAAAAAAGTCCGAAAATAAAACTTTTTTTAAAAAGTGCAAAATAAATCAATCGACGCCACAAATTTGAAAAGAACCCCTCTCCACAACTGCTCCGGCGGTGTCGTTTCCGTCTTCTGACGAAACAATTATGGAGTGGACTGATTCCATTCGCACTTGTGGCACCTGTTTCGCAACCACCTGCGCATAAGTGCTCGGTGGCTTGACGGTTCGGTCGTTTGGAGTATCAGGGTGGTGTGTGATGTGGGAGGCTTTCTTCAGGTCCTCTGATAGAGCACGAGTAGAGTACATTGCACGTACATTGCCTCAGCTCCTCCATTAAGACCTTTATTGCGTCGCTGGTGTTCCCCACGATGTGTTCGGCACGCCCCAATGCTGCTTGGGTTTGTGTTTCAGCCTGCTTCATTTCCCTTACATTCATCTCCTTCCATTCATCATCTGTTTGTATTCCGATTTCGGTCATTGATTTTATGGTTGGTGGCTTGTTGTTATGTGAGGGTTGAACAGTTTCTTTAGATTAAAGGGATGATTTAAGTAAACGAAACAAGTTCTTATTGTCTTCTATCATGGTTAATTTAATATCGCATTTGAGATTGCGGGATCTATCCATAGCATTTTTAGCATTTACGAGGATCCTGTGACCGAGTTCGATCATTTCAAGGCCGTTCAGAGTGTCGTAGTTTGCAGGTAATTCTACGGGAGATATGGGTGGGTTGTCTGAGCTAGCTAATGAACTGAATTTGTTTGCAGCCATATTGAGTTTAGCGGAAGGTCGAGGTGGCGAGCATTGGAATGTGCAATTAAGCTTTTGACCTCCATCAGTGATACCGTCAGACATTGCCGGTGGTGGCCTCAGCTTTTCAGAAGCGGTGGAACTTGGAGATTTGTTTTTGGTGGGAGTACGGGTAGTAACAAACATGATAAGAGGTGAAGGTTTGTTAAGGTAAGTTTAATATTTAAAAGTTATGGAATTTTTTGTGCAAAAAGTATTAGGTCAAGAAGTTTTTTGGATTCGGCGTTCAAAAGGCTGAAATTTTTAGCAAATTAAAGGATTTTAAAAATTTATCGTTATACTTTTCAAAATTCTCCTTCGTCTTCCCTGTACGTTCAATATTTTTCGGATTTTAACGATTTAAGCCTGAATTACTGAACCGATTTCGATGCAAGAGGTCTCGATCGAAAGAGAATAGCGCAAGTCTGAAGCAAAGAAAATTTAAGAAAAACTGTTAGGATACGGAGATAAAATGAATTTAAATTGGAATGAAATTTTACTAATGAATTATTTATTTTTACAGGAATCTACTACGGAAAATGAGAAGAAATGGCCTACGAAAGGTAAGTAAATAAAGAAGGAGATAAGAAACAACGAAGGAGAAGGAAAAACTAAAGAATTTAATCGCGAAAGGTGAGAGAACGAGAGGGAGTTTACTATATAATTATAAGAAATACCAGTGGGTTAGGTTAGGTTAGGTTGGGTTAGGTTAGGATAGGTTGGGTTAGGTTAGGTTAGGATAGGTGTGGTTAGGTTTGGTTTTTTTTTTTTTTACTTAAACCTTATAGTATCGCTAATTTTTAAATGCAGCGCTTGTTGCTTTAATTGTTATTGTTTCCGTATATTATGTTGTAATATATATTTATGTTATTGAATAAATACTACATGTAAACATATATAGACATATACATAAATAGTATATTTATAAATTGTACAATGCCGCTCTAGCTATCGTACTATTATTGTGGAGCCATTAAAATTTGCTTTTACTGCGGTCACTAGGGTTGCTTTAGCAAATTTTAGGAAGTCGCTTCTTGTGTTTTGGTCGGCTAGTAATTTTGGGAAGTTTTGAACGTTCACATCCGTGTCAAGTTTCAACTCAGTCTCCATTCTTTTTATCATGAATCTGGGGCATTCAATCAATACGTGTTCTATTGTTTCTTTAGATTGTCCGTCGCATACGCAAAATGGTGTGTTTACAAGTTTATATTTGTGTAGGTATTCGCGGAGTCCGCAGTGTCCTATGAATAGTTGGGTTTCTATATTTTCGCCTTTAAGTTTTCGAATGATGTCGTAGGCTGTTGATGTATCTGGGAAAAATTTCTTAGTTGTACTTGCAGTGGAGTAGCTTATGTATCTATGTTGCCATTTTTGTTTTGTTCGTTCTCTGATTGTATATTTTGCGTATGACAACGGGAATCTATCATACATGGGCGAAACCTTGAGCTTTGTTGCTGCTTCCTTTGCCAAGTAATCCGCTCTTTCATTGCCCGGGATACCTATATGTGCTTTGACCCATATTAATTGTATTGTGAGCTCTGTTCCTATCAATGCTCTGATACTTTTTGCGATCACATTTTCCTAGTATGGGTTGCAGATTGCGAGCAGGGCTGCTTGGGAGTCGCTAAGAATATACCCGTTGCAATATTTTGCCTTAATATGTTCCGCGGCCTTAAGAATTGCAACCATCTCAGCTTGGAATACTGTACAGTAGTTCGCCAATGCTAATTTAGCTCTGTACACTTCTTTCCCTGTGTGCCACACTGAAACGGCTGCCCCGACTTTGTCCTCAATCTTACTTCCGTCCGTATATACCTGCACCCAGCCGTTTTGCAGGTTGTTTACATCTTCGAGAGATCCAA
Source organism: Trilocha varians (assembly GCA_030269945.2). Classification (NCBI taxonomy): domain Eukaryota; kingdom Metazoa; phylum Arthropoda; class Insecta; order Lepidoptera; family Bombycidae; genus Trilocha; species Trilocha varians. The sequence continues at coordinate 882,118 of AP028282.1, forward strand.
CCTGCGTGAACCCTAATCGGGCTCGTTCAGCTGTGTGTGGCATCTCTAAACGGGCTGTTTCGTTCCTCGAGTACGCGGCCCGGTAGTTCTTTTAGATTCTCTCCGTGCTTGATCCTGTAGAGTTCCGCATTCTCTTGTACTCGGAGATCCAAGGGGATAATTCTGGCTAGCAGTGCTCCAGACGCTAGTGACACCGTCTTATGCGCTTTGCATATTTTAAGGGCAAACATTCTTGTCGCTCTATCCAGTGTCTTCCTAATGCATTTCTTTTCCGCAGCTGGACTCCACACACTGATGCTGATTAAATGTTAAGGCCCTGTCGAAGGTGACTCCTAAAACTTCTACTGTTTCGCCTGGTGTTATTGTTTTCTCCATCATTGTAAAGTTTGGTTCGATGTATTTCAGTCTTTTGGTAATTACAATAGCTTGGGTTTTGCGAGGGGCGAAGTTTAGATTGTGCTCTCAACCCCATTTGCTGATGACTAGCAGTGCTTCATTCACTTTTGTTGTGAGTTCTTCTGCAGTCCTAGCCCTGGCCACAACTAGGATGTCATCTGCAAATGCCTGTACGAGAGCTTCCAAATTGCGGGTTCTTCTCAGGAGTGGTTCTAGTTGGAGGTTCCAGAGGAGTGGTCTACTAATGGATCCTTGTATGCATCCTTTATTTGTTGTCCTATCTATTGTTTCTCCCAGGTACGTGAAGCTGATCTTCCTATTCGACAGGTAGCTTCCTATTAGTTGAAGCGTAGGTTTATCAATCTTACTGAAGCAGAGTTCCTTGGTTATGGCAGGCCACCAACAGCTGTCAAACGCCCCTTCAATGTCCAGCGATACCAGTGCTACAAATTCCCCATGGGACACGGCTTCCCGGACTATGGTGATGGTACCATATAGGGCGTCTTTGGTGCTCCTTTGTGGGGTGAATCCGAATTGTGTATCGCTTATTAAGCCTCGGTTTCCCAGGTGCCATAGGAGTCTCACTGAGAACAGTTTTTCCGCCACTTTTCCCAGAACGGGAAGGAGCCGTATGGGTCTGTAGGACTTGGGTGTAGAGTAGTCCTCCTTGCCGGGTTTTGGGATTACCCTTATTGTAGCCACTTTCCAGATCTTAGGAAAGTAGGACAGACTTAAACTTTTGTTGAACATTTGCAACTGTATTTCGGGATTAGTTCTATGCGCCTCGGCTAGAATGTCGGAGGTGAGACCGTCTGCTCCCGGTGCCTTTTTGGGATTCATGTTGCTATATACATTTTGAATCTCTTCTTCGGTATATCTTGGGCAGTAGTTCGGGTAGTGCAGGTCGCTGAGGGCGTTTTCCAGCACATGTTGGGATTCCTTCCTCTTTTCCTGCAGAATATCATCATCCTTATTTGGGTCGTCACTTGGGAAGAAGACATCTGCTAAGAGAGCGGCTGATCTTGCTTGATCGAGGATTTGCTGATCCTGCCCGGCTCGCAATAGCTCTTCCCGCTTGTTGTTGGTGCTTGCTTTCATGATTCGGTATGAACGCTGCCAGACTGTCTCGCCTCGTTCCAGTCCACAAAACTCTTTCCAGCTTTCAGTAATAGTGCTGCGGAGTCGAGTTTTGTATTCCTCTTTGGAGGCGAGATAGTCGGCTAACACGTACGGTTTCCGCTTTGGATTTGCATGCTGGAAGTGCCGTCTGTGTGCAATCATTGTCTTCCTGAGAGTGGTGAGTTCGTTTGTCCACCAATGATGTCTGCATTTGCGATTTGATCCTTTCCGTGGAAGGGTTTCGTCACATGCGCTAATGATCGCTTCTGTGTATTGTTCCACTAGATCCTCAAGATTAGGTCGTAGGTAGCGACCCCTCAGTGTCCCCTGACATTGCAGAGGTTCATGAGCGACGGTAACCACTTACTATCAGGTGGGCCGTTGGCTCGTCTGCCTACAAGGCAATAAAAAAAAAAAAAAAGTTCACTAGAACATTTTATGTCTGCGATTTTTTGGGCATTAATTGAGGAATCTGCTAGTTTTCTAATGAACGCTTCACGGAAATATCTCCATTCTACGTTTTCAGTTCTATAGACCCTCGTCGTTGTTTTTGGAATTTTTTTCTTCTTCCCGTTTCGGTCCCAGTTGGACTTCGAACCTTATCGCTCTATGATCGGAAAGTGTGACCAATTCTTCATCCACTCTCCAGTTCCTTATTTTGCCCAAAGCACTGTCTGAGCAAAAGGTTATGTCGACAATGCTCTGGTACAATTTTCCGCCTCTATGAATATGGAAAGTTGGTCTGTTCCCCTCATTGAGAATATGCCAGTTCTGTTGGGACAAGAGTTCCACGAACTTCTTTCCTCTGATGTCCTCCGATTTGCATCCCCACCACTCGCTCGAGGAGTTAGCGTCTCCGCCTATTATAACATCTGGGACTCCGAGTCCATCGGCTATATGCTGCAGGTTTACTAAATCGTCCTCTATATTTTCAGAACGGTCTGAATAAAAACTTATGATCCCGAGTTTTTGGTTTTCGTATTGAACTACACAGCCGGCAATTTCGGTAATGCGGTCGCTGTTTACTGCTACTATTATTTCTGGATCTAGTATGATTATTGCTGCTCTTACTGGCATGAATTTGTTCGTGGTAGCTTTTTGGACTATGGCTCCGTTGGATGTGATGGGGCTTTAGCTCCTACATAGGGTTCTTGCAGTAGTAATATTGATATTTTCTGTTGTTCAGCAAATCTGAGGCACTCCTTCATAGTCATATATCCTCTGCCGAGGTTTATTTGTACTATTCTCAGGGATGTTTTCTTTGCCGTGTTGTGATTTTCTTTGGTTGTTCCGTGGGTGCCCTCCTCAACAATACGAGACCGACGCTCTCGCCACCCTGTCCCACTTCTGCCGGATTGGGAACTGGGTGCTATAGGCCGGATGGGAGGAGTCGATTCCTTCCGCCGAGCAGTTTACGCACGATTGTTTTGACTGGCGACACGATCGGGTCTTGTGATCTCCCTGACAGTACCCGCAGACTGTTTTCTTTTCGCAGGAACGAGCCAGAGGACCGAAACCTAAACAGTTAAGACACTGGACTATCGGTGTTTGGTCCTGTGCCTGCACCACTTGGTAGCCTACTCGCAACTTTTTGCCCAATAGTGTCTTCCACGCTGTAGGAGATACTTCCAAGACGACATTACTTGTTTGTGGGCTACGACTCTTGGTCCTGCGTACAACTTTGATGTCGGATGCTGTTATGGAAGGTTCTAGTAGCCCTTGGTTTTGGCCCAATATGGCCTCTTCAATCTTTGCATTATGTGTTGATGTTAGTATTCCTTTCAAGACCAGCAGTGGTCGTCTTACTGGGGCGTCAGACACCGTCAACTGAATCATTTTCTTTTTGATTTCTTGCGTCAATGCTCTGCGCCCATCCTCAGAGTCGCAAGAAAATACGACTTTCTGCCCTTTAGTTTTTCTTACTCCATTAATGCCTATGCCGAGGCTCACCACGTCCACTGCAGACTTCACTTTGTCTGCAATGTCCTGGTTCGTGTGCCTTGACTGACTCGACCATGACCCCATATTTTGGTGTGGCTACTACTTGGCTGTACGTTGGTTTCGGTTCAACCTTGGGTGCAGCAGTCTCATTATTTGGAGTCCCTTGCAAAATTCGACCTGAGATCTTCCTACCAAGCGACTCAATCGCTTCTTGCATTGGTGACAAGGACTGTGATGTTAGCTCTTTGAGTTGGTTGATTTGATCTTTCAGGGTATCTATGGAATTGGTGATACGTTCAGAATATTGTTCGTGGTCTGTTTGGGTTGTCATTACTCCGTCTTGCATTTTTTCCTTGAGTTGAACAACAATATTGTGTGTATCTTTGACGGTTCCCTCTTCCTTAGCCTCTTTAACTGCTTTTTTAACGTCAAGTATGGTCAAGTGAGAGGTGGTTACGGGTGCGGTTTCGCCTGAAGGTCTGCCGTTCTTTAAAGTTCTGATCAGGAGATCAAACAGACTCTGATTATCACTAATCACAGTCTGCTTGATCTCGCGTCTTATATTCCCTGATTGGGCCATTGCCCTTTTAGAATTGGCCAGGATCTGTTTTGCGTGCAACTCAGTTTCTTTTGAGCTAAGAGATGAGATCGTCTGGTAGCGAATAAGGGTTTCCATTTCTGTAGATGGCTTTTTCCCTACTGTCTTAGCTGGGCGTTTCGTTGCGATATTTTGCAGTTCTAATAGAATGAGAGGGGAAAGTCGTTTGTCAGGAGGCCTGGGTATCCTGGAACCTGTGGCTGCAGAGCTTGGTCCAGCGCGGTAGTCCTCTGGGAGTCCGGTAGTCCGGTAGTCCTCTCCCAGAAACAGCATCAGGAGCCGCCACGTCACGTCTTGTAGCCGTTGGAGAAGTAACCGTGTAGGTTGCCCTCCTATTTATCCCAGATTCCACGTCAGTGCCTCCGTCAAACGACATCGCCGTAGCGCGAGATAGTGATGCTGCTTTGTTTTTGGTAGGGGTGCGGGCGAGAAACATGATTTAGAATAAAAATTTGAGGAAAATGAAATGAAGTAAGTTTTTGACTTTTGATAATTTTTTGTGAGAAATTTAAAGGTGATACGGTATTTTTAATGACAAGGTAAGGTAGTGGAAACTTGGTAGTGGAAGTACGGGAAAACTGAGAAACAAGGTAATAATACGAAAATTGAAAATTAAAAATTTGTAGGATGGAAAATTAATATGTCTTATTTATGTTTCAGGTTGCTGAAGGCGCTACGAGAAACGGTAAGTATAGAGAAAGACGCTGGACTACGGGAATATAAAAGAATATCAAGAAAAGGTAAGTTATGTTAGGAAAAGCAATGAAGTTACGAAAAACAGGGATTTTAACGGGAAAATAAATGAAAATGGAGGAAAATCAAAGAGTTGATTTAGGAAAAAGAACAGGGAGACAAACTACTAAGTTGGAGATCAAAGAAATGAGAAGATTTTAACAAGGAAAACAACGAAAACAAACGAAAACTGCATAGATTTTTCAAAACTTATAAGCAAGAAAATCGATGGTTAGGTTAGGTTAGGATAGGTTAGGTTTTTTTTTTTTTTTTAAATCTCCTCCCCCGACTCTAAGTCAGGGACCTTAGTATGCTACTTCTTTCTTTGCTGCGCATAGGTATTCCATTCCGCTCATCTCTCTCCTTCCTCTCTTCTTAGTCAGTCTTGATGTGCTAGTGGGATGCTAACCTTGTAGGTACCCCTTAGGTGTTTTGCAGGGGTTTACTTTCTTATTTACGTTCTTGCTTACTTTTTTACTATCTACTACATTTTTATATCGTTTAGTTTATCCTATTTATGCATTTTTCCATTTATTGTACTTTTAGTTAGACATTTATGTTTACTCTAGTTTCAGTGGTTATTATTTTTCTTTTTCTCATTCTACACTATTTATTCTGGTCTGTGACAGATTTAACAATTTTCAAACAGTATTTGAGGAATTTATCCCTCGTATCTTCGTTACTTATGAAGCGGGCGAAGTTCTCGGTGGCTAGTTCCCCTTGCAGTTCTTGTTCTGCTTCGAATTTCAGTCTTGCGTACCGTGTGCATTCGGTTAGTATGTGTGGGACTGTTTCGGGTGTATGATCGTCGCAGGGACAGGCCGAGCTGTCTCTCTTTTTGAATCTAGCCAGATATTCTCCAAATCCTCCGTGTCCTGTCAAGAGCTGGGTCGTTGTTCCCTCTGGTTTTAGATGAGCTATGATTCTTCTGGCATCCTTCGCGTCTGGGAAAAAGATTTTTGTTGTTGCTGCTGTGTTACCTGCCTGGTATCTGTTGTTCCATTCGTGGATGGATTCTCTACAAATCCATCTTTTAACGAAGGACGTGGGGCACTTGTCGTAGTCGAGTTTAGAGCCCCCAGCTAACCTTTACCGTCCTAGCGAGCTGGTTGTAAATTCCGGTTACTTTTCCTGTGATGTATTTCAGGTGAGTATTAAAAGTAAGTTTTTATCTAATATTAATCCCAAAATTTTTATTTCCTCAACCAGCTCGATGCTGATTCCCCCCATTTCCAGTCTTAGCTCGCCATATTTGATTTTATTTGTGACTAGCTGACCCGCGCAACTTCGTCTGCGTTACAAAGGGGTTCAAACAGTACTCGCAATGCCGTCCGAAGTGCACCCGCATATTCATTGCGTTTTATACTCGTAATAACTTCTAAACGAAAAGGCCGATTAGAATAAAACAAAAAGTAATTTACTTCTACATTAATACTCTTGATAACATAATACTTAATTTGGATAAGGGTTAATATAACGATACTCATGTAACGTTAAATTAATTTTTCGGACAATTTTTTTATTTTTATAAACATAAAAGTGGTTATTGTGACTAAACTATGATAATGTGCTGTCGCGGACTTTTTTGTTTGTCTTCAAAAGACCTAAAAACTCGTAGTACATAATTTTGTTCTATTGTCAATAGTTTTTGCAGCGTACGCATAAATAGGTTTTCGATTGTTCGCCTTGTGTTACATATTCGATATTTTCATACGGATCCCTATTTTTTTTGAATATAGCCTATAACCTTCCTCGATAAATGGGCTTTCCAACAGTGAAATAATTTTTGAAATCGGACCAGTAGATCCTGAGATTAGCCCGTTCAAACAAACAAACAAACTCTTCAGCTTTATAATATTAGTATAGATAACTTGACCTAACAATTAACTATAAAATATCTAATGAAACTTAAACTAATCCTACAAACGGAAATGTACAAAAAAAAATCTTATTACCTATAATACTATAAACGAAATTTTACTACACAATTGTAGTAAACAACTAACAACTACTAAAATACTAAAGCTACAAAAATTATATAATACTTTGAAATATACAATAATAATAATAAATAACAATATATAAATAGATAGAATATCAATATATCTATAAACGAAATTTGTAATAATATTAAATGTAGGTTGTCGCATCGGTTGCATACGTCCGTTCAATACGAATTGCTCAGACGACTGGTTGCGCTGCATCGAGCGGGTCGTCGTGCCCCTCGAAGAGGGGCACGGTTTTAGGGCCTTGGGGAAATCCCCCTCTGCCCAGGCCAGACACCCCGCCTTACGAGGCGGGGGTAATCGGGTGCAAGCCCTTAGACCACTTCAAGCCAGTCACAGACAAACCGATTACACGGCTACAACATTCTAGGCATTGACAAATGCCGTTTTACCCGGCCATGGACTCTGGCCGGCGCGACGTCTTCCCATCTTCCTTCTTCTTCCCTCTTGAAGGGATATATGTATTTTTTTTTTTATTTTTTATATAGTTACTATTATTTACAATATATATAATAAATTATTAATATTTACAGACATAAAGCAAAATAAAACTAACAGGACAAACAAAAACACACAAACACACAACAACACATTAAATCAACTATATACAACAGAAACAAGAAATAAGAAAAGAAAAGACGAGAAAGATGTAGTATGAGGGAACCGGGACCGTTTAGGAACGAGAGGGTGGGATTGGAATATCCCCCGTCCCGTTCCAGGGGTACGTCGGTCCCAGTTCCCTCCTTGTGGAGTAGAAATAGGAAAAAGAGAAGAGAGAGAATGAAGCATAGAAGGAAGAAAAATAAAAAAAGGCCGTCGCGCCAGCTCAGGAACCCAGGCGGGTACGCCTAGGATTAAAATAGAATTAAAATAAAATTAAAATTAAATTAATCACTATACATATGTACAACGTTAAAACCCCCAATAGATATCCCTTCCTTGGAAGGTGTCCCTGAGGGGGACCTAAAGAGCCTCCCTTTAAGAGGGGGGCAATTGAACTTACCCTCGAAAGTAAGGAGGGAAAGTGAGGGGGGGCAGGCAACCCACCACCTCAAAAAAATAAATTAATTTAAATCCCCACTAGTTGTGGGGGGTCCCTGATGGGGAACTAACCCCTGAGGGGGGGGTGGGGTGGAACCGCGATAGAATAGGAAGCCAGCACCGCGGGGGGGGCACTCGTAAGTTCCCTCCCGCGACTCGCATGCTGGCCGACTTCTGCTCCGAACTACGTCGGGGGACTTAACAGCTCGCGCGGCAACGTAGCGGAGCTATACCGTGGAGGTGGTCGTGAGGCCCCCGGTCGGCTCTCTCGAACATGTTTCGAGCGAGCCTCCGGACGAAGTCCTCAATCGATTCCACCTCCAGGTCCCGGGCTATCACGTCATTTCTGACGTAAATGCCTGCTCCGACAATAGTTCGGAGGGCCACATTTTGGCGGACCTGGAGCCTCTCCCGCTGTGGAGGCGAGAGGAGCTGATACCAGGCCCCCGCTGCGTATGTCAAGCGGGAACGAACGTACGTCTTATAGACTGCGAGCTTCGTTCTCACTGGCAATCTGGATGCGAGGATCGGTCGCAGCAAAAAGCTGGCCGACCTGGCCAGACCAACCAAACGGTTGACGTGTCTGACCATGGTCAGCCTGCGATCGACGTCGACACCCAGGTACCTAGCGTGAGACTGAAGCCCGAGTTCGATTCCGCGGAGGCTGAGCTTCCTTTTAACGACCGTGTTGCAGGCCGGACCGAAGAGGACAGCGGTCGTTTTCCCCACATTGACCGCCGTCCTCCAACGATCCAACCATTGAGGCAGAACATCCAAGACCCTTTGCATACGTACAAAGGCGGCATTGAGGAGGTGTGAAGACGCAAAGTAAGCGCTGTCGTCGGTAAACAGCGCCAACGTTACGTCTGATTCCCACTCGCGGAGGCGCCCCTCAAGCGTGGGAATGTCATCGGTGTAGAGAGCGTAGAGAAGTGGAGATAGGACACTTCCCTGCGGGACTCCGGCCGAGATCGGGCGCACCGACGATCTTTGGCCCTCGACCGCGACAAAGAAGGAGCGGCCCCCCAGGTACGACCCGATGAGTCGCACGTAGGCTAGCGGAAGGCCCGTCCCCGCAACTTGTGGACCAGCCCCTCGTGCCAGACCCGATCGAAGGCTTTCTCGATGTCGAGAAATACTCCTACCGTGAACTGGCCCGAGTTGCGACAGTCCGCCAAGTAGTGCAGGATCCGAGCCAACTGCAGAGTTGTCGAGTGGCCTGCTCGAAACCCGAATTGTTCGGGTCTGAATAGCCGTGCCATAGCTGACACGGCTACTCCCGGCAAATGCTCCAAGGCAAGGGGGGGATATCGTCCTCACCCGGTGCCTTGTGCTTGTTGAGTGCTTTTATTGTTTCGCGTATCTCCTTGGGCGTGATGATGGCATCATCGCCCAAGGGTGGCACCGGGGAGGCCATGACCTCCTCCGCGCTCTCGTACACCGCCTGGTGAAATGCCGCCTCCGAAGATGCAGGGTCATTGGGTGTAAACTGCCTCTCCAGCGAGGCAGTCAGAATCTCAGCACGAGCCTGAGCCGAGAAACACCGGTTCCCCTGTTCGTCCACGAGTGGGCAAACTGGGGGACGCCGGCTGGAGAGCTGTCGGCAGAGCCTGTGCAGGGAGGTGGCAGTAAAGTCCTCCCTGCATCGCTCGATCCTGTCCTCCCAGGCATAGCCCCGGAAGGACTTGACCTGTGCCGACAGACTCTCCTCCAGCCTATTCAGCTCGCGCTTGATTCTGGGACAACGGGTTGTCGCCCAGAGCCTCCTGAGCGACCTCTTACGGCAAATGAGCGCCTGGAGGCGCGCCGGGAGGCCCATGTTGGGCCCGCCGCTGGGCACCACGGTCGGCCGCCTCATCGACAACACCGGGAGCGATCGGGTCGGGCATAAAATGCTCGTCCTGGAGCTGCGATTGGTCGGCCAGGAGACCCTTAAAGGCCTCCCAGTCGACCCTAAGCCTCCGGGGGGTGGTCTCGACACGAGCACCGCTCACATCCAGTGTGACCAGCACCGGAAGGTGTTCGGTGCTCATGTCGTACAGCGACTCTATACTAAGAGGATGCTGTAGCCCCTTATGAACGCACACGTCCAGCACATCGGGCCGATGGCCCGCTTGCGCCGGAACGTGTGTTGGTTCATTGGGGCCGACCACACAGTAACCCCCTTCATCGGCATCGCGACACAACCGGCGCCCCGCGACACTGGACAGTTGGGAATCCCACGCGGTATGTTTCGCGTTGAGGTCCCCGACCACCACCACGGGGCACCGGTCAAACTCCAGGACTCGACGTCAGTCCTCGAGACAGATCACTCCACCCTCCGGTGGGCGGTAAGAGGCATAAATCCTCATATCGCCCTCCGGGATGCTCACCCTCACCCCGACCGTATTGATCTGGGCGAAGGGAAGCCTCTCCAACTCATCATGCACGACGTCTCTCCGAACGAGCGCCGCAGTGCCCCTGAACGGACGCCCAGAGGACGGAGAGATATCGTCGCGACGATACGCATGATAATTGGGGATGGAGAATCTGTCCCGAGGGGACAATTTGGTCTCCCACAGGAGCACGACATGAGGTCGATACTCCTGGAGGAGAACGACCAGCTCCTGCCTATGGGGTTTGATCCCGCCGGGATTCCAGTAAATGATCCTAAATTTGTGATCCATTACTGGAACCCCGGTAAAACTGGAGTAGCCCCGACCAGATTGCGTCCCCCGGGCTGGATCCGGAGGCTATGTCCTGGAGGACCGAAGTCACTACCAGGGACAATCTGTTCCACGACTCCAGCAGCATTGCGGCGAAAATAGTCGCCTCGGAAGGCGTCTGCTCGCCGCGCCGCTGGCGCCGTGGAAGGGGTGGTGGCAGGGGTAAACCCCCCAACTGTGGGACAACTAACGCAGGTCTGGTCGGGGCCGTGGCAGGTAGCTGGCCGTGTAACAATTTTGGCCAGTGGCTACTGTTACTTCACCAGCTGGCTCAGGGTAAAGAAGAATGAGACTGCTCAAGGAATGGGTTAATTAAATAAGACACTTAGCAACAGGCTACAGGCATATATTGAAAAAGACACACAAGTTATAAAATTAAATTGACATAAAGAGTAAAGTTAAATTTCTAATATATTAAATTACGATTAAAATAGGGAACTGGCTTCCTACAATGATATGATGAGATGGTCGTAGGTTACATAATAAAAAAAAATGATACGTAACTTATGTACGATCAGGATGGTGTGATCCCGAGACAATTCACATCTTATCATCCATTCCAGGACGTCCACGTACGCTCCATGGAAGGCAATTCACAAATACAACATGTCTCGTATAGTGTGAGACCTAGGGGTGGAACCCTAAAATAAAATTATGACATTGTTGTATATCTCACATATTTGAATACACACTTTAAATATACTGCCAGTTAAATCTAATATATAAAATTCTCGTGTCACGGTGTTCGAACTTGAACTCCTCCGAAACGGCTTGACCGATTTTGTTGAAATTTTTTGTGCTTATCCGGTATCTATGAGAATCGGCCAACATCTATTTTTCATCCCCCTAAATGTTAGGGGTAGTCCACCCCTAATTTTTTTTTTATTTTTTCGACGCAGACGAAGTTGCGTGGGGCAGCTAGTATATAATAAAACAATAACTCACCGAAGGATCCACGGGCACACTGAATTTACTAACCCATCACGGGTGTATACTGAAGACTATTTAACCATTTTAAAAATTATCTCGGAATGAGAAATTAATGTGTGCGCTCGGATTTTATACCTTCGGAGACAAAAGAATGCAACATACATCCATAACTATGTACCGGTTTAGTGAGGAGACACGGAACCTAGTGAAGCAGAAAGGGGTCGATAATCGATATCGATAAAAAAGTAATTTAAATTAAAATATATAAAAAAATATGTTACAGCCGTCACTTGCCACAGCCGTGGAAGGTGCCGCCCCTCTGGGAGTCGGTTCCTCCTCCACAACGTCCATAGGGACTGCTGCTAGGGGACCGGGCTCCAAGCCCGGGGCTGGTGCTGCCACCAGGGCCGACTCCCCAGAGGACACCTTCTTCTTCTTCTTTTTCTTTTTTTTAGATGCGATTCCCTCAGCTACTTGGGCTGAGGGAGTGGCCACATCCGGGCCCCGAGGCGGCTGTTCCGCCTCAGAGGTCGCAGGGCCGGTGGGAACTGGGGGCACTGATATTACAGTCTTCTTCTTCTTCTTCTTATTTTTCTTCTTCTTCTTCTTTTTGGAGGAAGAACAAGAAGCAACGACTGCGGCAGGTCTTTGAGGCTGGTTGGCCTCCGCCATTAGGTTAGGGGCCGAAGCCCTGGCCTCGACCGTTGCGGTCTGAGCGGGAATTGTGGTGGTAGTGGGAGGAGGGGGGCGGGAAGTCTTCCCCTTACCCTTGCCCTTCCCTGGTGCAGTTGTCGCAGGGACACTTGGTCTCTGCGACCTGGGGAGGTTAGTAGGTGCGCTTTGGGGGCCCCCGGCACGCGGTGCCACCGGCGCAGACGCCGGAGGAGGAATCCCCATAGCCCTTGCCTTCCTGCGGTAGGCAGAGCACTGGCAGCTACTAGCCGCGTGCGCCCCGCCGCAGTTGGCGCAGGTAGGGGTTTCCTCTCTCGACCTTGGGCAGTCCGCTACTATGTGTGCACCCGCACAACGCACGCAGCGGACCGCTCTGTGGCAGTTAGACGAGGAGTGTCCGAAGGCCTGGCAGCGATGGCACTGCGCAGGACCTCCGATCGATCTCCAGGCACTAACTACCACACCCGGAAGGCAGAGGAGTTCCTCCACCTTGTACAGCCGGGCAAGGTCGTCCTTTGAGAGGTGGTCGAGTTTGGCGAAGAAAACTCCGCCTCCCCGACCACGTCTCGCAGGGATAAGTTTGGCATACGTGGCCGGGAACCCCAACGCCACGAGCTCAGTGACGAGCCGGATCGGTGTCGGCCGGGAGTCCCCTGATCGAGACCTTGGACGGGACTTCGGTCTCCAGAGAGAAAGCGTGCCACTCTATGGCACTGTCCACGTCCGAGGCCTCGACCAGGTAACGCTGGACCACCCGGTACTCGTCAGCCGACTCCGGCGTAAACCTGAATCCCGACCGGAGGGCTTTCACGGACGGGGCCCTGCCGAGCCGCTCCTTCAAGGCCGCCAAATGGCGGGGCCAATTGGGGAGACGGTCGACAGTGATGGGCGGGGGACGCTTAGGTCCCTTCGGCCCCCCGCCCCCTGCCACCGATCGGGTGGACTGGTTGGTGGTCGGGGTCGAGGTCGACCCCGGCTGGGCTCCGGTACCTGACGGGCCTGGTTGCGGGCCAGGTCCAGTGACACCGGAGTCTGATCTGGTCCCTGTAGGACCAGGTGAAGCAACTGAAGCAACGGCCCTGGTAGGGCGAGTTTGTGTCTGGACCCCTGAGGGACCAGCCACAATCTGGGCCAGAGTCACCGCTGGGGGAGGGGCTGCCCTTGGAGTGCCCAAGGGAGGCCAATCCGCCAGCGACGCAGGCGCAAAATTGGCCCTAGCCAGGGCCATAGGCTCTCGACCCACCGAGGGACCCGGGCGCGCCCGGGGATCCCTCGGCGGGAAGGTGGTCAATTTCAGAGTTGACCCAGACCCCCTCGAGAGCGGGGTACCCCGCTCACTCACCCCCCGAGGGGTAGTGTCAGGGAGGTCCGCGTACCGCGTCGAGTCCAGGGGACCCCCTGACCCACGGGTCAGCGGGGTCCTCCCAGTCTCGTCCCCGATCGAGGAGATCTGGGTCACGTTTTCGGGGACTAGTGTCGGTCTACCGCCCGTGGGCGGAGACCGAGAGGTGGCAGAAGGTGAGGGCATCACCTCCCCCTCCTACCCCTCCGAAGAGGAGGAAGTGGAGGAAGAAGGGGAGTCATCCCCTTCGCCCTCGGCGTCGCCCGTCTCGTACTCGGTTATATCCGAGTCCTCCGCCAGCCTACAAGGTCTGGGGAGATCGAGCTCCTCCAGAAATCTGGAGGAGGGCCCGATACGGGGAGCCTTGTCCGGTTCCTCCTCTGGGGAGGAACCCGAGCCCGAAATTATCAGCACTCTGGCTTTCCTCTTCCGGCGCCGCGGGCCGCCCGACAGATCGGCCGGTAAGGGAAACCTAGTTTCCCCCGAACCGATCGCCGGCGTGTCCGGGGCCCCGGGGCCCGGGGCCAAGAGGGGCCAGGTACTAGGGACACACCCAGGTGTGTGTCCGAACGGGACCTTGTGAGGTCGGAAGGGCGGCCGGCAAACGAAGCCGAGCCGTCATCACGTCCCCTGCGGGACGGGCCAGGGGTGTTAATAGTCGGGAGGGACTCTCCCGACGGCAATTTCCCCGCCATGAGTAGGTGGAGGTAAGCAGCTATATTACAAAATAAAATAAAAATCAAAATCATAACTACCTACAATAAATTTTACTAACTAAAATTACCAAAAATAGATGAATTAAAAATATGAAGCCAAAAGAAGGTAGATGAGAAATATTTACAAAAGAGGGTAGATGAAAATTTAGAAATAAAATTTAGAATTTAAAATTTAACTAAACTATACAGCTTAATCCTATCCTACAACTAGACGGATAGCTTAGGGCTATTAGAACCCCCTGATCCCGAAGGACAGGGGGGAAGACAGGACACTGGTGGCCAGGCACTATCGGCGCGCAATGCCCGATTATTATTTAAATAAAATAATAACGGGCAGCCGCTATCAGATCTCCTTATGTTGGAGTTAAAAACTGTTCGAGTACATGTTTTTTTGTAATTTTTACTTTTAAAACAATTTTAAATTATCATAATTGTATATTTTTATGCCATAAAATAATAATTTTCTCGCCAAGTCGCGCTATTAAAGCATTTTTTTATAATTTATGGTTTTGATGGCTGCCACCACGCCGAATCAAATGCCCCCTCTATGTCGAGGGACACCATGGTGATGAGTTTCCTGTCGTTTAGGCTCTTTCGTATTTGTGTCACCAGATCAAAGAGGAAGTCCTCTGTACTTCTTTGCGGCGTGAAGCCGTATTGCCGTTTGCTAAATTTTGGGAGGAGGTGCCACTTAAGACGACCCACGATCATTTTCTCTACTATTTTCCCCATGTTTGGGGAACTTTCCTAGAATGAGACATTTGTTTGCTATTCCCAAAAATAGCATTGGGTCCGACAAAATGGCTCGCCCACAAATGTCCGATGTCCGAAGACCATCTGAGCCAGGCGCCTTTTTGGGGTTAAATGTCTCGACGACTGTTTTGAGCTCTTGTATAGTACATTATATAGTATATAGTATATAGTACATTATATATAGTATAGTAGTAGTAAACGTACGTTTTCCGCTTTTCGTCTCGTCATTTTTTGTTGTTCGTTTTCGTTTTCTTTATTATCCTCAGGATAGAATACATCGGCCAGCAGGCGCGCTGACTCTTCTGGTCCCAATTGTTTTCCACCTTCTCTCAGTGACATATCTTCCTTTCTTCTTGTCGTGTTTCTGATGACACGGTATATACCGTCCCACATACTCTCTCGGTCTTGTTTGCAGCAAAACTCCTTCCAGCTTTTTGTCTTCGATTGGTTAGGTTAGGATAGGTTAGGTTTTTTTTTTTTTATGGTCATTTTATATCGTTACTATTTATTAGGCAACGATTGATCACGGTATTTGTTTACTATGTGTCTTAAAAATCCTATTTTTTTTTTTCCTATCCATTCGCCCTGACGCATCTGAGTAAGATTTTTTCCGCAAATTTCAGGAATGTAGAACGGGATTCATCTTTTTTCATGAGTTGTGGAATTGTATCTGCGGTTATGTCCATTTGCAGCTTAAATTCACATTCAAGCCGTGCAAGTTGATATTTAGGCATTTTAATAAAATATGCTGTATTGTCTCCGGAGATAAGTCATCGCAAGTACAGTTCTGATTCTGCACGAGTTTGAACCTGTATAGATAGGATCGCGTTCCACAGTGTCCCGAAAGGAGTTGTGTTTTGATTGGAGTTTTCGGTATTCTGTTTAAAATTTTGTATCCCTCATTAGCGTCTGGGAAGAATAGTTTTATGTTACTACCAGTTACGTTATTTATGTAGTAGTCCTGCATGGCTATTCTCGTCTCGGTCCTAATTTCAGCTTTTGCACAGCTCACGGTACCCCACTTTGTCATATTTTGGAACTACTTTAAGGGTGAGTGCCGCTAACTTCGCCAGTTCATCAGCACGCTCATTTCCAGCGATTCTGACGTGTGCCTTGACCCAGAATAATTTGATCGGTGTTGGGAATATTTCCATCAGGTCTTGGATTTCATCCACGATCGGATTTTCCGTTTCTGTATTGCAGATAGCTTCAAGACCTGACCGCGAATCACTGAATAGACATCCGGTGCCTCCAATTTTAATCATCATCTTGATGGCTTCTAAAATAGCTATAAGCTCGGCCTGGAAGACCGAGCAATAAGATTCGAGTCTGATTTTGCCTGTTTTTATTTCATTACCACTACGATAGCAGACTACTGCAGCACCCACTTTCTCCTCGATCCTGCTGCCATCGGTGTATAGCTGTATTTCACTGGTGTCAGTGACGGCAGCTACGTCTTTAGGTTACATCGCAAGATCAAAGGTCCGTTGAATACGTTTTGCAGGATGTCGAAGATCACTCGGGTGCACTCGTTTCTCCAGTGGTCGGCCCGGGAGATTGGGCAGGAATTTGCCTCGTTTTATTTATGCCAGATATTAGGGTTGCTACTGTAAGGGAACATGTGCAGTGTGCCCTGCAGATCTTTATGGCAAACATTCGCGTTAGGGCTTGTAGCTTCTTCTTTTCGAATGCTTTGTGAGAGTCCAGCTGGATGTTCCAGAGTAGTGGGCCAAAAACAGATCCCTGAACGCAGCCCCTGTTGGTGTTTCGAACCACGCTTCCTCCTAGGTAACGGAGTTCCACTTTCCTGTCCGAGAGATAGCTGTTAATTATGCGCATCGTCGTACCATCAACATCTTTTCGGGTTAGCTCTTCGACAATCCCTGGCCACTAGCAATTGTCAAAGGCCCCCTCGATGTCTAGTGATACGACGATGGCGATCTGCTTCTGTTCTAGGCTTCTCTCGACCACCTGCATTGCATCATACAGTGCGTCTTCTGTGCCTCGTTGTGGCGTGAACCCGTACTGGCGTTTGCTTAAGAAGCCTCTGCCGAGATGCCAGGTGAGTCGTGTAGTAAGGAGTTTCTCTAGAACCTTTCCAAATACCGGTAGCAGTCCAATAGGGCGATATGCCTTAGGCGTTGCGTAGTCGCTTTTACCCGGCTTCGGTATAACCACTATTCTCGCCATTTTCCAAAGTCTGGGAAAGTAACCGATACGGAGACACTGATTGAAGATGGAAAGTTGGAGGCCGGGCATTGCGTCGCAGCAGCGTTGACAGATATCGGCGGTCAGCCCATCTGCTCCCGGGGACTTCTTCGGGTTCATGGCTCGGTACACCTTCGAGAGTTCAGTCGCTGTAAACTCAGGGCAGTCAAGATTATCCGACCGCAGCTCGCCAAGGAATTCCTGTATTTTGAGTCTTGTTTTCTTTTGTTCTAGGGTATCGTTCGCCTCATCATCCCTCGGGAAGAACGTCTCGGCCAAGAGTTCGGCGGATTCGGCTGGAGTACAGTACGCGCTTCCAGGACTCGGTTGGAGGAGTTGGTCGTCAGTTTTGTGGGTGTCGCAGAGTTTCATAATTCGATATGACCTCTGCCACACCGTCTCGATACTTTCATCACAGCAAAAGCTTTTCCAACTGCTGGAAATAGCATCGTGTATCTTCAGCTTATATTCCCGCCGCACGTTCAAATAGTCCTAGATGATCCGCTCCTTCCTAACTGGGTTTGCCTTACGGATGCGACGTCGACATCGGTTCACTTCTCTTTTCATGGAATCCAAGTCTTTGTTCCACCAGCGGCTTGGACCGTGTATGCGGTCCGTTGCTAGGTGAGGAATCTCTCTATCACAAGCTTCTACAACTGCATCTACGTACTCCCTGATTACGTGCTCCAGATCCTCTGGCTGTTCTGCTCGAGTCACACAATTGATGTCGATTTCCCTGATGTCTATTGCCTCCCTGAGTCGTCTGTCGAACATTTCCCAGTTTGCTTTCCTTGTGTTGTAGCAGCGTGTGCCTCTTGTATTGTTTCGTCTGCTGATTTGACCTAGTTCGACGGCAAAAGTAATTTGACGGTGGTCCGACAAGGTAATTGCATCTTCGTCAACCCGCCAGCTCTGGATCTTGTGAAGAATGTTGCTGGTACAGGCGGTTACATCTATTATGCTGCTGCATAGAAGGTTGCCGCGGTAGGTGTGGAAAGTCGGAGTGTCGCCGCCCTCACGGGTTTTTCCATATCCTTGGTTGGTTTTTGAATCGTTCGATGGGGGCAGACAAGGTGGGCTATCGCACCCACGTATGGCTCCTGCAGCATCAGGATAGAATTTCCATCACTGTAAGCCTCCTCTAAGCATTCCTTTGTGGCCGCGAAACCTCGACCTAGGTTCACTTGACCAAACTTGATTGCTAGGTTGATATTGCTGTTGATGTCCGTAGAGGTGCCCTTTTTTTTTTTGGTTGACGGGAGGAATTCGTCGGACTTCCACTCGCCCCGCGTGTGGGGTATGTGGGGGTTGAACCGCACCAAAACCTCCCGCCAATCGCACTCGACGTCCGATTAGTAGGGGTGACAGGACGCGTTCGCGATCGACGCTCACGTATCGCCCCGTCACCCCCGGACGCCGAACTGGCGGTCGTCAGAGCGACGAACACCGACTCACTCGGTAGGCGGTCCAATCAAAGCCCGCCGAGATGGGGCCGCGTGATGGAGGATCTCCCACGGCTCAGGCCAGTTCAAAACCAGCCTGGGTCGGGGAGCGCGGCTGACCATCCCCCGGTATATGTTACGGAGGGTGCGCGCTGATGCCTAGCGCAGCACCCCTCGGGTCCGGTGTTAGTGGACCCGGTACTCTTAGGGGGCCAGATCCCGGGACACATCCCGGCGCCGGCCCCCCGCTCGACCTCGGCGGCGACGGGGTTGGTCGGGGAGGGAAGAGCTCCCCCTCACCCGTCCCGCCGCCTCCTTCTGCGAGATGGTGGACTCGCAGAAGTCGAGCATCGCCTTCCAGGACTCGTCGCTGTCGAGCATCGCTGCCACGACGCCCGGCAATGACAAGTCCCGTCCTACTTGTGCGACCAGGACACGGCGCTGCTCCTCCCATGCGGGGCAGACAGCGAGCGTATGCTCTGCCGTGTCCAGGTCGCTCGTGCAATGATGACACCTCGTCGTCGGCTCAACCTGTATCCGGTGCAGGTACTTCCCGAAGCAACCATGCCCGGTCAGCACCTGCACCAGACGAAAGGTGAGGCGTCCCTCGCCGCGACTCACCCAGTCTTTGAGGACAGGGCGAATCGCCTCGACGGTCCTTAGGCCCCAGTTGGGGTTGGCCAAGCGCCTTGACCAGGCCTCTAGCACGGACCGCCGAGATTGGGCCTTCCGGTCTCGAACCGCAGCTCTGAGGGGACGCACAACGCCCCGAGCGCGGAGGCCGCAGCGCCAACGGTAATCGTCGGCGAGCGCCTCCGCCTCCAGCTCCCAGGGCGGCGTCCCCGCCAGTGCACACGCCGCCTCAAAGGAGACGGTGCGGTATCCGCGGATGGCCCTGATAGCTACGACGCGCTGTGGCCGGCGCAGGCGCCGGACAACGGTTGTTGTCCGGTTTCCTGATCCGGCCCAAACGGGCGCGCCGTACAGGGCCATCGAACGCACCACCCCCGCATAGAGGCGGCGCACAACACGGGTTTGGTCTCCCGACCGGCAACCGGCTCAATGCGCCGACTCAATGCGCCGACTGTCCTCATCAATCGGGGGACGAGTTCCATAAAGTGGGTCCGGAAGGTCCAACGGCTGTGCAGTATGAGGCCGAGGTACTTCAGTCGCACCCCGACCTCTATTGGGACGCCTCCAACTACGATCTGGGCCCCTGCAGGTGGCGTCACCCCAGCCCTGTGGAACAACAGGGCCTGGGATTTATTGAGCGCCACCGCGAGGCCCAATCTTCTAATACGGCTGACGACGAGGGCCACCCCCGCTGTGGCGAGACGGGTAGCCTCCCTGAAGTCTTGCCCCCGGGCCATGACCAAAGTGTCATCAGCGTAACAAATTACGCTCAGGCCCGGGAGCAGGGCGCCTCTCAGCACCCAGTCGTACCCGACATTCCAAAGAAGAGGTCCGAGGACCGACCCCTGAGGAACCCCGCATACGACCGGAAACCGGTAAACGGTCCCATCGTGCCCGGTGCATACAACCGACCTGGCCTCCAAGTAGGAGCCGACCAGCCGGCGGAGGTAGGGGGGAACTCCATGCCTCTCGAGTGTCCCCCCTATCACGGACCAGGGCAAGGTGTTGAATGCATTGGCGATGTCGAGCGACACCGCGAAGGATCGCGTCCACGGTTGAGTGGCCCTCTCTGAAGCTGTACTGCTCCGCCGACAGGTCGGGTCCCACCCCGACCAGGTGCTGGACGATGCGGGCAGCTAGAATGCGTTCCAGCAATTTGCCCACCTCGTCCAGCAGCACGATAGAACGGTAACCGGCGGCTGTATCCGCCGGGCGCCCCTCCTTCCGAAGAAGGACGAGTCTACCCTCCCGCCACAGCGAGGGAAACCGTCCCGACTCGAGGCAAGAGTCGTAAAGCCTCAAGAGTCGGTCCCCTAGGGCATTGATGGCCAAGGCCAGGACCCGACCATGGATGCCGTCCGGTCCGGGTGCCTTGTCTTTGGCACTCATCCTGACTACGGCCACGCGGAGCTCCTCCCCGGTGATGTGGGGCACTTCAGCAGGGGCCTCGCCGCCGGTGACATCCGGCGGCTCACCCATAGCAGGCGGGATAAATCCCTCCTGCTCCTGCGGGAACAGAGTAGAAACAATGTCCCGCAGCTGCTGAAGCGGTAGACGCTCGGTTATGGGGGGCGCCCATGGGCGCAACTTGCCGCGCACCATCTTGTATGGGCGCCCCCAAGGATCGTCCTCGAGCGTCTCCAAAAGGCGCTCCGCGTGCTGCTCCTTGGCCATCTTGATGGCCAGCCGCATGGCTTCCCTCGCCTCTTTGTACAAGCCATGCAGCCGGGCCTCCTCCTCCGCGAAGGCAACGGGATCGTTGCGACGCGGAAGGCGGTGACGGCGGTGTCGAGCGCACTGGCGCCTCGCCCGGACGCATACAGTTCTGAGCTGCGCTATCTCGGGAAACCACCAGTACGTCGACTTCGTGGGAGACCAAGGGCCGACCCGGGGAATCGAAACGTCGCTAATGCGACGCATCGCGTCCCGGAACCAGAGCGCCTCGGCCTCCACGTCCACGGGGTGTGGACGCATGGGCGTCCACGCCGCCACCGTAGAGGCTTCCATCAAGAGCTCCTTGTTCAGGAGCTTCAATGCCCATCTGGGGAATGACCGGGGCGTACTCCCGCGGGCGTCCGCAGCCGGCGTGGGGGCGGAAAGATCAAACCGAATGTATCGGTGATCCGACAATGATTCCGCCCCCACCAACACTCGCCAGCCACGGATGCGATCCGCGATGGCAGAGCTCGCGAACGTAACGTCCACGATGGACTCGCCCTGCCATCGCACGCAAGTCGCGACCGAGCCCCTGTTGAGTACACAGAGGCCAGTCGCGACCGCCCACTCCTCCAGCAGCCTACCGCGAGCTGTAGAGCGGGGGGAGCCCCAAGCGACAGATTTCGCATTGAGGTCCCCCGCAAGTATCACTGGACGGGGGGCGAAGCGGTGAGTGATCGCCTCGAGCCCGTCCAGGAACTGCTCAAACTCGACAATAGGCCGGCTCGGAGAGAAATACGCCTCGATCACGACGGTGTCTAACATCGATACAATCAATTCAATTCAATTCGCAACTACCGGCGATACAATAAACATCGCAATACGTAACAGTCCTGGATAATTTTGTTTTAACATAATAAATCTGTAATTATTCAGTGTAAATTAATGTTTTTGTGATAGTGCAAAGTGCAATTCAACCATTGATACCAAAAACTTTGAAAAACAAGAAAGGAATAAGGGAGTTATACAACGGTACATTGGGGCATATTGATGTTTTGTTCAATTGTCAGTTACTACAATATAAAGTACGACCAACGTTTTAATTGAATGTGAACAGATGCAGGTATTTATCAACACATCAATTACTGATTACAATTAACAACACAAGAAAAACTGTGCCGAATATATTTGAAACAATAAGTATTTTGGATTTCACCAACTCCTAAAGTTTTTATAAATAACAGTAAATAACATCAACATACCTACGCGTAATGAGCTCCAAAACTACCATTCTAAAGAAATGTGCGGCGTGTTCACGGGATCTTAACTCGTCGGATATTAAAATGTAACTCTTGCGCATTGAAATATCACTTCGATTGTGTTAACTCGAGCAAAAGAAAGTACAAAGAAATTTCTACTGATTTTAAAGCAAACTGGTCTTGTCCTTCTTGCCTGTCTAATATACCCAAAGGTGATAACTCAAATACACCAATACGAGCCTTATTCAACAGTGTGAGCGATGAAAACATCACTTCGAATATTACTCATCGACGTCATAACACACAAATCAACGTAACTGATCAATTGACACTTGACAACATAAAATTACTCATAAACGAGTCAGCGGAAAATTTAATATTAAAATTGGAAAAAAGGGTCTCAAATATTATAGAAACAAACACTTTAAAGATATTTAATGAAATTAATGATATGAAAGATTCTATCAGCTTCATACATTCACAATACGAGAATATAACTCGAGAACTACGACTTAAAAATAACCAAATAAAAGATCTTACACACGAAAATAATTCGCTTAAAGGAACAGTTAAGGACCTCAATAACAGGTTATGTGTAATGGAGCAATATACACGTTTGAATAATTTAGAAATTCAGTGTATACCGCAACACAGGACTGAAAACTTGCCTAACGTGGTTATACAAATAAGTAAGGTAACGGGAAGTAAATTGCAGGAAGGGGATATTCACAAATGTACCCGAGTTGCGAAAATAAATCCAGAAAGCAAACGCCCACGTTCTATTATTGTGAAATTCGCTAGTCCTCGAATTCGCGACACTTTTTTGGCTGGAGTAACAAAATTTAATAGTACTCATCGAGATGACAAACTGAACATCAGTCATGCAGGAATAGAAGGAGAGAAAAAACCTATTTATGTGGTCGATCACCTAACCCCGGAATTGAAAAAACTACATGCGTCGGTTAGGGAAATCGGGAGGAAGCTGCAGTACAAGTTTGTGTGGACGAAAAACGGACGTATATTTACGAGAAAATCAGAGAATTCTAAACATATATTATTATAGTACGCGATTTGGAACAACTTAAATTACTTACTTAAGTTTTTGTTTGCTTTTATTATTATTTTTTTTCAACTTACTTTTACTAAATTTATTGATTTTATTATTTTAATTTTTAATCTGGAATTTGAGATTTATTATTATTAATTTTAGACCTCAAGTTTAAATTTCAGAAATTTGTTTCGATGCTAATTTAATTCAATTTAATTAATTTTATGTTTTAAGTATTGATTTTAATTTTATTTATTTTTTTATTATCGCCGTGTTTTATAATTTTTTATTCTAATTTTACTCATTATTTCTTTTAAGTGTACGTTTTTTAAATTTCATTTTATTTGAATTTCTCTGGACTTGGTATCATTTTTTTTTTTTGTTTTTTTTTTGGATCCCTAGTTTTAATTCTAAATTGTATTTTATTTTTAATTTTATGAACTTTGTATTCTTGGTTAAGTTTGATAGCTATGTACTTTAATTTTTTGATTTTTTTTATTTTTCGGAGTTGCAAATGTTTTTATTGAAAAGAACTGTAATATTTATAGTAGGTATATTATATATTGAACTATCTATATTACATAAATTGAATTAGTCAGTTTACCTTATGCGTTTCTCATGTCAACATTGAATAGTCAATTAGAAATATATTACCAGAATGCAAGAGGTCTACGTAGTAAAACACGAGATTTCAAACTTAATATCTTAAATAATAATTTTGAAATTATTGTAATCACTGAAAGCTGGCTCAACAGTAGTGTATGCGATGGAGAATTATTTGATTGTCGTTACACTGTTTACAGAAGGGACAGAATTGGAAACAATGGGGGAGGGGTACTTATTGCGGTTAAGAATAATGTTCAGTCTAGACGCATGTATCTGTGGGAAAGCGAATGTGAAGATCTATGGATATCTATTGATACAATTCGAAACGGTAAATCTTCTCAAATTGTTCTGTGTGCTGTCTATTTACCCCCGTGCATTGGGAAAACCCAATTGGAATGTTTTATAGCATCGACTAGCATATATTGCAGGGGATTCATCAGAATGTGATTATGATAGGCGATTTCAACATGAATAGCTTGGCATGGACGAGTTCGGGTGATGACGCAATTGCTGTTAATGACTTTCATTCAATTTTTGTTGACTTCATCAAGAAAATAATTTAAAGCAATTGAATTTTATCGTAAACACTAATGGTCGACTCTTAGATCTTGTTTTATCTATTGCCCGAACATTTCAGTGACACAAAATATGACTCCTTTGAGTATTTTGGACCATCATCACCCAGCTCTAGACATACTGATAAGGGCTCAGGAAGTGCATTCGGTGCGGGAAGAAACTGCTGTTAAATACAATTTCTACAAGTCTGACTTTGATAGCGTTATTTCTGCGCTGAATATAACTCCGTGGGTGACGCTTTTTGATGCCTGTACTGATGTAAACTCTATGGTGACTGTTTTCTATGAAAAGCTAAACGAAATTATAAATAGTTATGTACCTAAAATTGTTAAAGAGAATAAATGTTATCCAATATGGTATAGTAGAAGATTAATAAAATTATTAAAATACAAAAATAAAATTCGGATGAGATCAAACATTTTAAAAATCCTTTAGACATTCTATTGTTTGATAAAATTCAACTTGATTCCAGTAAACTGATTAGACTCTGCCATGATAAATATGTGACCGAGCTTGAAAATAACATAGCTAAAAACCCTAAATATTTTTAGACTCATTTGAAAAACTTGCGTAAATCGTCCAACAGTTATCCAGCAAAGATGTATCTGAAGGATATCTCTGCCTCCGGTGGGACTGAGATTAGTCAACTATTCGCCAGCCATTTTTCTTCGGTATATGACCGTACGAGGTACACCAGTGACGCTGGGAATGTATATTTGGTAAATAGTAACGCGCTAAATGATCTGGTAATCCCAACTAAAAGTGTAATTAAAAAATTAAAAAGACTTGACGTGAACAAAGGCGCGGGTCCTGATAACCTACCACCATACTTCATTTCAAAATGCTCTGGAGCTCTCGCAGCGCCTCTAACCAGGCTGTTTAATACGTCACTGCGGTCCGGCACATTTCCGGAGTCTTGGAAGCAGACCAGAATAATTCCTATATATAAAAAAGGTGCTCACGACGATATTGGAAACTACAGGCCGATCTCAATCCTGTCTGTGTTTCCAAAAGTGTTTGAGTCAATTTTGCAACCAATATTCCTGCAATATGTCTTACATACTATATCTGTTTCGCAGCACGGTTTTATGCCTCGCAGATCCACTGCCACTAACTTGGCTAATTTTACATGTTACCTGTCGAACTCTTTGGACTCCCGTGTTCAGGTAGATACAGTTTACACGGATTTCTCGAAAGCGTTCGATAAAATTAGTCATGATCTACTTCTAAAAAAACTTTCATCTATTGGTTTTGGTGGTTCCGTGCTGTCTTGGCTCGCGTCATATCTCTCTGGAAGACCATGTCACGTAGCAATGAAAGGATACACATCAAAGGAGTATATTGCGACATCGTGGGTTCCTCAAGGGTCGATTCTGGGGCCACTTCTCTTTAATATTTTTCTCAATGACGTAACACAGTGTTTTGATTATTCCAAGTACTTTATTTTTGCTGACGACATGAAAGTAGCCTATGAGATAAGATCCCAATCTGATTCTCAGAAGTTGCAGGCTGATATTGACCGATTGGCCGTATGGTGTGTTCTAAACGGCATGACTCTTAATGCTGAGAAATGTGTACACGTTAGATTCACGCGAAATAATAATATTATTGACACTACTTATAACATTAACGGTACTCAACTTGCACAACAGAATACTATTCGAGATCTGGGCATCCTCATTGACTCTAAACTACAATTTAAGCAACATATTGATGTCATCTGTAAGTCTGCCCGTAGTATGCTAGGATTTGTTATACGTAATTCCAAAATGTTCAAAAATTATAATACTAAGAGACTACTATACATCACTTACGTAAGAAGTAGGTTGGAGTATTGTTCGATTATTTGGAATCCCAATTATCAGGTACATAAGGATCGAATAGAAGGCATTCAAAGGCGCTGTGTGAAGCGTCTTTTTGATTCTTCAAATGTTACTCATATACCCTACGATGAAAGACTTAGTACTCTAGAGCTTCTATCTCTGTCAAACAGAAGGAAGGTAATTGACATGATATTCTTATATAAACTTTTAAATGGTATTCTTGACAACCCAGACTTGTTGAGCCAGATTTCATTGAAAGTTCCACCGAATAAGAGTTTACGACATCCAGCAGACCTGTTAGTCGTGAAGTCTTCTCGAACCAACCTCGGCCACTTCTCTCTGATACCTAGAGTAGCTAGATTATATAATGACTTGGTTCGCAAGGATCAATCGATGGACATATTTAGTGATAGTCTGCAGACTTTTAAATTAAAGGTGAGAAATGTATTGAGGTAGTATTTTAACTTAGGTTTTAATGACATATTATTATTATTATTTTTTAACTGTTCTAAGATTTGTAATTCTGATTCTAATTTACTATATGAATTGTGTTATTTTTAAGATATTTAATCATTTTAATCTTATCATATTTTTTAATTTTATAATATTTACTGTTTTTAATTTGTGATGTTCTTATTGTATCCAATTTATATTATGCATGCTGTAATCACTTTTAATTAAGAGTACACATAGTCATAACCTTTGATTTATACTTTAAGTATGTATTATTAGTGTGGGATAGCTCCGTGGGAATAAGATTTAAAGTTTTACTATTTTAAAACACTCACCGCCAACCGCAGATATTTTGCGAATCTTCCATCATAATGTCACTCACACTCATTTAGCGAGCCGGCGCTAGTGTCGCGCGCACTGTTTGCGCGACGATGTGCAAGTAGGCGGGAGATTCAAATTCAAAAATCGAACATTCCCCCTCACCGAAATCCGTCCGGATTTCCCATTACGATACCAAGTTACAAGATTTGAAGATTTTTTAAGTTTTAAAGTTTTACATTTAAGATTAAAAGAATTAAAATATTATACAATTAAGATTTAAGGATTTTTAAGTTTTAAAGTTTTACACATTTAAGATTTCAAGATTCAGTGTTAGAGAGTGGACTGTATACAAAATTAAGCTTTAAAGTTTTAATTACACTAATGAAGTTATGACTAAAATGTAGTACATAAAGAATATTCAGATTTAAAGATTTCAAACTTTATGTACCACGAATTAAAATATAATGCTTTTACAAAATTATGCTGAGTCTGCTACAGGGAGCGGACAAAGCTTAACTACAGGACGCGTTATCTCCTTATTTCTAGAACGAACTTTTACAACTCTTACAATGCCATCAGGACCTGGATTGAGTTCAATGACACGTCCTAGATCCCACTGCAATGGTGGTGCATTTGACTTTATTAAAACTTAATCTCCAATAGATAGATCTCGACATTTGTTGAACCACTTTTGACGTTGTTGAAGTGTGTGAAGATAATCTTGGCGCCAACGTTTCCAAAAAACTTGTGCAAACTGCTGCACTATCTGCCATCGCTCTGTTACGCGACGAAGAAAAGTTCCTTTTTTAAAAAAAGATTTTATTTCACACATAAAATAAACTATGTTTAGGATACACTTTTATATATTGGAAGTCGCTTTTCTGGATAAAATAACACAACCTCTCGGGTTGGAAGATCGGCCTGAACTAATTAATCTCTCAGCTAAGATATTAATTCCGAAAGAGAGTTGCTGGAGTCAGCAATATCCCTATTGCTAGAGTCAGCAATATCCCTAGCAAGGGTAGGATGTAACAACCCCCCGATTAAGAGTAAACTTACCCTAATGTAAGTTTACGAAGGTTATTCTCAATCTATGCGGAGTCTAGATGGAGGAATAGAAGTGACTGATTTTAGTGAGGTATTTTCGATATCGGTATTAGGGATCTCATTCTGTGGTTTACTTTTCCAATTAGATAAACAACTTCCAATTCTTACATAATAGAAAACTAAACCTAAAGCGACTAACAAAACTAAAATACTAAAACTTATATTAACGCCAAATAGGGTAGTGGATACAATATTATTATCGTAGGATTTTGAAAACAGTGAAATATCATTAAGAGTCTTATCAGCTAGGTTGTTTATATACTTAAGGTTATCCAGATTGACATCTGTGAATTTCACATTTGAAATATTTAGTTTGAGTTTAGAGAATGTTTCAATATTACAACAAGAGTCTGTTATTATATTAAAATCTGATACAATAGGTTTTAATATGGTTTTAAAGTCATTCATGGCATTTAATTCAATATCTTTACAAAAGGCATTACAACTAGGTTTGAGAGTGAGTATACCGGTTCCACTAATGATAGTGTCGAAGGTTTCGGAATTACAGTCAATTGAAAGTTTAACAGGTTCAGATTGGGTGTAAACCCATCTATTGCCGTTTAATTTATGCCATATGTTTATCTTTCCGTAGATGAATTTAGTTATACAAGTATTTGGTAAACTTTTCACAGCTTTGGTCATTATATCAACTTCACAATTTGGATTACTTACAACATTAAATATATCAATGTTCTTACATAGATACAACTTATCAACTACTGGTTTACAATTGTTAAGGTTATTAATATTAAAATATGATTTTCTATCAGAACTTATACCAACATAGGATTTCGTAGGAATAATTAAGGAAAATGAACTGGATTCGGTACCATTATGTGGTACTGGTATAGGTATAGTTTTATATAAACTATAATTAATTATATCTACTAATGGAATCTTAACAATTATTACAATTTGATCGTTATTAAAGTACGATATCAAATCAGCTAAGCTTAATAATAAGTGGATATTCTCCAGACTTAAATCTACAGGAAATTCCTCAAATTTGGGTAAATTTTTAAAGTTACTAAGAATATCGTTATATAGTTGACGAGGTGTAACAATCGACGGATGTAGAGTATTAGTATTTACAAATAATATACTATTAACTATATCTTCGAGTTTGAATGAAAGAGTGAGCAAATTAGCTTGTAAGACATTCAGTATTTCGTTTAGTTTAACTTCGAAGTTGACAGAATCTATGATTTCTGAAATATTACTGATACTGGTAGATAATTTATTCATTTCGCTGTTCAGTAAGAGTTCATTTTTATTTAATTCTTGTACTGATTTATTGAAATTCGTAATCACTGATTTAGAAATCATAATATTTTCCTTAACACTTGATATCAAAGTTTTGTCAGAGTTTTGAAGATTTTGTATAAGCTTATCGTATTTTCCCGCATCGTCTTCATTCAGAGTACCAAAGATATGCTTAAACACAGTGCCTACGGCTGAGAACCATGCTGACCTTTTAAATCTATTATTATTGCCAACGAGATGGGAAATGGATGCATAATCTCGAATAATGTCTCGAAGGAGAGAATCAAGTGGTTGAACTATGTTTTGACATTCTACATTTTTGATAGCTTTACTTTGTTGACAAAGGTAACGAATTGTAGCAAAGGTGATTTTAACATTGTCAATGTGTTTCCGAATAAATGATATTTCTAAGGGCATAACAACGTGGATATAATCGTTAATTATTTTTATTGTTCCTGAAGGATCATAGAAGACACCCGGGCTTTGGTTAATGGTTTGTAAATATTCGCCGTCATTATGGGCCAATGCTGAATAGCAGAGTATAAGTCTGAAAATAATAAAAATGATTGTATAATATAAAATATTTGTAAATGTTGTTGTAAATATTATCTTTATATATGTATACTATGCTAAGTTCTACTTTCCGATGCGAGCTTGACTTCATCGAAGTGGTGTTTTACGTGTCGACGATTAATTAGCAGAGATAGGGTATTATTCCCGTGGACTTTGATAACTTTATATGGACCTTTCCAAATGGGGGACATAGCCTTTCGTAGTCTGAGATGATTTTTTTAATAAACTAAGTCTCCAATCTTATATTTTACAGGTCTAGTGAATCGATCATAATAATCTTTTGATCTCTGTTTGGATGCCCTAATGTTTTCTAAGGCTTTCTCTCTGGATAATTTCAAACGGTGATGTAACATTTTTAAGTATTCGGGATAGGTTACGTCTGTACGGAGTTCGTAAATTGAATCTGGAATGAAAGGTTTGTGGCCAAATAGGAGTTCATACGGAGTGAATTGTGTTGTACTGTGTATGTTAGTGTTGTATGACAACATCGCTGTGTACACATATCTGTGCCAATTGGTTTGGTTTTCGTTTACAAATGAACGCAGGTACTCTTTGAGAGTAGAGTGGCTGCGTTCAAGAGCACCTTGAGTCTGAGGATGGTAGGGAGAAGCCCATAGTTGTTTAATTTTCAGGAATTCACAAGTTTTCTTAAACAGGTCTGCTGTAAAGTTTGTGCCTTGATCGGTGACTATGATTTTGGGAATTCCGAATATTGAAATAAAATGAACTATTCACTCGCATGATTCTTCGGCGGTTGCATTTGAGATGGGATATGAAACAGAATATTTAGTTAAATCATCTTGTATAGTAAGTATAAATCTCAGCTTTTCTGTACCAGCTTCTGGTAATGGCCCTACTATGTCAATACTAATTTTATCGAAAGGTCGGGTTGAGGATGTCGTTATCTGCATTGGAGTTTTATTAATGTGTCTGTATGGTTTGTTAGTTTGGCAGAGGTTACAGTTCTTCACGAAGTTTTCTATTTCGGATTTCATATTTTTCCAATAATATTTTTCTTTTATACGTTTGTACATCCTAGTTGAACCTAGGTGTCCAGCTATCGGTATGTCGTGATTTTCTCTCATTATCTTTGGAATTTCCGTTGGGGTAGGATAAATTATGTTATTATGGTAGAGTTTTATAGTTATATTGGTGTGGTGGAAGATATATGTTAAAATATTATAAAGTTTTGTGAAGGAGAGTTTTTCAAAGTTGTTTTTGAAATCGGATATGGATAATTCAGTGGTGTTTTCAAAGAGTAAGATTTCATTTCTTACCTTTTTTATTACATCGAATATATCTTTGTACGAGCACTCGTCGAAATGATGAACCTTAGTGTATAGGATATAATAAGTTTTATTGTTATATTTTATAGCTTGGAATGAATGCAATTGTTTTTCTTTATAGATAATTTCATCGGAATTGGGTATATTACTTAGGAGTTCTTCTATGTAGGGGTTTGATTCGTCCAAATCGATTGATGAAGGGATTAATATTATATTTGAAGAACTTTTCATTAAACTTTCATTATACTCGATTATCTTAGTGTCGAATTGTGTATCTTTTTCGTTCATGGATTTAAGAAATTGCGAATAGTCATTATTAGTTTGCTCTATGTTGGATAAAGGATCTACGGGAGTATCTGCCGTTCCTGCTAAAGGTGAAAGGGGACTAAGGTCGTGAAATAGATTGTCTGAAGGACCGAGTTCTACCAAGTCGTCGGAATTTAATTCAGGAAGTGGACTGGGAGTATTAGGATCATTATTAAGGTTCAGGAAGTCTAAATTTTGATTAGGGGTTTCAGGATTGAGTAGAGTATCTTGTATGGGGTTCACAGGAAACCGGGATAGAGCGTCAGCGTTGCAATTAGTTTTACCCTTTTTGTATTCAATTTCGTAATCGAATTCCTCTAGTTTCAATCTCCATCTTACGAGTTTTGATCCTGGATCTTTACAATTGAAAAGCCATTTAAGTGGTTTGTGATCGGTAACTATTTTAAAGCGTCGCCCGTACAAATATGGGCGGAACGTTTTTGTGCCAAATAGGATTGCTAAACATTCTTTCTCAGTAACACTATAATTTGTTTCAGCTTTGTTTAAAGTGCGAGATGCATACGCTATTGGTTTATCTTTTCCTATAGGCCCTTGTGATAGGATTGCTGATATCGCGAAGTTAGATGCATCACAGGTTAATACAAATGGTTGAGAGAAATCTGGATAGATGAGGAGTGGGGCGGATATTAATTCTTGTTTTAAGGATTCGAAGGCAAGTTGTTGTTCGTGAGTCCATTCGAAAGGCGTATCTTTCTTTAGTAGGTTTGATAACGGTTTCGCTATTTTTGAGAATTCTGGTATAAAGCGACGATAATATGAAACAAGTCCAAGGAATGATTTTATATCTTTGGGGTTTTGTGGTCTGGGAAAGTCCTTGACGGCTTTTATTTTATCAGGATTGGGTTTGACCCCTTCGTCGGTGACTAAATGTCCTAAGTATGAAACTTCTCTTCTAAGGAACTCACACTTATCAGGTTGTAGTTTTAAATTAAAATCTCGGAGTCTTGTAAACACTGATTCTAAGTTTTTAATATGGGTTTGAAGGTCATAAGAGTAAATAACGATATCATCTAAGTATACAAAACACTTTATACCTTGGAGGCCGGATAGGGCTGTGTTCATCAGTCGCTGAAATGTGGAGGGCGCTGTTTTTAAACCGAATGGCATTCTACAGAATTGATAGGATCCTTGGGGAACGGAAAAGGCTGTTTTAGGAGCGTCTTCTTTATTCATTGGAATTTGATGGAATCCTGACGCGAGATCGAGTGTACTAAAATATTTGCTACGACCTAGTTGGTCGAGGATTTCGGAAATGTTAGGAATGGGGTAGGAGTCGCCTATTGTAATATCGTTTAATTTCCTGTAATCGATTACTACACGCCATTTCCTCTTACCTGAGGCGTCTATCTTCTTCGGGACTATCCATATAGGTGATGACCAAGGTGATGATGATGGTTCGATTATGTTCTGTTCTAACATTTTATTTATTTGGGTTTCGACCTCTTGTTTATGACACTCTGGGAAGCGGTATGATTTGGTGTGGATAGGTGTCGAGGATGTGGTTTTGATTTCATGCTGGATGGCGTTAGTGAAAGAGAGTTTATCTCCAGGTAGATAAAAGATGTCAGAGAATTTTGTACAAATATCAAAGAGTGCTTGGGTTTCTTCGTTATTCAAATGAGACGCGCGGAGTTGGTCAATTACATTTTTTGTTCTAGATAGAGCATTTTCGTGGATATATTTTTGGTTTAATTGGAAAATGTGTCGTGTTGCATGATCAGGTTTAGTTTTGTTTTCAAGTGGAAGTAATGTTAATTTCAGGTCGGAGTTGACGTTAATCGATTTTTCGGACGTGTTTATTACAGAGATATTAATCCTAGAATTACTTTTAACCGAAACAATACAGTTAGCTACCAATAAATGATCTGTTAAATGTTGATCGAGTATTAACCCTTCTTTTATTTCAGGATTGGAGACAGTACATTCAATTATCATTTCAGTTCTAGCTGGAATTGCGTAAATTGGTTGTTGAAAGAATAAAGGAAATACAATTTTATTTATGAGCAAAATCTGATGGATATAATCTATGTGACTTCTTTGTGTACTAAATAAATCATTACCCATAATTCCATCGTATGGTAAATCAATATTGTCTACTACATGGAAGTAATGTTTCACAGTATCTACGTTGTCTTGGATCACGATTTGAATTTGGCCTAGAGTTGTAATGCTACTATCACGATTGGAATCTATTCCTGTGATTTCGATTTTTTTATTAATTATTTCGGGATAGTCTTCAATACATGATTCTTTTATTAAACTTACCGAAGCACCGGTGTCTACTAGGAGATTTAATGGCTTTGAGGATATAGATGTTGAAACTTTAACATAAGGTAGATATTTTTTATTTGTATTTCTTGAGATTTCATATATAACATTTTTTTTATTATTATTTTCAGGATTCGAATTTACTTTATTTATTATTGGAATAGGATTACTACGATTATATGATGAAATACTTTCGGTTTGGGGCTGGTTACCCTGTTGCATAGTATTTTCATTAAAGGATCGGGCATTTCCTTTTTGGGGCTGGTTACCCTGTCGTATAATGCCGTTGGTGGATTTATTTTCATTTAAGGATCGGGCATTTCCTTTTTGGGGCTGGTTACCCTGTCGTATAATGCCGTTGGTGGATTTATTTTCATTTAAGGATCGGGCATTTCCTTTTTGGGGCTGGTTACCCTGTCGTATAATGCCGTTGGTGGATTTACTTAGTGAACTAGAATATGTTTGGGTGTCGGTTTTATATTTTAGACCCGGACGACACCAACGCAGGCCAGGACTCAGTTTAAATTAACATGATCAACTTCATCGCGGGATTCAATTATTTGAGGTTCACTTGTGTTAGTATAGAAAATTTCATTATTATCATTAAAGTTTACTCTGTTTTGACGCGGTTGGAACCGTTGTTGGTAATTTTGGGATTGATTTTGGAAACGTTTGTTGTTATATTCTCTCCTGAGACAATTTTCAAGAATATGACCGTTACTCTTACAATATCTACAAAAGAGTTGTCCGTTGGTACTAGGATTTACTGCATTAGGTTGTGTAATATTAATTCTAGGCCGATATTGGAACCGTGGTTGCATTTGTTGTTGATATCTGTTTGGAAATTGCGGATTTTTGAATGGATATCCGGATGAAGACGAGGGAAATTTTCTATTAGTCGTTTGTAAAATTTTCTCTTCTGAGACAGCGATATTAATAGCTTGGTTTAATGTATCAGGATCTCGGCATCGAACAGCCATAGATAATTTAGGATCTAATCCAGTTACAAAAGTGTATAAGGCTAAGTCCTGCATTGCAGCGATACGGCCTGTCAGTTCGCCTTTGTTTCGTGACGGGATGGATATATTTATTTCGGCCAACAGCCGTGACAAACAAGATTCTATACGTAAAGAGAACTGATTGACCGGCTCGTTGTAATTTTGTTTGCAACTTTGCAGGTCAGAGAGTAATGCAGCGTAGTGTTTTTTATCACCAAATTGGGCTCGTAGGAATTCAGATAACTGTTCCCAAGATTCAAAGTCGCGGATGGTACATGCTGATTCTGCCTTACCCTCTAACTGGCTTAATATATACTTTAATAATACAGGTTTTTGTTGGATATTTGCTAAATTAATCGCATTTTGACAGTTTGTCAGAAATGAGTTTAGATTTTCGCGGTTGCCGTCGAAACTTTTAATAAACTTCAATAGGATATTAAGGTCTATTCTTTCTTCGCTTTCCGATTTTTGTCCTCTTTGTCTAGTCTCCTCCTTAGTGGTCATTTTGATGGATTTCCGAGAATTATTTGTTGCGATAAAGTTCAAGGTTTAATGCAGGTGAGCGGATGCGTCGCGTTAGATAAGGATTCTCGGTACTGGATGTCTCGAACAATAATTAGAGATGATTTTGAATGTTAATTATTACACTTTCGGATTTTAATAGTATTTTTAAGAGTTTTTGGAATCGCGCCACCAGTGAGTTTTTTGGATAGATTATCACTTACGTGTAGATGGAGTTCAGGAGCATGTTATAACTTGTTTTGTACAAATACACGTATTTTCACTTTTATTCACTTTTCACTGTTTTCACTGCACTGGGTCATTGATTTTCCACAATCGAAGGCGTTTCCTGGATTTTAGAAATCCCTTGAGCTGCCACCAAATATGTTACGCGACGAAGAAAAGTTCCTTTTTTAAAAAAAGATTTTATTTCACACATAAAATAAACTATGTTTAGGATACACTTTTATATATTGGAAGTCGCTTTTCTGGATAAAATAACACAACCTCTCGGGTTGGAAGATCGGCCTGAACTAATTAATCTCTCAGCTAAGATATTAATTCCGAAAGAGAGTTGCTGGAGTCAGCAATATCCCTATTGCTAGAGTCAGCAATATCCCTAGCAAGGGTAGGATGTAACAGCTCGAGTGGCAGTATGTTTTGTTCGCTTACATCGAAAACAGGGACAGCCAATAATTCGCGCCCGATCAAGAAATGTGCCGGTGTTAAAACTTCAAATTCAGACGGGTCGTTTGAAAGTGCACATAACGGCCTAAATTTAAAACGGCTTCTACGCGCGCGAATAGGGTTCCAAGTTCTTCAAATGACAATACCTTTTCCCCTACGGTTCATTTTAAATGCAATTTCGCGGATTTTATTGCAGACTCATAGAGACCGCCGAAATGACTACCAGTCGGAGGATTATGACTCCAGTGAATACTACGCGCTACAAGTTGCCCTGATAAGTTTCCAGTATTAGATTTAAAAAAATCTGTTACGTCTGCTAAATATTTGCCAGCTGATACGAAATTAGTGGAGTGGCGTCCGCGCCAAGGCAAGCGCAGTGTGGGACGACCAGCTGCAAGGTGGACGGATGATCTTGTTAAGATCGCAGGAACACGCTGGATGCAGGCCGCTACCAACCGGTCGCATTGGAAATTCTTGGGGGAGGCCTATGTCCAGCAGTGGACGTCTGCAGGCTGACAATGATGATGATGACGAAATTAGTAGCGTTATCTGAGACAATTGTAAGACAAAGGCCTCTTCTAGCTGTGAATCTGTCTAAGGTAGCAAGGAAACATTCCATGCTAAGCGAGGATAAAACTTCTAAATGCACTGCGCGAGTAGCACAACAAACAAATACGCATAAATAAGATTTGGCAATGTGAGCATTTCTACGTTTAGATTCTTTTGTAAGAAAAGGACCACCAATATCAATACCGACAGTATGGAACGCATGAATATCCTGAGTTCTAAATTTTGGTAACTCTCCCATCATAGGCTGCAGATGAGAAGGAGTAACCTTAAAACAAGAAATGCATTTTAAGAAGCGAGAACGAATGACATTTCTCGCAGAAATTATCCAATATTTTTGAGAAATGATTCCTTGCAGAGTGCGAGGACCAATATGTAAATAAAGCTTATGGTAATAATCTATAAGAATATTTGTAAAATTTGATTTTTTAGGCAAAAGTAGAGGATGTTTCCTATAATGCGGGAGACTGGATTGAGACAGCCTACCCCCCACCCTGAGGAAACCATCCGAATCAATGAATGGATTAAGCTTTCGTAGACTATGAGAGCATCTCTCACCCTTTGAGAGTGCCATCATATCTTCTTTAAAGAAATTATTTTGAATGTAATAAGTACGTCATGAGCCTTTCTGCTGTCATCCACAGAGAGTGCTCGACGCTTCAGTTGAGAAACCCTACAATTGTGAATAAACAAGTAAGACCACGCGACTATATTAACTAGTTTGCTAAAACTAGAGTGTCTGTTAGTTAAATCTAGCAGTGAATAAGATTCTAAGATTTCTGTTGAAACAAGTACTGTATTTATTGTTTTGAGTTCAGGTGGGTTTTTCACTCTGAACTCAGTGATAGGTTTAACTGGCCAACTGGACTTCGTGCTTTTAAGCCAATCGGGCCCACAAAACCACTCGGGTGTTTCTAAAATCTTTGAAGGTGAAGCACCACGAGAACAAAGATCAGCAGGATTATTAACTCCACTGACATGACTCCAACAATCGTTAGAAACTGTATCTATTTTACTTTTTAACTCCACTGACATGACTCCAACAATCGTTAGAAACTGTATATATTTTAGATATTCTAATGGCTACGAACATTTTTAAAGTGTGAGGTGGTGTGTTCAGCCACGACAAAACTATGGATGAGTCTGTAAACAACAGAGTCTCATCTATGTGAAGCCGACAATCTATTAGCGACTTCACATATTGAACCGATTTTGCTAACAGGTGTGCACCCATTAGCTCTAGACGAGGAACTGAAACTGTTTTTAAAGGTGCCACTTTAGATTTAGCAAACATCAAACTGGTTTTAACGTCACCACAGTCATTTATGGTACGCAAATAAATAACTGCTGCGTAACCAAGAGTTGACGCATCGCAGAAACCTACAATTTGACAATACGTATGATGTGGTATCGCGATGTGACGATCGAGTTTTATATTTGTTAATAAAGGAAGTTCCTGAATGTAAGATATCCATTGGTCTTCTAGATCGTTAGGTAGTTTTTGATCCCAATCGATGTTCGCAGCCCAAAGTTTCTGCATTAAGCATTTAGCATAAAAAACGCAAGGAGCTACGAAACCAAGTGGATCAAAAAGGCGTCCAATTTGAGATAACACAGTTCTTTTACTAACTATTGGACTAGATGATGTTGTCGAAAAAGAGAAAGCATCTGTATCTGGAAGCCACTGCAACCCTAAGACCTTAATGGAAAGCGTGGAGTCATCAGTGAATGCAACTGGCGTTTCACGGTAACTATCAGGTACGCGTTCAAGAATCTGTTTACAATTACTTGACCATTTACGCAATACAAAACCTCCCTCCTCCAACAAAGTCCTCAGTTCATCCTGCAACTCAACTGCCTCCTGAACTGTGTCAACGGACCACAAGAAATCGTCCATGAAGAATGCCGTTCGCAGTACTTTGGAAGCGACTGTATATTTTTCTGCTTCATCTACTGCCAAGGTTTGAAGAACTTTAATAGCGAGATAAGGACTACTAGCTACTCCGTATGTCACAGTGTTGAGCGCATATACTTGTATAGGTTGATTTGAAGAATACCGCCAGAGAATATGTTGAAAGCCACGTTGACTTTCATCAATTAATATTTGTCGATACATTTTGCAAATGTCTCCAGACAAACATATTGCACGTAATCTAAAATTAAAAAGTAATTTATTTAAATCAGCTTGCAGCTTAGGGCCAGGAAGAACCACAGAATTTAACGATTCTCCGTTGGTCGTCTTACACGAGGCATCAAACACAACTCTCAATTTAGTTGTGGAACTAGTGGGACGTAAAATACAAAAATGCGGGATGAGGTATCTCGAATCCACGTTTTGTACTTCCCCTAAGCACGTCATGTGTCCTAAAGTTTCGTACTCACGCATAAATTGGTGGTACTCTGTTTTTAAAGCTGGATCTCGCTCCAGTTTTGTTTCTAAATTTACGAATATGTATATATTATATATAGTATATATTAACGACATTCATGAAATTAAAGATCTGAAATGTGCTGATATAATTTGCTATGCAGACGACACAGCTGTTTTGTTTTATGGATCTTCTTGGAGAGACTCTTTTTCAATAGCAGAGGATGGTATGAGAAAAATAAATAAATGGTTACAAAATAATCTGCTTACATTAAACACTCATAAAACCAAGTATATATGTTTTTATAAAACTATAATTTCGGCCCCACCTCGAACTGTAATTAAAATTCATCAATGTAATGATCAACTGCCATTGTGTAATTGTGTCCGTATCAGTAGAGTGGAGAATATTAAATACTTAGGTATTACAGTTGACCAAAACCTAAACTTTAAAGCGCACATTGTTTCACTCTCTGGGCGCGTTCGTAAAATCATAAATATTATTAGAAACCTTAGAAACTCCACTGATTTCAATACCTTAAGGATGGTATATCAATCTCTCTGCCAATCACTTATTACCTATTGCATTGTTGTGTGGGGAAGCGCCTCTAAGACTGGTTTACTCCAGCTTGAAAGAGCTCAGAGAGGGGTGCTGAAGGTGATGCTGAAGAAACACTATAGGTTCCCTACCACCGAACTTTTGAAAGCGACTAAGGTTCTGAGTGTAAGGCAATTGTATATTTTGAAGACTTGTCTAACGGTCCATAAAACTGTTCTTTGCTCCGCCGACTATAAAGAGATGGTAAGTCGAAGATGTTTTAGACTACCGATTATACAGACGCGATCCGCCTTCGCTAGACGCTTTAATCCTTTCTCTAACACTTTTATCTATAACAGAGTTGCTAGTTTATGCGACATTAAAACATGTAACATGTTACAAATTAAAAATATCCTAACGGAATGGCTAGCAACTCTGTTATATGATGAAACAGAGAAATTAATGAAAATAGTTTCATAGGTTATTTTTTATGTCCTATTTTATTTTATTTTATTTTTATTTTATATTTTAATCTATATTATATTTTAATTATTCATCATGAAATATATATCTAATAGTAAGAAGTTTATTTTGATCATTTTATTTATTGGAATTTTGATTATATTTTTTTTATTTTTTACATTATTCAATTTTCAATTGTATTGATCATTATAGAAACATATAACGTTCTTGTTAATGAATATTGATATTACTTTTTATTTATAAGAGAATAAAATTGTAACAATAATTAATAAAACGGGAACTGAGTGAACCGGAGTGACAACCTTTAGTAATCGTGTTACGGTACTCACGACACAGGCTCGCCTAGTGTGAGTACTTTAGTTAAACATTTATTGTTATGTCGTGATCAACATGCTTCTAGCCTATAATACCATTTATAATGTTTTATGTAATTGTAATTGTAATTGTATGCATGCTGAGTGAAATAAATAAATTTGAAATTTGAATTTGAATCTACGCTCTGCTACGACGTATGAATCGCCTAATTCATAAAAATGTCGTCAATGGTCGTCATTTTGCGTAACCATCGTGATGGCGGCGATGACGTTTATATATTCTTTTTTTCAATTTATTTGCGGCACTGGATACGAGTCCTTAAGCCTGACATTCACAGTTTACAATTTGCTGGGGGTCACAGACTAGACTAGCGAGCGGTGACGGAACGCAGAGTACCTTGTCAAATGTGATGTGCATTATGCACAGACTAAACATCCTGCGTTTTGTTATTGTTTTCGGGTCCGGTCTACTGGCTTTAAGTTAAATTTTACATCTTTTTATTTTTTGCCTTATTTTATTTTTTTCAAAATTTTTGTTACGGTATATTTTATTTTACTTTTAAGTTTATGTCTTTGTTGTGCGCGTTTGACATGTGTGTCGTCGATGCCGGTCGGAACTGAAAACCAGCGTCGGGTGTCAACTACAATGTTTCTGTGGTTGGCAACCGGCAACATGCTGAGTTTCGGCCGTTTTGTGTATGAACTTTTTTGTTAATTTTTAAATATGTGTCTGTATGTTCCTTTTTATACACAAATAAACTTCTGTCTATTGTCTATAAAAAGATCGCATCGGGTATTTCACGATGTATCTACCAGTATCGTCACGCCTATGATCCTTACTGAACAAAGTCTCTGCCAAAACGTCATCTGGATTTTGCGGTTTATCACCTGGTATGTTTTCAGTTTCCCAAAAGGAATTCATTATTTGATCTAAATTTACAGAAAGACCGGTAAAAGATTCAATGCTATTATTGTCGGACTCACTGCTAAACTGATTATGATTTTCTACACCCGTAACAGTGACTTGACCTGCAATGACATAGCCGAAAATAGAGTGCATTGCCACTGGCATGCCTTCACCTTTCAGGATAACCTTCTCTCCGTCGTAGATGAGAGGAAACAGATCTCCGGCCAGGAGCATGTCGATAGGACCTGGTGTACCGAAGGTAAGATCAGCAAGGGGTAAATCCCTAAAACGACTGACCACCTCCTGTGAAAGACAAACAGTTGGCAAATCTCCAGCTATCCTCGACACTATAACGGCATCTGTATTCAACACAGGACCAGCACACCCCACTGGTTTAATAATACAAGTAGTGAGACCAAAATCCTTAACAGGCTTCGCACCTAAACCTATGGAAGCAAATCTGCATTTCCTCCTCCCTAATCCTAAACGTGCCACACAGTCTTGAGTCACGTAGCCCGTCATAGCACCGCTGTCTATTATAGCACGCACGGGTTGGTACTTGCCCCAACAATCTGCGACGTGTATAATTGCTGTTCCGAGCAAGACTGTGGACGTAGTAGAACAGGTAAGAGCCACTGAACTAATATTAGTTCCTTCACTACTAGAACCACCATCAAGATGAAGAGTATGATGGTGCATGTTTTTGCAAACTGTACAACGAACTTTAGACGAACAGTCTTTCAAAGTATGATCATCACGTAAACAATTTTGACACAAGTTTAAATGCTTTATTTTTTCAAGTGTTTGTTCAGGAGAAAGATCATTATACTCAAAACATCTATAAATTGAATGTGGTTTATTGCAATAGTAACATTTTCTAATATTATTTTTATAGGAAGTTCCGTTCGAGTTGTTTAAGTTTTGAAGTTTTTTCGAAGGAACTAAAGCCGAAGCTGAGGCGAGTGTTGTTTTTGGTACACTACCTCGACTATTTGAATTATTATGTAATTTAACGTTAGGTGTATAACTATTTTTATTAAAATTAATAGGTTTATCATTAACAAAAGGTTTACTGTTTGACATCTCTAAAATTTTCT
Organism: Trilocha varians; assembly: GCA_030269945.2. Classification (NCBI taxonomy): domain Eukaryota; kingdom Metazoa; phylum Arthropoda; class Insecta; order Lepidoptera; family Bombycidae; genus Trilocha; species Trilocha varians. Next base: position 924,378 of record AP028282.1, read on the forward strand.
ACAAAGTTTATAAGATTTTCAAATGTAGGTAGATCACCCGGTACAGTTTTATTTTCATATGCGCGTCTAGTAGACGAATCAAGATTACGCAATGAAACATAAAATAATATAAAACTTGACAAGTCTGGCATTTTTAATGATTTTAATGCTTTAACACTGTCTTGACAAGTTTGTAAAAAGGCATTTAGGCCAGCTGCTGACTCATATTGTAAAGGTTTAAAACTAAATATTTTATCTAAATATGTTGTCGCTAACGCCCTCTTGTTTTCAAAACGCTGAACTAACGAATTCCACACGATCGCATAATTTGTCGCCGTAATAGGCATCGATTTAACTATAGTTAACGCAGGGCCGCTTACAGCCGATAACAAATAATAAAACTTTTCTATCTCCGTTATATCCCTATTATAATGCACTAAACTTGTAAAAGTGTCCCTAAATGTTGGCCAATTTTCAAGCTTGCTATCAAAGTGAAATATCTCCAATTTTGGCAATCTAGGTTTTACACTTCTGCTATTACCAAAATTACTGTTAGTATCATCCTTACCAGGCAAATTAAGCGTATCCGCGACATCCTGAATAGAATAATACATTTCATCGAACGCCTTGATTTGATCGTACGCAGGTACATAAGACGTATTAAAACGTTTCTGCAAACAAATTATTTCGTTACAAGCACTTTCATACGTAGTTCTTAAAGCGACAACATCCCTGAAACGGACGCGAAATTGTGGCTGCTGATCAACATTATCTAACACAATTCGCGACAACTCGTATAATGACTGTAAACGCATAAAAGACATTTCTTTACTAGTAAAATGTGGTTGCAACAGCTGGTCGAGCTCTTCATCGACAACTGCAAGTTTTTTAGTTGCTAAAGTTGCTTTCGCCATTTTACAATGAGGTTATGTTTTATAGAATTTAAAAATAATAAGTTAGCTAAGAATTTAAAATTAATATCAGTACAAAAATTTAAATGTAGACTTTTAGTATTTGTTGTTAAAACAGTTCAATGCAAATGAATGATAAATTTTGTTATTTTAGTTGAAACAAAACAATTTCTAAATCGATTCTTTCAAAGCTTCTGAAGAATACAATTTTATTGTTATGTAATTTTACCAAACACAATAACTTGAATTTATATTACTATTTGGCAAATAATATTAAGATTTTAAGATTGAAATTCACAAAATACAATTTGAAATTACGACTAAGATTTAAAGTTTTCGTTCGAATTTCAAACTATGTTAGTAATGGCGGCAAATGCTAAATTTGTTGTAAATTATTGTAAGTAATACGTGATAACGCAACAATATTGTAATCTAGCGTTACTTTTGCAATAATATATCGAATATAGGCTTAAGATTGCTACGAAAATAACACTATTTCAACGCAAAGTAACCAACTTTTATGCTTTTACGAATTAAAATGTAGGTACTTACGCGATCACGCATCTCAGTAATTTCCGAAATGAACATTGAAAATACGCTTATTCACTCGAAAACCACTCATTACACATAAAATACACGATATTCTTATGAATTACTGAGTCTAACAACGATAAATACCTAAGATTTAAAGATTTTCATCGGTACAAATCGGTACTCACAATTTTTTCCAATGCAACTATTTCTGTAAGTTTTAATGTAATAATTACACTGAATCACTTGTACTTGATTTCGTAACGGGTTTGATCCGGTCGAATGACCAAAAATGTGGGATAGCTCCGTGGGAATAAGATTTAAAGTTTTACTATTTTAAAACACTCACCGCCAACCGCAGATATTTTGCGAATCTTCCATCATAATGTCACTCACACTCATTTATGCGAGGCGGCGCTAGTGTCGCGCGCACTGTTTGCGCGACGATGTGCAAGTAGGCGGGAGATTCAAATTCAAAAATCGAACAATTAGTGTACTCTTGTTAGTGATTCTTAAATAAATAAATACCGCGACGAACCCAGAACCCTTGGCCACCATTACCAAGGGCGGGATCGCCGCGGCCCTTCTGACATTTATTACCCCCAAGCCGCAGTCGTCCCCAAACCAACAATCGTTGGCTGGGGGAACGAAGTACGGCTCGAGCAGAGTTCCCTGCGGTCAACCGTACTCGTGCACCTGGCGTTGCTGTGCCCGGCGGGGGAGTGGCCAGGGAGGTGGCCGTCTCTATAGGGCATCGCGCCCACACCGAGCTGGCCCCGGAGAAGCCGGGGCGAAGTTCGCCCACGACAACGTTCTCCGGGGCGCATCCGCCCTAGGCCGCGATAGCCGCCGCCACCTCCTCCTTGGTGGCGCAGTCGTCCAGGCCGGTTGTAACATATTTTTTTGATATTTTAATTTAATTACACAATTTTATCGTTATCGATTATCGATACCCTTTCTGCATCACTAGGATTCGTTTCTCCGCACTAAACGGGTACCTGGTTATGCATCTATATTGCATTCTTTTGTCTCCAAAGGGCTTTAAAAAGCGAGCGCACACATTAATTTCTCATTCCGAGATAATTTTCCAACTAGTTAACTAGTCAATACACATCCGTGATGGGTTAGTTGTTGTGTGCAAGTGATTTGACCCTTTGGTGAGTAATTTTATTAATATCTTTAACTGGCTGTATATTTAAAGTGTGTATTCCGATTTGTGAGATGTACAACTATGTGATAATTTTATTTTAGGGTTCCACCCCTAGGTCTCACACCATACGAGACCTATTGTATTTGACTTGCCTTCCATGGAGCGTACGTGGACGTCCTGGAATGGATAAGAATATGTGAAGTGTCTCGGGATCACACCATCCTGATCGTACATATTAAGTTATGTATCATTTTTTTTATTATGTAACCTATGACCATTTCACCATTTAATTTTATGAAGCCAGTTCCCTATTATAAGCGTATTTTAATATATTAGTACCTTATTTAACTCTTTATGTTAATCTAATTTTATAACATGTGTGTGTGTTCTTGAATATATGTCTATGGCCTGTTGCTAAGTGTATTATTTAATTAACCTATTCCCTGAGCAGTCTCATAATTCGTTACCCTGAGCCAGCTGGTGAAGTAACAGTAGCCAATGGCCCAAAATTGTTACAAAATGGCGCCCATCTTCGAGGCTCGAGAATATGACATGCCCTTGTGAAGGTCATGTTCGCTTAGCAACACGGCAGTATTGTTCAAACGCGCATTATAATTTAATTGTTTTTTTTTAATGTATTTTTTATCTTCATCTACATCTCAGTGCAATTTATTTAAATTATTTATTAATATGTATTTGGGTGTTTTCAGTGACTTCGTATTTTTTGTGGCATATAGCCCAAACTCTGAACCCTATACATCTGACGATGTGATGAAGATTGCCATCGACATTGAGAAGTCGACGTCGTGGTCTACATCGGCGATGGCAGAGGGACTGGAATATGGTCGTATTTTATCAAATACTCCACAAATGTATGTATGGGTCTTTCGTGAAACGTATTTTTGAAAGTAACCCCATTCTTTTATACCGGTTACATAACGTAATAGGATGGTGTTATTTTTTATTTGACGAATTATGACTTTTAATTTTTTTTCGTAATGTCATTCGTCAAAGGATTGAATATCGTTGTGTTTTTTTTTATTAACTTATTTTTTATGTTTTACATTTTAAAGCACAATAATATATCAATCCAATTTATTTAAAAACTTATATTTGTACTTTTTTTTTAATAATGCAGTATTTATTTAATTTTCCAATTGACAGGGGAGTTAGACAAGGAGACCCTCTCTCACCTAAGTTATTTTCCGCAGCACTGGAACAAATTTTCAGAAAATTGGATTGGGAGCATCTAGGTCTAAACATAAATGGATTGAGACTAAACCACCTAAGATTTGCCGACGCCCTGATCATAATGGAGGAGAACCCAAAAGTACTGGAATCCATGGTACAAACGCTAGCAGACAGAAGTCGTGAAGTGGGCTTGGAAATGAACTCGAGCAAAACAAAAGTGATGTCGAACTCAACAGCTGTAGACATAGTTGTCAACGAACAAAAACTTGAATATGTCCAGGATTATACATATCTGGGGCAGATCATTTCCACAAGCGACCAAATGTCCAAGGAAATCGATAAAAGAATTGCTAATGGGTGGAAAAAATTTTGGTCCATGAAAGAAATAATGAAAAGCAAAGAACTCAGTATCAAGATCAAGAAGAAAACTTTTGAAACATGCATTCTTCCTTGCATCACCTATGGTTGCGAAACCTGGGCTTTGACAAAAAATCAAAGGGAAAAGCTTGCAAAATGTCAACGAGCCATGGAAAGAAGCTTACTGGGAATAAAATTACGTGATAAAGTCAGGAATGAGGACATCAGACGTAAAACTAAACTCACAGACATCCTTACCCATATTGACAAATTAAAGTGGAGATGGACAGGGCATATGCTTCGCTGTAAGCATGAAAAATGGAGTAAGCAAGTAACAGTCTGGTATCCAAGGGACGGGTCGAGAAGCCGAGGTCGTAAAGCGAGAAGATGGGAGGATGATCTGAGGCTGACTCTAGGCCCCCTTTGGCTGAGAGTTGCAATGGATAGGAAGCAGTGGTGGATGTTGGAGGAGGCCTATGTCGTCAGACACACCGAGACAAGAGACTTATACTACAAGATAATACTTATATTATAAGATAATGCACATGTAATTTCAAGAACTGTAAAAATTTTCGGAATAAAGGGCTTATTATTATTATTATATATTTATTTAATTAAATCTGAATTTCAATTTTTCAAACTGCATTATTGTTATTTAATGACCACGTTGTTATATTACTCGGTTCGATGTTTCGTTCGCTAAGTTGTTACGTGACGTCATATCGTACGAGTGGATATCAATTAGCCAGGGTAGATATTCCTCAAATACTACTCGTAGTGTCCGCTTTAAAGCAACTTAGCATCGAACTCGATGAAGGTCAAATTATTCATTTATATTCGCACACATTTTTTTATGATGTACTTTTTACTTAGTGTGCGTAATATTTTTTTGTTTTGCATGGGATATATTCGGATAACTTTTGCGTCTAGGAATCCTAAAATCTGATGAATGAAATGTTTGTGTGCATAATTTTGAAAGTATGTGAGAGTGGAAGAATGAAAGTACTATGGTATCTCTGTGTGGGAAGAATGAAAGAAGTTTTAAGGTGAAGGATGAAATAAGCGAAAGTGAAGGATGAAAGATGTACACGATCATTTCACATGTATAATCATCACACAATATGTATCCTAGATGTATGTATCTGTTTATTTTATTTATGTAATACATTTATGTATTAACTTTATATCGTATCTATTGTTATATCTCGCTGTTTAGGTTTGAGGTTTTTGTAATTTGTAGTTGCATATACATTCTGCTTTGTGTCGTTGAATGACCGGCAGATGTATTATGTGCGTTCCTTTTTCTATAAGGCGCATCCGTTGACTTGTGCTTTTTAGGTCATTAGTTTTATAGGCATTCTGATGTGATCCATCAGATGTAATTTTTTTGTGTTCCTCTTATGAGGCACGCTAATGACCTATTTAGATTCGTGATCTTTTGAATAGTCACAATCGATTTTTTTGCGTCGTTGACGTAAGCACAAGATTCCACGGGCTGGTGCATCTACAGTTATATGTGTCTACTATTTTATAGACACATGCCGATAGCTTCAGTGTAGATTAATAGAATACTTTTAACTTAGTCCCATTGCAAACTGATCGAGTCCTAATAAAGACCGTCAGATTAAATTTAACTTACTTGTGATCTTTAAAATAGACACTTTAATTTTTAAAATTGTTTACTGAAACATTTTTTAAACAGTTTTTTAAAAATTTTTAAACTTAAATTCATTTAACATTTTTATTCCGTGTTCTATATTTAGACTCGTAATTATTTACTTGGTTCTTGGGTTACACGAACCCACCGATTTCAAAATCGGGTAACTCGCTATGCAACCTGATGAGTCTTTTTTTTGTTGATTGTGTTCTTTTTAAGACACGTATTTTTTATATAATGTAGTGTATGTATTATTACTTTATTTGTATTTATTATTAACACACTACATTATTATTTTTTTTTATTTGGAAATTATCAGGATTCCGGTTTTAATAACCAAATTACTTGGTCTTATGAGCTGATAATTTTCAATATTTATTTGTCTATTTATTTAGTCAAATTTATTTATGTATTACACTATTCACCCTACAACAACACTCCACATGCCATTTCTTTGTCCCGAAGTTATCTTCGGTGCGGGCTGAGATTTCGGTTTCGAAATCTTGGTGGTAATTTGTTTTGTAGGATGTTTAATATTATTAGTGTAATTTATATTGTTAATTTCTTATTTTAAATTTAACTTTAACCTACTTTTTTTTTATAACTTATATTAAGTAAGTTGCTTATTTGTTTTTATGTCTAAGTTTAGCTTTAACTTTTCTGTATTATTCTTAAGTTTGTAACTTAGAATAAGCAAAAAAAAAACATTAATTTAACGAATAAATTTTTTTTTTTTTCATATAGCGAAAGGGGTTGTGTAACATATTTTTTTGATATTTTCATTTAATTACACAATTTTATCGTTATCGATTATCTATACCCTTTCTGCATCACTAGGATCCGTGTCTCCGCACTAAACGGGTACCTGGTTATGCATCTATATTGCATTCTTTTGTCTCCAAAGGGCTTTAAAAAGCGAGCGCACACATTAATTTCTTATAGCCCGGTGGCGCTAGTATCGTTTCCTTGTTGTCAACTCGGTCTTGTGAGGTGTTGCAAGTGCCCAGTGTGTGTGTGTGTGAGTGTGCCGGTGTAGTTATCGGTTCCCGTTTGCGGGTGTGTTTTGGTGGATCACACCACCAATCCGTCGCCTGCGAGGGGGTCCTGGTGCGCTGCGCCGCGCGCTCCCCACGTGACGACAGACGCGTCGCCCCAGTCCTGGTGGTCGTGACGGCGGGGTGATCTCCGTATTGCCGTGCCGCCCGACAGCACCGAGGAGCCGGACCAGGTAAGCAAGAGACACTTCCTTATTACTTCGGTAGTTTAACGGGCGGGTGTCTCAGCCTGATAGCGACTGCCCGTTATTATTTTATTTAAATAATAATCGGGCATTGCGCGCCGATAGTGCCTGGCCACCAGTGTCCTGTCTTCCCCCCTGTCCTTTGGGATCAGGGGGTGCCAATAGCCCTAAGCTAACCGCTTAGCAGTAGGTTAGATTTAAGTACACAATTAATTTTTCAAAATTTTATGTAATTTTCATCTACCCTCTTTTCCTGTTGTAAATTTAAAATTTTTTTGCTACCTTCTTTTTATTTATATTTGGTTTTTAGTTTAAGTTAAAGTTAATTTTTAATTTTACCCTATTTTATTTTATTTTATTATTAGGAATAATGTAGGTAGGTAGCAATAGCTCTTAAAATCCTTCCTACTCATGGCGGGAAGATCACGTTCGGGGGACTCACCCCCGATAATCAATACCCCTGCCCCGTCCCGCAGAGGACGATCTGATGGAGCAGCCCAACTTATGGGCCGACCGCCAGGAACTGGCCGCGCGCATTCGGACACACAAATAAGTGTGTCCGCCATGCCTGGCCCCTCTTCCGGGGCCCCGGATTCGCCGTCGATCGGTTCGGGGGAAACTAGATTTCCTCTACCGGCCGATCTGTCGGTTGGTCCGCGGCGCCGGAAGAGGAAGGCCAGGGTATTGGTCATATCCGGATCCGGTTCTTCCCCTGAGGTCGAACCGGACAAGGCCCCTCGTATCGGTCCCTCCTCCAGATCCTTAGAGGATCTGGACCTCCCCAGACCTTATAGGCTGGCGGAGGATTCGGAGGTGACCGAATACGAGACCGGAGACGCCGAGGGCGAGGGGGATGACTCCTCCTCCTCTCCCTCATCCTCCTCTGAGGAGGAGAGGGGGGAGGTGAGGCCCTCACCTACCACGCCCATTCGCTCACCACCGACCGGTGGCCGAGCGGCGTTGGTTCCCGCGGATGCGACCCAACTGTCCGCGATCGCTGACGGGTCTGGGAGGATCCCCTTGACCCGTGGGTCATCGGGTCCCCTGGACTCGACGCGTTACGCGGAGCTTCCTGACTCCACTCCGCAGGAGTTGAGGAGGGAGGTTACCCCGCGGACAGGAGGGTCGCATCCGACCCTACCTATATCGACCTCCCCGCCGAGGGACCCCCGGCTTCGTCCGAGACCCTCGGTGGGTCGAGACACCCTGGCCCTGCAGAGGCCCTCGTTCACCCACGACCCGCAGAGGGAATGGCCACCCCTGGGCACGCCTAGGGCGCCGCCTCCCTCTGCGGGAATACAATTGAGACCCATAACGGGTCCCTCTCGGATCGGCCCACCCTCTCACCCCACTTCTGGACAGAGGGCGGCCGTATCCCTGACCCCAGCTCGCCCGCCTCCCGGTCACTCGGGAGCGGGCTCTTTGCCTGGTCCTTCTGGGGCAAGGCCTACTCCAGCCCCTACTGGGACTGGACCTACACCCGGCCCGTCAGGGGCCCAAGCAAGTACGAACGGCGTACAAGCGAACCAGGCATCCACTGGCGGAGGGGCGGGGAGACATAAGCGTCCCCCACCGATCAATGTCGAGCACCTGCCCAACTGGACTCGCCACTTGGCGATCCTGAAGGAAAGGCTCGGCAGAGCTCCGCCAGTGAAGGCCCTGCAGAAGGGCTTTCGCTTCGCTCCGGACACGGAGTCCGAATTCCGGCTGGTCCAAGCCTATCTGGTCGAGGCCTCGGCTGCGGACAGCTCAATCCAGTGGCACTGTTTTTCACTTGCCACTGAGGTCCCGTCCAAGGTCTCGATCAGGGGCCTCCCGGCGGACACTGACCCGGCGGAAATAGTCCGCGAATTTACCCAGTTGGGGTTCCCGGCCACGTACGCGAAGTACATACCGGGGAGGGGTGGTCGAAGGGGCGGAGTATTCTTCGCCAAATTCGACCACCTCTCTAAAGACGACCTTGCCAGGTTGTACCAGGTGGAGGAACTCCTCTGCCTGCCTGGTGTGGCAGTGAGGACTTGGAGACCGGTCGGAGGCCCCTCGCAGTGTCACCGCTGCCAGGCCTTCGGCCACTCCTCCTCAAACTGCCAAACTGCCAGCGGTCCGCTGTGTGCGATGTGCGGGAGAGCACATCATAGCGGACTGCCCAAGGGCAAGGGAGGACACCCCTACCTGCGCCAATTGCGGTGGGGCACACGCGGCAAGTAGCCGCCAGTGCCCCGTGTACCGCAAGAAGGCCAGGGCTATGGGTGTACCTCCCCCAGCGTCTGCCCCGGTAAGTGCCGGTGCCCCCAGCAGGGTGAATAATAACCTGCCTGGGCCCCAAAGGCCGCAACCCGCTACTTCCTCGATGGGGGGCAAAGGGAAGGGTAAGGGAAAAACTTCCCACCCTGTTCTCCCCACGCCCCAAGCAGTAGTCCCGACCAACACGGTCGAGGCAACAGCCTCGCCCCCAAACCTAATGGCAGAAGCTAATCTGCCGCGTTCTGCCACCACTGATTCCTCTTCTAACAAGAGGAACCAAAAGAAAAAGAAAAAAAAAAGAAAAAGAAGAAGGTTGTGATTATTCAATCGCAGCCCGTAACTGAGCCCCCGGTTCCGGCGGTGGCCCCCGTGCCCCCTCCAGAAACGGAAGTGGCTACGCTCCCGACCTCCCAGCCTGGGGACACTGCCCCAGGCCCACAATCTGGCCTTCCGCCTCAAAAGAAGGCTAAAAAGAAAGGGAAGGCTGGGGCGGGGAATGCCCCAGGGGCAACGGCGGAGCCCGCCCCAGTTCTCGTTTCCCAGCCTTCCCCCATGGAGGTGGTCGAGGAAGAGCCCTTGATTTCCGCGCCTGTGGGGCAGCCTACGGGGGTGGCCCCGACCATAACCAACGTCACTACACCACTGGTGGGAGGACTGCCTCTCCCGCCACCCCTTCCACGGCGCCAGCGGCGCGGTGAACAGTCGCCTCAAGAGGCGGCCTTGTTCGCCGCAATGCTGCTGGAGTCGTGGAACAGATTGTCGCTGGCGGTGACTGCGGTCCTCCAGGACATTGTCTCTGGGAACAGTCCCGGAGACGCAATCTGGTCGGGGCTACTCCAGTTCTATCGGGGTTCCAATTATGACCAACAATCTTAAGGTCATATATTGGAACCCCGGTGGGATCAAGCCCCACAAGCAGGAACTTATCACTCTCCTCCAGGAGTATCGACCTCATGTCATGCTCCTGGGGGAGACGAAGTTGGCACCTCGGGACAGATTCCTGATCCCCAACTATCATGTCTACCGTCGCGACGAGATCTCTCCGGCTTCCGGGTATCCGTTCAGGGGCACTGCGGCGCTCGTCCGGAGAGACGTAGTACATGATGAGTTGGACAGGCTCGCCTTTACTCAGATCAGAACGGTCGGGGTGAGGGTGGGCCTGCCGGGGGGAGGATATTAGGATTTATTCCACATATCGCCCCCCGGAGGGTGGAATCTGTCTCGAGGACTTACGTCACGTCCTGGAGCACGACCGGTCCCCCGTGATGGTGGTCGGGGACCTCAACGCGAAACATACCGCGTGGGGTTCCCGGCTGGTATCGCGAGCGGGGCGCCGGTTGTATTGTGACTCCGATGATGGGGACTATTGTGTGGTCGGCCCCAGTGAACCAACGCACGTTCCGACGAATCCGGCCTGTAGGCCAGACGTGTTGGACGTGTGTGTTCACAAGGGGCTACGGCATCCTCTAACTATAGAGGTGCTGTACGACTTGAGCACCGGACACCTTCCGGTGCTGGTCACACTGGACGTGAGCGGTGCTCATGTCGAGGCCGCCCCCCGGAGGACAAGGGTCGACTGGGAGGCTTTTACTAGCCTCCTGGCCGACCAGTCACAGCTCCGGGACACAAGCAACGCCATGCCTGACCCGATCGCCCCTGGCGGGATCGATGAGCCGGCCGAACGGCTCATCGGCTCCATCAAGGGGGCGATCGCTAATTCGGTGACCGTATTGCCCAGCGGAGGGTTCAAAGGCGGCCTCCCGGCGCGCCTACAGGCGCTTATTCGCCGGAAGAGGTCGCTAAGGAAACTCTGGGCGCGAACTCGTTGCCCAGGGGTCAAGCGCGAGCTGAACCAGCTGGAGGAGAGCTTGTCGGCCCAGGTCAAGTCCTTCCGAGGCTACGCCTGGGAGGACAGGATCGAGCAGTGCAGGGACGATTTTACCGCCACGTCCCTGCACAGACTTTGCCGACAACTCTCCAGCAAGCGTCCCCCTGTCTGTCCGCTAGTGGACGAGCAGGGGAACCGCTGCTATTCGGCCCAGGCTCGCGCTGAAATCCTGGCCGCTTCGCTGGAGCGGCAGTTTACACCTAATGACCCGGCATCTACTGAGGCGGCTTTTCATCAGACGGTGTACCAGAGTGCGGAGGAGATCATGTCCTCTCCGGTGCCACCCTTGGGTGATGATGCACTCATCACGCCCGAGGAGATCCGCGAGGTCATCAAGTCCCTCAACAAGCGGAAGGCGCCGGGAGAGGATGACATTCCTCCCTTGGCCCTCAGCCATTTGCCGGGAATAGTCGTGGCAGAAATGGCGCGGCTATTCAACGGCATACTGGCCACTGGACACTTCCCGGGGATTTGGAAATTGGGCAAGGTAATTGCCTTGCCCAAGCCCGGCAAGGATAGGCGACGGCCGTCCAGTTATAGACCGATTACGTTGTTGTCGCACGTGGGCAAGTTGTTCGAGCGGCTGCTCCTGAGGAGGATGTCACCGCACATCCACCTCAGACCCGAACAATTCGGGTTTAGAGCCGGCCACTCGACGACTCTTCAGTTGGCCCGGGTCCTGCACCACTTGGCGGACTGCCGTAACTCAAACCAGTACACGGTCGGAGTATTTCTCGATATCGAGAAGGCCTTCGACCGGGTCTGGCACGAGGGGCTGGTCCACAAGTTGCGGGAGACGGGCCTGCCGTTGGCCTACGTGCGACTCATCGGGTCTTATCTGGACGGTCGCTCCTTCTATGTCGCGGTCGAGGGCCAAAGATCGTCGGTACGCCCGATCTCGGCCGGAGTCCCGCAGGGAAGCGTCCTGTCTCCGATCCTCTACGCACTGTACACCAATGACATTCCCACACTTGAGGGGCGCCTCCGCGAGTGGGAAACTGACGTGATGTTGGCGCTGTTTGCCGACGACAGCGCCTACCTCGCGTCTTCCAAGCTTCTCAATGCCGCCTTTGTTAAGATGCAAAGGGTCTTGGATGTGCTGCCCCAGTGGTTGGACCGATGGAGAGTGGCGGTCAACGTGGACAAGACCGCCGCAATACTCTTCGGTCCACCCCGCAATACGGCCATCAAGAGGAGGCTCAGTCTCCGCGGAACTGAACTCGGGCTTCAGCCCCACATTAGGTATCTGGGAGTCGTGATCGACCGCCGGCTGACCATGACCAGGCATGTCAATCGTTTGACTGGCCTGGCCAGGGCGGCCAGCTTTTTGTTGCGGCCGATTCTCGCTTCCAGTTTACCGGTGGGGACGAAGCTCGCTGTCTATAAGACGTACGTTCGTTCCCGCTTGACATACGCAGCGGGTGCCTGGTACCAACTTCTCTCGACCGCGTTGAGAGAACGGCTCCAGGTACTCCAAAACCTGGCCCTCCGTACCATAGTCGGAGCAGTCTATTACGTCAGGAATGACGTAATAGCCCGGGACCTCGAGGTGGAGTCCATTAAGGAGTTCGTCGAGAGGCTCGCTCGGAACATGTTCGAGCGGGCTGATCACGGACCCCACGTCCACCTCCAAGGGTGAGCTCCTCGGTCCCCCGACTTTGGTCGGAAATACGTAGGTCAGCAAGCGGGTCGCGGGAAGGGACTACGAGTGCCTCCCGCGGAGCTGACCCTCCTATATTGTCCACGCGCCACGTACTTCTGCTCCCCCCCTTTAGGGGCATGTCCCCTTCAGGGACCCCCACATTAGTGGGGTTTTGTTATCTCTTAAGTCCCCCTCAGGGATTACCCCTCTACCAGAGGGTTTACTGTGGGGGTTTTAGATAGAACTAAGAATAGTTGGAATCAATTTCAATTGTGACTTTAATTTTAATTTTGAATTTTAATTTTGATTTTGAATTTGAATTTAATTTTGATTTTGAGTTTGACTTTAACTTTACATTTACACTTATATTTTAATAATAACCAGGCGTCCCCGCCTGTGACGCTAATCTGGTGTAGCTGGCTCCCCTCTTCAACGTTTTTCCGTTCTGATCTCCCTCTCTCTCTCTTTACTATTTCTTTCTACTGTCATGCTCCACTGGAGTGAGCTGGGACTGACGTCCCCTGGAACGGGACGGGGGATAATTTTCATCCCACCTTCTCGTTCCTAAACAGTCCCACGCTCCTCGTACTCAATCCTTTTCTGTACTCTTCTTTCCCCACTTCATACTTTGTCTGTTGTAAATAGTGTGTGTGTTGTCATTCGTATATAAGTTAAGTTGTAGATAGTAAGTAAGTAATATATATTGTAAATAGTTTATATATAAAAAAAAAAAAAAAAAAAAAAAAAAATACAAAATGATTTAATTAATTAAAAAAAAAAAAAAAAAAATGTATCTATGTTATTTCTTTATTTATATGTCCCTACAAGAGGGAGAAGAAGGAAGAGGAGGGGGGACGTCGCGCCGGCCAGCGTCAATGGCCGGGAATTAAAAAAGGCATTTGTTAATGCCAAATGAATGTTGTAGCCGTGTAATCGGCTTTGTCTGTGACTGGCTTTCGGTGGCTGGCCAAAGGGCCTGCTATATTCTGATTACCCCCGCCTCGTAAGGCGGGCAGTGTTATGCTCGGGCAGCGGGGGATTTCCCCGACGCCCATACCGTGTCCCTCTTCGAGGGCCACGTTGACCCGCTTCATAATTTCTTATTCCGAGATAATTTTCCAACTAGTTAACTAGTCAATACACACCCGTGATGGGTTAGTTGTTGTGTGCAAGTGATTTGACCCTTTGGTGAGTAATTTTATTAATATCTTTAACTGGCTGTATATTTAAAGTGTGTATTCCGATTTGTGAGATGTACAACTATGTGATAATTTTATTTTAGGGTTCCACCCCTAGGTCTCACACCATACGAGACCTATTGTATTTGACTTGCCTTCCATGGAGCGTACGTGGACGTCCTGGAATGGATAAGAATATGTGAAGTGTCTCGGGATCACACCATCCTGATCGTACATATTAAGTTATGTATCATTTTTTTTATTATGTAACCTATGACCATCTCACCATTTAATTTTATGAAGCCAGTTCCCTATTATAAGCGTATTTTAATATATTAGTACCTTATTTAACTCTTTATGTTAATCTAATTTTATAACTTGTGTGTGTGTTCTTGAATATATGTCTATGGCCTGTTGCTAAGTGTATTATTTAATTAACCTATTCCCTGAGCAGTCTCATAATTCGTTACCCTGAGCCAGCTGGTGAAGTAACAGTAGCCAATGGCCCAAAATTGTTACACGGTGATCCTGATCTCCGCCATTTTCACCGGCCTGTGGACACGCACCACCTCTTCCGGCCAGACTGCCCGGAGGCCCGCCATCAGACGGTCCGCGATGCCGGAGCTTTCGGCACTCCAATAGACGAGCCCCGTTGGCGGTCGTGCGGAAGCGGAGGCCCTCCCCCGCTCCGATCTCCTCCAGATCGATAGCCGCGCGCGCCTGGGTCATGACATTAGGGTATGTTATGCCCTTGGCTTCGCCGGCTGGCAGCAGCGTCACCACTACTGCCGCCGACTTCGGCGCGCGCGGCCCCTTCTTCTTTTTTCGCTTTTTCGTCTTGGCGGCCGGTGCTCGACCCTGCTGGGGAGCTTCTGCCACCGCCCACGTCTTCGCTTGTTGAGAGGGGGCCGCTGCCCCCTCGGATGGTGAGGCCTCCGCCGCCATCGAAGGGGCCACGACCTTGGCCCTCTTGTTGCCCCGCCGCATTACCTCCGTCCAGCCGTCGTCCATATTGGGCGGCGCTGGCGGCAACGGGCGGGGCTTCGGTGCTGGGGCGACCATCGCTCCAGCACCGCGTCCTCTCCGGGTTAGCCCCGCAGGGGCCTGCCGGGCCGACTGACGGGTGGTGGGACACGACTGGGTGACGGGAGGTGGTGCCGCTGGCGCAGCACCACGCAGGGCGGTGATTTCCGCCCTGAGTTCGGCAATCTCCCTGCCGAACTCTCCCCTCAACTCCCGCCTGACGCGCCCCTCCAGTTCAGTCGCCTCTCTAATCCCGGCCCTTGTGCGGGGCGAAGGATGGCGTCTAGGACTTGCCGTCTCTCCAGAGGGCAAGGCCGGCCTTTCGTCACTGGTTGGGGCGGGAGGGAACCGATGCGCCGCTGCATCCCCCGGGCTAGGGCCCGGTGTCGGCGTGCGCTGCTCCCTCCGCAGCGAGCGCGATGTCCCCTTCCGCTCCAACGCCGCCAGCCACACCTTGAGGGCGGCGATCTCTTCTCTTTGTTGAGCGGCCTCCTTTCGAGACCGCTCATTTTCGGCTTCTAATGCCGCGACTCGGCTGATGATCGCCGAGACCACGGGCATTAGTTTTTTGGCAGAGACTGCGATTCCTCGCAGCCTCTGCGCTTCGGCCTTTACTGGGGCCCGGTTCGACGCGTAAAGCGCCGCGCGCCTCATGCCCTCGAGAACGGCCGAGGGGCTCTCAGAGAGCTCCCCACCACTCGGAGCAGAGGCCGCGGACGCCGCGGGCCCCATGTCGCCGCCCTTGACGGCCATCCTTCCGGAGCGTCTCGTCCTCCGCGGCTCCTCACCGCCGGAAGACGATCCGCTTCCTGAGGTCCTCCGCGCAACGGACTTTCGTTTGCGGAGGACCCTTGCACCTTGCTCTCCAGTGCCGACATCGCTCGCGGCGGTGCTCGCCAGCGATGTCGGCTCTGGTCCCGCATCCATCCTCTCTCCGTCCGCCTCCGAGTCCATCTCGTCCGCCCAGCTGAACGGGACGATTTGGACTCGGGCATCGGTAGCCTTGTCACTCGCAGGCCCGGCTACCTGCGAGCGCCTTCCAGGAGTCCTCTCCGTCGTAGGGGCCTGGTTACCCACCCTTACGCGGGCTTCGGTCGCATATTTCGCGCTCGCGGGCCCGGATACCCGCGAGCGCCGGGTACCTGGAGCCGGATCGTCCGGCAAGGCACTCACATTATCAGACATTTTCATTTGCTTTTTACGATGGTCCTTTGGGTGATTACTCACACCACTTAGCCAAGGTGGTGCGGTCACACTTTCTGGGGGGGATTTAGTCCCCCAAGGCTCGCGATCGCCCGGGGGCAGGTTACCCGCCGCCTGCGGTTCGGCGTCCTCCTCCGGTGGCCCACTAGCCACCCTCCTCGTCCCCGAGGGCACCGCTTGCCTAACAAGCGGTGTGGGGAGAGGAGCTCCGTGTGGTCCACTTAGTCGCAGCACCCTCTTGCCAACAAAACACCCTGCGGGGTGCGAGGGTGCACGCTCCAGCCCACCGCCACGACAAGGCGGGACCACCGGGTGCTCTTAGCAATATGAGATCGTGGCTCTCGCTAACCGGTCCCACCGCTGCCATTCTGGACACGACGAACTGTACGCTGGGTGAGAGTAGTTTGGCAACTTGGCTGCTGCGCAATTTGTGCATCCCTGTTCATACAAGTGCATGTGTCATGGCTGCCAGCACAGTATCCACAGGTCTCTTCTTTGGTGCAGTTCTTTGCTGTGTAGCCGAAAGACATACACTTGTAACATTGAAATGAAATGAAATGAAATTTTTATTTAGACAAAGTGGTACATAAACAATTTCTCCATGTTCATTTTAATGCAAATTTAACAAAAACTTATATTAACAATAGGAGAACTTAGGTCCTCGTACTAGGATACCCTGTGTTACGAGTGACCTAGCCTTCCTTCTATAATACGTACAAAATTGCTTCACAGAAAAAACAAAAATATGTAGATAAGAGAAAAATAAAATATAAATAAACAAAAAGCAAATTACAATGAGACACAACGCAGTGTACAACTACATGCAAAAGATTGTCCACTCGTGTGTCAAAAACTTATAGATCGAAATCATCATAGTAGTGTGTGATTGTGCATGTGTAGTGTTAGTGTGTGAGGTGTGTGTGCGTGTGTATGTGGTGTGTGTGGTGTGTGTGCGTGAGTTTGTGATCTGAGGGGTGTGTGTGTGTGTATGTTTAGGTTAATGTGTAATGAGGGATTTTAATTATTAGATGTGAATATAAAATATTTCGGTATTATTTAACAAGGTCTTCAGTTTCTTGGTAAGACAGATTTAGCAACCATTCGGCAACAATAGTTCTACATCTAAAAAGAGTAACAGGGTAAAAGTCCAACAACTCATTAGCAGTATTGTAAACGCGAGCACTTGTAGATCCAAAGTTACTCCTAGCCATTTTGGTTCGACAAGGAACAATAGCACATGCTTGACCTTTTCTCCTTCTCCTTTCACCAGAAGCAGGAACATAAGGAGTACGGTTATGTACCCTGAGAATGATTTTCAAAACAAACAGTTGCCGAACAGTAAGTACGCCGCATTCTTTATACAGAGGCACCGTTGGAAACCTCTTTGGTTTGTCCTTCAGAACCTTCAGTACGGCTCTCTGCGCTCTCTCAAGTTTCAGCATTTGAGTTTTAGCTGCTCCGCCCCAAACTGGGATACAATAGGTTATCAGTGATTGAGCAAGTGCTAAGTATACTGTTCTTAGAGTATCCCAATTCGCAACCGACCTCAATCTCCTGAATACAAACATCAATTTCCTGATCCTTGGAATGAGGGCATCGATGTGTTTATTCCAGGCCAGTGTAGAATCAATAAAAATGCCCAAATATTTTATGCAGGGTGTTCTAGAGAGTTTTGAACAGTCACAGGACCTTTCATAGACCTCCGAGCATTCATGGATCTTCAGATCAAGTAGTTTAGGTTGGCTACTGGTACTGGGGGAAAATGTGATAAACTTGGTTTTTTCAACATTAATTGTTAGCAGACTTTGCGTCATCCATTGTAGAACTGTTGAAATAAACAATTCTACATCAGTTTTCAGTTGTTCCCAACTATGACCATAAGTCACAAGGACAGTATCGTCAGCGTATGCGATAACCGTGGTATTTGAAAGTGATAAATTACATAGATCATTGACGTAAATTAAGAAAAGAGTAGGCCCCAGGACGCTGCCTTGTGGTACACCATAATTGATTTCTGTATAACCACTGATATTTTGAGCAATTTTAACGCACTGAGTACGACCAGTCAAATAATCTTGAAAAATGTTCAACGGGACCCCTCTAATTCCAACCGACTCCATCCGATCAACAAGAATGGGTATCGAAACCGTATCGAATGCCTTGGACAGATCCAGAAACACTCCAATCACCTTCTTTTTTGCTTCGATTTTTTGGACCACGGTATCAGTAAGCTTAATAACTGCATCTTCAGTAGATCTACCCTTCAAGAACCCGAATTGATTTGGAGAAATTATGTTGTATTTTGAAAGATAACTTACTAAACGATTATTCAGAATTTTTTCAAATATTTTTGACAGTGTACTTAAAACCGAGATGGGCCTGTAATTGGCTACGTTATTCTTGTCTCCACTCTTGTAGATCGGATGGACCATCGCTTTTTTAAACACAGCCGGGAATACACCTTGCGCCAAACACAAATTTATAACATGGGCTAGAGGAGGAACTATAGTAGAACGAGTATCTTTTAGAATCTTGGATGAAATACCATCCCATCCAACAGCACAGTTGTTTCTTAGCTTCATGATTGTCATTTCTACTTCACCATTATCGACACTGGACAACACCATGGAGGTACCAACTCGTTTGCCCTGTGCAGGGCCTGAAGATGGAGTAGTATTCTGGGCTTGTTGTTTAGCCACGAGGGGAGCAGCCAATTTTTTTCCAATATTTGCAAAGAAATTATTTACATGATCCACAGAAGATAAAGGGGTATTTGCAATTTTTAAAAGTTCATTTGAGGTATTTGGATTTTTATTTAAATTTGTGATATTTTTAATAACTTTCCACGTATCTTTGGAATTACCCTTCGCATTTTCCAACTCGATTCTCTCGTATTGCAGTTTAAGATTAGTAAGAAGGTCGTTGCAGTAATTTCTATAGCGTGTATATGTCTTTTTATAGAAAATGTTAGTGGGATATTTTTTTGACTTCATATGCAGATTATCGCGATTTCTTATGCACTTTACTAGACCAGGCGTCATCCAAGGTTTCAAAATATGAGTTTTATTTGATTTTTTTATGAGTTTGGAATGTTTCGTTATATAGGAAGAAATGATACTCACTAAAAGTTCGGTGGCATGGTTGGCGTCGGCACATGTCAAAACATCATCATAGTTATGACCCTTTATGTCCCCTACAGCAGCCAAGATATTCGTTTTAAGAATCATGTCATTTGAATTTGTTCTTGAATAATTACACGCTAAGCAGGCTAGAACTGGTGCATGATCTGTAATGGACACCTCTAGGACAAGCGTAGTTGTTCTGCAATCAGATGTTAAGATAAAGTGATCCAGGCAGTTCTCTCCGCGTGTAGGTAGAACATGTGATGGTAGGAGACCATGCAATGCCATGAGATCAAGATATTCATCTGCATTGACATCGGTGCTGTTTGATGCAATATTAATGTTCAGATCACCAACAATTGCTACTGATTTGTATTTTGCTAAAGAAGTCAAGATAACGTCGAGATCATGTAAAAAGGGACTAATGAATTGTGTAGAAGGTGATCGGTATACGGCAATGATAGCAAGTTTGTCGTCAACTGTAAGAAGTAAGCCATTAGAGTCAGAAATTGACACTTCGACACAGTCCGAATGCAAGGTTTCGTTGATATAGATAACAACACCATCATTTTGATTAAGATGTTGGGATCTGAATGAGCGATATCCTTTAAGCAATGGTAAATTGGAAAGCTTACTTAACCAACACTCAGTAAGAACAATTATACCACAGTGGATATCCATTCTGTCAAGGAGTATAGTTAATTCGTCAAAATTACGATTAAGACTGCGAATGTTCAGATGTAGAATGTTCAGTGTGCGTGAGTTAGCCAAATGTTGCAGACATTGGCTTGGATTACATTTAAACGACTGAAATAAGTCAATGTCATCAACACAATCAATAATATTTTCGAACTTATCCATTAACAAATAAATTAGAATATAGGTAGGAACTGATAAAGAAGTTTGGATATGCAAAGTTATTTAAAAAACTACGATTTATTATCACAAAAAGATGCAAAAAAGTTTTATAATTACCCACAGAACATAAAAAACTTGTAGTATACGGATTGCAACCGCAAGCATATTGTAAGAAGTTGTTAAAATAATAAGGTATAAGCATGCGAATGTATAATAATAATAAAATGTTAACTGTTTCGTGTTGTGTGAAGTGTGCATCAATGTTTTCAAACATAATAATGATCGAAATTAAGACTATGAAAGTAAATAAAATTAAAAAAATGAATATTATGGATAAAACTAAGTTTAACATGCAAACAACTAAATTAACAGATCTTCTTAGTCATTTAGTATTTTGAAGTTTGCCTAGATCCTGTTCAGTTGTTATTGGTATGACGGGCGTTCCCTCGCGTTTACGCAAGTATATTCTTCCATAAGTCGTCCAACAAAAATTATAATCATTCGATTTGGCAAAGTCCCGAGCAAGATAGAACAAGTGCTTCACCTTACTGGTCAGTGATTCTGATGCGAATATAGGCTTTGGAGGTCCTTCCAGCTTAAGGTTTGAGGTGCTCAAGTAACCTTTATTTGTTTTTCTGTAAGTTCTCATTGATTTCAAGAAGTTTTCTTTAATAGGAACTGTAGTAAAATCCACCAGAATAGGATTGTTAGTATCGGCTTTAGCTTTAAGTCTGTGTATATTTCTGATGTGGGAGGGGGAGATATCGACATTTATGATTTTACCAGTGTTGATAATTAAATCAGTTAGATCTTGTTTAGTTTCCGGTTTCTTAACTGGGATGTTACGAAGTTCCAGACTAGATGATGTATATTTTTTCTCCAAAACCTCAATTCTGGACTCCAAAGTTTGGATGTATGCAAGGTTTTTGCGGTTCTCTGCTATGATACTATCGAAGTTTTTGGTAAGCTCGTCATATTGCTTAGACACGAAATCCATTGAGTTACATATCTCCGAATTTTGCTTTTTTATTTCGTCCACCGTTTTCTGAAGAGTGAGATATTTAGTAGTTTGTTGTTCGCTAAAGGTTTCAAACATTCTTCTCATTTCATGGGTAAAAGCGTCGAAGTCATCCACACGACCGTGTTTGCGTTTATAACGCGACGACACACCACTGGATTCATGTTCGGTCGCCTTCGTATGGAGATCGGGCTCGGAGTCACATTGTGAGTATCTTGGAGAAGATTTAGGAGGTGTGCGTTTCAATGACATAGTCGCATTAGCCAGTTAGATCAATAGGAAAATTGTAAAATTACAAAAACTGCAGCAATTATTTTACTTGCCCACCGAGTTCCGAACTCCGGATCAACTACGTACAAGTCAATATAGCAAACCAATAGTCCACGATGTCTTTGCAAAGCAGTGTTGAATATTAAGATGCAGTTCGTAACTGGTCGCCGTACATGAGATAGTCATTAAACCGGTTTAGATTTTATGAGCGCCTGGTAATTGCAGCCGATGCACAGATAGTACATTGGGTTGTCTTCTTCACACGCGTGAGTACACTATATTTTGAGCCGGTTAAGTAACTATTCGTCAACCGAACACTTCACACCTCTTTGAGTTTATGCAAACTGAGTAGAATATGGTTGTTTATTCAATTTTAATTCTTTAAAATTTGACAAAAATGAGCAATAAAAACACGTCTGCTCAGTACCAACTTTCGGACGGAAGGGTGCATCCCTGTTCATACAAGTGCATGTGTCATGGCTGCCAGCACAGTATCCACAGGTCTCTTCTTTGGTGCAGTTCTTTGCTGTGTGGCCGAAAGACATACACTTGTAACATTGGACTATAGGCGAGTGATCCATCACGGATATCACCTGGTAGCCCACATGAATCTTTTGATTCTTTAGAGCCCCCCAAGTGAGCGGATCCACTTCCAGTACAACGTTAGTTGTGACATCGTTTCGCCCCTTGGTGCGACGTTGTATTCTAATGTTGGGTTTGACAGCTGTATTTTCTCGTTCGAAGAGTTTTGAGTTTTGGCTGATGATTGCGTCTTTCAGGCGGTCGTCGTTTAGATCACGAATGACACCTACCAGCCTAAGCAGCGGACTGCGTTGGCTGGGTTGCATCACTGTGATTCGGTCAGCCTTTTCCTTCACAGCTTCAGCAAATTTACGTCGTTTTCTGAGCAGCAATCGACTACAACTCGCTGGTTTCTGGTGTTTCGTATACCAGTGATGCCGATTCTAGACCCACTACATCGACTTTATCTTTAACTTTCTCGAAGACCTCGTGGCTGGAGTGTGTAGGATCCACTGACTCTAGGATAACTGGATAACGTGGACCATTAAAGCGTCCCGATATGTAGCACTTCGGGCTGAGTTTGGTTGGCGTTCCGAGCTTCGTAATCCCCCCGACGCGACTTGGGCTTCGTCGCGCGATCTAGGGTTATGCGGTACAAGGTACGTTGTGTCCAGCTGGGCAGTAGTTGGAGAGTTGTTCCTTTCTATCTCTCCCCTTAGTGCGCGTGTGTGACGAGTACGTTCCTGGAGTTCGCCCATGAGTTTTTGTATTAGGGCATTTGGTTCAGGTGCTGTACATTGCTGCTCAATGGGATTTTCAGTTTCTACTGGGATTGGGATTGAGGAGTTCAGTGTGTGAACTTTATCTGTCTGTGTTTCTACGTTTTTTGTTTTTACTTATTATTGACCCTTGTATTTCAAGAGCATTGACCAAAAGGTTATATAGGTTTCGGTTGTCATCGATTTTGGTTTGTTTGATGTCTCGCCTCAAGTTGCCAGACTGTTGCATAGAGGGCTAGGTTTTTTTTTTTTTTCCTAAGTAATATTAATTATCGCCACTATTTAGTTTGCGGCGGTTGAACAAATGTATGTTACGAATAGTGTATGAATAACACACACTATATTAATATTCACATAATTATTTACAATGTTTTCCTTTCAGATCGTCGAGCCGTTAGCCCGGACGCTGCTCAACAGTATTGATTCAGCGAACTTCAAGAATGCTCCTCTGGATTCCTGGCTGGACATTATGGTAGGTTAATTATTCCATTTCAGTGCAAGTCCAATTTTCACTTCTAGCTCTATACTTTTCAGGCTGTATCTTGGACATTCAATGAGGATGTGATGTATCGTTTCCTCTGTTTCATCATCACAGCTGCAGTATGGATCAGGGCGAAGCTTGAATCGGTAAAGGTAGGACCTAGTGCCGCAGTGTCCAGTAAACAACTGGGTTCTTATGTTGGTGATTCCTATTTTCTGCATTATTTTATGGCCATTTATTGGGTCTGGGAAGAATGCTTTTGTACCTGATCCAGACTCACATTCCGCATATCTGTTGGACCATTCAATTAGGGTTTTATCTTTAAGTGCTTTTCGAGCATACGACAAAGGCACCAGGTCATATGCTGGTGCTACTTTGAGCTTCAATGCGACGTCCTTGGCCAGTGAGTCTGCTCGCTCATTGCCTTGTATACCGACGTAAGCTTTAATCCAAAAGAGCCGTGGTCTGTGTGCAAGTTTATTGACAGTCTTCTGGATTTTGGCTACTGTTGGATGGACTGAGGTTGGGTCGGCTATAGCATCCAGGGCTGACTGCGAGTCGCTGAAGATGCATCCCGCTTCGCCTATGTCGTTCAAGTGCATCACAGCTCTGAGTATGGCAATCAGCTCAGCTTGGTAGACGGTGCAGTATCTAGCAAGTGCAATTTTGATGGACTTGTACTCCGCTCCGTCCCGTCGCCAGCAGGAGACAGCCGCCCCAACCTTCTCGTCAATTTTGCTGCCGTCGGTATATACAGGGTGTTGTTGTCCGGTGAAACAATACTTTAAGGGCTTAATCTATATCACATTTCAAACCATATACACATACTTTTGAAACGGAGATAATGACTTTATTTTCCCATACAAAGTTGAAAAAATATTATTTTGTATTAATTTTGACAACCCTACCCTGACCTACATGTAGCGTGCTATATCTATATGCCATTTTCAAGCACACAGGCGCATCCGATCGCAATTTTAGAGTTCCGTACTATAATAAACTCCTACTAATAGAAAATTAACACGTAGTTTTGATTAGTTATACCTTATGATATATTATGCCTAGAAAACCCAGACTTGGTGGATGGCTTCTACATCAAGTATACTATTTGCTGTGAAAGTATTGTTCATCGGATTTTAACACCCTGTATATGTATACCTGCTCGTGTCCGCCGATTTGGCCGAGATCCGAGGCGTCAAGTATTTTTTGATACTTGATTTCACAGATTTCAGATGGATGAGGACGGTGGAAGGGACTTATCCTTCGCTCAAGTTCGCAGCCTAGAAGATCAACAATCGGCCCACCCCTCTTGGTTCTGTACAGTTCGCTGTTTTCTCTGACGCGGAGATCGATTGGAATTATTCCAGCGATTATGGCTGTCGACACGAGCGAAGTAGTTCTATGAGCCCTACTTATTTTTATGGCAAACATCCTCGTAATGTTATCCAGCATAGTCTTTATGTACTTCTTTCGAGCTGATTCCTCTAGTACACTGGCTCCATAAAGTACAACTGGTTCAACAGCCGCGGTATAAATTAGTCTCGTTATCTCTGGGTTGAGACCCCACTGAGCTTTGACCGCACGGCTGATGGATCTGAACAGAGTGACCGCTTTCAACTTGACATTTTCCCAGTGGGTTTTGAATGTAAGGGCTCTGTCCAGAGTCAATCCAAGAAGCTTCAAGTTCTCCCCGGCCTCCAGGTGTATCCCTTCCAGTTCTAGTTTTGGTAACTCGTATTTCAGTTGGTTGGTGATGACAAGAACTTGAGTTTTGTGTGGCGCAAAGGTAAGTTTGTGGGCTTTTCCCCATTCCGATATTAATCTGAGTGCCGCATTTGTCCTTCGCTCCAGCTCAAGAGAGTTTCTGCCTCTGGCCACCACGAGCAAGTCATCCGCGAATGCCTGAACGTGAGCCTCGAGATCACTCGCTGACTGGAGCAAAGGATCAAGTTGGACATTCCAAAACAAAGGAATGGATCCCTGGACACATCCCCGGTTTGTGCTCCTGGTCACCGCCTCACCGAGGTACCTCAGCTCGATCTGCCGGTCGGTCAGGTAGCTTCCAATAAGACGCAACGTAGACCGATCGATACCCCGCTGTTTCAGCCCCTCGATGATAGCAGGCCACCAACAGTTATCAAAAGCACCCTGAATGTCCAGGGATACCACGGCCACAATGTCCTTGTTCTTGACCCCGTTTTTGATCAAATCGATAGCGTTGTACAAGGCATCCTCTGTTCCCTTTTGGGGTGTAAAGCTATACTGCCTCCAACTAAGTTTGGCTTGACTTCCCAATTGCCAATGGATCCTCGTTGCCAGAAGTTTTTCAAGCACTTTACCCAAGACCGGGAGAAGGCCGATGGGTCTGTACGCTTTTGGCGACGAGTATGTATCTTGGCCTGGTTTGGGAATGACTTTAATGAGAGCTGTTTTCCATCGCTGAGGGAAGTAGTTGATCTTTCGGCACAGGTTAAATATCGCCAGCTGGACGTCCGGTGCCGCTTTCATGCTCTCACTGCAGATATCAGAGGTCAGTCCGTCGCAGCCCGGAGCTTTTTTTGGGTTCATTTGGTGATAGACGTTGGCCAATTCTGTTCGTGTAAATTCCTCATCTACCTCTTCGACAGTTCCCGCAAAAGAGCTATCAAGGTATTCTCTCGTCCTTTGCCTGACCAGACTTTGTTGTTTGGTGTCCATTACCTCGTCGTCAGTGGGAAAGAAAGTGGTCGTCAGGAGCTCCGCGGACTCCCTTGCTGGTAAGTAATCGTCCGTCGGAGTTGGTCTCAGGAGCTGGTCATGTATGGTGTGGTTGACCATTTTCATTATTTTATATGACCGTTGCCATACTTTCTCCTGAGTTTCCGTACTGCAGAACTCCTTCCAACTGCGTGTGATGCTGTCTTGAATTAGGTTTCTATACTTCTCTCTCTTTTCCTTGTATTCAAGAACTAGCCTTTCTCTTCTCACTGGGTTGGCCTACTGGATACGTCGTCTGTATCTGTTGACCTCATTTTTCTTTTCGGCGAGCTCATTATTCCACCAGGTGCACTGTTTAGGGCGCTTCATCTTGCTCACTTCGGGGATAGTTTCTTTGCATGCACAGAGAATCGCGTCCTCATAGGTCTGCACGATGTGGTCTATCTCCTCTGGAGTTTCGACCATACCGATCGTCGCGACCTCCAGTCTGCGCTCTGCCAATTGTATTTTAAGACTCTTCGAGAACAATCCCCAGCGGGCCTTTTTAGTATTGAACTTCCTTGTAGACGTTTTGGTGGTATTTTCGTAGTGTTGGCTGACCTCTAGCTCAAACAGTATCTGTCTGTGATCCGACAGCGTTTCCGTGGCAAGATCAACCCTCTATCTCTTGATCCTCCCGAGAAGGCTGTCAGAGCAGACAGTCACGTCAATTATGCTAGAGTACAGCTTAGTTCCCCTGTACGTATGAAAAGTTGGAACTCTACCCTCGTTCAACACGTGGAGTCCAGCCTGGGCAAAGTACTCGGAGCATCTGACCCCTCGGTCATTTTCTTTGGAGCTTCCCCACCACACACTTGAAGCATTGAAATCACCGCCTATGACAATGTCAGTGGTTCCTAATCTGTGGATGACTGTGTGGAGATGCTCCACGTCAAGATCCACTGGTTGGTTTTGATCGCAATAGATGCTGATCAAACCCAATCTGCGGTTAACAAGACGTAGAACACAAGCCACTAAGGTTTCCGAACATAGGTCATCATTTACCTCCACAACGATGTTAGGATCAGGTATTATGATCGCTGCTCTCACAGGGTTTTCTCTGTTGCTGGTGCTTTTTTGGACTATCCGGACTATCCGTTCCTAGCTACATGGGCTTTTGCTCCAACATACGGCTCCTGCACCAGTAGAGCAGATATTCTGTGTTCCAGAGCGTTGTGTAGGCATTCCTTTGTGGCGGCGTATCCCCTACTAAGGTTAATTTGGGCAAATTTTATAATTTTGCTTTGATGTTCCACGGAGCAGCCCTTAGCAGTATGAAATACAGGCTCTAGCTACCCGGTCCCATTTTTGCCATTCTGGACAGGACTGACTATACGCAGGGTGAGTGACGTTGTCTTTGTTAGTAGCTTGGCAGTTGCCACAACACGGAGCACTACTTCGGGAGTTGCATTCGCGAGTGTCATGTTTGCCCGCGCAGTATCCGCAAGTATGGTCCTTGGTACAGTCTTTGATAGTGTGGCCAAACGATAGACATTTGTAGCACTGTACTACTGGGGAATAATCGGTCGCCGGAAGTATTTGGTATCCGACGTGAAGTCTTTAGTTGATAAATTTCTTTAAACACTCGCGGTTATCTACATCACTTACATTATTACTAAACGGGTTCTTACCACGATTATTTTTAATTGAGAGGTCTCGATATTTCAGCACTGTTTCAAGCGCCATGATTACGGGAAGACTGAAGAACTGCGGGTAGGTCATTTAAGAGCAGACAAATCTGTCTACCCTCTTTCTCGTTCGTTTGCCGGTACCACTGGAACTCGAACTCACATTACTCTTTAGAACTCTTTAGTTGATCTTTAAGTGCCTTCCATGTAGCTGGGTCAGTTTCGAGGATAACATTTGTCATGATATCATTGCGTCCTTTTGTGCGTCTGGTTACTCTACCTGGTGTTCGGGAGTAGATGGTTGGAACAGCTTGGTGTTCTGTTTGACTATCGCTTCTACCAACTTAGTGTTATCCAGGTCACCGGCCACGCCAGATAGCTTGACCAAGGGATACCTCTGTCGTGGTTGTGAGACAGTAAGTCGTTCCGCCTTCTGTTTGATAGCAGCTGTAAGTTTGCTGCGATCCTTGTCTGAGCCACAATCTACGACAATTCTTTGCCTAAGTGAATATTATTTATTTTTTTATCTAACTATTATTTTAGTACCATTAGCTTTGACAGCTCTTAATAAGACATTTGTTGCAAACTTCACGAATTTTTCTCTTGTTCTTTTGTTGTTTACTAATTCGGATAATCCGCTTCTTTCCAAATCTTCATCTATTTCTAATTCCAGGCCCATTCTTTCAGCTGAGAATCTGGGACAAGTCAGCAGGAGGTGTTCGATGGTTTCTTCGCTTTCATCGTCGCATAGGCATTTGGAGGTTTGGGATAGTTTAAACCTATGTAGATACTTTTTGATACCGCAGTGTCCCGTGAACAGTTGTGTTTCGATATTGAGGCCTGTTAGTTGTTTTAATGTTTTATGGGCTATTAATACGTCAGTCGAAGAACATTTTTGTGTTTTCTCCCATTGGATAGTGTGTGTATCTTTCCTGGCAGGTTTCCTTTGCTTTCTCGCGGATTTGATATCTTGCATATGATAGCGGGTATTTGTCGTAGTGGGGTGACACCTTAAGTTTTGTGGCTGCTAACTTCGCCAATTCGTCTGCTCTTTCATTTCCCTGGATTCCAATGTGAGCTTTTGTCCAAATGAAGTTAATTGTAGTGTTTCCTCGCATTATCTCTCTTATTTCTGTAGCTATGGGATTGAGTGATTCTGGGTCGCACACCGATTGGATTGCTGATTGTGAGTCACTCAAGATGGTGCCCCTGCCTTTGTTTGCTGCTATGTATTGTGCTGCTTTTAGTATGGCTAACATTTCCGCTTGAAACACGCTGCAGTATGAGGCTAGCTTCAGTTTGGCTGTGTAGATCTCCTTTTCGTCTTCCCAGACCGACACAGCCGCTCCTACACCGTCCTCTATTTTACTTCCGTCGGTGTATGCCTGGACCCACTCTTTGTTAATGTTTTCTGTATTTTCGTTTGTATCTATGAGTTCAAATGTTATTCGGGAGCGCTCGGCTGGGTGGGGTAGTTCGAATGGACTTTTCCTTTTCTGAAGTTCGCGCCCGGGAAGTTCACGTAATGATTCTCCTTTCTTTATTTGGTAAAGCGTTGTGTTTCCTTTGATGCGTAAATCTAATGGAAGGATTCCAGCCAGGAGTAGTCCCGCTGGCAAAGATATAGTTCTGTGTCCTTTGATTATTTTTAAGGCAAACATTCTTGAGATTCTGTCCAGGGTCTCTCTGGCATATTTCTTGTCTGCCACTGAGCCCCAGACACTAGCCGCGTACAGTATTGTAGGCTCTACCACGGTCGTGTATAGCGTCTTAGTAACTTCTGAGTTTAGTCCCCAGTTGATTTTTACCATTTTCGCCATGCTTCTGTAAAATCCTATTGCTTTTGATGTTACTGTCTGGAGGTTTTAAAGAAAAAAAAATTAAAGGTGAGACTTTTATCGAATGTAACTCCTAGTACTTTTATTGATTCTGAGAGTTCTATATACTTTCCCTCCATTGTGAATTTAGGTGTCGTGTACTTCAGTTTCTTCGTTATAATTAGTGCTTGTGTCTTTTGTGGGGCGAATGTCAAATTGTATTTTCGGCCCCATTCGCTTATGATTGTGAGAGCTTTATTAACCTCCTCTTCCAACTCTGCTGTGGTTTCGGAGCTTGCGACTATTAATATGTCGTCTGCGAAGGCCTGGACTCGGGCTTTGAGATGTTGGGTTTTCCTAAGTAGTGGTTGTAATTGGAGGTTCCATAGTAAGGGTCCGCTTATAGAGCCTTGCACGCAACCTCTGTTGGTGGCTCTCTCCAGGGTTTCTCCCATGTAAGTGAGTTGCGCAAATCTTTCGCTTACGTAGCTGTTAATCAACTTTAGTGTCGGTTTATCAATTCTGTTTTGGCAGAGCTCGTTTGTTATAGAGGGCCACCAACAATTGTCAAATGCGCCTTCTATGTCTAGTGAGATCATTGTCGTTATCTCCTTGTTCGACAACCCTTGATAAATAATCTTCATGGCATCGTTTAGCGCATCTTCCGTACTTCTTTGGGGTGTGAATCCATATTGTTGGCTACTTAACAGCTCCTGGTTGCCGAGATGCCATAGGAGCCTGTTTGAAAATAACTTTTCGGCTACTTTCCCTAAGATAGGAAGCAACCCTATTGGCCTGTATGCTTTGGGTAAGGAATAATCATCCTTCCCGGGTTTCTGTATGATTCGGATAGTAGCTTTTTTCCATAGTCTAGGGAAATATCCTAGCCTTAAGGATTGGTTAAAAAGTGCTGATTGTATTTCCGGGTTGGTTTTGTGAGCCTCAAACCAAATGTCCGATGTAAGACCGTCATCTCCAGGAGCTTTTTTGGGATTCATTTTCTTATATACACTGAGAATTTCCTGCTGTGTGTAGTCTGGGCACTTGTCAGGATAGTTAGGGTCCTCGTGGGTTCTTTGTAATATTTCAGCAGATTCTTGTCTTAGTCTCTTGAGGTCTTCGTTATCCTGAACAGGGTCGTCCTTTGGATAGAAAGTACTAGCTAATAATTCGATTGATTCTTTGGGTTGAAGGATTCGATCATTTGGATTTCTGCGAAGGAGTTCACTGCGTTTGATAGTACAACTTGACTTCAGCATGCGATAGGAGCGCTGCCAAACTGTTTCTCCTTTCTCCAGATCGCAGAATTTCTTCTAGCTCTCCGTTATGGCTCTTTGCAGTTTGGTTTTATATTGTTCTTTGGCTGAAATATAGTCTTCTAATATATAGGGTCTTCTATGGGGATTGGCATGTTGAAGTCTTCGTCTGATCCTTATCATGTTTCTGCGCAGCTCTGTCAACTCCTCCGTCCACCAGTTGTTTCCTTTCAATAAGCCGGGTGGTTTCTTTTTTGGAAGGGTTTCGTTACAGACTTCAATGATGGCTTTAGTGTATTCCTGTATTATTGTTTCGAGGTCGGCAGGGCTTCGTGCTGAAGCTATTCTGGTGGTGTTTATGTCTGAAGTATTTAATTTGTTCTGGATAGTATTCGAGAATAGTTCCCAATTGGCTTTTTCGGTTTTGTATACTCTTGTGGTTAAGGATTTCTCCTGTGTTAGTTTAAGTCCCATGTCAACCTCGAAAGTGATCGCTCTATGGTCTGATAAAGTAGTTAT
Organism: Trilocha varians; assembly: GCA_030269945.2. Taxonomy (NCBI): domain Eukaryota; kingdom Metazoa; phylum Arthropoda; class Insecta; order Lepidoptera; family Bombycidae; genus Trilocha; species Trilocha varians. Next base: position 955,578 of record AP028282.1, read on the forward strand.
AAATATTATTATCTACATCAACTTTCCAAGACGCAACCTTGCCAAGCACGCTATTACTACAGAATGTTACATCAACGATGCTGTTAAGGATGCGTGCAAGAGGACGTGATTGTTAAATAAAAACACAGTTTTTAACAAAAAGCGGTGCGTGAGCGTGCATACATGCGAATCGTTTAGGCGATAGCGGGCGACTGCGGGTCGCGGGGTCGGGCAGCGCGGTGCGGGAGGGGACTCTCGCGCCGCGCCGCTAGCGAAGCCCGGCTACGCGATGATGTTACATCGCGGAGCCGAGCGTCTATGCAATGTCAAGCAAGCGCACGCTCACGCGATCGATCGTAAGTGGTTTATTAATAAAAACAATAAACAGAACAAAACCAAAACAAAATAAAATGTACGCTTATCAAGCTAATTTTAAAATATTTACAAAATTGTTTGGCGCGTCGTTTACAGATGCTTTGATAAAGTCGACCTCCTCTGTGTATATAGAATGTTGGCACTTTTCCTTCGTTCAGAATATGCCAGTTTTGTGAAGCTGCCATCTCTGCGACTTTTATCCCGCGTGCATCGCTTGTTCGGCATCCCCACCATTCACTCGCCGAGTTACAGTCTCCTGCGATTATAAAGTCCTGAGCGCCCAGCCCATCGACCACTTGTCTCAGGTTCTCCAAGTCAGTATCTACGTTGGATGATTTATCTAGATAGTAGCTGACGAGGCCAAGCCTTCGGCTACCATATTTGATCACACAGCTCGCTATTGTTTCCGTGACCTGTGATGAGTTCACCGCAATTGTTATGTTCGGATCAGTTATTATTATAGCTGCTTTAACAGGATTATTTTTATCGGTTGTGTCTTTTTATACGATAAATCCTTTTGCTGTAACGTGAGCTTTAGCGCCAACATACGGCTCTTGGAGTAGGATAATAGGGATTTTGCTCATTTCTGCCATTATTAAGCACTCTTTAGTAGCTGCATAGCCCCGGCCCAGGTTAACTTGTATCATTTTAAGAGCTGATTTGTGTCTGTTGTTTGTTCCATTATTTGCAGCCTGTGCGCCCTCCTCGACAATAGGAGACCGATGCTCTCGCCACCCCGTCCCATTTTTGCCAAACTGGGCACTAGGTACTGTAGGCCGGGTGGGAGCATTCAGTTCCCTCTGCCGAGCAGTTCACACACGAGGGATTTTGTCCTTGTTGGCGGCACGTTCGTGTCTCATGTTCTCCTTGGCAGTAACCACAAACAGTCCGCTTTTCGCAGTTGCGAGCCAGATGGCCAAAACCCAGACAGTTAAAGCATTGAACTACCGGTGCCTGGTCCTGAGCTTCGATCACCTGGTAGCCCACGCGTAGCTTTTTCCCCATCAGTGCTTTCCATGCTTCAGGAGAAACCTCCAAGACAGCGTTAGTTGTCTGCGGGCTGCGGCTTTCAGTTCTTCGTACAATCTTGATGTCGGATTTTGCAATAGTGGTGGACTCTAACAGTCCTCGGTTCTGCTCAAACATTGCTTCTTCTATTTTAGCATTTGGGGTTGTGGCTAGCACTCCTTTTAGCACTAGTAGGGGTCGTTTTACTGGTGCGTTGGACACAGTCATTTGGGCCATCTTCTTCTTAATTTCTTGCGACAGGGTTTTGCGTCAACAGTCCGTCATTGTCCGTTATCACACTGAGTTCTTTGCACTTATCACTGCTTATACTTGAATCGAGCTGTATCGCTCGAAGAATTGTTTTTTCCGCTCGTCTCAGGAGGGCGGCGTCCAGGGCCCTCCAGGTGCTCTGCTGTTGGCTAGGCGTGGGAAGGAGAGAATTTTTATTAGTAACTTTTTTCATGGATGGCTTTCTTTCTCGTTTTCTGGCTTCTTCTCGGTTCGTTTGCGGCGTCCGGCGTTTATCGTGACGCGCTTTCGGCACAGGTCGATGAACTGCAGGACGCAGCCAGTTGTTCTCACGAGTTTCGTCCATTTCGAGAACCGAGTGTAGTCGTTATAGTGAATCATTCCAACAGTATGTCCGAACGTATTCAAAAATATTCAAAAAAGTCTGTGCTGCGGCAAAATCACTACACTTATCTAGGCAAATAAAAAATGCACCAGACAAAATTAAGATGACTTGGAACATTATCAATAGGGAGACTGGAAGAGTAATACATAATGACTCTGAATTTTCACTGCAAATTAATAATAAAGTTATAAATTCTCAACAAGAGATAGCTAGATAGATTTTTGAAGCGGAGCAGTACGGCTTCCGGGAGGGTCGTTCGACCGTAGATGCGATTCTGCGCGCCCGGACCCTCTCGGAGGAGGCCGTCTCCCAGGGTGGGGTGGCCTTGGCGGTGTCGCTCGACATCGCCAACGCCTTTAACACCCTGCCCTGGTCCGTGATTGGAGGGGCACTGGAGAGGCACGGAGTGCCCCTCTATCTCCGCCGGCTGATCGGCTCCTACCTGGAGGCCAGGTCGGTCGAATGTACCGGGTACGGTGGGTCCTTGCACCGATTCCAGGTCGTGCGCGGTGTTCCACAGGGGTCCGTTCTTGGACCCCTGCTCTGGAATATCGGGTACGACTGAGTGCTGAGGGGCGCCCTCCTCCCGGGCCTTAGCGTAATTTGTTACGCGGACGACACATTGGTCATGGCCCGGGGGGATGACTACGAAGAGTCTGCCCGTCTTGCCACAGCGGGGGTGGCCCTCGTCGTCGGCAGAATAAGGAGGTTGGGCCTCGACGTGGCGCTACACAAATCCCAGGCCCTGTGGTTTCGCAGGGCCAGGGTGGCGCCACCGGTCGACGCCCACATCATGGTTGGAGGCGTCCGAATCGGGGTCGGGGTGCAGCTTAAGTACCTCGGCCTCGTGCTGGACAGCCGTTGGACCCTCCGAACCCACTTCGAGCAGCTGGTCCCTCGACTTGTGAGGACGGCCGGCCATCTTGGTCGGTTGCTTCCGAACATCGGGGGACCCAGCCACGCAGTGCGCCGCCTCTACGCGGGGGTAGTGCGCTCGATGGCCCTGTACGGTGCGCCCGTTTGGGCCGAGCCTCGTACTCGGGCAACTTTTGCCCGATACTTGCGCCGGCCACAGCGCATCGTAGCCATCAGGGTCATCCGAGGGTACCGCACCGTCGCGTTTGAGGCGGCGTGCGTGCTGGCGGGGACGCCGCCCTGGGAGCTGGAGGCGGAGGCGCTCGCTGACGATTATCGTTGGCGATGCGACCTCCGGGCTCGGGGCGTAGTGCGTCCCCTGCGGGAAGCTGTTCGGGATCGGAAGGCCCAATCTCGGCGGTCCGTAATGGAGTCGTGGGAGCGACGCATCGCTAACCCCACTTGGGGTCTGCGGACCGTCGAGGCGATCCGCCCCGTCCTAAAGGATTGGGTGGGTCGTGGCGAAGGACGCCTCACCTTTTGGGCGGTGCAGATGCTGACCGGGCACGGGTGCTTCGGGCGGTATCTGCACCGCATTCAGGTGGAGCCGACGACGAGGTGCCATCACTGTATAGGATGTGACCAGGACACACCGGAGCATACGCTCGCTGTCTGCCCCGCATGGGAGCAGCAGCGGTGTGTCCTGGTCCGACAAATAGGACCGGACTTGTCGCTCCCGGGCGTCGTGGCGTCGATGCTCGAGAGTGGCGAGTCCTGGAAGGCGATGCTCGACTTCTGCGAGTCCACCATCTCGCAGAAGAGGGTGGCGGGGAGTGCAAGGGAGAGACTTTATTCTTCTCTCCGCCCCGCAACAACCCGCCGCCGTCGAGCAAGGGGCCGGAACCGGGATCTCGCCCGGAATCTGGCCCCTTAAGAGTTTCGGGTCCCCAACGCATGTGAGTGCGAGCGGGGACCCAAGAAGGTGTCGTGTCTCGCTCAGCACGCCCTTGCGTTAGAGCATCCGGAGGATGGCGGACCGCGCTCCCCGACCCACGCTGGTTCTGACCCAGCGGGGTATTCCGTGGGAGGGTGACACGCGGTCCAGCCATCTTGGCGGGCTTCGGATAGCCCGCCAACCGAGAGAGCCGGTGGCCGTATCGCCGGCGGCTGCTGGTTCGGCGTCCGGGGGCGGCGTGACGGAAAAGTGTGCCGAGAGCGTTACGCGTCGCGCTGTCCCACAAAACCCCGTGCTGGGTTCTGGCCTCAGCCGGGGTTCGGACGCTGAGTGTGAGCGGTTGGAGGTTTTAGTGAGGTCCAACTCCCACATACCCCGCCCGCGGGGCGGGCGGGGATCCGGTGATTTCCTCCAACTGAAAAAAAAAAAAAAAATAAGTATTTTTGAAAACTTTTTTCAGAAATACCATCTTCCACTACCAAGTCTTTGATTTCGTCTCCTGCCATCGCCGAATCAATGTTACAAAATCATGTTCATAAATGTAAAGTCAATTTTAAATTTAGTCAGATTAATACAAGTGATATCATAAAAAGTTTTAAAACTATTAATGTTAAAAAAAACTCCTGACTTATGAGGAATATCAATTAAGGTTATTAATCATATAATAGACGTAATTGCACCGTTTCTCACTGAAATTTTCAATGAGTGTATTAAAACTGGTGTATTTCCGGACCTAATGAAACACAGTAAAGTAATTAATACCTTTATTTAGAAAGAAAGAAAGAAAGAAAAAGCATTTATTCAACACGCACATAGAGGACATTCATCTAATATATAAAATTCTCGTGTCACGGTGTTCGAACTTGAACTCCTCCGAAACGGCTTGACCGATTTTGTTGAAATTGTTTGTGCTTATCCGGTATCTATGAGAATCGGCCAACATCTATTTTTCATCCCCCTAAATGTTAGGGGTAGTCCACCCCTAATTTTTTTTTTATTTTTTCGACGCAGACGAAGTTGCGTGGGGCAGCTAGTATTAATATAACATTTAAACATTACAATACCTATTTAAAAAAAAAAAAAGTGAATCGAACAAGACAGAGGCTTGTCCTCAGTGGCGTGCGAATAGGCTTCAGCTCAGCAAAAGCTTATGGTCTCAAAGAAGACCAAAAGCACTGATTTTCAGCTGAAACCTACAAAACCCGATGCCATCTGCCTACAGTTTATCGTATATTATAAATAAATTAGATACAAACTAATAAAAGTTAAAAAAGTGCCTAAAAATAATATAACATTACAACAAAATTAAAAAAAAAAAACATTGGGTTACTAATAAAGAATACATTTTGAAAAAAAAAAATAATAAATTAAATTAAAAACAGGTGCACAAAATTGTCAAAAATTTTTGTTATACTTGCAGCTCCAAAATTAAATTAGAACTTATACCCATTATAATTATGTATAAATTAAGGTACAATTTGTAAACTAAGAAAGTGTTTCTTAACATGAGTCATAAAACTCTGTTTAACTTTGATACTACGAATTGGCGGTGGATTCCAAGCTCCAGTGGGGCCCCCATATTACTAGGTTGGCGGGAAGGCTCAGTTCTGCAGCTTACGCGGTTAAAAAGATAAGAACATACACTGATGTGGACACAGCTCGCCTTGTGTATTTTAGTTATTTTCATAGTGTTATGTCTTATGGTATTCTGTTATGGGGCAATGCTGCCGACGTAGAAACAATATTTATTCTGCAGAAAAGAGCTGTTCGTGCAATCTATAATATGAACTCAAGGGAGTCTTTGCGGGACAAATTCAAGGAAATTAAGATTCTAACTTTAGCGTCCCAATACATTTATGAAAATTGAATGTATGTACATAAAAATATTCATGAATTTCCTAAAGTCTCGGATATTCATAATTTTAACACTAGGAACAAACACAAGCTTGCGTTGCCAGCATCTAGATTACATAAAATAAGTAATTCTTTCCAGGGTTTGTCTGTAAAGCTTTATAACAAAATCCCAGTGGCCGTTCAAACATTGCCTATAAATAGGTTTAAGAGAGTTATCAAAGAACGGCTATGCAGTAAAGCATATTATAAACTTAATGATTATATAAATGACTGCACAAAATGGGAATGAGGTGCTCGTCCGGGCCATTTCAATTGATACATTTGTTAAAAACAAAAATAGTGTAAAACAATATTTAAAAAAAAAAGAAAAAAAAACATATTAAATTAAAAAAAGACATGCCCGCTGAGTTTCTTGCGCAGGTTCTTCTTAGGACGGAGGCGTAATTTTAGCGAACTGGTGGTAGAACTTTTGATTTTATTTTATTTTTGACTTTCAAAATGTATGTGTGTCCACATCTAATTTGAAATAAATGATTTGACTTTGACTTTGACTTTGAAGATCGTTCCAACAACGGGAAGCTGCATATTTAAAACTACCTCGAAATGCGGCAGTCCCGTCATTTAAATCAGGTAGTACATCAGACCCCTCAAATTTTAGGCCTATTTCTGTACTACCTGCGCTCAGTAAAATTTTTGAGAAAATAATTCTTAATCAGCTTCTAACTCATTTTAATAAAAATAACCTGCTTCATAATAAACAATTTGGTTTTACTAGGGGTTGTTCGACTACTGATGCGGGTGTAAATTTAGTAAAAAATATATTTCAGGCATGGGAGAAATCACGTGATGCACTTGGTGTATTTTGTGATCTATCCAAAGCTTTCGACTGTGTTGATCATGATACATTAGTAAGGAAGTTACACTTTTATGGTATAAGGGACGCTTCGTTAGATCTTATAACCTCTTATTTATCAGGACGGATACAAAAAGTCGATGTTAAAGGAAATAGATCCGCCAGTTGTTATGCATAAAATGGGTGTCCCTCAAGGATCTATCTTGGGTCCCTTCTTGTTCTTAGTTTATATAAATGATTTACCTAGCTTTGTAGAAGCACGTCACGAGATTGTATTGTTGTGAATGGTCGAGACAATGGACGCGGTAAAACAATTTAGTTCCCACGAAAGATCAAAGGCGGTTTTCTAATAGTGTTGCGAATGGTCGAGACAATAAAGGAGTAAAACAATTTAGTTCCCACGAAGATCAGAGGCGGCTTTTCTAATATTGTTGCGAAGGGTCGAAGCAATAAAAGCCAGCAAACAATAGACATAAACAATACAAAATTAATTCCCACGGTAATAAAAGCACTTCGCTATTTATTTGCAGAAAAACATTTTTTTTTTTAAATCGGAGGGGTCCCTCGAGAAGGCAGTCCCGGTGGCGCTAGTATCGTTCCGTTGTCGACTGGGTCTTGTGTGGTGTTGCAAGTTCCCTGTGTGTGTGTGTGTGAGTGCCGGTGTAGTGATCGGTTCCCGTTTGCGGGTGTGTTTTGGTGGATCACACCACCAATCCGTCGCCTGCGAGGGGGTCCTGGTGCGCTGCGCCGCGCGCTCCCCACGTGACGACAGACGCGTCGCCCTAGTCCCGGTGGTCGTAACGGCGGGGTGATCTCCCGATTGCCGTGCCGCCCGACAGCACTGCGGAGCCGGACCAGGTAAGCAAGAGGCACTTCCTTATTACCTCGGTAGTTTAACGGGCGGGTGTCTCAGCCTGATAGCGACTGCTCGCTATTATTTATTTTAAATAGACATAGACATAGACATACTTTATTTGTGGTAAAAATGATACAAAAGACGGAAAATTAAAAACAATTACATATCATTTTACATTTCCACCACAAACCAGCTGAGACTCAGCATATTGCTGAATATTGACACAGATCATAGAATCTATGCCAACATCCAGCACTGGTTTTCAGTCCCAGCTAGCAGTGAAGTCACAAATGTTGAGATGGTACACAGATAAAAAATGACACAAAATATAACACATAAAATAGATTATTTAACAGGCCATACAATTAAATATAAATATAATATTGTTAAATAACCAAAAAAGCCAAAAAAAGAAGAGAAAAATCTTTAAATAACAAAAACTGATAGGTAAATCTTGCGTTCAATTATTATTATGCATAAAGTTATGTAAGCAGTGGCAATAATTATTTAAAATATTACATTAACTAATTTCAAAACTACCTACAAATTACTACTGTAGTTGTGCAACCAGTAAAAAACAAAACATCGGCAAAAAATAAATGAACAAATATACAAAGTTTATATGAATTAAAGTAAGTGATAATCTTCTAAAAAATATTATGAACTCATGTCTCATACCCTGTCTGACGTATGCATGTCAAACATGGAAATACACAAAGTCAAGTAAAAACAAAATAACCACCTGCCAGAGAGGAATGGAGCGCAGCATGCTTAACATCAGAAAGAGTCAAAAAATCAAGCATAGCCAAATTAGATCGAAAACAAAAGTTATAGATGCTCTTAAATACTCACAAAATCTAAAATGGAAATGGGCTGGCCATGTTATGCGGCTTACAGACAACAGATGGACTAAAATAATCACACAATGGAAAGGACCACCAGGGAAAAGAGTCCAGGGCCGACCATACACGCGATGGGAAGATGATATCAAAAAAGTAACAGGGCCAAAATGGCACAAATTAGCTCAAGATAGAGAAAAATGGAAAACTTTGGAGGAGGCCTTCACCTATAATAGGGGTTCCTGCGTAGAAAACTCTGATAAATGTTAAGACAGAAGACGGTTACAAGATTTTAAATTGTGAAGAAGCAAAAACTTTGAATTGACAAAAATATTATAATTTTAATTAATGAATTGTTATACCATAGAAATAATAATTTAATTTTTTTCATTTGATTTGATTTGACTTGTAATTGTAAAACTAATAAGGAAATAAAAGGCTTTTTTATTTTTATTTTATTTTATAAGTGATAATCACTATAACATTAGTGTTGAAAGCATTATTCTTAACATAAATAACAACAGTGATCACATGCAATCAGTTGTCTACTAAATAAACACGTTACCTGGTAAAAGTCAGAGCGTAGAACAGTGAGAACTTAGCTCATGGACACGAAAAAGGTAAGAAATTAAAATGATGTACTATAACACACTAGTATCACACCTATATAGTTCTTCAGATCTCTGGTGCTGGACAATGAATTCCTTCAATTTCACCCTAAAATTATTTAAACTTTGCAGGTCCCTTATTGGAGGAGGAATATTATTCCAGCACTTAGTTGCAGCATAACGGAAGCTTCCCCTAAATGCTGCCGACCCGTGCCTTTCGGATATAAGCTGGGTGGTACATTGACGATTCCCGAGCCCCCTTCTAGCCACTCTCCACGACAACTTATTATATAAATAGGTTGGTTCTTTGCGCTTTACTACTCCAAAGAGAAGACATGCCAGGTGAAGTTTTCGACGATGTTTCATTTTAAGAAGCGAATGCTTATTAAGGAAAGGAGACACACTTGCTCTAAATGGGATATTGAAGCTAAAACGAGCACATGCATTTTGGACTCGTTGAACGAGTTTCTGCGTTTTAGCAAGAAGTCTGGGCCCAAAGACAGTATCCTTGTAATTTAGGTTAGACAATACAAGTTGTTCTGCTAATTGGACACGCAGTTTCTCACTCAGAAATGGCCTCAATGGATATAAAACTTTGAGTCTATACACATTGTTTGATACAGTTTGTTATGTGTTGTTTGAAACGCAGTTCGCTGTCGACGTGCAAACCCAAGTTGCGAGCCTCAAAGACCCGCTCCACAGGCTCATTCATAAGACAAACACTGTTCAGAGGATGAAGTCTTGCAATCTGATGTTTGCTGCCACAGACTAGGTATTTTGTCTTTGTTGGATTAAGCAGCAAACAGTTATCAGTAGACCATAAAGCTATTCTAGATAGATCCTCATTGAGTTTAGTTATAGCCGAATCAATATCCTGAGGTTTAAAAGATATGTATAGTTGTATGTCGTCTGCGTAAATATGATAATTGCAATATTTTACATTCATAACAACGTCGGATGAGTACAGAGAAAAGAGAATTGGTCCCAAAATGGAGCCTTGTGGCACACCTCTACTAACGTGAGCACTGTTAGAATAAGAAAATGAACCATCAGGATAGTCTACTCTGACACGCTGGGAACGACCACTTAAATAGCTTTTAAACCACTGCACTGCCGAGATGTCAAACCCATAATAACTCATTTTAGCCAGCAAGAGATTAGTGTTTAGTGCATCAAATGCCCTTGAGAAATCTAGCAACACTAGTATTGTGCACATACCTTTATCTTGGGCTTCAAGAATATTATCAGTGACATCCAGCAGCGCAGTAGTTGTACTATGACGTCTTCTAAATCCTGATTGTCGGTCAGGCAAGATATTTTGAGATTCAAGGTAAGCAGTCAATTGAGAGCAAACCACTCTTTCCAAGATTTTTGACATGCACGGTAGAATACTAATAGGCCTGAGATCTTTCACATCAACTGGGTTCGTTATCTTAGGAATCGGTCTCACGATTGCTTGTTTCCAGGCCTCAGGAAAGGTACTAGTCTCTATAGATGTGTTAATAAGCTTAATAATAAAATCAATAGCTTCAGGCAATAATAGCATCAGCATATTTAAATTTATGGCATCACAACCTTCAGCATTAGACTTTAAACTTTTAATTACTTTTACTATTTGGCCGAATCCAACTGGCCTAATGCGAAATACTTTATCCGTAAAGTTATGATGTAAGTAGTAAGTAAGCAGAGAAATTGATGTATGAGGATTACCAGGGATATTCAAAAAGTGAGTGTTTATAGAATCTGGATTATCGAAAGAAGACGGTAATTCAATGTGATTTGAAGGCAGTAATGTAGTTTTAAGATTATGCCAAAGTTGTTTAGGATTTTTAATATTGTTATTAATTTTAAGTGTATAAAATGAAGATTTCTCTGTAAAAAGTGCTTTGGTAACAACCGATTTAAGGCATTTATAGTATACCCTTCTCACTTCTGATTTGTTTTTGTTATAGTCTGCAGCAGCATCATCCCGCAACCGCATCATACTCCTAACTGTGTCGGTTATCCAGGGAGGAGAGCGTTCTCTAACTACAATCGACGTGAGCGGAGCATGACAGTCAAACAGAGTCAAGACAACACTGTTGAATGTTTCAATCATCTCATTCACATTACCACATTGAGAGATCAAGTCCAATTTTAAAAATTGTAAATCTTTATTAAAATAATCAAGGGAAATATTTTTCAAAGGCCTATAAATTATTGTACGAGGTTTTGGTTTATCATGTTTCATTTTAAATTCACATACGACAAGACAATGACCAGTAAGTTTACCCATAAATTCATAACTAATATGTTTAGCACGAATATCAGAGCAGACAACATCAATTAAGGTTTTACTTAGATCAGTGTAATGGGTTGGCTCCTCCAATAGTTGTTCCAAATTAAAACAGGAAATAAATGAGTTAAATTTGCTATAATTTGAGTCTTGTTTATTTAGTAGATTAATATTAAAGTCACCCAAAAAAATCAGATTGTTGTATTTAGGAATCGAAGTAATGGTATCAGAGATAGCATCGAAAAATAAGTCTACATTCACCCAGTTTGGTCGATACACAGTGCCAACAACAATCTTTTTACCATCAATGTTGAGAGTGAGCCACATCTGTTCAACCTCTTTGTGAAGTGGATCAACTGGATGACGCAAAATCCTAGCAGTGACATCTTTCTTTATGTAAAACCCCACACCGCCACCACGCGAGCGAAGCTCTGGTGGACGTGGCGTGTGTTTGAGTCGGTAACCAGGGATTGCAGGGGCGCGCCCTTCCTCTCCCGGGCGTATCCATGTTTCATTCACTGCTAAGATGTCCAGATCAGTGGTAGTAACAGTGGCTATGATATTGTCATGGTTAGTGCCTAAGGAACCTGCATTGTATAATCCAATCTTAAAATTACGCTTGACCATAGATCACACAATAGAGAAAACGATAATTATAAAAAAAGTAAAAAAAATAAAATAAAAAAAGAAATGTCCAGCAACAGAGAGAACAAACCAATTAATATACTACAAAAAATAAAAAATAAAATAAAAACTTGTAGTAATCAATATAACTAGTAATGTTAAAGGTAGTGTACTTAAAACTAATCTAATATAGTGATAATAATATTGTAAATTAGTGAATATTACTATTCACCAATAATTGTGTCCACGTCCTTATGACAACGAATACGAGCCGCTCTGTCACTGTCAGAATTGCAAGCCCAAATCCTTCCAAACCTGGTCCAGACGTACTTCCAACCGTGTCGACGAGCAGACTCACGTGCTACGAAGAAGAGACGCTTGTTATAGCGTGTTAACCGCTCATTCACGTAGACACGCTGTGATACTCCCGATATCTCCAGGTCCGTGGTTGTCAGAGTCCTTCGCGTGCGAGCAGCGCGGAGCCAGGCGTCACGATCACCTCGGCGAGCCAACCTCACAGCAATTCCTCGAGGGCGGTCGGTAGAACCTATCCGTTGGCTGGCGTTTTCTTCTGTGCGGTTACGACGCGAGGATCCTGACCTCTCTGCGAAGATGATGTCACGCGAGGATAACTCCAATCCTAGTTTAACCGCTACAGATTCTACGATTTGAGGCAAATTCTCAGTTCGGATTTCTGGAATGCCCGTAATCTCAATATCGCAGGACAATGAATCTTGGTCACGTTCATTAAGCTGTTGCTTGAGGTCAGAAATGAGAACCTCTACTCTATCTACCTCTTCGGAGGCCGATTGCTTGGCCTTCTTCTCAATTGCTGTTATGCGGTCATCCAGAGCTGTAATCCGCTCACCAAAAGTTAAAAATAATCTTTTTAATTCAGTGAATTCTCCACTGTACTCTTTGAGCTCTGTACGCAGTTTTGCTTGTTCTTCACGCATAAATTTAAATTCGGTACGAAAAGCACGCAACTCTGATGCCAAGTCAATCTTTAATTCAGTTTTAGACATTGTCAATAAAGGAAAAAAGGTTAAGGTTCAAGCCCCGGTCAATAGATGGCGCTGTTCTCAACAAATTACGTCTGCTTGTGATGTAATAAACACCATAGGCTTATGCGAGAGCAATAAGACACTTTATTCAAATAGGTATTTCATCCCAAAGAGTCACTTTATTAAAGATTTTAATATTTTTAAAAACATAGGGTAGTACTTTAATTTGTTGATAGTGTGTTTAATGTTTTTTTGTATTTAAATACCTTTGTACTATTTTAAGCACTGTACAATAAAGTATGCTTGATTCTTAAGATGTTTCTTTCACTTTCACAACTTGACAACAACTTTTTATTCGAAAATACGATATTTATGTTGAAAAAACCGACAGTACGTGTACGTACAGTTCAACATTCATGACGTCACTCTAAATAATAGTCGGGCATTGCGCGCCGATAGTGCCTGGCCACCAGTGCCCTGTCTTCCCCCCTGTCCTTCGGGATCAGGGGGTGCCAATAGCCCTAAGCTATCCGCTAAGTGTAGGTTAGGATTAATTGTACAATAGTCTATTTTATTCTCTTTATTTTTAAATTCTGTTTATTTCCTACCCTCTCTTGTATATAAATTCTAAATTCGTAACTACCTCCTTTTTTTGTATCTTTTATTTTTGATTTTTATTCCTAATTTTAAGTTAACTATAATGTAGGTAGTAACACCTAAACAGGCTTTTTACTCCTACCTACCAATGGCGGGAAAAATGCCTTCGGGGGATTGTCCCCCGATAATTAACACCCCAGCCCCGTCCCAAAGGGGACGTTCGGATCGAGCTGCCCAATATATGGGCCGCCCGCCAAGAACAGGCCGAGCACATTTGGACACACAGTTAAGTGCGTCCGCCATCCCTGGCCCCTCTTCCAGGGCCCCGGATTCGCTGTCGATCGGTTCGGGGGAAACTAGGTTTCCTCTACCGGCCGATCTGTCGGTCGGTCCGCGGCGCCGGAAGAGGAAGGCCAGGGTACTGGTAATATCCGGATCGAGTTCTTCCCTCCCTCCCTCCGGTCCCTCCTCCAGATCCTTAGAGGATCCCTCCGACCTGTGGGTCGACGGGTCCCCTGGACTCGACGCGCTATGCGGAGCTTCCTGACTCCACTCCGCAGGAGTCGAGGAGGGAAGTTACCCCGCGGGCGGGAGGGTCGCATCCAACCCTACCTATTTCGACCTCCCCACCGAGGGACCCCCGGCTTCGTCCGAGACCCTCGGCGGGTCGAGACACCCTGGCCTTATTGAGTCCAGCTTTCACCCATGACCCACAGAGGGAATGGCCGCCCCTGGGCACGCCCAGGGCATCGCCCCCCTCTGCGGGAATACAACTGAGACCCATTACGGGTCCAACCCGGATCGGCCCACCCTCTCATCCCACTAGTGGGCAGAGACCAGCCGCATCCCTGACCCCAGCTCGCCCGCCTCCCGGCCACTCGGGAGCGGATTCTTTGCCTGGCCCCTCTGGGGTGAGGCCTACTCCAGGCCCTTCTGAGACTGGACCTACGCCCGGCCCGTCAGGGGCCCAAGCAGGTACGAACGGCGTACAAGCGAACCAGGCATCCACTGGCGGAGGGGCGGGCAGACATAAACGTCCCCCACCGATCAATGTCGAGCACCTGCCCAACTGGACTCGCCACTTGGCGATCCTGAAGGACAGGCTCGGCAGAGCTCCGCCAGTGAAGGCCCTACTAAAGGGTTTTTGCTTCGCTCCGAATACGGAGTCCGAATTCTGGCTGGTCCAAACCTATCTGGTCGAGGCCTCGGCTGCGGACAGCTCAATCCAGTGGCACTGTTTTTCACTTGCCACTGAGGTCCCGTCCAAGGTCTCGATCAGGGGCCTCCCGGCGGACACTGACCCGGCGGAAATAGTCCGCGAATTCACCCAGTTGGGATTCCCGGCCACGTACGCAAAGTACATACCGGGGAGGGGTGGTCGTAGGGGCGGAGTGTTCTTCGCCAAATTCGACCACCTCTCTAAAGACGACCTTGCCAGGTTATACCAGGTAGAGGAACTCCTCTGCCTGCCTGGTGTGGCAGTGAGGACTTGGAGACCGGTCGGAGGCCCCTCGCAGTGTCACCGCTGCCAGGCCTTCGGCCACTCCTCCTCAAACTGCCACAGAGCGGTCCGCTGTGTGCGATGTGCGGGTGAGCACATAATAGCGGACTGCCCAAGGGCAAGGGAGGACACCCCTACCTGTGCCAACTGCGGAGGAGCACACGCGGCAAGCAGCCGCCAGTGCTCCGTATACCGTAAGAAGGCCAGGGCTATGGGGGTGCCCCCCCCCCGCGTCTGCCCCGGTGCGCGCCGGTGTTCCCAACAGGGGGAACACAAACCTGCCTGTGCCCCAAAGACCACAACCCGCACCTTCCTCGGCCCCAAACCTCATGGCAGAGGATAATCTGCAACGCCCCGTTACTTCTGTTTCCTCTTCAAATAAGAGGAACCAGAAAAAAAAGAAAAAAAAGAAGAAGAAGAAGGCTGCGATTATTCAATCGCAGCCCATAACTGAGCCCCCGGTTCCGGCGGTGGCCGTGCCCCCTCCGGAAACGGTTGTGGCTACGCTCCCGACCTCCCTGGCCTTCCGCCTCAAAAGAAGGCAAAAAAGAAAAAGAAAGGGAAGACTGGGGCCGGGAATGCCCCTGGGGCTACGGCGGAGCCCGCCCCAGTTCTCGTCTCCCAGCCTTCTCCCTTGGAGGTGGTCGAGGATGGACCCTCGACTTCTGCGCCTGTGGGGCAGCCTACGGGGGCGGTCCCGACCATAACAAACGTCACTACACCATTGGTGGGAAGACTGCCTCTCTCGCCACCCCTTCCACGGCGCCAGCGGCGCGGTGAACAGTCGCCTCAGGAGGCGGCCTTATTCGCCGCAATGCTGCTGGAGTCGTGGAACAGATTGTCGCTGGCGGTGACTGCGGTCCTCCAGGACATTGTCTCCGGGAACAGTCCCGGAGACGCAATCTGGTCGGGGCTACTCCAGTTCTATCGAGGTTCCAATTATGACCAACAATCTTAAGGTCATATATTGGAACCCCGGTGGGATCAAGCCCCACACACAAGAGCTGATCACGCTCCTCCAGGAGTATCGACCTCATGTCATGGTCCTGGGGGAGACCAAGCTTGCACCTCGGGACAGATTCCTGATCCCCAACTACCATGTCTACCGTCGAGACGAGATCTCTCCGGCTTCCGGGATACCGTTCAGGGGCACTGCGGCGCTCGTCCGGAGGGATGTAGTACATGACGAGTTGGACAGGCTCGCCTTTACCCAGATCAGAACGGTCGGGGTGAGGGTGGGCCTACCGGGGGGGGATCTAAGGATTTATTCCGCGTATCGCCCCCCGGAGGGTGGAATCTGCCTCAAGGACCTACGGCGCGTCCTGGAGCTCGACTGGTCCCCCGTGATAGTAGTCGTGGACCTCAACGCGAAGCATACCGCGTGTGGTTCTCGGCTGGTATCGAGGAGGCGATCGTAAACTCGGTGACCGTGTTGCCCAGCGGAGGGTTCAAAGGCGGCCTCCTGGCGCGCCTTCAGGCGCTTATCCGCCGGAAGAGGTCGCTAAGGAGACTTTGGGCGCGAACTCGTTGCCCAGGGGTCAAGCGCGAGCTGAATCAGCTGGAGGAGAGCTTGTCGGCGCAGGTCAAGTCCTTCCGAGGCTACGCCTGGGAGGACAGGATCGAGCAGTGCAGGCACGATTTTACCGCCACGTCCCTGCATAGACTTTGCCGGCAACTCTCCAGCAAGCGTCCCCCTGTCTGTCCGCTAGTGGACGATCAGGGGAACCGCTGCTATTCGGCTCAGGCTCGCGCCGAAATCCTGGCCGCTTCGCTGGAGCGGCAGTTCACACCCAACGAACGGCATATTGCGACGGCACGGCTATTCAACGGCATACTGGCCACTGGACATTTTCCGGGGATTTGGAAACTGGGCAAGGTAATCGCCTTGCCCAAGCCCGGCAAGGACAGGCTCCGGCCGTCCAGTTATAGGCCGAGTACGTTGCTGTCGCACGTGGGCAAGTTGTTCCAGCGGCTGCTCCTGAGGAGAATGTCGCCGCACATTCCCCTCAGACCCGAACAATTCGGGTTTAGAGCCGGCCACTCGACGACTCTTCAGTTGGCCCGGGTCCTGCACCACTTGGCGGACTGCCGCAACTCGAACCAGTACACTTTGAAATCCCCCTCAGGGACGCCCCTTTACCAGAGGGTATATCTAGGGGGTTCTAGTTAGTTCTAGTTAGTTTTAATTTTAATTTTAGTACTAGTTAGTTCTTAATTGATTGATTAATATTAATTAATTAATCTTAGTTCTAAGCTAATTATTACCTAATATAACCAGGCGTCCCCCGCCAATGTTACATGGCTGTTGTGCTGTCTCTCCTCTTCACCTTTTTATCTTTTCTCTCTGTATACTATCCTCTTTCTTCTTCTTTCATTTTCATACTCCGCTAGAGTTGAGATGGGACTGACGTCCCCTGGAACGAGACGGGGTATAATTTTAATCTCGCCTTCTCGTTCCTAAACAGTCCCAGCTCCTCGTACTATATCTTTTCGTTTTCTTTCTTCCTTATTTTTATCTTCAACTTTTGTAAATATTGTGTGGTTGTTGCTTTATGTGTAATTTTATTGTTAAATTTAAGGTTAATTGTATAGTATACTAGCTGCCCCACGCAACTTCGTCTGCGTCGAAAAAATAAAAAAAAAATTAGGGGTGGACTACCCCTAACATATAGGGGGATGAAAAATAGATGTTGGCCGATTCTCATAGATACTGGATAAGCACAAAAAATTTCAACAAAATCAGTCAAGCCGTTTCGGAGGAGTTCAAGTTCGAACACCACGACACGAGAATTTTATATATTAGATATTGTAAATAGCTTGTCGTCGGCCACGTTCATCGCCGTCGGTATCCACCTCCACTCATTTTTCTTCGTTAGATCTTCGACAGGCGATGCGCGACGAATGTTTTATATGCGCGTGGCTCCGATCTGATCCACGCGAGAGCGATTCGCGAGTCGCTCCAAAACGTCCTTCTCGAGAACTTCCATTCGTGTGAATCTTCAACCGTTTTTGCTAGCCGGGCTCCTACCCACCCGGTGGTCCCGCCTTGCCGTGGCGGTGGGCTTAAGCGTGCACCCTCGCACCCCGCAGGGTGTTTTGTTGGCCAGAGGGTGCCGCGACTAAGCGGACCACAAGGAGCTCCTCTCCCCACACCGCTTGTTAAGCAAGCGGTGCCCTCGGGGACGAGGAGGGTGGCTGGTGGGCCACCGGAGGAGGACGCCGAACCGCAGGCGGCGGGTAACCTGCACCCAGGCGATCGCGAGCCTTGGGGGACTAAATCTAAGACTGGGGGACTAAGAGGGGATGGATGCGGGACCAGAGCTGATATCGCTGGCGAGCACCGCCGCGAGCGATGTCGGCACTGGAGAGCAAAGTGCAAGGGTCCTCCGCAAACGGAAGTCCGTTGCGCGGAGGACCTCGGGGAGCGGATCGTCTTCCGGCGGTGAGGAGCCGCGGAGGACGAGACGCTCCGGGAGGATGGCCGTCAAGGGCGGCGACAAGGGGCCCGCGGCGACCGCGGCCTCTGCTCCGAGTGGCGGAGAGCTCTCTGAGAGCCCTTCGGCCGTTCTCGAGGGCATGAGGCGCGCGGCGCTTTACATGTCGAACCGGGCCCCAGTAAAGGCGGAAGCGCAGAGGCTGCGAGGAATCGCAGTCTCTGCCAAAAAACTAATGCCCGTGGTTTCGGCGATCATCAGCCGAGCCGCGGCATTAGAAGCCGAAGCTGAGCGGTTCCGAAAGGAAGCCGAGCCGACTCTTGAGGCTTTACGACTCTTGCCTCGAGTCGGGACGGTTTCCCTCGCTGTGGCGGGAGGGTAGACTCGTCCTTCTTCGGAAGGAGGGGCGCCCGGCGGATACCGTCCTATCGTGCTGCTGGGCGAGGTGGGCAAATTGCTGGAATGCATTCTGGCTGGATTGGTATTGGGATCGGACTGGACTTGGGTTGGGATTGAGATTGGACTGGACCTGGGTTGGTATTGGGATTGGATTGAACCTGGATTGGTATTGGGATTGGACTGGGCCTGCATTGGATTGATGCTGGACTGGATTGATGCTGGACTGGATTGATGCTGGACTGGATTGATGCTGGACTGGATTGATGCTGGACTGGATTGATGCTGGACTGGATTGATGCTCGACTGGATTGATGCTGGACTAGATTGATGCTGGACTGGATTGATGCTGGACTGGATTGATGCTGGACTGGATTGATGCTGGACTTGATTGATGCTGGACTGGATTGATGCTTGGTTACTTGGATATTTGGTTACTTGGATATTTGGTTACTTGGATATTTGGTTACTTGGATACTTGGTTACTTGGATACTTGGTTATTTGGATACTTGGATACTTGGATACTTGGATACTTGGATACTTGGATACTTGGATACTTGGATACTTGGTTACTTGGATACTTGGATACTTGGTTACTTGGTTACTTGGTTACTTGGTTACTTGGTTACTTGGTTACTTGGTTACTTGGTTACTTGGTTACTTGGTTACTTGGTTACTTGGTTACTTGGTTACTTGGTTACTTGGTTACTTGGTTACTTGGTTACTTGGTTACTTGGTTACTTGGTTACTTGGTTACTTGGTTACTTGGTTACTTGGTTACTTGGTTACTTGGTTACTTGGTTACTTGGTTACTTGGTTACTTGGTTACTTGGTTACTTGGTTACTTGGTTACTTGGTTACTTGGTTACTTGGTTACTTGGTTACTTGGTTACTTGGTTACTTGGTTACTTGGTTACTTGGTTACTTGGTTACTTGGTTACTTGGTTACTTGGTTACTTGGATACTTGGTTACTTGGATACTTGGTTCCAAGTCTAGTTTTAAGTGGATACTTGGTTACAAGTCTAGTTTTAATTGGTGCTGGACTCGGTTGGTGCTGGACTCGGTTGGTGCTGGACTCGGTTGGTGCTGGACTCGATTCGGGCTGGACTCGATTCGGGCTGGACTCGATTGGTGCTGGACTCGATTGATGCTGAACTCGATTGGTGCTGGACTCGATTGGTGCTGGACTCGATTGGTGCTGGACTCGATTGGTACTGGACTCGATTGGTGCTGGACTCGATTGGTGCTGGACTCGATTGGTACTGGACTCGATTGGTGCTGGACTCGATTGGTGCTGGACTCGGTTGAGGCTGGACTTGATTACAAGGATAGTTTTAAGTGGATACTTGGTTACAAAATTGTTAAAATTGTGATATCGTGACTGTTATGAAATTCTTCGAACCGCCGAGTGAAATGTTTTTATGGTTCCACCTGGTACATGTATGAGGTCATACATGTCGTCAGGATGGTCGAGTGAAAGGTTTCTAATCAATTTAAAGCATTTTTGTAACAGTTTTCAATATTACATTTAACATTATTTTTCTCATTTAATATTTTGTATAATAGAGTCAACATTGTGGGTAGTTGGAAGTGGGGACTTGCTATAAATGCAGGTGTTGGCCATTATTAGGGGATTGTTGTTTGGATGCTCGAAGTGAGGGAACGTGTTATTTAAGAAGTTTACAAGTGAAAGTGACTGTGACTCGGAAGAAGAGAGATTTGTGTTGGAGAATAAACTGTATGCTGATTTACAATTGGAGTTTGATTTGAAGAAGTTTACACAGGAGGTCTGGTCCGGACAGCAGCATGTCATTCAGGCTGCGGCCGTGTGTTTTCGCCGCCGCGTCGTGCACAACTCTTTTTTCCTTTTCTGGGTTGACGACGGCGAAGTGGGGAAGGTATCAAGTTCTCCCGCCGGTGAGAGGAGAGATCGCCCTTTCTGCGTATCCGCTCCTCAATAGGTTCTCTATTCTTTCGTTATACTGTAGTTTCAAGTTTTCGTTCTTGTCCAATTTTTTCTCTAAATTCATCAGTCTTTTCAACGTGTTCTCGTAGTTGTTTGGTATGACGTCATCCGGTTTCTTCCACAGAAGACGTGTCTCGAAGCGTCCGTTTTCTAATCTCTTGCTGTCTTTTTCTAGTATCGCGAGGGCCTGTTTATTTATTTATTCAACAAAAATCCACAGCTACAATAACAATTAAATTCAACTTAAAGGGTTTTCCCTTTGGCTTTTTTGGTGTGATCCCTATTGATTCTAATTCGAAGTACTGCTTCATCTTCTCTTCGATTTCCTCCGTGGCGCTGCGCGCTGTCAGGTGTGAGCAGAAGTTGACCGGCTTCGTGTGGGATGACTGGCAGCCGTGCAGCACCCATCCCAGACGAGTGTATGACGCGACTGGCTGGTCCCGGCGTCCACTGCGGATCGAACGTGACACTATGAGCTCCCAGTTGGCCTGTCCGATTAGGAGGCGCGGCGCGGAGGTCATTCTCGTTTTCTGTTAGTTTAGGAAGTTCGTCCTTGAGCGATGAGTAAAGCGTTTACCGTTTCGAGCGCGGTGCCTCGTAGGCTGTGACGTAGCCGCGCGATGTTCTCTGTGTTGGAGAAGTACTTCTTGGTGTCGTCGAAGGCTGCTCGGAAGGCCAGCCATTCTCCGTCCCTTCCTCCGAACATGGGTAGCTCCTGTATGTACTTGGGCAGCGCCCTCCAGTACGTGCGTGGTTCTTCGTATCGTTCTGGTGAGTACACGTTCCTGCGTTCGTGTTTGTCGGGTGTACGTTCACGTCTCGACTGATGTCCATAGTTATTTGTTTCACTGACCTGTTCCCTTCTGTATTCCAATCTTGATTGCTTCTTTTCAGCAAGTCGGGGGTCGGGTTCGGTCTACTCCTCCGGGTACTGCGGGCACGCTTCGATGGCGAGCATTGGAAGCGGCTTGTCTTGTTGTTTGTCCAGCCACATGTCCACCTTGCGGGCGGCTGGCTCTTGCTTTTCATTGTTCACTGTGGCACTGATCGCTGGGCTAATTTTAATTCAGCCTTTCTTAATTGTACCTGGATTAACTGTTCCTAGAGCTCCATTATTCTGTATTCAATCTCGGAAGCTTCATCATCTTCGTGTTCTGGCTGCACATTCTTCTCTGCAGGCTTCTGCGGCTCCTGTGTCGTTCTGCAGGTAGCGGCGATGACGGGCGGCGGCGCCATGGCTGGCGGCGGCGGCGTCGGTGACTGAGGGGACGTCCTCACCGTGGCCTCCGTTGTGGTGGTCTCCACTGGTGTAGTCGCAGTAGTGGGTTCAGTTGTTGCTAGTTCACTTGGGGTCTCTTTCCCCGTTCGGCTCTGTTTCACAGACATTGTCACTTAACGATTCAACTGTTCACAAAAACTGTTCACTGTTCACAAAACTGTTCACTGTTCACAAAACTGTTCACTGTTCACAAAACTGTTCACTGTTCATAAAACTTCACAAGTTTTATCATGCGTTCTTCACAACCACGTGGCGGACGGCGTCGGTGCTACGTAATTTGATGTGCTGGCGTGTCTGGATGTTGTTCGACACGTTGTTGGCCGGTTCAGGGGTTCAGCTCCACCGTTTCGATAGCCCTGGGGTTGGTTACGTCAGACCGGAGCACGGGACAGGATCGCCGAGGAGAGCAGGAGCAGGGATTCTTCAATAAAACGCCGTATTTTCAGTACTGCGACCTGGCAGGGGTTCGGGGTGCGGGGCAGCAGGGGTTCAGCCTTTTCAGTGGCTTTTTTCTGTTCTTCTTTTCTTCCTTTCTTCAGGTGTGGTGAGAGGGAAATCTCGAGAACCTCAGCCGGAAGCGGAGTCAACGTGACCCTCGAAGAGAGAAGATAGAATCAACCTTAAATTAAACATAATAACAACACACAATAACAACACACACACTATTTACAAAAGATGAAGATGAGAATAAAGAAGAAAAGAAAAGGAAAGGATATAGTACGGGGAGCTTGGGACTGTTTTGGAACGAGAAAGAAAGAAAGAAAGAAAGAAAAAGCATTTATTCAACACGCACATAAAGGACATTCATATTAATATAACATTTAAACATTACAATACCTATTTAAACAAAAAATTAAAAATAAAGTAAATCGAACAAGACAGAGGCTTGTCCTCAGTGGCGTGCGAATAGGTTTCAGCTCAGCAAAAACTTATGGTCTCAAAGAAGACCAAAAGCACTGATTTTCAGCTGAAACCTACAAAACCCGATGCCATCTGCCTACAGTTTATCGTATATTATAAATAAATTATATACAAAAGAAGGCGGGATTAGAGTTATCCCCCGTCTCGTTCCAGAGGATGTCAGTCCCAGCTCACTCATGTAGAGTATGAAAGTAAAAGAAGGAGAAAGAGAATAGTAACAGAGAGAAAAAAAGAAAAAGGTGAAGAGGGGAGACAGCACACCAGCCGTGTATCATTGGCGGGGACGCCTATTTATTAAAATGTAATCTTAAATATAAACATTTAAAAATTAAAATTTACATTTTTTACAATTAAAATCTAGTGATAGTAATGAGCGAAAAGAGAAGGAAAAAAGCTAGGAGAAGGAAATAGCTAAAACTACACCCCCAAGATATGCCCTTTGGTAGAGGGGGGTCCCTGAGGGGGACTTAAAAATCCTCTTATAAGGAGGCAACGAAGCCCCACAGTGTGGGGGTCCCTGAGAAGGAACTAGTCCCTGAAGGGGAAGCAAGTGGCGCGTGGACGATGTAAGAAGGTCAGCTCCACGGGGGGCACTCGTAATTCCTTTACCGCGACTCGCTTGCTGACCTACGTAGATTCGACCAAAGTCGGGGGACCCAGGAGCTCACGCGGCAACGCCCGGCCATCAGGTGGACGGGCGTGCAGAGCCTCTCGACGAACTCCTTTACGGATTCCACCTCTAGGTCCCGGGCTATTACGTCATTCCTGACTGCTGCGACTATGATACGGAGGGCCAGATTTTGGAGTACCTGGAGCCGTTCTCTCAATGCGGTCGAGAATAGTTGGTACCAGGCACCCGCTGCGTATGTCAAGCGGGAACGAACATACGTCTTGTAGACGGCGAGCCTCGTCCTCACCGGTAATCCGGAAGCGAGAATCGGCCGCAGCAGAAAGCTGGCCGACTTGGCCAAGCCAATCAGACTATTGACATGCCTCGTCATGGTCAGCCGGCGGTCGATCACGACTCCCAGGTACCTGACGTGAGGCTGAAGTCCGAGTTCAGTTCCACGGAGACTGAGCCTCCTCTTGATGGCCGTGTTGCAGGGTGGACCGAAGAGTATTGCGGCGGTCTTGTCCACATTGACCGCCACTCTCCATCGGTCCAACCACTGGGGCAGCACATCCAAGACCCTTTGCATCTTGACAAAGGCGGCATTGAGGAGTCTAGAAGACGCGAGGTAGGCGCTGTCGTCGGCAAACAGCGCCAACATCACGTCAGTTTCCCACTCGCGGAGGCGCCCCTCAAGCGTGGGAATGTCATTGGTGTACAGCGCGTAGAGGATCGGAGATAGGACACTTTCCTGCGGGACTCCAGCCGAGATCGGGCGTACCGACGATCTTTGGCCCTCGACCGCGACGTAGAAGGAACGACCGTCCAGATAAGACCCGATGAGTCGCACGTAGGCCAACGGAAGGTCCGTCCCCCGCAACTTGTGGACCAGCCCCTCCTGCCAGACCAGGTCGAAGGCCTTCTCGATGTCGAGAAATACTCCGACCGTGTACTGGCTCGTGTTGCGGCAGTCCGCCAAGTGACGCAGGACACGGATCAACTGAAGAGTTGTCGAGTGACCGGCTCGAAACCCGAATTGTTCGGGTCTGAGGGGAATGTGCGGCGACATTCTCGTAGGCTTTCTTGCACAGACGTTTTTTAATAGTTTTCTTAAACCTATGTATAGGTAGGTTTTGAACATCTTGTGGGATTTTGTTGTACATGCATACAGACAAACACCTGAAGGAATTTCTTATTTTATGCAATCGACTCATCGGCAAATCAAGTTTATGTTTGTTCCTGGTGTTTCTACTATGTAGGTCAGACTTTTTAGGAAATTCCTCAATATACTTTCTAACATACATTAAATTTTCAAAAATGTATTGGGATGGTAGAGTGAGAACTTTAATTTCTTTATTTTTTTCTCTCAGGGATTCCCTTGAGTGCATATTATAAATAGCTCGTATAGCTCTTTTCTGCAAGATAAAGATCGTTTCTATATCGGCTGCATTGTCCCATAGCAAAATGCCATAGGACATGACACTGTGAAAATAACTAAAATAAACTAAACGAGCCGTGTCTACATTAGTAATCAGCCTAATTTTTTTTACCGCGTATGCCGCAGAGCTGAGCTTACTCGTTAATTTATGTATGTGGGGTCCCCACTGCAGCTTGGAATCCATTGTTATACCGAGAAACACAGTTGACTCAACAATCTCCATTGACTCCCCACCAACAATTATATTACTATGTACCTGTTTTACATTTGGTAAACTTAACTTAATACATTTGGTTTTTTTTGCGTTTAATAAGAGATTATTAACACGAAACCAATGGACCACACAAGAAATCGCATCATTCGCTTCGTCATAAACGATCATTCGTCGTTTAATTTTAAATAATAAAGATGTATCATCTGCGAATAATACGACGTCGTGTCGGGTCTCAATAAAACTAGGTAAATCATTGATATATATTAGAAATAAAAAAGGACCCAAGATGGAACCCTGAGGTACACCCATACTCAATTCGGCACCCGATGATCGGTTTCCTTTAACATCGACTATTTGTGTCCTGCCCGATAAATAGGATTTAATAAGCGCTAACGTACCATCCCTAATACCATAGTGATGTAGTTTTCTCACCAATGTTTCGTGGTCAACACAGTCAAATGCTTTGGATAAATCACAGAATACTCCAAGAGCATCCTGACACTCCTCCCAGGCTTGAAAAATATTTTTGACTAAATAAACACCTGCATCAGTAGTAGAGCGACCCCTCGTGAACCCGAATTGCTTATTGTGTAGCAGGTTATTTGACTTAAAATGTTCTAAAAGTTGTTCTAATATTATTTTTTCAAAGATTTTACTCAATGTTGGTAGTACTGATATAGGTCTGTAGTTAGAGGGGTCATCAGTACTACCAGATTTAAAAAGAGGAATCACTTTACTGTGTTTCATTAAGTCAGGAAACACACCACACCTAATACAATCGTTAAATATACTAGCAAGATGAGGAGATATAACATCTATAATAGATTTCACGACCTTTACTGATATTTCCCACAGATCAGCTGTATTCTTAACATTAATACTATGAAAACTCTTCATAATATCTTTTGAGTTAATATTCTTAAATTTAAATACTACATTACATTTATTAACATGTTTGTTTAGTAATTGTTGCCGTGGTCAGAGTTGGTCGGGGTGGTGTAGACCATCGACTCGTTAGATTCATCGTCGACTTGCACTGTGTAAGTGGTAACAGCGCAGTCGACATCTGTGGTTCCGGCGATGCTGGTCCTCATCGTCTCCAGTCTCGTAGTATTGTTGTCGATTAGTTGATCCATTTCCAGGCCCAAATCATGTATTTGCATCATTGATAAATTAAACTCATGTAATTCGGCAGTTAACTTATCAATGTCAGCTTTGTCATTGTCCCAATCTCTTTTATTTTCTTTAATTTGTAGTTCCAGAACTTTTATCTGGTTTTCTAAATTGATTTTATTTTGTTTCAACTTTATGTTTATGGCACGATGTTTATTTTTTTTAAGTGAGTGTCTGGTCTTCTTTATAATTTTATTCATTTTTGCGAGTGATTTTCTGCTGACACGACTTTGATCTTTTGTTTTTGCATAAATGTTATCTGCATCTGTCTCCAATAAATCCAGGTCCATGTTATCTAATTCCTCGTATAAACTCGTCGTCCTCATAACTGATGGCTCAGTAAGTTTCAGTGCTTGTTCTGCTTGCAGTCTTTGCATGTCATTATAGGCATCAGCGAGTTGATGTTCAAGGTGACTAATTTTCTGTAGAGCTTGTTCATACTAACTGCTGAACTCATCATAGTGTTCCAGTATATGCTGCAACTTGTCCCTCTCCTCTCGGACACCTTCAAGCTGCTCATCAAGTTCAGTCAGAGTACTTTTTAAAGTCAAATAACGGTTGTTGACGTTTTCTATTTCAAGCTCGCTTTCGTCACGTTCTTGGAGAAGCCTTTCATTCAGCTCTCTGCTGGCTCTGAGGTTCTCCATTCTAGTTTTCAATTTTAGCTCCAGCTCCTGAACGTGCGTCTGACGAGTTGTCACAGGCATGTTGCTTGTTTGAGAGCTGAAACACAAGGAGGAATGAATATCCACAGTACAGGAAACAAGTTCAGAGAGGAAATTTAATTTTGGTTTAATTGTGCATTAAATTTTTCGTTTATTATTTACCTAGTATAATAGAGAACAAAAGAGATTAATATAATTAATAAATATTAATATATTTAAAAAATAATAAATATAACAGAAATTATTTAATTAAATTAGTCAATTCTAACTCAAAAACTTAACAAAAGATTCGATTAGAAATTTAATTTGTCAATTATAATATAATTAATCTTTAAGTTATGGTCTTGCTATTATTATTTATTTATATTTAAATTTTATATAAGATTCAGTGTTGAGAGTATAAACAAATAAGTATAGTATATTTAAACTTATAATAATAACATGTAGCTGCCAATTCAGAAACACTAGAATACTGGGTCCCCACAAGTAGCACCCGTTCACGAGTTAACGTGAGAGTCAGCCATCACCTTCCTCAACCACTATAGAGGGAAGTAGGCGACCCGGCTCCCAACGCAAAGACCGTCCAGCAAAGACCGTCCAGTGAGCAAACCAATGTCTCCGTCTCAACAACCACACAATTTTTTTTTTGTTTATACGAACAACAGCGGTCAACGTAATATCGACGGCAGCAAAGAACAAGAAGACATCTGCATTTTGCCGAATTTAACTTTTTTGGATATTTCAATCCAGAATTCTTTATTTTATCTGGTAAAATTTTTTTTTCAAACAAAAAGTGTATTTTTATGTGTTTTTTGTTGCGTAAATAAAGACATATACACTATTTTTTTGAAAAAAAACGAAGTACACCCGCACATCTACCGGATAACCGTGTGTGCGTCGTACAATTTAGCAAGCCACTTAGTATAAACAAAGATATCAGTTAGAAAAAACGTTTGCTGTAGGTTCTTTACATTCTTTATTCGATTGGTATGATGTTGATGGAAATGGTGTGAAATTAGATTTCGCGATCTGGATGCGTTCTTCACTTTCTACTTCTTTTCTAAGGACGTAGAAACGAATACATGGCAGTTGACTTGAAAGTTGACGTTGAAAAAGACATCTGCAGTAATACGAAAAAAAAACAATAATTTATTTAAAATATGTCGCTATCTGCTGCGAAACATTATTTTATTTATATATTCCAAATTTGAAAAACCTGGCATTCTTATAGTAAAAGTTATCAAACTTTCTCACAAAAAACGCTCTCCTGGAAACTAACGATTTTGTAGATATCTGTTTGTTCTTTGCTGCCGTCGATATTATGTAATTTTGTGGATATAATAATAATATGCAAATTATAATGTTTATTACATAAAACTAGATTATAAAACTAGATTATTTATTGAAAAACACACTAAGATTTAATAAAATTAAGCAATAAGTTAGAAGTAAATAAAATAAGAACTAGATTAAAAGTAGTATACAGATTGGAAAATGAAATTAACTTTGAGAGAAGTCTGAGTAGAAAGTAGGATTGAGGTTAGATCGAAAGTGGAATACAATTATACTCAGTGTGTTTTACAAGAATGTAATACTATATGGCTATTTATTGTTCTTTTAACATAATAATGCAATGGACGTTAAGTTTTAGCAATTCGTAACGATTTTTTTTTTCTGCAAAATGAAGGTAGATATTTTTTTTTCTAAACTGTATTTTCATTAAAAGTTGTTTTGTTACACTTAATATTTACATAAATACACAAAAAAGCCACTAATAAATAATATTATATCCACTACTTAATAAAATAAACAAAATACTCCCCCGGTTTATGAAGTCTTCGATTAAAAACCGGTGATCTCCAGGCGTACACCGTTGATGTATTTCACATTCACTTTTCTTCATAAAATTATGCTCCAACATCCAAGATAATAATTACTAGCACAATTATAAATTTACTAATACAGTTTAATAACACTTAGGAACGGAAAACTAATTAAATTTGATTTAAATTACGGAGCGATTCTTTAACTGTGTTAACTCAACAAGCGCCACCTAGCGGACCCAATTCTTGTTGACGTCAAAAGTTACAAGCTACCACCAGTCCTCGGCGTACTGGTGGTCGCCCGAGATAGCGCAGCTTCGTGCTGTATGCATCCGGGCGAGGCGCCGGTGCGCCCGACATCGCCGCCGCATCCTCGCGCGTCGTGACAATCCCGTCGCGTTCGCGGAGGAGGAGGACCGGCTGTATGGCGAGTACGCGGAAGCGAGGAGCGCCATGCGGCTGGCCATCAAGCAGGCCAAGGAGAGGAACATGGAGGCTCTCGTGGGGACGCTCGATGGGGACCCGTGGGGGCGCCCGTACAAGTTGGTGCGTGGAAAGTTGCGTCCGTGGGTGCCTCCCCTGACCGAGCGTCTCCCGCCTCAGCAGCTGCGGGACATCGTCTCGACGCTGTTCCCGCAGGAGCAGGCCGGATTTACGCCGCCTGCTATGGGTGAGCCGCCGGATAACACCGGCGGTGAAGCCACTGCTGAGGTGCCTCATATCACCAGAGATGAGCTCCATGTGGCCGTGACACGGATGAGTGTGAAGGACACGGCCCCCGGCCCGGACGGCATCCACGGCCGGGTCCTGGCCTTGGCCATCAATGCCCTAGGGGACCGACTCCTAAGGCTTTTCAATTCTTGCCTGGAGTCGGGACGGTTTCCCTCGCTCTGGAGGACGGGCAGACTGGTCCTCTTGCGGAAAGAGGGGCGCCCGGCGGACTCAGCCGCCGGTTACCGTCCCATCGTGCTGCTGGACGAGGTGGGAAAATTGCTGGAACGCGTTCTGGCCGCCCGCATCGTCCAGCACCTGGTCGGGGTTGGACCCGATCTGTCGGCGGAGCAGTACGGCTTCCGGGAGGGTCGTTCGACCGTAGACGCAATTCTACGTGTCCGGGCCCTCTCGGAGGAGGCCGTCTCCCAGGGTGGGGGTGGCCTTGGCGGTGTCGCTCGACATCGCCAATGCCTTTAACACCCTGCCCTGGTCCGTGATTGGGGGGGCACTGGAGAGGCATGGAGTGCCCCTCTATCTCCGCCGGCTGATCGGCTCCTACCTGGAGGCCAGGTCGGTCATGTGTACCGGGTACGGTGGGACCTTGCACCGGTTCCAGGTCGTGCGCGGTGTTCCACAGGGGTCCGTTCTTGGACCTCTGCTGTGGAATATCGGGTACGACTGGGTGCTGAGGGGCGCCCTCCTCCCGGGCCTTAGCGTTATCTGCTACGCGGACGACACTTTGGTCGTGGCCCGGGGGGATGACTTCCGAGAGTCTGCCCGTCTTGCCACAGCGGGGGTGGCCCTCGTCGTCGGCAAAATAAGGAGGTTGGGCCTCGACGTGGCGCTGCACAAATCCCAGGCCCTGTGGTTCCACGGGGCTGGGGCTGTGCCGCCGGTCGACGCCCAAATAATGGTTGGAGGCGTCCAGATTGAGGTCGGGGTGCAGCTGAAGTACCTCGGCCTCGTGTTGGATAGCCGTTGGACCTTCCAGGCCCATTTCGCGAACCTGGTCCCCCGACTGATGAGGACGGCCGGCCAACTCGGTCGGTTGCTCCCGAATGTCGGGGGGCCCAGCCACGCAGTGCGCCGCCTCTATGCGGGGGTGGTGCGATCGATGGCCCTATACGGTGCGCCCGTCTGGGCCGACGCACGGGTGCGAAAATATATCGCCCGATTCCTGCGTCGGCCACAGCGCATCGTAGCTATTAGGGCCATCCGCGGGTACCGCACCGTCGCTTTTGAGGCGGCGTGCGTGCTGGCGGGGACGCCGCCCTGGGAGCTGGAGGCGGAGGCGCTCGCTGGCGATTATCGCTGGCGATGTGACCTCCGCGCCCGGGGCGAGGTGCGTCCCCTGCGGGAAGCTGTTCGCGATAGGAAGGTCCAATCTCGGCGGTCCGTGACGGAAGCGTGGAAGAGACGTCTCGCTAACCCCACATGGGGTCTACGGACCGTCGAGGCGATCCGCCCGATCCTGGATGATTGGGTGGGTCGTGGCGCAGGACGCCTCACCTTCTGGATGGTGCAGATGCTGACCGGGCACGGGTGCTTCGGTCGGTATCTGCACCGGATCAAGGCCGAGCCGACGGCGAGGTGCCACCATTGCGTGGGATGTGACCAGGACACGCCGGAGCATACGCTCGCGCGCTGCCCCGCATGGGAGAGGCAGCGCTGTGTCCTGGTCCAACAAATAGGTCCGGACTTGTCGCTCCCGGGCGTCGCGGCGTCGATGCTCGAGAGCGACGAGTCCTGGAAGGCGATGCTCGACTTCTGCGAGTCCACCATCTCGCAGAAGCAGGTGGCGGGGGCTGAGAGAGAGAGGCTATATGCCACTCTCAACTTACCAACCCGCCGCCGTCGAGCAGGGGGCCGGAACCGGGATCTCGCCCGGATTCTGGCCCCCTAAGAGTTTCGGGTCCCCAACGCATGTGAGTGCGAGCGGGGACCCAAGAAGGTGCCGTGTCTCGCTCAGCACGCCCTTAGCGTAAGAGCATCCGGGGGATGGTAGACCGCGCTCCCCGACCCACGCTGGTTCTGACCTAGCGGGGTATTCCGCGGGAGGCTGACACGCGGTCCCATCTTGGCGGGCTTCGGAAAGCCCGCCGACCGAGAGAGCCGGTGGCCGTATTCGCCGGCGGCCACCGGTTCGGCGTCCGGGGACGGAGCGACGGGAAAGAATGCCGATGGCGTAACGCGTCGCGCCGTCCCTCCAAACCCCGTGCTGGGTTCTGGCCTCAGCCGGGGTTCGGACGCTGAGAGTGAGCGTCCGAACTGAGCGTCCCACATACCCCGCCCGCTGGGCGGGCGGGGATCCGGTGATTTCCTCCAACTGAAAAAAAAAAAAAAAAAAAAAAACCACCAGTCCGGACACAAAAAATAATGATTGTAGCCACCGTCCTGAGAAGAACTGGCAAGAAACTCAGCGGGCATGTCTTTTTTTGTACAGTTTTGTAAATTTACATAAAATATACGAAAAAAAACGATTACGATAATGAAATGACCTTGGCGAGCAACTCATTCCCACTTTGTGCAATCGTCCAGGTAATCATTGACCTTATAGTAGGCTTTCTTGCACAGACGTTCTTTAATAGTTTTCTTAAACCTATGTATAGGTAGGTTTTGAACATCTTGTGGGATTTTGTTGTACAAGCATACAGACAAACACCTGAAGGAATTTCTTATTTTATGCAATCGACTCATCGCTAAATCAAGTTTATATTTGTTCCCGGTGTTTCTACTATGTAGGTCAGACTTTTTAGGAAATTCCTCAATATACTTTCTAACATACATTAAATTTTCAAAAATGTATTGGGATGGTAGAGTGAGAACTTTAATTTCTTTAAATTTTTCCCTCAGGGATTCCCTTGAGTGTATATTATAAATAGCGCGTATAGCTCTTTTCTGCGAGATAAAGATCGTTTCTACATCTGCATTGCCCCATAGCAAAATGCCATATGACATGACACTATGAAAATAACTAAAATAAACTAAACGAGCCGTGTCTACATCAGTAATCAGCCTAATTTTTGTACCGCGTATGCTGCAGAGCTGAGCTTACTCGCTAATTTATTTATGTGGGGTCCCCACTGCAGCTTGGAATCCATTGTTATACCGAGAAATACAGTTGACTCAACAAGCTCCATTGACTCCCCACCAACAATTATACAAGGTGCCTCAAAGAAATTTTATAATTGTTTAGCTTACTGCGTGAACGCTGCGTACTTGAGGGGTGCGGGGGTTTTTGTCAATTGGTAGCTTGGCTCTTGGGGATTCAGTCGCTATGGAGCGTTTCTCGGGAGAAGACAGCGCGTTGTGCGTGCGAGAGTTTTACAAGAACGGTGATTCTGGTGGTTTTCGCCACTTAAATGATGCGCCAAGCCTTCCTCTCATTCGACATTGGGTTAAAAAGTTTGAAGAGACTGGATCAACGCTGGATAAATCAAAATCCGGGCGACCTAGGTCATCAAGAACGGTAGAAAACGTGGAGAGTGTTAATCAATCTGTTTGACGACCTGAGCCTTTCAATTCGGAAGCGCGCGAGTGCTTTAAATGTGCATAGATCATCATTACATCGCATTATGCACAAAGATCTAAAGCTGCACCCCTACAAAATTCAATTGGTGCAAGAATTAAAGCCCCAAGATGCCGGTCAGAGGCTTAATTTCGTAAATCAGATGATCTCCCGGAGAGGTGACATAAATTGGCCTCCACGTAGCCCAGATTTAACCCCTATGGACTTTTTCCTATGGGGTTATCTTAAATCTAAAGTTTACGCCAATAAATCAACTTCACTGGCGCATTTGAAAGAAAATATCCGTCACGAAATGGCAGCCATCCCTCGTCGAGCAGTCATAAGTAATTTTACTGTTCGATTAAATGAGTGCCAACAACGTGAGGGTTTACATTTAGACGATATTATTTTTAAGAAATGAATTCCCAAAAAGTGTATCCACTAAATATGAAATTTCTTTTGAGACACCTTGTTACTTACTATGTACCTGTTTTACATTTGGTAAACTGAACTTAATACATTTGTTTTTTTTTGCGTTTAGTAAGAGATTAGTAACATGAAACCAATGGACCACGCAAGAAATAGCATCATTCACTTCGTCATAAACGATCATTCGTCGTTTAGTTTTAAGCGCTTTAGAGCTTCCGCAGGCGTCGCTTGCGATGTATCAACGTCTCAATCGACGCCGGGAGTTTGCAACTGGGCCCGCTGCTGGGCACCATGGTTGTCGCTTGGTTTATGGCTCCCCTGATGAAATCAGTGAGGCGGACGGCCGCATCATCGACGTCATCAGGGGTAGACAGATCCTGGAACGGTGATTGGTCGACTAGCGAGGACTGAAACGCCTCCCAGTCGACCCTGGGCCTCAAAGGGCCGCGACACGAGTGATCTCCAAACCTGCCGTGACCAAGATCGGCAAGTGAGCGGTACCCATGTCGTACAGTACCTCGATGTTAATCGGGCACCGCAACCCCGCCGCCGATATACTCCGAGAGCCCCACGCGGTATGTTTCGCGTTGAGGTCTCCCAGAATCAGCGTCGGTTGACGGTCATAATCCAGGACCCGTCTAATGTCTGCCGGCTCGAGGTTGTAACCCCCAGTACCTGCACTCTCACTCCCACCGTTCTGGTGTCGGTGAAGCTCAGTAGTTCTAACTCATCATGCACAACATCCCTCCTGACGAGAGCCGCCGTTCCCCTGAACGGAATCCCATCAAGGGTCAGTTCGTCCCTTCGGTACACGATGTAGTTAGGCACTACAAACCTCGTAGTCGGTCTAAGTTCTGTTTCACCCAGGAGCAAGACATGCGGTCTGTACTCCTGGGCCAAACGGATGAGGTCCATCCTGTGAGATATGACCCCCCCGGGGTTCCAGTAAATGACCCGCAGCTCCTCCCTATCCATGCTGCGGGGCAAATGGGCTGAGTTAGGACACTAGCAATCCGAGGGGAGCTATGAGTGAGGTAATCGCGCGAATAAATTCGCGGATCGCCTCCGACACTCTCTCCCACAACTCCAGCAGCGTTGCGACGGAGAGGGGATGCCCTGGGGCTATCCCTCCGTCGTGCTGCTGAGGCCGTGGGCGGGCTCGAGGATGGACCGTCTGGTGGAGGGATGGGGTAGCAGCTGACGGAGCCTCCGTCGGAGTCTGCTGGAACCCTATCTCCATGGGTTCGTGTTGGAGGAACTGTGGAGGGGCTACAGCCTCCAACACTGACTTCTCACCGGCACGTGGTGGCCGAGGAGGCATAGGGGCCGATGTAGCGGTCACGGGCTGCTCCTGCGCAGCCCGAGTACCCACCGCCGTAGGTTGGCTGCCCTTCGGCTTCTTTTTTTTTTTCTCCTTCTTCTACTTCCTCGCTGGCGCCGCCGCCTGGGTGGCGGGAGCCGAGAAAGAAATCGGAAGCGTCGTCGACTGAGCAACGGCCGTCACCCTCTCGCGGGGTCTGGGTCTTGGCGGCCTTTGCTCACGGGGAGCGTTTGCTTCCGCCATAAGCGAGGTCGCCTGTGGGTTAGCAGGGACCGTCGGAGTCTGAGTTGGTGGTGGTGGGGGGGGCTGGTCGCTAAGATTTTCCCTTCCCCTTGTCCTTCCATCTTTTTGGCGCACCCTCGGGCTGTTGCCCGGGGGCAGAAGTGCCCGGTGTTGCCCGGGGCGTAGGTTGAGGGCGGGATTACCGCGGTTGGGGTTGAGGTTGAGGCTGTGGCCTCAAACGGGGGTCCCCGGAGCGCGGCGGCTCTGGCACGCGTGGTGGGATAACCGCACCGGTGGCCCGTGCCCTCCGCACAAAGACCGGACAGCGCCGGTCGTTTGCGGCGTGGCCTTTGCCACAGTTGGCGCAGGTCGGTGCGGCATCCCGAGGCCTCGGGCCACGGTGTGATCACCAGCACATCGCACGCAGCGGCCTGAATCACCCGGAACTCCCGGACGGACTCTGGGTGGAATTTAAAGCCACCCGCTGGGGTGGCTCTGCCATTCGGTGCAGCTCCTAGTCGCTCCCTTAGAATCGCGAAGTGCCGTGGCCAATCGGGGAGCGACTGCACTTCTATCGGGGGATGTCGACGGAGGTCGAGTCCGCTAGATTGAACGTGACGTACAACTTGCTCCGCCTCTCAATTGATACAACACGGATATAAAGCCAACGGAAGAGGTACTATTTTTAAACATTTATTATTGGATTACCAACTTTTAAAATGCCGTTAAATCGTAGCCCTACAAGGAAATCGGGATCAGAGTGTAACTTGAAGGACATGGTTCTTGATGCCACTCTTTCTCCGGGATTAGAAGCACAAACTTATATAAATATGCAGAGACAAAAGCGAAAGCGTGATGGTGTAGAATCTGAGGATATACTTAAGGAAATGCAAAAACTATTCAACGAGTTTGTGGAAATACAGAACGCTAAATTATCTCATTTACAAAGCGGTATCGAAGGGATTAAAGTTCAAAATGACTCAATTTCGTCATCAATTCAATTACTGTCTGACAAATATGATGATATACAAAAAGAATTGGATACACTTCAAAAGTGTAAGAATGAAAATATGCTGTATATAAAAAACCTTGAATTTAAAATGGAGGCCTTGGAAAAAAATACAAATTCTACAAAAATTGAAATTAGGAATTTACCCAAAAATGAGGGTGAAACTAAAGGATCTCTAACTAAACTTATGTGTGATTTGGGCCAGACTCTGAGAATAAGTATTAAACCAGCAGAAATCAAAGACATATATCGAGGTTTTGCAAAATCAGAGGTTCTCAAGCCCCTTGTAGTAGACTTTACCACGGTTATAATGAAGGAAAGCTTTATTAAGTCCGCTAAACTTTACAATAAAAACAATAAA
Organism: Trilocha varians; assembly: GCA_030269945.2. Lineage (NCBI taxonomy): Eukaryota > Metazoa > Arthropoda > Insecta > Lepidoptera > Bombycidae > Trilocha > Trilocha varians. The sequence goes on from AP028282.1 coordinate 991,880, forward strand.
GGCTCTAAATTAAACACATCAGTTTTGAAGATGCCAGGCACACCTAAACCGATATTTGTATCCGAATGTCTAACTTCAAAAGGTAAGAGGCTATTTTATCTCGCGCGGGAATTTGTCAAGACATACAATTATAAGTTCTGCTGGACATCTTACGGTAGAATCTATGTAAGAAAAGAAGAAGGAGCACCGCAGATAAAAATTAATGAAGAATCGGATTTGGCTAAATTGAAAAGTGACAGCAAATGACTAACATTGCAAAACTTAGTCTCTAAATTGTTTTTTCCTTATTCTAAGATTCTAGAACCTTGTTACCTATGTGTTATTTTCTTAACTATAATTAAACTTAAACTATATCAAATTGTAACTTGTAATATAACTTCTATCATATTATCTTTAAATACTAGTACACTCAACACAATATTTGAACAAAATCAAATTATAACTCCACGTGACGTTGCTTTTGATCCATACTGCTTCTGCTTTGTTTTTATGATAACTCAATGGGAAACTGTTATGTTTTTCTCTTATACTGTCATTGCCCTCAAATCTCTAAGCACAACTAATGATAAAAGAATATTGTCTCCCGATTTGTGTAATATCGCTTCCTATTCAAATGCACATGGACGATAACTTTTTACATAATGATATAGACTCCATGTCAGTAGCGGAATCAATTAGTTGTGATCTTGAAGATACAAAGAACTTTATAACAAAAAGATCTAATAATCTGGTAATCTTAAATCAAAACATACGGAGCATTGGTAAGAATTTTGATGGTTTTTTGGTGTTACTGGGAAGACTGGGTATTGATTGTGATCTATTAATATTAACCGAATGCAGATTGAAACCTGATTTAATCATTCCCAGTATTCAGGGATATCTTTGTTATTCTACTAAAAATAACTTACTTCAAAATGATGGAGTAGTTGTTTATATAAAAAACAATATCTTTATAACAATAGTTGAACCAAACTTCCAAGAGGGAAACTGTCTAATTTTGAAAATTGGAACAGAAACAGCTTTGATAGCAATCTACCGATCTCCTTCTTATGGGAACTTAAGTAAATTTTATTCTTCTCTTGGTTCTATTTTATCAAATTTAAATACATTTAAAAATGTTGTAATAGTTGGGGATATCAATATAAATATATGTCCACATAATAACAATACTAAATACCATGAATATCTTGAGTTATGTGCTAGTTTTGGCTTACTACCAGCTTACGATCTACCGACTAGAATGAGCAAAACATGTATAGATCATATTATTTTAAAATCAAGTGTACCTGCTACAGCAGTTGTAACAACTTCCTCTCTGACGGATCATCACGCTGTTTTGTTATGCTTAAAAAAACAGGTTAAAAAACAAACTATCCAAGAATACACTACTATTATTAATAAGCACGGCACGATTCAAGATATTTATCATATTGATTTAAGCATTATTTATGACTCTAGGGATCCCAACTATTGCACTAATTTTCTTATCTCATCTATACAAAAAACGATTGGAAAAAATTCTAGATCTGTTAAAATTCCACGTCGCTCTAGAACTCTCAAGCCCTGGATTACGCCAGGCATGCTCCGATGTTTGAGACATAGGGATCGACTACACAAAAAAGTCAATAGTTCACCGGACAACCTAATTATTAAACAAACTTACACTAGATATAGAAATTTCTGTAACAAATTAATTTAAAAATTAAAAAGAGTATGACAAAAATTTGATAAAACAGGCGGACAAAAACAACAGAAAAATATGGCAGTCAATTAAGATGAATTCAACTAAAAATCATAACTCTCCAATAGAACTCTTAGAAGTTGCGGAAACGCAAAAATCTTTAAACAAAATAAACCAATACTTCATTAATATTGGTACCGATTTAGCCTCTAACATAAATAACAAATCTTATAAAAAATCTATTCTAGAATCAAATAGTAGTAGACTTCATTCTTTCGTCTTGCTGAATACTGATGTAGAGGAGGTCAGCAACCTGATCAACGGCTTAAAGTCATCATGCACCTCGGGTTGGGATGGTATCCCAAACTATTTGATCAAAGAATGTAAGGAGTTCTTAGCCCCTCCGCTAACCTATATTTTTAACTTATGTTTTGAACTAGGAATTTTTCCGGAATACTTAAAAAAATCCATTATTCTTCCCGTGCACAAGTCAGGTCCAAAGAATGTTCCAAGTAATTATAGACCTATTTCAATTTTACCCTCGATATCAAAAATATTGGAGCGCATTATATACAGCAGACTAATTAAATATTTAGAATCGAATTCTCTTTTGTCTAATTCTCAGTATGGATTTAGATCGGGGAAATCTGCGGAAGCAGCAGCCCATGAGCTTACAGACTACATCGTAGACAATCTAGATGTTGGTAAAAAAACAATAGGAATTTTCCTTGATTTGGCGAAAGCTTTCGATACCGTTAATATTCCTATACTAATATCGAAACTAGAGTTGATGGGAATCCGGGGTATCCAGCTCAAGCTATTGGCTAGCTATCTCAGTCACAGAAGACAGAGTGTAAGGATTGGTCACAATATTAGTGAAGAATTAACTGTAAATATGGGAGTTCCGCAGGGTATACTACCTTGGGTCCGGTTCTATTTTTGATATATTACTGATCTTCTTCAATCAGATGTAGGTGATGGGAAAATTATATCCTACGCTGACGATACCGCTCTTGTCTTCTCTGCGGATAGTTGGACAGGAGTATTTGAGTCCGCGCAAAGGGGTTTTGATGTTGTTTCGCAATGGCTAAAAATAAATGCTTTAACTTTAAACACGGATAAGACTAAGTACATAACATTTACTATGAGAAATTGTTCTCAACCTTCCTCGGAGTTTTTACTTAAGGCCCATTATTGTGATGTCTTCCCGAATGAATCCTGTACTTGCCCAAGATTGATACGAACTGATAAAATCAAATATCTAGGTATAGTTATAGATAATCGACTTAATTTTAAAGAACACATAATTTTGATGGCTAGTAGGATTAGGAAACTAATATTTGTTTTTAAAACTTTGAGGCATGTTGCGGACCAGAAATTGGTAAAACAAGTGTACAAGTCTCTATGCCAATCAGTAATAACGTATGGGATTATTGTATGGGGAGGAGTAGCTAAATCAGCTTTGATTCACCTTGAAACTGCGCAAAGAGCAATTCTCAAGGTGTCAACTTTTAGGCCCAGACTATTTTCAACTTCAATGCTGTATGCAAGCTGCGAAGTATTATCTGTAAGGCAATTATATATATATATCATACAGTACTTAAACAACACGGGTTAATTCGGTACAAAACAGAATCCTGCAAAAGAGGTCGTGTGCCTCGAATCTACACTAACTACTCAGCCAAACATTCCTTTGAGCATTGAGTATGAAACTATTGTCTCTTCTAATATTCACTATATCTGTGTATTGTCGAATGCACAGATGTAATGTTCACAATATCTACCCTACAAAAAAAAAAAAAAATATCTCGAATTTCTTGTGATCAAATCGAGTATATTTTCATGTTGTTTTAATTTAGTGATAAATGTTTTCTGTGCGATGTAAAATTGATTAATTTCAATAATGTGTTTGTCGTTTAATTAAATACGCGTGGAGAGTTATCTGTTCATCAATATGTTTCGTGGATAATATTATAGCAGGTATAACTATTTATTATACCTACTTTACTCACCCTCTTACACACATTCACTCATTCTCATGCTACACAAAAAGAGGACATTTAAACACTGTTATTAACTGTAATTTTTTTTTTTTTATTAGCCTACATGTTCAATGTTTAGATAAATATATATTGTAACTTTGGATGTTTGAGCGCTGATGTCCGAGATACAAACTATTTTTAGTTTAGTTCGGACTCGGATGTAAAATTAAGATTTGTGAAATGTTTTTTTCTAAATAAAGAACTTTATTAAGTCTCCGGTCAACACTGTTGCCAGCACCGAAGCACAGTGAAGTCCCGACCAGTACCGATGCACCGGCTTATTCAATCAAATACCCTTACGTATACCGCATGTGCAACACACGTAACCATGCAGAGAGCATAGAATTATTACATATGGAATCAACATCGTGAACAACAGAATGTTGCCAATTGAAAATATGCCGACATTAATGACATTCTGACGTTGGAGTAGGTATGCCGATAATACTATGTTCCTTTAGAACAGAATGTGGCAGAAATAGACATCGTATGTCACTTACTAATCTTACGTTATTTCCAGTTATTTGTAGCACTTTTTTTTTTTTCAGTTGGAGGAAATCACCGGATCCGGTATGTGGGAGTTGAACCGCACTAAACCTCCAACCGATCACACTCAGAGTCCGAACCCCGGCTGAGGCCAGAGCCCAGCACGGGGTTTGGAGGGACGGCGCGACGCGTTACGCCATCGGCATTCTTTCCCGTCGCTCCGTCCCCGGACGCCGAACCGGTAGCCGCCCGCTCGCACTCACATGCGTTGGGGACCCGAAACTCTTAGGGGGCCAGAATCCGGGCGAGATCCCGGTCCCGGCCCCCTGCTCGACGGCGGCGGGTTGGTAAGTTGAGAGTGGCATATAGCCTCTCTCTCTCAGCCCTCGCCACCTGCTTCTGCGAGATGGTGGACTCGCAGAAGTCGAGCATCGCCTTCCAGGACTCGTCGCTCTCGAGCATCGACGCCGCGACGCCCGGGAGCGACAAGTCTGGACCTATTTGTTGGACCAGGACACAGCGCTGCCTCTCCCATGCGGGGCAGCGCGCGAGCGTATGCTCCGGCGTGTCCTGGTCACATCCCACGCAATGGTGGCACCTCGCCGTCGGCTCGGCCTTGATCCGGTGCAGATACCGACCGAAGCACCCGTGCCAGCCGTCGCGAACGGCGACCACCAACTCACACGGTGGGCGGGCCAATCAACGCCCGCCTGTAACATATTTTTTTAATATATTTTAATTAAATACACAAACTTTATCGATATCGATTATCGACCCCTTTCTGCTTCACTAGGTTCCGTGTCTCCTCACTAAACTGGTACATAGTTATGGATGTATGTTGCATTCTTTTGTCTCCGAAGGTATAAAATCCGAGCGCACACATTAATTTCTCATTCCGAGATAATTTTTAAAATGGTTAAATAGTCTTCAGTATACACCCGTGATGGGTTAGTAAATTCAGTGTGCCCGTGGATCCTTCGGTGAGTTATTGTTTTATTATATATTTAACTGGCAGTATATTTAAAGTGTGTATTCAAATATGTGAGATATACAACAATGTCATAATTTTATTTTAGGGTTCCACCCCTAGGTCTCACACTATACGAGACGTGTTGTATTTGTGAATTACCTTCCATGGAGCGTTCGTGGACGTCCTGGAATGGATGATAAGATGTGAATTGTCTCGGGATCACACCATCTTGATAGTACATTAAGTTACGTATCATATTTTTTATTATGTAACCTATGACCATCTCACCATTTAATTTTATGAAGCCAGTTCCCTATTATAAGCGTATTTTAATATATTAGCATCTTAATTTAAATCTTTGTATTAATAACTTGTGCGTGTTTCTATGAATATATGTTTGTAGCCTGTTGCTAAGTCTATTATTTAGTCAACCTATTCCCTGAGTAGTCTCATATATCTTTACCCTGAGCCAGCTGGTGAAGTAACAGTAGCCACTGGCCCAAAATTGTTACAAAATGGCGCCCATCTTCGAGGCTCGGTGACATGCCCTTGTGAAGGTCATGATCGCGTGATTCTCGCTTAGCAACACGGCTGCAATATTCAAGCGCACTTAATATTTTTTATTGTTTTATTTAATTTCTCAATTTTATAGCTTGGTATTTTTTATCTTGATCTACATCTCAGTGTAATTTATTTTAATGATTTATTAATATGTATTTGGGTGTTTTCAGTGACTACGTATTTTTTGTGGCATGTAGCCCAAACTCTGAACCCCATACATCTGAAGATGTGATGAAGATTACCATCGGGATTGAGAAGCCGACGTCGAGGTCTACATCGGCGATGGCAGAGGGACTGGAATGTGGTCGTATTTTATCAAATACTCCACAAAAGTATGTATGGGTCTTTCGTAGAACGTATTTTAGGATTTCAGTTATCTGAATATATTCCTATGCGTTTTGTGAAAGTAACCCCATTCTTTTATACCGGTTACATAACGTAATAGGATGGTGTTATTTTTCTATTTGACGAAATAAGACTTTTTTAATTTTTTTATAATGTCATTCGTCAAAGGATTGAATATCGTTGTGCTTTTTTTTAACTTATTTTTTATTTTTTTACATTTTAAAGCACAATGGTATATCAATCCAATTTATTAATTAACTTCAATATGTATTTCTTTTAATGCAGTATTTTAATCAAATCATTACAATTGTTCAAACTGCATTATTGTTATATAATGACCACGTTATTATTACTCGGTTCGATGTTTCGTTCGTTAAGTTGTTACGCGACGTCATATCGTACGAGTGGATATCAATTAGCGAGGGTAGATATTCCTCAAATACCACTCGTAGTGTCCACTTTAAAGCAACTTAACATCGTACTCGATGAAGGTCAAATATTTAATTTATATTCGCACACATTTTTTTATTATGTATTTGCTACTTAGTGTGCGTAATATTTTTTGTTTTGCATGGGATATATTCGGATAACTTTTATGTCTAGGAATCCTAAAATCTGATGAATGAAATGTTTGTGTGCATAATTTTGAAAGTATGTGTGAGCGGAAGAATGAAAGTACTATGGTATCTATGTATGGGAAGAATGAAAGAAGTTTTAAGGCGAAGGATGAAATAAGCGAAAGTGATGGATGAAAGATGTACACGATCATTTCACATTATATAATCATCACACAATATGTATCCTAGATGTATGTATCTGTTTATTTTAAATTATGTAATACATTTATAATTATGTATTTACATTGTATCTATTGTTATATCTCGCTGTTTAGGTTTGAGGTTTTTGTAATTTGTAGTTGCATATACATTCTGCTTTGTGTCGTTGAATGACCGGCAGATGTATTATGTGCGTTCCTTTTTCTATAAGGCGCATCCGTTGACTTGTGCTTTTTTAGGTCATTAGTTTTATAGGCATTCTGATGTGATCCATCAGATGTAATTTTTTTTGTGGTCCTCTTATGAGGCACGCTAATGACCTATTTAGATTTGTGATCTATTGAATAGTCACAATCGATTTTTTTGCGTCGTTGACGTAAGCACAAGATTCCACGGGCTGGTGCATCTACAGTTATATGTGTCTACTATTTTATAAACACATGCCGATAGCTTCAGTGTAGATTAATAGAATACTTTTAACTTAGTCCCATTGCAAACTGATCGAGTCCTAATAAAGACAAAGTCAAATTAAATTTAATTTTTTTGGTGATCTTTAAAATAGACACTTGGACTTTTTAATATTTTTTGTTTTTATTTAAAACATTTTTCTTTAATTTTTTTTGTCAACTTAAATTAATTTAACTTTTTTATTCCGTGTTTTGTTTTCAGACACTTTACATTTACTTTGTTCTTGGGTTATACGAACCCACCGATTTTATAATCGGTTACATATTATGCAACTTGATGAGTCATGTTCATCGACCATCAATTGTATTTTTTTTTTTTGTTGTTCAGTGTGTTCTTTTCAAGACACGCATTTTTTTTTTATAATGTAGTGTATGTATCATTACTTTATTTGTATTTATTATTTACACACTACATTATTTATTTATATTTTTTTGAAAATTATCATGATTCCGGTTGTAATAACCAAATGACTTGGTCTTATGAGCTGATAATTTTCAATATTTATTTGTCTATTTATATAGTCAAATTTATTTATGTATATTTACACTATTCACCCTACAACAACACTCCACATGCCATTTCTTTGTCCCGAAGTTATCTTCGGTGCGGGCTGAGATTTCGGTTTCGAAATCTTGGTGGTAATTTGTTGTGTAGGATGTTGCATTGTTATAGATAGTGTAATTTATATTGTTAATTTTTTTTAATTTTAAATTTAACTTTAATCTACTTTTTTTTTTATAACTTATATGACGTAAGTTAGTTATTTTGTTTTGTATACCTAAGTTGAAATGACTTAGATTTAAAGTTTTTCTGTATTATTCTTAAGTTTGTAACTTAGAATAAGCAAAAAATAATAATTTAACGAATTAAATTTTTTTTTTTTTTATATAGCGAAAGGGGTTGTGTAACATATTTTTTTAATATATTTTAATTAAATACACAAACTTTATCGATATCGATTATCGACCCCTTTCTGCTTCACTAGGTTCCGTGTCTCCTCACTAAACTGGTACATAGTTATGGATGTATGTTGCATTCTTTTGTCTCCGAAGGTATAAAATCCGAGCGCACACATTAATTTCTCATTCCGAGATAATTTTTAAAATGATTAAATAGTCTTCAGTATACACCCGTGATGGGTTAGTAAATTCAGTGTCCCCGTGGATCCTTCGGTGAGTTATTGTTTTATTATATATTTAACTGGCAGTATATTTAAAGTGTGTATTCAAATATGTGAGATATACAACAATGTCATAATTTTATTTTAGGGTTCCACCCCTAGGTCTCACACTATACGAGACGTGTTGTATTTGTGAATTACCTTCCATGGAGCGTTCGTGGACGTCCTGGAATGGATGATAAGATGTGAATTGTCTCGGGATCACACCATCTTGATAGTACATTAAGTTACGTATCATATTTTTTATTATGTAACCTATGACCATCTCACCATTTAATTTTATGAAGCCAGTTCCCTATTATAAGCGTATTTTAATATATTAGCATCTTAATTTAAATCTTTGTATTAATAACTTGTGCGTGTTTCTATGAATATATGTTTGTAGCCTGTTGCTAAGTCTATTATTTAGTCAACCTATTCCCTGAGTAGTCTCATATATCTTTACCCTGAGCCAGCTGGTGAAGTAACAGTAGCCACTGGCCCAAAATTGTTACACGCCGATATGGGGCCGCGTGATGGTGGATCTCCCACGGCTCAGGCCAGCTCAGAACCAGCCCGAGGGGAGCGCGGCTGACCATCCCCCGGTAGATGTTGCGGAGGGTGCGCGCTGATGCCTAGCGCTGCACCCCTCGGGTCCGGTGTTAGTGGACCCGGTACACGTAGGGGGCCAGATCCCGGGACACATCCCGGGGCCGGCCCCCCGCTCGACCTCGGCTGCGACGGGGTCGGTCGGGGAGGGAAGAGCTCTCCCTCACCCGCCCCGCCGCCTCCTTCTGCGAGATGGTCGCAGAAGTCGAGCATCGCCTTCCAGGACTCATCGCTGTCGAGCATCGATGCCACGACGCCCGGCAGCGACAAGTCCCGTCCTACTTGAGCGACCAGGACACGGCGCTGCTCCTCCCATGCGGGGCGGACAGCGAGTGTATGCTCTGCCGTGTCCAGGTCGCTCGTACAATGATGACACCTCGTCGTCGGCTCAACCTGTATCCGATGCAGGTACTTCCCGAAGCAACCATGCCCGGTCAGCACCTGCACCAGACGAAAGGTGAGGCGTCCCTCGCCGCGACTCATCCAGTCTTTGAGGACAGGGCGAATCGCCTCGACGGTCCTTAGGCCCCAGTCGGGGTTGGCCAAGCGCCTTGACCAGGCCTCTAGCACGGACCGCCGAGATTGGGCCTTCCGGTCTCGAACCGCAGCTCTGAGGGGACGCACAACGCCCCGGGCGCGGAGGTCACATCGCCAGCGATAGTCGCCAGCAAGCGCCTCCGCCTCCAGCTCCCAGGGCGGCGTCCCCGCCAGCACGCACGCCGCCTCGAAAGCGACGGTGCAGTACCCGCGGATGGCCCTAATAGCTACGATGCGCTGTGGCCGACGCAGGAATCGGGCGATATATTTTCGCACCCGTGCGTCGGCCCAGACGGGCGCACCGTACAGGGCCATCGATCGCACCACCCCCGCATAGAGGCGGCGCACTGCGTGGCTGGGCCCCCCGACATTCGGGAGCAACCGACCGAGTTGGCCGGCCGTCCTCATCAATCGGGGGACCAGGTTCGCGAAATGGGCCTGGAAGGTCCAACGGCTATCCAACACGAGGCCGAGGTACTTTAGCTGCACCCCGACCTCAATCTGGACGCCTCCAACCATTATTTGGGCATCGATTGGTGGCGCTGCCCCAGCCCCGTGGAACCACAGGGCCTGGGATTTGTGCAGCGTCACGTCGAGGCCCAACCTCCTTATTTTGCCGACGACGAGGGCCACCCCCGCTGTGGAAAGACGGGCAGACTCCCGAAAGTCATCCCCCCGGGCCACGACCAAAGTGTCATCCGCGTAGCAGATAACGCTAAGGCCCGGGAGGAGGGCGCCCCTCAGCACCCAGTCGTACCCGATATTCCACAGTAGTGGTCCAAGAACGGACCCCTGTGGAACACCGCGCACGACCTGGAACCGGTGCAAGGTCCCACCGTATCCGGTACACATGACCGACCTGGCCTCCAGATAGGAACCGATCAGCCGGCGGAGATAGAGGGGCACTCCATGCCTCTCCAGCGCCCCCCCAATCACGGACCAGGGCAGGGTGTTAAAGGCATTGGTGATGTCGAGCGACACCGCGAAGGCCACCCCACCCTGGGAGACGGCCTCCTCCGAGAGGGCCCGGACATGCAGAATTGCGTCTACGGTCGAACGACCCTCCTGGAAGTCGTACTGCTCCGCCGACAGATCGGGTCCAACCCCGACCAGGTGCTGAACGATGCGGGCGGCCAGAACGCGTTCCAGCAATTTGCCCACCTCGTCCAGCAGCACGATGGGACGGTAACCGGCGTCTTTCCGCAAGAGGACCAGTCTGCCCGTCCTCCAGAGCGAGGGAAACCGTCCCGACTCCAGGCAAGAATTGAAAAGCCTTAGGAGTCGGTCCCCTAGGGCATTGATGACTGTAAGGGTAGCGACGTAAGCAATAATGTACAAGAGGTGCGTCAGTCACCCGCTGGCTATTCAGTGTGTTAGTCGTTCGCAATAAACGTTGTGTAACAAATAACAAATCTTTCATTTACAAACGTGTAGTGAACACTAAAGTGGTGACCCCGACAATAAAAAACTAAGAACATTACGAGAAACGGGTGACTCATACAAAATGTACGGACAAGTGCCACCAGTGCAGACACAATCGGGACAAAGCAGATTGAAAGAGGAAACATCGGAATCATCAACCATGACACTCGCGTCAATCAGCGTATCCGCAAAGTTGCCAGAGTTTTGGACTGATATTCCACGGCTATGGTTTGCTCAATTCGAGGCTGTAATGGCACCACAAAAACAAGGGGACGAAACAAAATTTAACATGGTTATAGCGAAATTAGGAAGGGACGCTATTCAACAAGTGAGTGACTTAGTAACTACACCGCCAGAAAAGGATAAATACGAAACAATAAAGGAAAGACTATTGCAAGTCTTCGAAGAAAGTACGGAGCGAAAGTTTCAGAAGTTAGTTTCAGAAATGGAGTTAGGAGCACAAAAACCTACACAACTATTAAGAAGAATGAAAGATTTGGGACGAGCAAGCAAAGTTTCAGATCAAACATTAAAAAGTTTGTGGTTAGCAAGAATGCCAGCGTCAGTGAGGGCGGTTATCGCGGTATGTCAAGATCAGACGTTAGACAGCTTGGCTACTATCGCAGACAAAATTTTAGAAAATACCCGATTCCATGAGATTTCGGACATAAAAAATGAACCAGCGCAGTCAGCACAAGAGCCGATGACATCACTCGCGCAACATAGGAGCAGGTCCATGTCACGAAGGAGAAGAACACCAGGAGACGTGGATTGGTTATGTAAGTTCCACTACCGCTTTAGGAAAGATGCTCAGCGCTGCGAGCAACCATGTGCGTGGCGTGGAGAGAAGAAGGAAAACTGAAGACGATGGATTCGGAAGCGGTGGACGAATTTACCCAGGATCAGGTACACAGAAACCATCGTTTAGTAGTTAAGGATAGTCTGTCTAAACTTACCTTTTTAATAGATACAGGAGCAAATATCTCTGTTATACCAAGAAAGTGCGTTAAGGGACATATAATAGAACCATGTGAATTTAGATTATACGCTGCAAATGATAGTTTAATCAAAACATATGGATTATGCTACTTAGACATAAGTTTTAATTTGAGACGGGTGTTTAAATGAGCCTTTATTGTGTGTGATGTTAAGCAACCCATAATAGGAGCCGATTTCTTGAGGCACTTTAAATTAGCCGTAGATTTATATATTAATATAAGCTGGTAGATTTAGTTACTAATTTGCACGTTTGTGGGTCGAAATATCTACAGGTGAGTGAGACGGTTAAAAGTATTAGTAGTAACCACCCATACGCAGACTTGTTACGAAACGACGGGTCCGCCGGTATATACTCGAGCGAGGAGATTGCCAGTACATAGATATGAACAGGTAAGAAAAGAATTTCAACTCATGCAGGAACTAGGCATATCGACGCCCCCCTGCAAAAACTCCGTAAAGTACTATTACTGGCTTATTGCTGTTATTGTATTTTCGTAATCTATGAGTCTGGATGCATCTACCTATTTTTTTTCAGATTTTTCCTGCGGTTATTTCCAACGATTTTTTTAAGAACACTTTTTTTCAACGGAAATTTTATTTTTTTTGTTTACAGCATAAACTCCGTAAAATGTTATTAAAATTCAGTTTGGTGGTTCTGTTCTCGGTTAAGAACTATTACTGCAAAATATTTCTTGAAAACTTTCGGTTAATGCGATTACAGGTTTATTATTGTAAAATTTTAATTTGATATTTTCGATAACAATCAGTTACAGTAGTAATTCACGACGTTTGTTAAAAGTATTGGCGTTAAATTCATGACTCAGCAAAGTGCTTTTGCTAATAATGCACTTTTCTCACACTAATACAAACAAATGACGTAGTGAATCTTTTTTTTAAACAGAGTAAGTTGCGCTAGTGTGGCTTTCCAGAGATCTCGTTGGTCCACTTGTTTATCCAAGTTGCACTGATCAGTACGTGGCTGCCACTCTTGAACTCTTTATTTCTTATTAGATCACCCAGAAACTATAATCAAAGTCATCCTTTGTTCTTTGTCTCCTTTTTTTTTATTGCCTCGTAGGCAGACGAGCTAACGGGCCACCTGGTCGTAAGCGGTGACCGTTGCTCATGGACCTCTGTCTAACCTTAGCTCTAAGTCTTTTAATAAAGTGTGCAGAGAGTGAACAAATCTGCTACGTATGTCATTACTGGCTGGGGATTTTTTTTTTTTTTTTTTTTCAGTTGGAGGAAATCACCGGTATGTGGGAGTTGAACCGCACTAAAACCTCCAACCGCTCACACTCAGCGTCCGAACCCCGGCTGAGGCCAGAACCCAGCACGGGGTTTCGAGGGACGGCGCGACGCGTTACGCCATCGGCACACTTTCCCGTCGCTCCGTCCCCGGACGCCGAACCGGTAGCCGCCGGCGAATACGGCCACCGGCTCTCTCGGTCGACGGGCTATCCGAAGCCCGCCAAGATGGCTGGACCGCGTGTCACCCTCCCACGGAATACCCCGCTGGGTCAGAACCAGCGTGGGTCGGGGAGCGCGGTCCGCCATCCCCCGGATGCTCTGACGCAAGGGCGTGTTGAGCGAGACACGACACCTTCTTGGGTCCCCGCTCGCACTCGCATGCGTTGGGGACCCGAAACTCTTAGGGGGCCAGAATCCGGGCGAGATCCCGGTCCCGACCCCCTGCTCGACGGCGGCGGGTTGGCAAGTTGAGAGCGGCGTATAGCCTCTCTCTCGCAGCCCCCGCCACCTGCTTCTGCGAGATGGTGGACTCGCAGAAGTCGAGCATCGCCTTCCAAGACTCGTCGCTCTCGAGCATCGACGCCGCGACACCCGGGAGCGACAAGTCTGGACCTATTTGTTGGACCAGGACACAGCGCTGCCTCTCCCATGCGGGGCAGCGCGCGAGCGTATGCTCCGGCGTGTCCTGGTCACATCCCACGCAATGATGGCACCTCGCCGTCGGCTCGGCCTTGATCCGGTGCAGATACCGACCGAAGCACCCGTGCCCGGTCAGCATCTGCACCATCCAAAAGGTGAGGCGTCCTTCGCCACGACCCACCCAATCATCTAAGATCGGGCGGATCGCCTCGACGGTCCGTAGACCCCATGTGGGGTTAGCGAGACGTCGCTTCCACGCTTCCGTCACGGACCGCCGAGATTGGACCTTCCTATCGCGAACAGCTTCCCGCAGAGGACGCACCACGCCCCGGGCGCGGAGGTCACATCGCCAGCGATAGTCGCCAGCGAGCGCCTCCGCCTCCAACTCCCAAGGCGGCGTCCCCGCCAGCACGCATGACGCCTCAAAAGCGACGGTGTTGTACCCGCGGATGGCCCTAATAGCTACGATGCGCTGTGGCCGACGCAGGAATCGGGCGATATATTTTCGCACCCGTGCGTCGGCCCAGACGGGCGCACCGTATAGGGCCATCGATCGCACCACCCCCGCATAGAGGCGGCGCACTGCGTGGCTGGGCCCCCCGACATTCGGGAGCAACCGACCGAGTTGGCCGGCCGTCCTCATCAATCGGGGGACCAGGTTCGCGAAATGGGCCTGGAAGGTCCAACGGCTATCCAACACGAGGCCGAGGTACTTCAGCTGCACCCCGACCTCAATCTGGACGCCTCCAACCATTATCTGGGCGTCGATTGGTGGCGCTGCCCTAGCCCCGTGGAACCACAGGGCCTGGGATTTGTGCAGCGCCACGTCGAGGCCCAACCTCCTTATTTTGCCGACGACGAGGGCCACCCTCGCTGTGGCAAGACGGGCAGACTCCCGGAAGTCATCCCCCCGGGCCACGACCAAAGTGTCGTCCGCATAGCAGATAACGCTAAGGCCCGGGAGGAGGGCGCCCCTCAGCACCCAGTCGTACCCGATATTCCACAGTAGAGGTCCAAGAACGGACCCCTGTGGAACACCGCGCACGACCCGGAACCGGTGCAAGGTCCCACCGTACCCGGTACACATGACCGACCTGGCCTCCAGGTAGGAGCCGATCAGCTGGCGGAGATAGAGGGGCACTCCATGCCTCTCCAGTGCCCCCCCAATCACGGACCAGGGCAGGGTGTTGAAGGCATTGGCGATGTCGAGCGACACCGCCAAGGCCACCCCACCCTGGGAGACGGCCTCCTCCGAGAGGGCCCGGACACGTAGAATTGCGTCTACGGTCGAACGACCCTCCCGGAAGCCGTACTGCTCCGCCGACAGATCGGGTCCAACCCCGACCAGGTGCTGAACGATGCGGGCGGCCAGAACACGTTCCAGCAATTTGCCCACCTCGTCCAGCAGCACGATGGGACGGTAACCGGCGGCTGATTCCGCCGGGCGCCCCTCCTTACGTAGGAGGACCAGTCTGCCCGTCCTCCAGAGCGAGGGAAACCGTCCCGACTCCAGGCAAGAATTGAACAGCCTGAGGAGTCGGTCCCCTAGGGCATTGATGGCCAAGGCCAGGACCCGGCCGTGGATGCCGTCCGGGCCGGGGGCCGTGTCTTTCGCGCTCATTTTGACCACGGCCACATGGAGCTCATCTCTCGTGATGTGAGGCACCTCAGCAGTGGCTTCACCGCCGGTGTGATCCGGCGGCTCACCCATAGCAGGCGGAGTAAATCCGACCTGCTCCTGCGGGAACAGCGCCGAGACGATGTCCCGCAGCTGCTGAGGCGGGAGACGCTCGGTCAGGGGAGGCGCCCACGGACGCAACTTTCCACGCACTGTTTTGTACGGGCGTCCCCACGGGTCCTCGTCGAGCGTCCCCAAGAGAGCCTCCATGTTCCTCTCCTTGGCCTGCTTGATGGCCAGCCGCATGGCGCTCCTCGCTTCCGCGTATTCGCCATACAGCCGGGCCTCCTCCTCCGCGAACGCGACGGGATCGTCGCGACGCGCGAGGATGCGGCGGCGATGCCGGGCGCACCGGCGCCTCGCCCGGACGCATACAGCACGAAGCTGCGCTATCTCGGGCGACCACCAGTACGCCGACTTACTCGGAGGCCGAGGGCCGACCCGAGGCATCGACGCATCGCTAATGCGGTGCATCGCGTCCCGGAGCCACTGGCTGGGGATAAGATATTTTTTTAATAAACCGAAGCTTTCTGAAAGCTGCCTAGTTAGCGTAGGTTAGATTCTTCATTCAAATTCACACGGTCTAAAGTAGAATCTTTCCCTTCTTTCTCTAACGTATGTATCGATGGCTTTGATCCTTACAGTAGAAGGTACGTTAGACATCGAACATTTTTGTGTTTATTTTAAAATCTACATTTAAAAAAAGCTCTACTGAGATCATAGAGTATACAGAAAGTCTCCACTACGTTCTCGGCTATCAACTTTCGTTTTGGTGATAAGAATGATTCTTACACTGCGATTTAAAAGGATCTGTTTCTGGTACTACCTCAAAATTGCTATTGAGATATTGTACGGATATTTCAACACCTCGATTTACCGGCAGTCAACTAGGAAAAAGACCTAATACAACTGTCTAATCACGATTTTAATGACAAAATTTGACTGTTATTTTGAGTAAATATTACTTAAGTTTTTTAGAAACAAATGCGTAAGCTTATCACTGGACAAGAGATGTTTTTAGGCTTAACTTAATCCTCAAGTTAGTAGCTTAGTATTGAATATGCAAACAATGTGTTTAGAGGAATAAGATTTAAACAAAACCACATGTGACTCAGGCTTTCACTTTGGAAAATATTTTCCATTAGCAATATCAAGCTCGGTGTGTTCATGAAGCCAAACTGCCTTGGCTTACATAGAAACTATATAGACCACTAGTCCATGCATTAGTTAAGAAAGGAACATTAGTTTTGGGTATTCTTTATTAAGCAAATGAAACTCTTGTTATTTATGAGCGAGGACATCACTCTTACGCTTTCTCGTAGTCAAACAAAGCTATATAGACTCCTTCTGCCATGACGAACGTCATGAAAGAATATAAAGCATATACTAAATTATACATTCTAGACTAGACTAATTTATTTCAAATGAAACCAAGTAACAGAAGTCTAAAACGAGTGCAATAGTGAAGACTGGTATGGTATTCAAACCTTCTTATCGTCAACCTTTTCCGAGAAGTAGACCGTTTTATCTTGTTTAATATCTTTGTACAACAGTGGAGTACATTTAAGGTACATCCACCGGTGTTTGGAATCTTTAAAATCTGCAGGAATCAGTAAATAAGAATATAAAGATAATTCCACTGAAAGTGCAGATTATTCCCTGTTTTTTTATACTATTATCGAGATTAATTGTTCGCACACTAATTAATTATGATCATTATTCATTAAACTATCCCCACAAAATCATTTTTGTTCAAAAAAATGAATGATTTCGATACAATTCATGTTTTTTTAAATTATTCCTTGAATAATACCAATCACAAATAATCCATTCATTATCAGTAAATAGTGATTACAAAAATTATGTTTCCAAAAAATATCCCGCAATAAACCTGTAACAGGGCTTTATGTTTATAAGGTAAATATTTTTTTACCGCAATAACTTAGGTAATTGAATATAACAAACACTCTCGGTTTATGAAAAATACGGTCAAAAAACCATTAAAGTAATATTTTGTTCATGATTTCACAGGAATTTACAGAAAAAAAATAGTAAGTAAACATTGCCCGAAAATTTATTAAAAAGTTGAAATTTAATGAATCAATATCCAAAAAAAAAATGATTATTTTTTCGGTATTTTGTGTTTTGATGAATTACTTATTCCCTTTAAATTCAACAGTCACGCAGATGACACTGAACTGTAGGTATAAAAATTAGCTTTCTCGTGGTATAAAAATGTTTTTATAATTATTTTTTTTACAAAAGTTATAAGCGAAAAACACTAAATCTTTTTTCCTGTAAAATTTCATTTTTGCATTTACCGAGTTTTTGCAGGGGGGCGTCGATATGTAGACCGTCAAAAAGCGCATGGGCGAGCCCTTTGCACATAGTGCCAAAAAAGGATGGCAGCATACGGCCTTGCGGCGATTATAGAATGTTAAACGCAATAACGAAACCAGATCGTTATCCTATACCTAGAGTTCAAGATTTTACTTATGGATTGCACAATAAAAAAATTTTTTCAAAGGTTGATATTTGTAGAGCGTATCATTTTATTAAAATAAGTCCGGAAGACATAGAAAAAACTGCAATAATTACACCGTTTGGTCTTTTCGAATTTTTGAGGATGGCATTCGGGATCAGAAATAGCGCCCAGACATTTCAAAGATTCATAAATAACACAATCCTAGCAGGCATAGAACGACTTAATATTGAAAGTTCAAAAGATAATCATGAAAATAAGCAAAACAAAGTAGCAGGTGAGTCGTTTGTATTCGGATACCTCGATGATGTCATTATCGGATCCGATAACAGTGAAGTTCACAAGAAACACTTGCAGCTATTATTTGAACGATTAAGCAAATATAAAATGTCTATTAATTTAAGTAAATGTGTTTTTGGACAGTCAAAAATAGAATTTTTGGGCTACGAAGTTTCGGAAAAAGGCATTAGTCCGTTAGCAGAAAAAATCAAAGTAATAGAAGAGTATCCGAAACCGAAAAATATAGAACAATTGCGAAGGTTTTTAGGCATGATCAACTTCTATAGAAATCACATACCCACAGCAGCGGCCACACAAGGACCGCTAGATAAATATTTACATGGAGCAAAGAAAAATGATAAACGTGTTATAGAATGGACAGATGAGGCATTAAAAGCATTTAAGGAATGCAAAGAAAAATTATTAAAAGCCGTCACATTAGTACATCCTTCACCAAACGCAGAGTTAGCATTAATGACGGTTGCGTCAGACTTCAGTTTAGGGGCGGTATTACAGCAAAAAGTAAACGGTAACTGGAGACCACTAGGATATTTCTCAAAACGACTTACGGAATCCCAAAAGAAGTACTGTACGTATGACGAGGAACTTTTGGCGATTCATTCTGGTATAGTTTACTTTAGAGACTTAGTAGAAGGCAAGAATTTTACAGTTTACACCGATCATAAACCTTTAACTTATGCATTCACAAAACTAAGCTCAAATAAAGAATTACCGAGGCGGGCAAGACAATTATTATTTATCAGTGAATTTACAAGCGTTATAAAACATATCCAAGGTAGCGAAAACCCGGTGGCAGATGCATTATCGACGCCCCCCTGCAAAAACTCGGTAAGTGCAAAAATGAAATTTTACAGGAAAAAAGATTTAGTGCTTTTCGCTTATAACTTTTGTAAAAAAAATAATTATAAAAACATTTTTATACCACGAGAAAGCTAATTTTTAAACCTACAGTTCAGTGTCATCTGCGTGACTGTTGAATTTAAAGGGAATAAGTAATTCATTAAAACACAAAATACCGAAAAAATAATCATATTTTTTTTTGGATATTGATTCATTAAATCTCAACTTTTTAATAAATTTTCGGGCAATGTTTACTTACTATTTTTTTTCTGTAAATTCCTGTGTAATCATGAATATAATATCACTTTACTGGTTTTTTGACCGTAATTTTCATAAACCGAGAGTGTTTGTAATATTCAATTACCTAAGTTATTGCGGTAAAAAAATATTTACCAAATAAACATAAAGTCCTGTTACAGGTTTATTGCGGGATATTTTTTGCAAACATAATTTTTGTAATCACTATTTACTGATAATGAATGGAATATTTGTGATTGGTATTATTCAAGGAATAATTTAAAAAACATGAATTGTATCAAAATCATTCATTTATTTGAACAAAAATGATTTTGTGGGGATAGTTTAACGAATAATGATCATAATTAATTAGTGTACGAACAATTAATCTCGATAATAGTATAAAAAAGCAAGGATTAATCTGCACTTTCAGTGGAATTTTCTTTATATTCTTATTTACTGATTCCTGCAGATTTTAAAGATTCCAAACACCAGTGGATGTACCTTAAATGTACTCCACTGTTGTACAAAGATATTAAACAAGATAAAACGGTCTACTTCTTGGAAAAGGTTGACGATAAGGAGGTTTGAATACCATACCAGTCTTCACTATTGCACTCGTTTTAGACTTCTGTTCGCCGCCGCATCGTCGCGACGCGCGAGGATGCGGCGGCGATGTCGGGCGCACCGGCGCCTCGCCCGGACGCATACAGCACGAAGCTGCGCTATCTCGGGCGACCACCAGTACGCCGACTTACGGGGAATGACCGGGGTGTAGTCACTTGGGCGACCGCGGCTGGCGTGGAGAAGTGATCGAACCGGATGTACCGATGATCTGATAAGGATTCCGCCTCCACTAGCACCTCCCAACCGCGGATGCGCTGTGCGATGGCAGAGCTCGCGAACGTCACATCCACGATGGACTCGCCCCGCCACCGCACGCAGATCGCGACCGACCCTCTGTTCATGATACAGAGTCCGGTCGCGACCGCCCACTCTTCCAACAGCCTACCCCGAGCGGCCGAGCGGGGGGACTCCGAAGCGACACATTTCGCGTTGAGGTCCCCCGCTAGTATCACTGGACGGGGGGCGGAGCGCTGAGTAATCGCTTCGATCCCGTCCAGGAACTGCTCGAACTCGTGAGTAGAATCATTAATATTATAATAAGTCTACTCATAGAACAGGTCATAAAATCACATCACATCAAAATCAAAACTATTTTTGTTCATATCACATCATTAACCAAAAATTTTGAAAAAAAGAGCAGTCATTAATGTGTATTCGACATGGATTAATCCATGGGTAGTTGCTAATTTTAACGACTACATTCAATTATTATTATTTCACGACTCGTGTAATTCTAATAATCCATTATTAAAACACTTTTACATACCTGAGATTTGGTTCAGATCCCACTTCTGAACTGTAGTAAACTCTCTCTCACTGTGGTAAACTCTCTCTCTTAGTTCAGGTACTTTTCAGTAAAACTTCTTGCTTGATTATAATATTATTTTATTCTCCACAATTATCTCCTTTAACAATCTCCAGGTGCTTTTGATCTGTCCTGCTCGAGATGCTGTCTCTGAATGCCTCCCTTTTTGTTTTTCCGACAAACATACTTTATTCCGGAAACGAACGGAAATATGTTATTCTTTTTAATTCGTTCTTTTACACATCAGAAACGGCATCCCGAGTCAATTGACATTTTTAATAATTCTAATCTCAATTTTAAATATTAAACTAATAAACTAAATTCCATCTACGCTTAAAATAATGTTAAATTAACGTTAAACATTATTTCAAGATACAATCATAAATTAATTACAGGTGTATAACACAACGGGGTATAAAGTGTCTACAAAATAAACTCATTTTTATCGGATATCCGTTGTACAATATTAAATTTCTCGTGGCGCCTGGGCCCTGCCGCCTCCTCGGGAGAGGGCAAGGCTGGCTGCTTCTCACTCGTTGGAGCAGGAGGGGACCGATGCGCAGACGCATCCCCCGGGCTAGGGCCTGGTGTAGGCGTGCGCCGCTCCCTTCGGAGCGAGCGCGATGGCCCCTTCCGCTCCAACGCCGCCAGCCTCGCTTTGAGACCAGCGATCTCCTCCTTTTGCCGAGCGTTCTTTACGAGACCGCTCGGCCTCCGCCTCCAGCGCCGATGGTCGGCTGACAGCCGCCGAGAGCACCGGCACCAGTTTGCGGGCATCGGAGGCGATCTCTCGCAGCCGCTGCCCCTCCTCCCTGGCCACCTTTCCTGAGGCCCGGCTGGCTGCATAAAGCGCCCTGCGCCCCAGGCTCTGCAGGATGGCCGAGTGCTCGTCGAGCTCCCTCTGAGCCGGCCGAGACTCCTCGGCTCGGGCCCGGCGCCGCCGCTCTTGGCGGCCAGCCTCCCCGAGCGTCTCGTCCTCTGCGGCCTCTCACCGCGAGAGGACGAGCCGCTCCTCGAGGTCCTCCGCGCAGCGGACTTCCGCTTGCGGAGGACCCTTCCCGCCTGTTGCTCTCCAGAGTCGATATCGGCTCCGGTCCCGCATCCATCGGCTCTTCTTCCGCCTCCGAGCCCACCTCGTCTGCCCAATTGAACGGGACGATCTGGGCCCGGGCATCGGTGGCTTCGCCACTCGCAGGCCCGGCTACCTGCGAGCGCCTTCCAGTGGCTCCATCCGTCGTAGGGGCCTGGTCGCCTACCCCTACGCGGGCATCGGTTGGAATCTTTACACTGGCGGGCCCGGATACCCGCGAGCGCCGGGTGCCTGGGGCCGGATCGTCCGGCAAGGCGCAATCTTTATCTGAACTTTCCATTTTGTACGATTTTTGATCCTTTGGGTGATTACTTACACCACTTACCCAAGGTGGTGCGGTCGCTCTTTCTGGGGGGGATTTAGTCCCCCAAGGCTCGCGATCGCCTGGGTGCAGGTTACCCGCCGCCTGCGGTTCGGCGTCCTCCTCCGGTGGCCCACCAGCCACCCTCCTCGTCACCGAGGGCACCGCTTGCTCAACAAGCGGTGTGGGGAGAGGAGCTCCTTGTGGTCCGCTTAGTCGCGGCACCATCTGGCCAACAAAACAACCTGCGGGGTGCGAGGGTGCACGCTCAAGCCCACCGCCGCGACAAGGCGGGACCACCGGGTGGGAGAGTTGAATCACCTAAGGATCTTTGGCAGTCCAGTAATGGTTCATATCCCTAAGGAGAAGCGAAGGAAGTGGGACAAGAAAGCGAAGAAAATGTACCTAGTTGGATATTCTGAGAATATCAAGGGCTATCGTTTGTATGATCCTATATCGCAGGATGTTGTCGTAGCCAGAGATGTAGTTGTCATGGAAAATATAGATGACAGTTCAACAACATCTGTTGTGATTGAGGAAGGCACACAACCAGAAAGGTCGACAGAGAAAGTTCCATTGACAGATTCAGACGAAGAAAATCAGAATGATGAGACATATGTCTCTGATAGTTCAGCAGATGACTCGGAAGATAGTTTTGTTGACACCATGTCACCAAAAGAAGAGGATGTCTCACAGAATTGTGACTTGAATCTACCATATAAACGTGTAAGACGCAAACCGGTTTTTTACCGTAGTGCCAACATGTGTGTGGAAATGTCAGGTGAGCAGATTTCTCTTGTTGATGCAATGAATGGACTGGAAAAAGTTCAGTGGCAAAATGCTATGAAACAAGAACTAAAATCATTTCAAGATTGTGATTCGTTGGAACTAGTAGATAGGCCAAGTGAAGTTACGGTTGTGAAAAATAAGTGGAACACCCACTAAAAAGAAATATAACATTGAAGGTGAAGTGCGTTATAGGGCCAGACATTTTGCAAAGGGCTTCACCCAGAAGGCGGGTGTAGACTATAATTAAACTTAAACTATTACTAAACGGGTTCTGACCACGATTACTTTAAGTGATGTAGATGACCGCGAGTGTTTAAAGAAATTTATAATTAAACTTTTTCACCAGTTTTAAAATATTCAACATTTAGATTATTGTTTGCCTTAAGTATTGAATTAAGTTTAAAAATGAATCATTTAGATGTACCTACTGCATTTCTTAATGGTTTCTTTCATGAAACAGTTTACATGGAAATACCAGAATGTTTAGATTTCAAAAATTGTAACAACAAAGTTTTAAAGTTAAGGAAGGCCATATACGGTCTAAAACAACCAGCAAGAGCTTGTTACACTCGGGTTGAAGATTGTTTGTTAACACATTCACTGCCGACGAAATAATATAAAATAATTAGCCAGGAGCCAAATTTTTTTAAGACAAATTTCGACTAAGTATATTTGTATCGAAAAAATTAGGATGACAGTATTATCATTACTTTAATAAAAAAAACCTTTTTTCGGATCCGAGTGGTCGGCACATAGCACGCCAGGTGCCGCTCACTCGGATCCGAGCGCTAATGTAATGTAATGGAACTTCTGCACAGATTTCGGTAATTTTTTCACCGTTCAATTAAAATTTGACTAGGCTATAGGTTAAATTAGATAAATAAAATCGCACCATTCCTGGAACAAAGCAGTATGTGTACTTGCGTATTTTTTTTTTATTACACCAATGAAGGAAGCATTACGGTTTACACCTTCTGACAAAAAATTGTAAATTCATCGGCAAAAATCAATGAGTTATTGCAAAAAAAGAGTTTTTTTGCGAAACTAAATAGAAAAATATTCCATGGGTTGAAAGACATAAACATATCGACGCCCCCCTGCAAAAACTCGGTAAGTGCAAAAATGAAATTTTACAGGAAAAAAGATTTAGTGCTTTTCGCTTATAACTTTTGTAAAAAAAATAATTATAAAAACATTTTTATACCACGAGAAAGCTAATTTTGAAACCTACAGTTCAGTGTCATCTGCGTGACTGTTGAATTTAAAGGGAATAAGTAATTCATCAAAACACAAAATACCGAAAAAATAATCATATTTTTTTTTGGATATTGATTCATTAAATTTCAACTTTTTAATAAATTTTCGGGCAATGTTTACTTACTATTTTTTTTCTGTAAATTCCTGTGTAATCATGAACATAATATCACTTTACTGGTTTTTTGACCGTAATTTTCATAAACCGAGAGTGTTTGTAATATTCAATTACCTAAGTTATTGCGGTAAAAAAATATTTACCAAATAAACATAAAGTCCTGTTACAGGTTTATTGCGGGATATTTTTTGCAAACATAATTTTTGTAATCACTATTTACTGATAATGAATGGAATATTTGTGATTGATATTATTCAAGGAATAATTTAAAAAACATGAATTGTATCAAAATCATTCATTTATTTGAACAAAAATGATTTTGTGGGGATAGTTTAACGAATAATGATCATAATTAATTAGTGTACGAACAATTAATCTCGATAATAGTATAAAAAAGCAAGGATTAATCTGCACTTTCAGTGGAATTTTCTTTATATTCTTATTTACTGATTCCTGCAGATTTTAAAGATTCCAAACACCAGTGGATGTACCTTAAATGTACTCCACTGTTGTACAAAGATATTAAACAAGACAACAAACAATAAAACGGTCTACTTCTTGGAAAAGGTTGACGATAAGAAGGTTTGAATACCATACCAGTCTTCACTATTGCACTCGTTTTAGACTTCTGTTACTTGGTTTCATTTGAAATAAATTAGTCTAGTCTAGAATGTATAATTTAGTATGTGCTTTATATTCTTTCATGACGTTCGTCATGGCAGAAGGAGTTTATATAGCCTTGTTTGACTACGAGAAAGCGTAAGAGTGGTGTCCTCGCTCATAAATAACAAAAGTTTCATTTGCTTAATAAAGAATACCCCAAACTAATGTTCCTTTCTTAACTCACGCATGGACTAGTGGTTTATATAGTTTCTATGTAAGCCAAGGCAGTTTGGCTCCATAAAACACACCGAGCTTGACAGTGCTTAGGCAAAATATTTTCCAAATTGAAAGCCTGAGTCACATGTGGTTTTGTGTAAATCTTATTCCTCTAAATACATTGTTTGCATATTCAACACTAGGCTACCAACTTGAGGATTAAGTTAAGCCTAAAAACATCGCTTGTCCAGTGATAACCTTACGCATTTGCTCCTAAAAAACTTGAAGTTATATTTACTCAAAATAACAGTCAAATTTTGTCAATAAAATCGTGATTAGACAGTTGTATTAGGTCTTTTTCCTAGTTGACTGCCGGTAAATCGAGGTGTTGAAATTTCTGTACAATATCTCAATATCAATTTTAAGGTAGTACCAGAAACAGATCCTTTTGAATCACCTTAAGAATCACTCTTATCACCAAAACGAAAGTTGATAGCCGAGAACGTAGTGGAAACTCTCTGTATACTCTATGATCTCAGTAGAGCTTTTTTTAAATGTAGATTTTAAAATAAACACAAAAATGTTCGATGTCTAACATACCTTCTACTGTAAGGATCAAAGCCATCGATACATACGTTAGAGAAAAGGGGAAAGATTCTACTTAAGACCGGGTGAATTTGAATGAAGAATCTAACCTATGCTAACTAGGCAGCTTTCAGAAAGCTTCGGTTTATTAAAAAAATATCTTATCCCCAGCCAGTAATGACATACGTAGCAGATTTGTTCACTAGAGCTAAGGTTAGACAGAGGTCCATGAGCAACGGTCACCGCTTACGATCAGATGGCCCGTTTGCTCAAAAAAAGGGGACAAAGAACAAAGGAGATGACTTTACTTCTAGTTTCTGTGTGATCTAATGAGAAATAAAGAGTTCAAGAGTGGCAGCCACGTACTGACCAGTGCAACTTGGATACACAAGTGAAAAATATCAAATTAAAATTTTACAATAATGTCAAAGTCAAAGTCAAATCATTTATTTCAAATTAGATGTGGACACACATACATTTTGAATGTCAAAATTAAAATTAAAATCAAAAGTTCTACCACCAGTTCGCTAAAATTACGCCTCCATCCTGAGAAGAACCGGCGCAAGAAACTCAGCGGGCATGTCTTTTTTTAATTTAATATGTTTTTTTTTTCTTTTTTTTAAATATTGTTTTACAATATTTTTGTTTTTAACAAATGTATCAATTGAAATAGCCCGGGACGAGCACCTCATTCCCATTTTGTGCAGTCATTTATATAATCATTAAGTTTATAATATGCTTTACTGCATAGCCGTTCTTTGATAACTCTCTTAAACCTATTTATAGGCAATGTTTGAACGGCCACTGGGATTTTGTTATAAAGCAAATAAACCTGTAATCGCATTAACCGAAAGTTTTCAAGAAATATTTTGCAGTAATAGTTTTTAACCGAAAACAGAACCACCAAACTGAATTTTAATAACATATTACGGAGTTTTTGCTGTTAACAAAAAAAATAAAATTTCCGTTGAAAAAAAGTGTTCTTAAGAAAATCGTTGGAAATAACCGCAGGAAGAATTTGAAAAAAATTGGGTAGATGCATCCAGACCCATAGATTACGAAAATGCAATAACAGCAATAAACCAGTAATAGTGCTTTACGGAGTTTTTGCAGGGGGGCGTCGATATATACATTTAGTATATTTACAAATTTCCCATTTCATAAAGTCGTAATAATGCTAACGTAAAGTATCCACTAAGATTTATACAAAAAAAATGTTGTTAATAAACTTACACACATATTTCACTATACTAATAAATAGACGGAAACGTGCAAGTCCGGTTACGTACTTCTTCCACGAAAGATTTAGTTCGCTGATTCTGTGTTATTAATCCTACGCAGTTATTACACGCAAAATAATTACTACACGTTAATACGTAGTGGCAGTTACTTCTTTATTTTGCGGATCATTTCAAGTCTTAACGTTCGTAATAATGATTGTGTTCTTTCTGTAGCAAGTATTTTAAAAATATCGTTGTGTAAAATTAATTACGTAAAAACTAAATACTGATTTCAATATCGTAAATAGAAAAGTATACTTGATACAAACAATATTTATTTGCAATTATTATTGTACCTACACATGCGCGCGGGCAGAGGGGTGAGGGTCAAGGGACGCAGTCGACGCATAGTCAAGACGCCCCCGCTTTCGGTGCTTTACTTTACTTTAGTCTTGCGCTTACGCTACGCGTGGCTAGTGGATTTGAGATTTCAGAGTGCTTCGCTTGCTAATAACATTGCAATACAACTTAATTAATGATGGAAGATAATCTTCCAAAAAAATTGCGTATCAAAAACTCACGCGTTAGGCGAATGCTAAATATGGACAATGATGAAGACAAATTGACATCAGGTATGTAAATATTAACCCCATACCTATTTTTTTAATTCCAATGTTATTATTTATCAGTTACTTAATATCCGAATTGGTGGATGGTCTTGTATACATTTTTAACTAGTTTATTATTAATATTATTGTACTTCACAGATGATATAAACTCTTCAGCAAGAAGGAACCATTATTCTACAACTAAAAAACCTTCATGCAACCTAGCAATACCATCTTGTTCAAGCAATAATGAGACACTTGGTCCAAAAGGTTCGTTTGACTGCATTTGTATGCATAATAATACAGGGTGTTTAGTGAGTTACCATTAATAATACAAAATGTCATACTTGGTAATGTAGTATGAAATAATCTTTATTTAATTTTTGCGCAAGGCTTATGTTTTTAATAGAAGTTTAAGAATGTGCCCTCCATACCACCTGATTCCCGCCCAACATCTCTGGGAATAGGGGATGGCTGAAAACCCGCGGGTCGGAGCATCCACTTCGGCCAGCACAAGCTGAGCCCTCTCTTTTGTCGTACTTTTGAGCTTACATGTATGATTAATTACTTATGGATGACAATAAACGGTTTATTATTATTATTAAACGTTTCAACATCGCAATCTTCATACGCTATTCATTTCTTTAAATATTTAACCAAAAAATTAGTACCTTATTTTACTGCCTAATTATAACGAGAATCGCGAATTCAGTCCATTCCTGAAACATTGATAGTAACTCAGTAAACACCCTGCATTATATTAAAAATTAAAATCTAAAGTTATTTTACACTGAGTGATTTAAATTACTGAAACAAATTACTTATTAATGTACAGGAACGAGGAATGCGAGAGTTAGGCATATTATGCATAAGCTGGGTAATTTTGAGGACCATGGTAAGTTACAATTCTATTATATTTTTATAATTATTACTATAAAACTTGAAACAATCTGACATAACTTATTTTTTGTTTGTAGAGCTCATGACAAGTGAGAACACTTCATGTTTCATATCAAAAGTACCTACCCATACAATTACATTTTTTTATTATTTTCAACTTAAGGCTCTAAGTATGTGAATATAAGTTATAATTATGTCAGATCACTTTTGTATCTACTTCTGTATTAAAATATTTACCTATTTATATATAGACATACATATATCTTGAATATAAATCCTTTTTCGTAGGATATACAACAATAAAAGGGAGAGGGCGCCACTGCGGCACGATAAACATCAACTCCGTTAAAAAATAAAGAATTAAAATAGAAAAAGTGACTTTTAAGTGATACTACAGAACTGAATACTGTGATATAGTGCAAAGTGAACTGGGAAGATAAAAAACAGTGAAAACACCAGTACCAAAATCGTAAAAACTCAAACTAAATGTGATTTGTTTTTTGAACCTACAAATTGATGATAAACAAGGCCTACGGAGATCATTTGTGTTAATCTAACTCAAGAAAAGTGTGTGCGTAATAGTGCAAAAAAATCAGACAAGGAAATAAAAATAACATAAATGCAAAATAACTTAACCTAAAAGTTTTGTTCTTTTTGCAAATCATCCTCAACATTTCTATCGTACTGTTACAATCCTATAATCAAAGCTTAAATTGCAATGTATACAGATTTCATTTGAACGGAGTTTTCCAGTGAATTCGCAACACGACGTATAAAAGCGAATTCACTGGACAATAAGTCAGTCATAATCTGGAAGTCTAAGGAGTCATACAAATTAGTAAAAGTGTAATAAAACTATAATAAAAAGTGTGAATTGTGAATCGCGTTTTTTTTTTAAAAGACTTTGGGGTTAGCCGCATAACAAATTGGTGTCAGAAGTGGGATACCAGAGAGGTTTTGCGACTTTGGTAGCAAACGCTGGTATCCGAATCCGTAAGGCCACCCCACTGTCTCTGGTCGACAGTAAGACTTGGTTTAAGACTAAGCCTGCACCACAAAAAGGACGACGGTCAGCCTCCGCTAAGAAGCGTGAGCCCGCTCCAACTACGCCACACAAGGACGACAATAAGCCTCAGCTCTTCAGCTTGAGCCTGCTCCAGCCACTTCACACACAACGACAACGAAGGACGACGGTCAGCCTCAGGCCACACGTATCCTGAGCCCGCTCCAATCGTATCCTCCAGGTCTGACTCACCACAACCAGCCCAGAAATTTCCAAGCCAACCGTGGGAACATCTCCAGTCACCGCGCTCCACCTGTAACACGACTCCGGCGCCGCTTCGCGTGACGTCAATGCAGGTGCTATACGGACTGTTACTGTGAGTTTTCTGTGATTTTTATTGAAAACCTAATCGCAGTGTTCGTGTCTACTCAAAATCTACGTCTAAATCTTAATTACCTAAATCTAATTATAAGTACCAAATCATATATACTACATTCTCTTAAAATATTTAATTGTAATTTTTACTACATTTTAATCGCTATATTACTTTATTGAATTAATTATAAATTATATCTTAACCTAATGTCACTCAAAGCAGAACCAACTAAGAAAACCGAAATGTCTGAAAAGATCACCTTATCATTTTTAACAACATTTATAAAAACTTACAATGGGGATCGAGAGTCACTCCCCGCATTCCTTACTAATTGTGACAATGCAATGTCCAGCGACAATAGAACAACAGCCGATCCTTTGCAAATTTATAATCTCACAACTTGAAGGGAAAGCTCAAGTTGCGTGTAGCTTAAAAACATTTACAAGATGGTCAGAATTAAAATCATTTTTAAGATCAACATTTGGAGAAAAGAAACATGCCACACACTTACTATCAGATTTGCAACATTCAAAACAATTGCCTAACGAGGACGTCACAAAATATTCCCTTAGGGTAGAACACATCCTAACACGCATCCAATCGGATATACATTATAGCTGCAAAAACGAAAATGAACTCCCAGGTAGAGTAGCAGCGATGGAAGACCTCGCTTTAAATTCATTTTTACTAGGGTTAAATCCTGCTATAGCAACAATTGTCAGATGTAAAAATCCATTAACCTTGAACGATGCTGTACAATATGCTATTGACGAAGAAAAAATATTTAATCTATCGAGATCATTTAATAATAGGCCACAGAGACAATGTTCAATCTGTCATAAACCAGGTCATAATTCTTCAGAATGTTACCGAAACAATAATCGCGACCTTTCAAGAAAATCATACCATGTTAACCCTCAAAATAATTTCAAGGGTCCTAACCTAAAATTCGGTGGTAACCCAAACGTAGAATATTATCGTAATGCTAATTTCAACAACGAAAATTATAACATAAAATCATGCAATTACTGTAAGAAGATGGGACACACCATCGCAGAATGTCGTAAACGACAATATAACATGCAGCGTCGCGAAAACGCGGGTTACGAAAATAACAACCAAAACTTGCAGCGCACAAATTTCAATAACATCCCGGTGCAAGTATGCGAAACCGAAAATCAAGTTAATGAAATCGATGAAGAAAATTTAAACTAACTCGGATTTTGGTACCGTGTCTGCCAAAATCCAACAAAAAACTTAAGGACACAAATTATACTAACTCTAACTCTAAATCTAAATCTAATTTTTATATTTCTAAATCATGCAGGATGAACTGCGAATACAACAAAAATCAAATACAAAATCCTAAATCAAACTCTTATATTTCTAAATCATGCAGGATGAACTGCGAATATAACAAAAATCAAACACAAAATCCTAAATCAAACTCATACACTTCTAAATCTAAAAATTTAATACAAAACTCTAATCTAAATCTTAAATCAAACTCTTACATTCCTAAATCAAAAATTTTAATACAAAACCCTAAACCAAATAAACAATTAACAAACTCTGATTCATCACCTCAGTCACTTGCGCTGAGTCATACTAACTCATATGAAAAGAGAAATCACAACCAACAAAATATTAATATGAGGGTCAGCATTCCTAAGTCTAACTCTAACTATCATGAGCCCATTACACAAGATATGAAAAATGAAAGTTACAGCAATGTTGTGAAATACGGCAACAGAATTAATCAACCTAAACTTAACTCGAACCGAATCGAAACAAATCATCAACCTACTAAAAATGAACCGACAAATCATACTTTGAGCACTAAAGAATATGATAACACTACAAAAACAAACTCTAACCTAATATATGAAATAAATAATTACAGTAACAAGGTATCTCTACCTCACATTTATTTATGTTCTAAATACGCTTCTAAAAAATTATGCTTTCTTATCGACACAGGGTCATCAATAAGTATTGTAAAAAAATCTAGCTTACTCCAAACTCCTAACCTCTCTAACTTAGTCGTTAAACTGAAAGGGATCAATAGTTCTGAAAATCCAGTCGAAACTTTAGGAACATTCGAAATGTTATTTAGTATATCCGACGACACTTTTCATTTTAGATTCCATGTAACAACTGACGATATAAATCTAAAATATTACGACGGGATCATCGGTAGCGATTTTTGTAGCAACTTTAGATCTAATATTGACTATTCCTCAAAAATGTTATCTATAAGAAACCATTTAATTCCTATTGTATATACCCGACCAACATACATTATCCCGGCCCGTTCCGAAGCCGTTATCGAATGCATCGTATCAAATTACTCGCCTGAACTTTATTATAATGACGAAGCTCTTGTTTTAAATCACACCTTAAGTGAAGGTGTTTACGTCGCTAATTGTATTGTAAAAATTAAACAAAACAAAAGGATAAACATTTCTATTTTAAACACAACAGAAACCGATGTCGAAGTCAAAGATTATTGTGTAGAACTGACACCGCTAGACCGCGAGTGTTCTGATGCCCAACTTTGTTACAATATTGACCCTTCTACTACTTCCAAATCAGATCGAATACATAAAGTACTAAATCAAATTCGGTGCTCTCATCTTAATAATGAAGAGAAAAAGGTTCTATTAGAATGCTGTTCTGAATTCACAGATATTTTCCATTTAGAAGGCGAACCTCTAACATATACTAACGCAATTGAACACACTATAAACACAGGTGATGCGCCGCCCATCCACGTTAAATCGTACCGCTTCCCTGAATGCCATAAGGAAGAAGTAGACTCTCAAATTCGTAAAATGTTAGAACAAAATATCATCCGACCCTCTGTTTCGCCTTGGAGTGCCCCAGTGTGGGTTGTCCCCAAAAAAATGGACGCGTCTGGTAAGAAAAAATGGAGAATCGTTATAGATTATCGTAGACTCAATGATGTTACCGTTTCAGAATCTTACCCTTTGCCACTCATTTCGGATATTCTCGATCAATTAGGTCATTCTAAATACTTTAGCACTCTAGATCTTGCAAGCGGTTTTCACCAAATAAAAACTTCACCTCAAGATGCCCCTAAGACAGGCTTTACGATTAGCACTAACTCAAGTATATCCGGACATTATGAATTTACTAGAATGCCTTTTGGAGTAAAAAACGGACCTGTAACGTTTCAGCGACTCATGAACGCCGTTTTATCAGGCCTACAAGGTCTCCACTGTTATGTTTATCTAGACGACTGTATTGTGTATAGCCAAAATCTACAAGATCATATGTTAAAACTACGACTCGTATTTGACCGATTTCGCGAACACAATCTCAAACTCCAACCAGATAAATGCGAATTCCTTAGGCACGAAGTTACATACCTCGGTCACATCATCACCGACAAAGGTGTATCTCCAAATCCTGAAAAAGTCAAAGCCGTATCAGAATTTCCAATCCCAACGACTCCTAAAGAAATAAAATCATTTTTAGGTCTTATTGGTTATTATCGTAGATTCATAGAAAACTTCTCTAAAATCACTAAACCACTAACCTCATTATTGAAGAAAGACGCTATTTTTCATTGGGATAAAGAACAATATGGCCGGGTCCTGACCTTGGCCCTCAATGCCCTAGGGGACCGACTCTTGAATCGAGTCGGGACGGTTTCCCTCGCTGTGCGAGAGGGTAGACTCGTCCTTCTCAGGAAGAAGGGGCGCTCAGCGGATACAGCCGCCGGTTATCGTCCTATCGTGCTGGACGAGGTGGGCAAATTGCTGGAACGCATTCTGGCTGCCTGCATCGTCCAGCACCTGTTCGGGGTTGGACCCGACCTGTTGGCGGAGCAGTACGGCTTCCGAGAGGGCCGCTCAACCGTGGACGCGATCCCTCGCGTGCGGGCCCTCTCAAATGAAGCCGTATCACAGGGCGGGGTGGCCTTGGCGGTGTCGCTCGACATCGCCAACGCATTCAACACCTTGCCCTGGGCCGTGAAAGGGGGGGCACTCGAAAGGCATGGAGTTCCTCCCTACGGAGACGGTCCTCGAACCTCTCCTTTGGAATGTCGGGTACGACTGGGTGCTGAGCGTACACTACCTCGCCCGGTCGGAGATCTCCCTTTGGCCTAATATCATCTATACCCACAACCCTTTGCACCAAAAAAAAAAACAATATATTTAAATTAAAAAAAAGACTTGCCCGCTGAGTTTCTTGCGCCGGTTCTTCTCAGGACGGAGGCGTAATTTTAGCGAACTGGTGGTAGAACTTTTGATTTTATTTTTGACTTTCAAAATGTATGTGTGTCCACATCTACTTTGAAAATAAATGATTTGACTTTGACTTTGACCTTTGCACCAATTTACCGGGGGATGGCAAGCCGTGCTCCCCGACCCGGGCTGGTCCTGGCCCGGCCTTGGCCGAGGGAGACCCTCCATCACACAGCCCCATCTCGGCGGGCTTTTGGCCCTGCTACCTGCGAGCGTCTTCCAGAGTCTCCATCCGTCGTAGGGGCCTGGTTACCCACCCGTACGCGGGCATCGGTCGCATACTTCGCGCTCGTGGGCCCGGATATCCGCGAGCGCCGTGTGCCTGGAGCCGGATCGTCCGGCAAGGCGTATGTGACTTGTCCATTTTTACGTTAAAATCCTTTGGGTGATTACTCACACCACTTACCCAAGGTGGTGCGGTCGCACTTTCTGGGGGGGATTTAGTCCCCCAAGGCTCGCGATCGCCTGGGTGCAGGTTACCCGCCACCCTCCTCGTCCCAGAGGGCACCGCTTGCTTAACAAGCGGTGTGGGGAGAGGAGCTCCTTGTGGTCCGCTTAGTCGCGGCACCCTCTTGCCAACAAAACACCCTGCGGGGTGCGAGGGTGCACGCTTAAGCCCACCGCCGCGACAAGTCGGGACCACCAGGTGGGACCAAAGTGGGCTTAAGGAATCGCCTTGGAATATACCTCTATTGATGCATATCGGATCGGTTTCGACATACAAATCACCTGTGTTCAGTTTGAGTATAGTTTTCCAGTTATGCATGGCGTGTTCTAAAAAGTTTACAATAGTTAGATGAATTGTATAATGATTAAGTATGTAAATAAGCCAACTGTGCGGTACAAAATCAAAGGCCTTTTGGTAGTCAATGTACATTGTGTATATTTCCTTCTTATATTTTATTTTATTGCAAATTTGGAAGCCACTGTGTTTTTTTTATTATTGCCACGCAGGCAGACGAGCTAACGGCCCACCTGAACGTAAGCGGTTACCGTCGCTCATGGACCTCTGCATTGCCAGAAGACATTGCGGGTCTATAGTGAGTTGTTCCTTACAGCCTTGGCTGCCTCTTCGGCAGCCTTTTTGTTGTTCTGCTAGTAGGTTGTTGATCTGGGTGTGTCCATAGATGAGTTCGGTTAACCATGATGTCAAAATTTTGTAAAAGGTTTGTAAACATGTTATAGGTCAATATTTCGCGGCATTATTTAAATCATTTTTATCTTTAGGTAGCATGTGTGTGATTCCTAGAGTTAAATAGTGTGGTATAGTTTTAGAATTTTCTATGAAATGGTTTATATGATGAAGGATGATCGGGTGGAGATACGTGAGTTTTTTGTACCAAAAGTTATGAATTTTATCGGACCCAGTTGCTTTCCAGTTGTGTAATTTATTTATTACCTTTTCGAAGATGTCTGTAGGAAGGTTATTCAATTTCATTACGTGAATATTTTTTAGGTTATGTCTGTCATTCTGTATCCATTCAGCTTCAGCGTTATGGGTGACTGGGTCAAAACAGATCTTAGAGCAGAAAGCCTTTAATTCCGCAGGTGTAGGTGTTTTTGATTTGTTTTGTGATGTTTTATCATAAGTATTAGCATTTAAAGTTCTATTAAAAAGTTTTTCGTTGTTAATAAATTTACTATTTTGTGTTTTTCTTTCTGTTGTCAACTTATATCTTCGCAGTCTAATGACAAGTGCACTTAGCTTTTATTTCAATGTATCTAGAAACTGAGATAACTCAGTATTTTCTTCTTCGTGACGGGAATGGATCTTATGTTTACGTTTTATGTCTTCAACAAATTCCTTTAATTTGTCGCTGTGATTGCCTATTACATATTCAGATAATTTTCCTATTTTGATTCTCAGTTCTTCTACTCTTTTTTCGAGCCTTTTTGCTATTTTGGGATCTGTTTTCCTTTATAATTGTTACAATCTGTATCTATACTAATATTATAAAGCTGCAGAGTTTGTTTGTTTGTTTGTTTGTTTGTATGTTTGTTTGTTTGTTTGTTTGAACGCGCTAATCTCAGAAACTACTGGTCCGATTTCAAAAATTCTTACACTGTTGGAATGTCCATTTATTGAGGAAAGTTATAGGGTATATTTTATTTTGAAAAAAAATAGGGTCGTCGTACAAATTCGATATTTTCATAAAATCCGTATGAAAATATCGAATTTGTAAGACGAGGTGAAATATTGAAAACCTATTGTTACGGGCTAGGGGTCGGGATAAAGGCAAACAATGCACTCTCAATCTTAACTCGCTTTATTGAAATTACACACATAGTGTACTTACAAACTAATAGCAACACACAGTCACTTAGCACTTTGCACTGATTGCTTGTTGTTGATCTCACTGTACCTGATGACAGATCGAGCGGGTCGTCGTGACGGTTTTAGGGGGAAATCCCCCTCTGCCCAGGCCAGACACCCCGCCTTACGAGGAGGGGGTAATCGGATGCAAGCCCTTTGACCACGTCAAGCCAGTCACAGACAAACCGATTACTCGGGTACAACATTCTGGGCATTAACAAATGCTGTTTTACCCGGCCATGGACGCTGGCCGGCGCGACGTCTTCTCCTCTTCTTTCTTCTTCCCTCTTGAAGGGACATATTTATGTACAATTTTTTTTTTTTTTTTTCGCAATGCATATCAATAATTTAATAAACATATTTTTTTTTTCTGATGACAGACTGCCTTCTCGAAGGACCGCTCCGATATTTATTTTCCGAGTCAGGTAGCTTAGAAAATTCGAGACGTTACAAAAAAATAAGTTTTTCTGCAAATAAATAGCGAAGCGCTTTTTATTACCGTGGGAACTTATTTTGTATTGTTTATGTCTGTTGTTTTTATTGTTTTATAATGCGTCTGCGACTATTCTCATAACACTATTAGCAAACCGCCTTTTGTTCTTCGTGGGAACTAATGTGTCTATTGTTTGCTGGCTTCTATTGTTTCGACCATTCGCAACAATATTAGAAAACTGCCTTTGATCTTCGTGGGAACTAATGTGTCTATTATTTGCTGGCTTCTATTGTCTCGACCATTCGCAACACTATTTATGCGTACGCTGCAAAAACTATTGACAATAGCACAAAATGATGTACTACGGGTTTTTAGGTATTAGACAGATCTAAAAAAAAGTCCGCAAGAGCATATATCTAACTATCATAGTTTAGTCACAATAACCGCTTTTATGTTCAAGAAAAAAAAAATTCGTCCGAAGATTGAAATTACGTTAAAATAGTATTGTTATATTAATCCTTATCCAAATTAAGTATTATATTATCAAGAGTATTAATGTAGAAGTAAATTACTTTTTGTTTTATTCCAATCGGATTTTTCGTTGAGAAGTTATGACGAGTATAAAACGCAAAGAAATATACCCAACGCGATCTGCGCAAATAACAACATTGCGAGTACTGGGGGCCTACCACCACCTTTACAATAACTATTCAAATGCGAGGCCGTTCAGTTTAGGTACCTATACTGAATCGCTTCGTTTCGTACCATGACGTGTTTAAAGTTGCACGAAATTTGAATAGCTATTAGTGAATGATAGACCGATGTTTGTCTCTGAGGCCCGAATACTCATACGCATCTCAAATATTTGACTCGTCGTAAAGTCCTTAACAAGTCCTTAACTATCAAAATGGTATACTCAAACATGATTTTGAAGACGCTTTTATAATGACGACTTACGTAATATATTTTTTTATTTTTATGGATTCGATTTTTGGATCTCGTTTTCGGCTATCAAAGAAACTGTGCAGTATCTTGACTCAGTAATTGGTCAATCTATAAAATCTGCGACTAAACGGAATAGAGCAATAGAATCAATAGACCAAATTTTGATTACTCTACGCTTCTACGCCACTGGAAGTTACCAAAAAGTAATTGGTAATATATTCCATGCTAAACAACCCACTGTACACCATGTAGTCCACAGTCTGACTAAAAAATTGGCAAGTTTGAAAAGCAGATATATTAATATGCCAACAAGTGAAGAGCATCGAACTGTGGCCAACGAATTTTATGCAATTGCTGGATTTCCAAGAGTTCTGGGAGCATTAGACTGCACACATATTAAAATAAATTCTCCTGGTATATACTGTTCATTCTGTTGTGTACTTTTATCTTAAACTTCTTTAATCTTAATCATTATTTAAAAACACATATTTTTATAAAATACTAGCTGACTCGCGCAACTTCGTCTGCGCCGAAAAAAAAAATTAGGGGTGGACTACCCCTAACATTTAGGGGATGAAAAATAGATGTTGGCCGATTCTCATAGGTACCGGATAAGCACAAAAAATTTCATCAAAATCGGTCGAGCCGTTTCGGAGGAGTTCAAGTTCGAACACCGTGACACGACAATTTTATATATTAGAAGATAATGATAATATTTTAAATATCTAGATAGTATTATGCTTTGATTGAGAAACAATAAACTTTTAATTCTGTACTTTTTTATTATTAAAATGGTAGTCTTTGTCAAAATCATAATTGGTAAATGCTTAAACATTCAATAATATGCAATTTATAACAACAGTGAAGGAAAAAAAATCATAATTAACATTTTTATTTGAATTTTAGGAGGTTCCCAAGTTGACATGTATTGCAACAGAAATACATATTTTTCACATAATGTGATGCTACCTTGAGGATTAGTAATATAGTTACCAGATGGCCAGGCTTTGTTCGTGTTAGCACTGTATTCAATGACTCAACAGAAAAATAATACAAAAAAGACATGCCCGCTGAGTTTCTTGCCAGTTCTTCTCAGGACAGTGGCTTTTTCTTTTTCCGAACTGGTGGTAGCCTTTTGACATCAACAAGCATGATAATTTCATTAACGTTGAGAATAAATAATTTCATTTCATTTCATAATTTCATTTCAATTTCATTTCAATTTCATTTCATTTCATTTCATTTCATTTCATTTCATTTCATTTCATTTCATTTCATTTCATTTCATTTCATTTCATTTCATTTCATTTCATTTCATTTCATTTCATTTCATTTCATTTCATTTCATTTCATTTCATTTCATTTCATTTCATTTCATTTCATTTCATTTCATTTCATTTCATTTCATTTCATTTCATTTCATTTCATTTCATTTCATTTCATTTCATTTCATTTCATTTCATTTCATTTCATTTCATTTCATTTCATTTCATTTCATTTCATTTCATTTCATTTCATTTCATTTCATTTCATTTCATTTCATTTCATTTCATTTCATTTCATTTCATTTCATTTCATTTCATTTCATTTCATTTCATTTCATTTCATTTCATTTCATTTCATTTCATTTCATTTCATTTCATTTCATTTCATTTCATTTCATTTCATTTCATTTCATTTCATTTCATTTCATTTCATTTCATTTCATTTCATTTCATTTCATTTCATTTCATTTCATTTCATTTCATTTCATTTCATTTCATTTCATTTCATTTCATTTCATTTCATTTCATTTCATTTCATTTCATTTCATTTCATTTCATTTC
Source organism: Trilocha varians (assembly GCA_030269945.2). Lineage (NCBI taxonomy): Eukaryota > Metazoa > Arthropoda > Insecta > Lepidoptera > Bombycidae > Trilocha > Trilocha varians. The sequence continues at coordinate 1,031,649 of AP028282.1, forward strand.
ATTTCATTTCATTTCATTTCATTTCATTTCATTTCATTTCATTTCATTTCATTTCATTTCATTTCATTTCATTTCATTTCATTTCATTTCATTTCATTTCATTTCATTTCATTTCATTTCATTTCATTTCATTTCATTTCATTTCATTTCATTTCATTTCATTTCATTTCATTTCATTTCATTTCATTTCATTTCATTTCATTTCATTTCATTTCATTTCATTTCATTTCATTTCATTTCATTTCATTTCATTTCATTTCATTTCATTTCATTTCATTTCATTTCATTTCATTTCATTTCATTTCATTTCATTTCATTTCATTTCATTTCATTTCATTTCATTTCATTTCATTTCATTTCATTTCATTTCATTTCATTTCATTTCATTTCATTTCATTTCATTTCATTTCATTTCATTTCATTTCATTTCATTTCATTTCATTTCATTTCATTTCATTTCATTTCATTTCATTTCATTTCATTTCATTTCATTTCATTTCATTTCATTTCATTTCATTTCATTTCATTTCATTTCATTTCATTTCATTTCATTTCATTTCATTTCATTTCATTTCATTTCATTTCATTTCATTTCATTTCATTTCATTTCATTTCATTTCATTTCATTTCATTTCATTTCATTTCATTTCATTTCATTTCATTTCATTTCATTTCATTTCATTTCATTTCATTTCATTTCATTTCATTTCATTTCATTTCATTTCATTTCATTTCATTTCATTTCATTTCATTTCATTTCATTTCATTTCATTTCATTTCATTTCATTTCATTTCATTTCATTTCATTTCATTTCATTTCATTTCATTTCATTTCATTTCATTTCATTTCATTTCATTTCATTTCATTTCATTTCATTTCATTTCATTTCATTTCATTTCATTTCATTTCATTTCATTTCATTTCATTTCATTTCATTTCATTTCATTTCATTTCATTTCATTTCATTTCATTTCATTTCATTTCATTTCATTTCATTTCATTTCATTTCATTTCATTTCATTTCATTTCATTTCATTTCATTTCATTTCATTTCATTTCATTTCATTTCATTTCATTTCATTTCATTTCATTTCATTTCATTTCATTTCATTTCATTTCATTTCATTTCATTTCATTTCATTTCATTTCATTTCATTTCATTTCATTTCATTTCATTTCATTTCATTTCATTTCATTTCATTTCATTTCATTTCATTTCATTTCATTTCATTTCATTTCATTTCATTTCATTTCATTTCATTTCATTTCATTTCATTTCATTTCATTTCATTTCATTTCATTTCATTTCATTTCATTTCATTTCATTTCATTTCATTTCATTTCATTTCATTTCATTTCATTTCATTTCATTTCATTTCATTTCATTTCATTTCATTTCATTTCATTTCATTTCATTTCATTTCATTTCATTTCATTTCATTTCATTTCATTTCATTTCATTTCATTTCATTTCATTTCATTTCATTTCATTTCATTTCATTTCATTTCATTTCATTTCATTTCATTTCATTTCATTTCATTTCATTTCATTTCATTTCATTTCATTTCATTTCATTTCATTTCATTTCATTTCATTTCATTTCATTTCATTTCATTTCATTTCATTTCATTTCATTTCATTTCATTTCATTTCATTTCATTTCATTTCATTTCATTTCATTTCATTTCATTTCATTTCATTTCATTTCATTTCATTTCATTTCATTTCATTTCATTTCATTTCATTTCATTTCATTTCATTTCATTTCATTTCATTTCATTTCATTTCATTTCATTTCATTTCATTTCATTTCATTTCATTTCATTTCATTTCATTTCATTTCATTTCATTTCATTTCATTTCATTTCATTTCATTTCATTTCATTTCATTTCATTTCATTTCATTTCATTTCATTTCATTTCATTTCATTTCATTTCATTTCATTTCATTTCATTTCATTTCATTTCATTTCATTTCATTTCATTTCATTTCATTTCATTTCATTTCATTTCATTTCATTTCATTTCATTTCATTTCATTTCATTTCATTTCATTTCATTTCATTTCATTTCATTTCATTTCATTTCATTTCATTTCATTTCATTTCATTTCATTTCATTTCATTTCATTTCATTTCATTTCATTTCATTTCATTTCATTTCATTTCATTTCATTTCATTTCATTTCATTTCATTTCATTTCATTTCATTTCATTTCATTTCATTTCATTTCATTTCATTTCATTTCATTTCATTTCATTTCATTTCATTTCATTTCATTTCATTTCATTTCATTTCATTTCATTTCATTTCATTTCATTTCATTTCATTTCATTTCATTTCATTTCATTTCATTTCATTTCATTTCATTTCATTTCATTTCATTTCATTTCATTTCATTTCATTTCATTTCATTTCATTTCATTTCATTTCATTTCATTTCATTTCATTTCATTTCATTTCATTTCATTTCATTTCATTTCATTTCATTTCATTTCATTTCATTTCATTTCATTTCATTTCATTTCATTTCATTTCATTTCATTTCATTTCATTTCATTTCATTTCATTTCATTTCATTTCATTTCATTTCATTTCATTTCATTTCATTTCATTTCATTTCATTTCATTTCATTTCATTTCATTTCATTTCATTTCATTTCATTTCATTTCATTTCATTTCATTTCATTTCATTTCATTTCATTTCATTTCATTTCATTTCATTTCATTTCATTTCATTTCATTTCATTTCATTTCATTTCATTTCATTTCATTTCATTTCATTTCAACCCTTTGTGCACCTGATCGTGGTGACATTGAGAACATGGTTATTCTGGAGACCCTGTAGTATCTGCAACGTTACACTCGTACAAAACAATGTATGGGATGAAGAAACCTTACATCAAGAGGAGCTCTCCCCTGAACAACGGGATTTAATATTCGATCAATGATCATTGATTCTCATTTTTCTCCTTAATAAATTGTTGACAACAAATTCTTTTGTTTGCTTTAATACTATAATAATTGCAGATGAGCAATCATACCTTTAAAATTAGGTCTTCACAAATGATAACAGCACTATATTTTTTAAAGTTATTTAATCCTAATACAGTCTAACGTCGATAAGTTAAAGTCCAAGGGAAACACAAAATATTTCAAATTATAGAGGTTTAAGTTATCAAGGGCCTATGTTAGGGCTCTGACGGGAAGGGAACATATTATTTTTTGAAGTTGGTTTTTAAGTTACCAAAAGTTAAGGTTTGAGTTATGGAGGTTCGACTGTATTATCATATATATATATATTTTTTTTTAATTATTGTAAATTGTGTCTTGGTTAATTAATTTATTATTTTTATATTCTAAATGAATTGTTGTGACTATTGTGATTTTATCCTATTTTATTTAATTTTAATACTAGACATTATGTATTTTGTGATAGTTGTTTAAGTTTTATAATTTGAGATTTGGATAAAAATGTTTAGATAATATGTAAATATTACTGCATTGGGGTACATGACCCTGTAAAAGTAATATTTTTCTTTTGGATAAATAAATAAATAAATAAATCATTATTTATTTCCAACATGCATACATATTAAACAAACAAACATGAAATAAATTAAAAACTTACACTCTAATACATAAGATCATGTCGGTATTGACATTACTGAAGTTTAACAGTGGTACTCACACTAGGCAAGCACACACATACCCATATATTTTCTATATTTATTTAAATATCCAGATAATATTATGCTTTTATTAAGAATCTCAGAAAAGTCAGATGCATATTTAGATTTACCACTATCAAACTTAAAAACCAACAATTTGAACTTTTAAAATACAAACTTTAATTTTTCATTAAAATATAATGCATTCTATATTAATAAACACATAATGTAATTTCAACTTTAAATCATAATTTTTACTTTGGTTTCAATTTTAACCACTCAACCGGGATCGGCATCCACAGTTCTAAAACTTGTTCTGTGTACAATTTTTAAATAAATCATATTATTTAGATTACAACTAGCATAATTTGCTTAACAAATAATATTAATATTATTTATTTTAAATTAATTGTTGACACAAATTAGTTACATTTGTGCTTTTTCATATAAACTTATGATAAAATTCAGTCACAAAATGTTCACAAATAAATTATTTAGCACAATAATTATAGTCATCAAAACAAAATTATAATTATGAAATTATTTAATGTATGTGATGGGAACGGCTTGCCACTATTATTTGTATCAGATTCTCCAATGATCCATCAACACAATGATTATCTGAAAAAACAATAATTATTATTATATGATCCACAATTACCTACATTAATTTTAATCTAAATTAACATTTTTTGTTTTCATATTAGTCATTTTAGCAGGTAATGCGTTTGAAAATGTGGAAAGTTCACCACTATTGTTGAAATCAAGTGCTCAATTACAATACATTTATCAGCTTTTTACTATCATTTTTGACTTAGTTTCCATAATATTGATTATATTCAGGTATCTATTATGTTATGAGATTTATTCTTATTAAACTTAATTGAAAAAGACTTGATTTTTTATTTAAGCTTAATAAGATTTTCAAGTGTAAAGTTTTTCAAATTTCATATTTATTTATTTCACTCAGCATGCATAACAATAATTACAATTAAATAAAACATAATAAATGGTATTACAGGCTTGTAGGCGCGTATGAAAAATGACATTGACAAGAGTGACAGTTGGTATGGTCGCTCTGGCGGAGCGTCGAGTCTGTGGTAGCGGGACGGCCATCTTTTATACGGACTTGTTGGAGGACGGTCGCCAGCGCACCACTCAGTCGACGAATCGCTATCTGTCGCCTCAATCTTTAATTATTTTAAACTGATTAACGTTAATTAGAATATTGTTTGTAAAAGATTATTCAACTGTAAAGTTATTTCGAAGAAGTAAACGGTTTAAGTTTTGAAGGCCATCCGTTTCATTCAAATCATTTTTATTGGACTACCCACGCCATAAGCAACATGGATTTTGATAAAAGCGCTCTCGACTGCGCTTTCAGGCTAGAAGCATGTTGATTACGACATAACAATAATGCTTAATAACTATAGTACTCACACTAGGCAAGCCTGTATCGTGAGTACCATAATACGATTACTTCAGGTTGTCACTCCGGTTCACTCAATTCCCGTTCTTTTAATTATTGTTACAAATTTATTAGCTTATTACTTAAAAGTTTATTACTTATATGTATATACTTACCTTTTTATTCAATAAAACTTCCTTATTATTTTCCTTTTCTTGTTGATTGCCATGAATTACATATGGCGCCAAATAAACAAAGGTTATTTTGCTGACAGCTGTTTAGTTTTAACAACTTAACTGGTATTCACAAACAAAAATTAGATATTTCAGTATGGTGTCAGCTAAGTCCAGTTAGTTGGTGTGTTCAGTTTTACGCAAGCCTAATTTAAATAAACATGATTATTAAACATAAAAATCACGCTTCAAATATATCAAAATTTAAAGAAAATGCATCCATTTACGTAAGAAACTTATTTTCAATGTTTTATTCAAAATGATGACTATATATAATACTACACAATGACTGAATTAATATTTTATGTTGCACGTAATATTACGTAAAATGGATCTCAACAACTACTTCAATATTGACATGTGATTTTTAAAAAAAAGCAAGAAAGTATACAGCTGTGCGCACAATTAAGCGCGCCGCAACGCAACGCATCGGCTGTCTGCATAATGGATGGATGAAATTCAGCATTATCAACGACCACTTAGGGTCCACTGTCTCTGGGGTCCGAAGAAAGAGGTGAAAGTGGTCGGGAATTCAGTACGGCCTCTATTTGTGATAACACCGTGTCTAACTCCTCAAACGTGAGATGCGCATTACCTACCACCCTGCGAAGGTGATATTTGCAATATTTTACTCCTGCTTCCCACAAACCACCAGAATGAGGCGAATATGGCGGAAAAACTTTAAATTTAATTTGTTGACTATTTACGTAATCTCTAATATCTGGGTCACATTTGCGTAGAAAGTCAGAGAAATCATTCATCAACCCCACATAATTCCGACCGTTATCGGAATATATTTCGCTAGGCTTACCACGTCGCGAAATAAAACGTTTAAGTGCTAATAAATATGCTTCACTAGTAAGATCACTAACGAGCTCTAAGTGTATTGCGCGCGTCACAAAGCAAACAAACAAACAAATGTAAGCTTTCGAAGTTTTAGCTCCCCTGCCTTTACGGTTAAGTATGAAAACTGGCCCGCAGTAATCTACTCCACATTTAATAAAAGGAAAACTTGGAGTTATCCTTTCTTTCGGTAAATTACCCATCTGTGGTGTTAAAGTTTTACCCTTGTTGCACGTACACACCACACATGAGTTCACTATGCGTCTTTTTTTTTTTTTTTGACGGGAGGAAATCGCCGGACTTCCAAACGCCTCGCGAGTGGGGTATGTGGGGGTTGAACCGCACTAAAACCTCCCGCCAATCACGCTCGACATCCGATAGAATAGGGGTGACAGGACGCGTTCGCGATCGACGCTCACGTATCGCCCCGTCAGCCCCGGACGTCGAACCGGCAGACGTCGGTGAAAACGACCACCAGCTCACTCGGTAGGCGGGCCTTAAGCAGGCCCGCCGAGATGTTACAGAGGGTGCGCGCTGAACTCTAGTGCGACACCCCTCGGGTCCGGTGGTAGTGGACCCGGTACTCTTTTTAGGGAGCCAGATCTCGGGACACGTCCCGAGGCCGGCCCCCCGCTCGACCTCGGCGGCGACGGGGTCGGTCGGGGAGGGAAGAGCTCTCCCTCTCCCGTCCCGCCGCCTCCAGTATGAGGCCGAGGTACTTCAATCGCACCCCGACCTCTATTGGGACGCCTCCAACCACGATTTTGGCCCCTGCAGGTGGCGTCACCCCAGCCCTGTGGAACCACAGGGCCTGGGATTTATTAAGCGCCACCGCGAGGCCCAATCTCCTTATACGACCGACGACGAGGGCCACCCCCGCTGTGGCGAGATGGGTAGCCTCTCTAAAGTTTTGACCCCGGGCCATGACGAGCGTGTCGTCAGCGTAACAAATCACGCTCAGGCCCGGGGTCAGGGCGCCTCTCAGCACCCAGTCGTACCCGACATTCCAAAGGAGAGGTCCGAGGACCGACCCCTGAGGAACCCCGCATACGACCGGAAACCGGTAAACGATCCCATCGTGCCCGGTGCATACTACCGATCTGGCCTCCAAGTAGGAGCCGACCAGCCGGCGGAGGTAGGGGGGAACTCCATGTCTCTCGAGTGCCCCCCCTATCACGGACGAGGGCAAGGTGTTGAATGCATTGGCGATGTCAAGCCACACCGCCAAGGCCGCCCTGTGATACGGTTTCATTTGAGAGGGCCCGCACGCGAAGAATCGCATCCACGGTTGAGCGGCCCTCTCTGAAGCCGTACTGCTCCGCCGACAGGTCGGGTCCAACCCCGACCAGGTGCTGGACGATGCTGGCAGCAAGAATGCGTTCCAGCAATTTGCCCACCTCGTCCAGCAGCACGATAGGACGGTAACCGGCGGCTGTATCCGCCGGGCGCCCCTTCTTCCTGAGAAGGACGAGTCTACCCTCTCGTCACAGCGAGGGAAACCGTCCCGACTCGAGGCAAGAGTCGTAAAGCCTCAAGAGTCGGTCCCCTAGGGCATTGAGGGCCAAGGCCAGGACCCGGCCATGGATGCCATCCGGTCCGGGTGCCGTGTCTTTGGCACTCATCCTGACTACGGCCACGCGAAGCTTCTCCCCGGTGATGTGGGGCACCTCAGCAGGCGGGATAAATCCCTCCTGCTCCTGCGGGAACAGAGTCGTAACAATGTCCCGCAGCTGCTGAGGCGGTAGACGCTCGGTTATGGGGGGCGCCCACGGGCGCAGCTTGCCGCGCACCATCTTGTATGGGCGCCCCCAAGGATCGTCATCGAGCGTCTCTAGAAGGCGCTCCGCGTGCTGTTCCTTGGCCATCTTGATGGCCAGCCGCATGGCTCCCCTCGCCTCTTTGTATAAGCCATGCAGCCGGGCCTCCTCCTCCGCGAAGGCAACGGGGTCTTTAGGATTAGGAGATTTAGCGTGTGATCTATCAATATTTAAAGAAAGAGGAGATTTATCGCGTGATTTAGCACTTTCAGTCGCCATTTTGGTGGGTAGTGAGAACAGGAGTACTTACGGTTTGATGGCTTGAACCACGTGTAGACGTAATTTTCGCAAATAGCCGATTCCACGACCCTGATGCGGCAAATCTCACTGAAATCAGGTTAGGCACGGGTATCAGAAAAAGAACTGGGAGGTGGTTTGGAAGTAGAGGATGGTTGGCCTCACCGAAATGCGTATAAAATACGATGAACAGCCAATCCAGCTCACGTCCAGTGTGCGCTTAGCCTCCAGTCGCCTTCTGTCCAGGTGTTGCGCGTTTTCAGCCTTGTCCAGCAGGAGCGGATGCGTCCACGTGTCCCACAGGATACAGTTTCTTATCCGGCTCGAAGGACCATATGTAGCGGCTTCATGTACCGCTTTGATTTTGACGATGACTTCAATTAACACTCGGGTTTTGAAATAAAATAAAAATGCGGAATTTGTTGAAAGCCAAGTTGGCGCGTCTAATTCTCAGTCAAAAGTGGTACAATTTCTTAGGATAGTGGGGTTGAGGAACAATGAAAAGTTAAAAGCAGTAGGCCAATTGCAACTGCACACGTTTCCTACGTCACAAAACGTCACACGGTGTCATACGATGTTCATTGGCTGCAGAAATCTTGCTTCAGAGAAGTGTGTTTTGCAGGAACTTACATTTTGAGCATAGGATGTGATTTGAAATAGCGTATGCGTGAACAAGTTCCTTTTACTGGGTCTCTAAATAGTGGTTTTAACTCTTCACAGAGTTGAAGAGTCAATTGTTTAGAGAGCCTGTAACGCCGTATAAACTCTACATCCTCCAAGTGAAATGGGTCCGATTTGGAACGTGATTCGACCCTGTTTTGCTTTTTATCTGAATTTTCAACGTAATCACTCTCAAAAAATTCTAACAGAATCAATTCATCACACATCTGTAAATTAAGATTACCTGTATGTAATTATTTAAAAATTTACTAAAAACTAAATCAAAAAATAGCAATTTAAGGTTTTATAGTTACTTTTCCTCCTTACCTTTAACGAAATTAACAACTTATTCTTATTAAAACCTATGATTAAAACACTATATTTCAGAAAACGATCTAGTTTACTATAATAAAGTAGTAACTTTTATTGAATAGCGGATTTTGACAGAATAGCTACTCAGTGTAGGTTCTAAAAAGAGGTCATGGTACGGATTATAGCGCAATTGAACGAATGAAATAAAAATGGCGGTGTAACTTCACTCTTGAATCGCTATAAGAGAAATGACAGTAAACTCGATCGCAATTTAGACGTTGTGGTACGAAACAACAAAACAATTCAGTTTAGGTCCTAAATTGGATGGCAATAAGAGGTCGTGGTAGGCCCCCTGTTTGAACCCCTTTGTGACGCAGACGAAGTTGCGAGGGTCATCTAGTTTCTTATAATTTTGCCGCCGTTGTGAATAACGGCTGTGTATGCAGAAGTGTAAATCGCAGTTTGTGTTGTATCAAAGTCAGAATCAAATGAAATTACTTTAGGTAATATTTTATTGTTTACAAATTCTACTATTGCTGCTAATTATCGAGATGGTTTTTGTTTAGGGAGGCTAGGTCTTAACATTGGGTCAGTATTTTTGTAAGTTTCAAAAGTTTGCTCAAATGTCTCTTCTATTTCCTTATGTTTACTTTGTTTCAGCGTACATTGCGTGTGTTCGTGTGACTGTGTGGTTATTTCAGTTATGTCGTGATTTAAATCTGTTCTGTGTTATATTAACGAGTTTCTGACTGTGTGAACGTGACGGACCGTTTCATCAGTTTCAGTACTGGGCAATGAATTTGAAGACATCGATTGGGGTAGACTATGGTCTATATTAACTTGCATCATTAAAACTTCGTCACGAATTTGCTGCATTCTAGTCTCAGAGATAAATTGTCGGCTTGTCCTTGGTCTGCTATTTGTTGTTCAGAGAAATGGAATAGGTGTGGGAACTCAGTTATAATTGATCGATGTAATAGTTGTCTGTAGCCTGTTTTATTTGTTTCTATATTAGTTATTATGAAATAGTTTCTCAATTAAGAGTTTGGGTAGTTGAGGGTAATTCAATGGAGTCAAATTCTATTTTAATTTAATTTTTAAATTTTCTATTTTAATTGGCGTTAGGAGTTTGGCGTTTAGTATTGCACGTCGTTGGTCGCCAACACGCTGGCGGCTCACTTCTTTGGGTATTTTTCACAAAACTTTTGATGTAATCCGGATAGATAATATCTTAAATTAACGGTCTCGAGTTTAGTTATAATGAAGTATGTGCGCAGTATGAATATACTCATATCTTCAGACCATTTCTTTCACGCACGCGACGCAGCCTTGACGGGTACAATATATGTGACGTTTGCCTCTTGTACAACATTCTCGACTGGGAGGTTTGCTGATGTAGGTGAAGTTATTGATGAGGAAGGATGATTAGAAATATCGACAAAAGATTGTGGAGATGAAGGGATGGATGAGAATAGTGACTTAGTTGATGAAATAGGTGAAGATGGAGGAGATGAATGAGATGATTGGCCAGCTGTAGTATTTTTGTCGAGGGAAACCCGCCTGCTCAGTCCCCCGTCGCCAACGGTTCGCATACTGTGACACCCAGCGTTGGCTCCAGATGCACCCGGGTAGCAACCGTAAATTATACCTTTTATTTTCCATATTCATCTTAATCTAATATATAAAATTGTCGTGTCACGGTGTTCGAACTTGAACTCCTCCGAAACGCCTCGACCGATTTTGATGAAATTTTTTGTGCTTATCCGGTACCTATGAGAATCGGCCAACATATATTTTTCATCCCCTAAATGTTAGGGGTAGTCCACCCCTAATTTTTTTTTTCGGCGCAGACGAAGTTGCGCGAGTCAGCTAGTATATGTATATAAATCTCGTGTCACAATGTTTGTCCTCAATGGACTCCTAAACCACTTAACCGATTATAATAAAATTTGCACACCATGTGCAGTTCGACCCAACTTGAGAGATAGGATAGATCAATGTCTGAAGATGGAGCTGGAAGGTGGCCACAGGAACTCCGTCAATAAGCAAGATAACCTCATCGTGTTTGGGCTCTAATGAAGCGTCCTGATGAGTACTTTACGTAGAAGATGAATTTCAAGGTCTGATGATGGAGCTGGAAGGTGGCCACAGGAACTCCGTCAATAAGCAAGATAACCCCATCGTGTTTGGACTCTATGATGCCGCCGGACCAAAACCCACACCAAACCGTAACTCTTTGTGGGTGCATTGGCTTCTCAATGGTGACGTGTGGATTTTCCGACCCCCAGATGCGACAATTTTGCTTATTGATAGCCTCCGAGGTGAAAATGGGCTTCATCTGAAAAGACGATTTTTTTTTAATTGATTTGGACTGAAGACTCACCACTTTGGAAGTAACATTTCAATATTTCCCAATTTCGTTCAAACGTATAGCGTCCCATTTCGTAAATGTCAAACCTTTAACTAAATTATGAACAGAAATTGAATGACATTTCAGCTGTCATTCTCTAAATAAACAGTAGTTCAAAATGCAAACGTTAGATCGCTCACCTGTCCTGTCGTTCTGCTTCGATGTCCTGCTGTTATGTCTAAGGTCTTACACTTATCCAATCCAAATTTCATGCCTATATCAGCCGTGAATACTTCCACGCTCTGCACCAACACTCTAAGGTTACTTTTGGTGTTTTTTTTTTTTTGTTTTTTATTGCCATGTAGGCAGACGAGCTAACGGCCCACCTGATAGTAGTAGTAGATAGTAAGTGGTTACCGTCGCTCATGAACCTCTGCAATATCAGGGGACACTGAGGGGTCGCTAAACCGGTGTTCACGTAAACTTTGAGGTCGTCCATATATAACAGGTGATTAACCCAAATACTGTCCTTAAGTTTGTATCCCTTCATTTTATACTTATTAAGAATGAACGAGAGGGGATTCAAAGCCAAGCAGAACAGTAAGGGTGATAACTAGGGGTGTGCGAATAATTCGAACTTACGAATTATTCGAAATTCGACGAATATTCGAAAAGTTTCGAATAATCCGAAATTTCGAATAGTATCGAATTTGACTACGTCGATGCATCGGAAATAGGACATAGGTAATAGATCTTGGGAGATTCTTGATGCCAAATGATGACTCTCAAGAACTTAATCTTTTGACCAGAGAACGTAAGTTTTTACAATCGCTCAAACAAAAAATACAAAATCTGACATCTAGCCCATTCAAGATATTATCTACAAAATACAAATTCTTGTCCTATTAGCATAGTTAACTGTAGAAATTGTTTAATCAAAGTTGGACATTGATAGACATCCAGTACTTTTAGAAACCATTCGTGTGAAACACTGTCAAAGGCCTTCTGGTAATCTATCCATGCCATACTGAGGTTCTTCTGTGCTTTGTGTGAATCTTCGACTATTGCTTTATTAATCATAAGGTGATCTTTACAGCCTCTAGTTCCACGTCGACAACCTCTCTGTTCTATTGCAATAATATTGTTGTTATGGCAGTGATCATATAGCATATCTGCCAGCGCCGAGGTAAGTACCTTGTAGATGCTCGGCAGACACGCTATAGGACGCCAGTTCTTAGGATCTTCTGTATTTTGATTTTTGGGTATGAGTATGACTTGCCCTGTTGTGAACTAATCTTCTAGTATTTCTGTACCTGAAACTATGTTATAAAGTATTGCTAGATATTTATGAGGGCTAGTGAAATATTTCAAGTAGTAATTCTGAATTTTGTCTATTCCGGGAGATTTCCAGTTGTGTAGTTTTTTAATGGCGATTTTAACTTGTTCTTCTCTAATTATTTCTGTGTTAACTGTATGTACATGATTAGATGCAATTTTTATTTCTTTAATCCATTTAGCGTTCGTGTTGTACTGTTCCGGCTTAGAGTATATTGTTTTCCAGAATTTTTCTCCTTCCTTACTCGGTATTTTAGTATCACTGGTGTTTTTATTTCCTAAACTTCTATATAATCTGTGTTCGTTTTCTTTAAATAATTTGTTTTGGCCTTTCCTATTGTTCATGTCTACATACCTCTTTATTCTTCCTGCTAGGGCTTTAACTTTTTGTTTTAGAGTTTCTGCTGTATTATTGAGATCGTTTTCGTTTTGTATATTGTACTTTGTAAATAGCTTATCTTTGTTTTTTTCTCATCCTAGATGTGTTAACTCCTCTTTGTATTTCTGTGATGTGTCCTAATTCTTTCCTAAATTTTTATATTTTTTTATTTATTCGTATTTTCTAAACGGGGTCTCTTTTGTTTCTAATTATATCTATCGGCGTATAAGTTGTCTGTTTATTTGTAGTTATTAAGGTTTTAGCGGCAGCATATATGATATCACTAATTTCCTGCAGATTGTTGTTTATGATTAATAGATTCAGTAAATATATATTTAGTGTATGTAAGTTACTAATATAAGTTTTGTTGATGTTTGCTTTTGGTAAGAGAGCTCTTTCTGCAATAGGAGTATTCTTTGCATCTGCTAGGGTTTGTAAAAAGAGTAATGGGTCCTGATCGTCATTAACTTCTATGTTGTTTGTAAGCTGATCTACTAATTCCGCTTGTTCTGAATCAATTGTAGTAGTGTTTGTGATGTTGTTGTTGTGTTGGAGTGTTGTGACGGTGTGAGTGATGTTTGAGTGTGTATGATAGGTTCGTGACATGGTTCGTTTGATATAATTCCCTCTGCTTGTTTTTGTATTCGATCTAAAAGTTCCTGTGATATGACATTCTGTTTAATAATTCTGCGTGCTTGGTTAGATAGTGTGTTGCCATTACAATTATGAATTTTGGGATTATGTGGGTTTCGTTCTGTAAATAGTGAGTGCAATCTGTTTATATGACCGGATCCTCCTGCTCTTGCCTTTACTAGTGCAGCAAACAAAATGATGTTCTACGGGTTTTTAGGTCATATTAAGACAAACAATAAAGTCCGCGACAGCATATATCTAACTCTCATAGTTTAGTCACAATTACCGCTTTTATGTTTATGAAAATAATATTTCGTCAAGTAATAATATTTCGTAATAATAAGATTGAATTTAACGTTAAATGAGTATCGTTATATTAACCCTTATCCAAATTAAGTATAATGTTATCAAGAGTATTAATGTAGAAATTACTTTTTGTTTTATTCCAATCAGAATTTTCGTTTAGAAATTATTACGAGTATAAAACGCAATGAATATGTGGGTGCACTTTGGGCCGTGCAAATAATAACGCGACGGCATTGCGAATACTGTTTGAACCCCTTTGTAACACAGACGAAGTTGCGCGGGTCAGCTAGTTGTATAATAAGCTTTACTGCACAAACGATTTTTCACAACTTTTTTAAATGTATGCGTATTTAGACTTTGAACGTTAAGCGGAATCTTGTTGTAAAGGCATATTGACAAATTCACAAATGATTTATTGATTTTGCGGAAACGAGTTGCTGGTAAAGCAAGCTTGTGTTTGTTCCGGGTATTAAAGTTGTGCAAGTCTGAAACTTTGGGGTAATCATCAATATTTTTCCTTACAAACATTACGTTCTCCAAAATGTATTGGGATGCAAATGTTAGAATATTTATTTGTTTAAACTTGTTTCTCAAGGATTCTTTTGGGAGCATATTATAGATTGCTCGAATGGCTCTTTTCTGTAAAACAAAAATCATATGAACGTCGGCAGCATTACCCCATAATAAAATATCATAGGACATTACACTATGAAAATAACTAAAATAAACTAAACGAGCTGTGTTTTCATTTCGTCGCCTCAGTGCTTGTTTGGCCTATGTGACATTTTTTATGAAAATGACTTTTTAATGCAGTATTATAAAGAATTAAATTTCCATCCGACTGGTAAAATATTTTTTTAAAATATTCAATTCTAAAACAATAAAAATCTTATTTAAATTTTTTATCAACACGGCACTTAACGAAAATTCCGTGCTTGTTTGTTCAATCGGTAGTTTTTAAAAATTTCAGTGCTTGTTTGCTGTATCGCAACTCAATGGACCAATCACAGCCGGCGTTGCGCCGTATCCGCGATTTTGTATGACGTCACAGTAGTGGGAAACACAGTGAGATTCGCTTGAATTCACAATAAAAAATTAGTAATAGTTTATTAATTTATGTTCTTTTTTCATAAATTAGATTGAATATCATTTTAAAAGTATATCTTCAACAAATCATAAAAGCAAACATGAGCAGACATCGCTAAAACTAGAGAAATACGTATTTTTATTAAACGGTTTTATTATTATTATTATTAAACGGTTTTTTTTTAGCTCACCCCGTTTGTTTTATTCTTTCTTGCGTCAAATTTAGTAATTCAAATTTCACCCTCTTCCTGTCAACCGATTAATCTGAAATTTTGTATACACTTTAGATTTTGGTGACAATACAATTATGTTTATTTATTATCATTATAAATTAAAGATGGCCGCCGCTACAAAATGGCGGATAACGTAGGTTTTATCAATCCCATCAATATGGGTATCAAATGAAAGGGCTCAACAAGTCGAATACAATATACTATAAAAAATTGAAATCCAAGATGGCGGCCGCTACAAAATGGCGGGTAACGTAGGTTTTATAAATCCCATCAAATGAAATGGCTCAACAAGCAGAATACAATATACTATAAAAAAATAGAATCCAAGATGGCCGCCGCTTTCAAATGGCTGATAACAATTATTATCAAACTAAAAACTAGAAAATAAAAATAGGTAAAAAACTTTTTAAGTTAAACGGTTTTATGTTAAACACACATTGCAATGTTTAATTATTTTTTGGTTTTTAGTACATTTATCCAAATGCCAACCTTGCTTGTTTGTGTTCTTTCTTCAGTAATGGAACTTCTCGAGCAACTCTTCCTACAAGCTTTGCTTCTACCAGTTGCTTTCTGACGGTCCTTGCAGATACTTCAGCAGTCGGTTCTGGTCCAAAAACCTCGCTTTTTATCAAAACTGAACCCTTAAAGGGGTCTCTTTTCGCGAGAGTTTCCATTCTGCGATCATCTTGTGCAGTTGTTTATCTTGGTCTTTTCCTTCTAGGCACCGTTTCTGTTGTTTCATAAATTTTGAAATAAGCCACTGCATTGTAAATCATATTTTTGGAACATTTCAGATGATCTGCAATTTTTCGGTATGACCATCCACGCTGATAAAGATTTATTATAACTTTTCGCATTGTTGCAATCACAGCTTTTCTTTCGACCGATTTTTTAAATTATTTGATATGTTTATAACTCGCACTGTAACAATATTGCTTTTCAAATTGGCGCCAAAATTTAAAAAAAGAATAGAATAAAAATTATTACTTAATTTTTTTTTAATTTAGAGGAAAAAACTTAAGTGTCCCTAATTAGGTGGCCAGTTTAACCGTGTCATAACTATTCATTAATGCGTTTTGATTAAGATTTTTTAAAAGTTTAATTGTTTTTTTTTTGTTTTTATTGCATTATGTTAACTAGAGTACTTGATAGTGGTTAAGTTTGTAAAGTAACATTCAGTAATCTAGAATGAAGCTCACAATAATAGGGTATGAACTTCCCATATGGCCAAGTTTTAGATCTGTCCCTAATTAGTTGACCACGACTGTACATACAATAGCAGATTAAAGACTGACACAGTGCATAATACGCAATCTTAAGTGTAGATAAATCTGCTGAATGTCTTAGCCTTTTGAAAACATAAATAAGTTTGCGTACTCTTGAAGTTAAGTTTTCCAAGTGTGGCTTCCATGTAATGCGATTGTCTATGTTGATACCTAGATATTTGACATGGGACGATCTATTTATGTGAGGGCAATCACGTATTTTGGGAATCATTACATGAGTGAGCAACCAGAGTATAGTCGTCAGGAGATGGTTGAGTGGAGGAGTTCAACGAGAATGTGAGATAGGTAGTTTTACTAACATTCAAGGTTAAACGATTACCAGATAACCAGGTCGTGACTGCACTTAAGGCGTTTTTCGCTGATTTGAATGTGTCTGTCCAAGTAGAACCGTGAATAACTAAAGCAGTATCATCCGCGTACGTAAAGACGGAGCTGTTGGGGAGGGTTAGGTTACACAGAGAGTTAATATAGGTCTAGAATAGCGTAGGTCCTAGGATAGAGCCTTGTGGTACTCCGAAGGTTATGGGAGTTGGATCACTAGTTAAACAACCAATTCTGACACTCTGAGTCTGATCAGATAAATAATCCTTAAAGATCTCAAGAGCAAGGCCACGAATTCCCATACTCTCCAGAGTGAGAAGAAGCTGTGAACAAGAGACTGTGTCGAAGGCCTTTGAAATATCTAAGAAAATACCAATACATTTCTGCTTTTTGTCCAGTTTATCGACTATACAGTCTATAAGAGAAGCCACCGCATCTTCAGTAGATTTATTGCTTCTAAAACCAAACTGATTACTAGCCAATAGATTCTCTTTTTCCAGAAAACTGACTAAACGAAGATTAATAATCTTTTCAAGCACCTTTGATAGCGCTGGAAGAATGGAGATTGGCCTTTAGTTATTGACCTCGTCCCTCTTCTCCGCCTTGAAAATAGGATGAATCACTGTTTTTTTAAAACATTTTGGAAATTTACCGGTACTTAAGCTTAAGTTACATAAATGCACATTACAGGAACTAAAGTAACGTTGCATTTCTGTAATAAGGTAGAAGTAATACCCTCCCATCTCGCGGCGGTATTCTTGCGGAGAGTAAATGTGATTTGCGATACTTCAACTTCATCTGTAGGGAACAGAACTAGCGAGTTTGAGGGAGAAAAACGATTTTCTACTGAGTAAAGAGGACTGTTACAGTTTGTTTCAGCAAGAGTTTTTCCAATGTTGGCAAAAAAGTTATTCACTTTGTTTAAGGACGACAACTCGTCAGACTCAATTTTTAATAGTTCCAAAGGAGGTCTTGTGTCTGAATCTATGTCTAAGATATTTTTGATCACCTTCCAAGTTTCTTTAGGGTCATTTTTGGCTTTGTCCAGTTCATTTTTTTCATAAGATTGTTTTAGATGTTTTAAAAGTTTGTTACAGAAATTACGATACCTGCGATAAGTAGTCTTTAAAATATAGTTATCTGATTCGGTTTGAAGTCTGAGATTCATGGCGTTCCTATTACGTATACAACGAAGAAGTCCCAGTGTCATCCAAGGTTTTATAAGTCTAGTTTTTGAGGGAATCCGCTTTGTAATTGAAAACTTATCAATAGAGTGGTTCATAGAGGAAACTAGTGAATACGCCGCTTTATCTACATCAGACAATTTCAGTACATTGCTAAAGTCGGGACTCAAGACGTCTGTGTACACTAAGGAATAGTCAGTATATGTGTAGGTTTGAGCACGTTTTAAAGATAATTGTTTAGCATAATTGGTTTATGGTCGGTAATTGATGTTTCAAAAATGAGAGAGCTGCTTTTTAGTTTAGATTTTAAGAAAACATGATCGAGACAATTATTTTCGCGTGTAGGTTGTGAATGTGTAGGTAATAGTCCGTGTAAAGCGTTAAGAGCAAGATATTCATTCGCATGTGAGGTTAGATTATGAGGCGATATGTTGATATTGATATCTCCTATGATAATCACGTTATCAAAATCATGCACAAGACACGTCAAGACATAATTGAGGCTATCCAGAAAATTTACAATGCTACCAAAACTAGGCGACCTATATAATGCTATAATGACCAAATTATACATAGGCAATTTGCAGATCAGACAATTAGCATCATTGAAATTGGGTTCTTTAATTGAGTGTACAATGCCAGACTTAATGTAGACGATTGGTATAATCGTTTTGGTTGAGATTATTATTCGTTTGATATCCTATGTATCCGATCAAACTTGGGAACATGGAGTTTCTGCGAAGCCAACATTCCGACAAAACTATAACTTCGGGTGTTATATTGATAGTGGCTAAAAAAATACGGAAATCATCCATATTTTTATAAACACTTCTGATATTTAAACGCACTTCGAATATTGATACTATCATCATCACTTTGGTCACTTAAAACCGAAGAACATGCTTCAGGCACACACATATATGAGTGGCCAGAACCTATCGCATCTATTTCTTCGGATATAATATTTAGATCAAGCACTGATGTGACGTTAAAAGCACAATTATACATTGCACATCAGTTGATAGGTATCCTGTTGATATCTATAATAGTAATGTAACTGTTATGTTATTAATTAATTCGAAATAGTCAAAATAACATGTGTTTATATTAGATAAAAGAGTTAAGCAGTAATAAAAAACTAAGTAATGTCCACAAACATAGTACTGGCTCACGGACCCATACCCACTAAGAAATAAACAGTTTTGTATACAGTATGGGGAGTAGCAGACACGCTTAGGGAGTGACGAAGTGCAGAGGCCTTTATGAATTATACACAGAATCTTAAAAAGTAGACAGGGGATGTGTGTATATAATTTAATAAAAGTTGATTCAATCGGAGTAAAATTTGTGCAGATTTGGTTGTAGAAGTATGATTACAATTATCGTAAAAATATAACATAGGGTCTAACATAGGTAGTTGTCTTATAAATAAAATCGGATATATAATTGAAACTTGATCGAATACCCAACATTTCAAGTGGTGAAATTAAGTTAAATACTCTTAAACTAATAGTACAGTATACACAAAGCATTAAATTAGACAAATATGCGATACTAAATTTAACAAATTTAAAAAATAAAAAGTTAAAACAAGTACAGAGAAACAAAAATTAAAACTTATGCTAGATATGTCGGGGACGGAGCGACGGAAAAGTGTGCCGAGAGCGTTACGCGTCGCGCTGTCCCTCAAAACCCCGTGCTGGGTTCTGGCCTCAGCCGGGGTTCGGACGCTGAGTGTGAGCGGTTGGAGGTTTTAGTGCGGTTCAACTCTCACATACGGATCCGGTGATTTCCTCCAACTGAAAAAAAAAAAAAAAAATGCTAGATATGTAACATCTATTGGCTTTCAAGTATTTTTTTAAGGCACATTGAGGTGCTAATTGGAGTTGCAGCCAGTCCTTCATATTTTCTAATAAATATTTTCTCATTGACTGTCCAACAAAACTTAAAATTGTTTTGTTTGCAAAAGGACCGCGCCTCATAAAAAAGTTGCCGCAAGCTGCTAGGTAAATGTTCAGCAATATAAATGGGAATTAGAGGTCCACTTACTCCAATATAACCAGTATTCAGTTTTTCGGCTGGTGGGAGACCCTTATTAAAGTTGCGTGCAGCCGTGACTATATGATTTTTAAGTGGGACATTTTCGAACTCTATTACTATAGGCCTTGTAGATCCCTTTTTTCCCGGCAAGCGGTAAGCGTCGCGGATTTGGTTAGCTTGAATTGGCGCTTGTATAGCGTTGCATGTGTGAGTTGTAATCGAGATTACATCATTTGCTGTTTCTTTATCAGGTTGAGGAATATTTCTCAACTCGATAGAAGAAGAACGGGGTCCGCGTTCCAGATCCTGAACTCTCTTCTCCAAACCCAGAATGTATTTTTTTTGTTCCAGTTTTTCTCGTTCCAGTCCCTCAATAATCTTCCTCATATCTTCATACCCACTGTTCATAAACTCTAATGCTTTTTCAATTTCACCATTAGTTTTCTTGATTTCCAGGTTCTGTTGTTTAACTTCTGCAATATCAGAGGTCAACCTGTTCAAAGTTATGTCCTGGTCGGTTTTCCACGATGTCAGCAACTTCATAATCTTTTCTTCAAATGTTTTGAGCTCATTGAGAGGAGAAAAATCAGGACGAAGTCGTTTAGTCCTCGAAGATTCCCCATGCATGTACATATTAGGAGTATTCATGACCTCCTGATTATCAGTGTCGGAATCGGCAGTAGCTGGAGGTGTACGGCGTAGTCTAGGCATGGTTGTAGCCAAAGCAGTAAATAAAGCAATAATAATTTGCAAAAATGCCAAATTTATCCTACCTTTGTTAAAAAAATTTCACATTGAAGATATTCTTATAAGTGCGAGATTGCCGCAAACAAGATCTGTAGTACGAAGTTTTGAACGCCACGCCCACGGTCGTCTTGGTCGTATGGCGGCGACAGCGGAACTGTGACGCAGCGACCCCAGGTTCAAATCCCACCAAACGCGCTGTCGACGTTTGCACGACAGAAACGGCGAAGCTTCGTTTCTTGAGGTTATCACTTTCAGGAGGTGGAGCTTGTCCGTAAAATCGCCTCAAGAGTAAGTGAGAATTTAAAATTATGTACACTGATCAATAAGAAATTCGATTCGCAATATCTGAGTAAAGGTAACAAAGCAAGCGACACACGTCTATTCGCAATGATAGTTAAGCGTGAAGTGAGACAATTGAGATGAGCTGGAATTCAAATCCATAAATCATTAGGGTCTGCGCAGAAGACACTCTGTATCGTCGTAATCAAGTGTGAGGAGCCAGTCCAGTCGCACGCTGAGTGAAGATATGTCGTCTCTCAAAGACTTAACTTCGTTTATTAGCATCTGTAATTCTGAAGACGAACTTTGCTTCTTCTGTCGATAGGTAATATGCTGTTCTTCAGGACTAGAAATTCCAGACCCACAGACAGGCGTGCCTGAGTTATCTCCGCCCCTTTTGGTTTCGCATCTACATTGCGGGCAAATCCATTTATGCAGGTCACCTTTCTTGGGAAAACTTCCACCTATACATACATCCTTATGGAACTTCTTGCGGCAAAACTGTTTAGCGCATGCTTTATAATCTTGATCATGATTTATTTCATTCAGGCATCCGGCACAATTATTTTTAGAACGGTTTGACATATTTTTCTAAATAGATAAATTAGGTAAAACAAAATGAAACCTAAAGACAGCAATCTCTAACTTGTCTCTGAGAAGCAATAAGCAAATAGCCATCTGATAGCGTTTATTCTGTGGTAAGATGAGTAATGGACGAGCGACGGTGAATTACAATATATGAAGTGTTGAATGTGACTGATGCATGCGAAAAAGTAGCTTATCAGAAGCTACTAAGCGCGTAACCGTGAAAGTTGCTTGAACTTATACCGTCACACAAGTCGACCAGCTGTTTTCAAATCACTTGCACTTGAAATCTTGAGAAAACACCAATATTGTTGTAACCTACATAATAATAAAACTACCGTGTTTCATCTCACAAATAGTAACAAAGCTTAAATAGCTCAAATCCAAGGAAGGTTCAAGCAGTTTCGACTTGTTTAATAACACTTTTCAGATTTAAATTTAGAGAGCAGAATTGAATACATGTTTATATGTAGTTAAAACGAGGCGTCAAAGATATAACCCCGAATTTATCTACTTTACATCAGAGCCAAAAAATTAAATTTTACACGACTAGACAAATATACTCGAAAATGAATTTAAATATTAAATAATATAACATGTAGTTAACTTATTTTAAACAATTAAAATTGCATAAGTTAATCAAACTACTACACTATTTTCCAATAACAAAAAGGGGCGTTATGTTTCTAAAATATAACGCTCATAGTCGATTATTTATTATGGTATCGTAATTAATAAAGAACCAAAGTTTGAAACTTTTTCTTGAAAATTGCAACTACTATACAGTCAACTCCTTTTGGAAATCGGTCAAAAAAATGTTTATGTATTTTTGTATACGGTTCAACAATAATAAGTATAGGGTTCAGTTCAGAAACACAATGAAAACTCCTTGTTTCACAATAACAGTTTATTCATCTTCCAAAAACAGTATAATCATCTTCCAAAAACAGTATAATCATCTTCTAAAAACAGTATAATCATCCTCCAAAAAACAGTATAATCATCCTCCAAAATCAGTATAATCATCCTCCAAAATCAGTATAATCATCCTCCAAAATCAGTATAATCATCCTCCAAAATCAGTATAATCATCCTCCAAAATCAGTATAATCATCCTCCAAAATCAGTATAATCATCCTCCAAAATCAGTATAATCATCCTCCAAAATCAGTATAATCATCCTCCAAAATCAGTATAATCATCCTCCAAAATCAGTATAATCATCCTCCAAAATCAGTATAATCATCCTCCAAAATCAGTATAATCATCCTCCAAAATCAGTATAATCATCCTCCAAAATCAGTATAATCATCCTCCAAAATCAGTATAATCATCCTCCAAAATCAGTGTAATCATCCTCCGAAATCAGTGTAATCATCCTCCAAAATCAGTATAATCATCCTCCAAAACTCAGTCACAATTACTCCCAACTCTGTTCACTTTGTAATCACGTCGACTACTGTATTTAAACGATAGTTCACACGCCTCTTATACTTTCTTGAGAAATAAATCAGATGGCGCCACTAGTATTTCCGTTCACATAAAATAAAA
The DNA here is from genome assembly GCA_030269945.2 of Trilocha varians. Lineage (NCBI taxonomy): Eukaryota > Metazoa > Arthropoda > Insecta > Lepidoptera > Bombycidae > Trilocha > Trilocha varians. The sequence continues at coordinate 1,055,148 of AP028282.1, forward strand.
TTAAAAGAATCTAACAACACTCTTATAAAATGATTCATCACAACCGGAAGTCCTTCCTTTAAATCGACGTAATACCCGCTTCTACAAAACAATGAAATGGAATTAGAGAAAAGTCACCTAACAGCTCGGCCATCCTGTAACTAAGCGAGTCCTCGCGCTTGTTTAACTCTCCGTAAATCCGATCAATTGCAACCATTACTAAAAGATGAGAGAAAAAATAATAATAAAAGGAGACCAAAACAACCAACTAAAAATCAAACAACGTAGCATTCAAGTGTCCATACAAAAAACCATGGTTGAATTTTACTCCTCGACACTATAGCCTCGTAGCACCATAGCTGAAAGCCATAAAAACGTTACGTGCCCAAAAGCCTCCTTCATTCCACTCCTAACTGTCTTTATCCGTTTCTTCATTATAATATCCCTGTTATTTTGTATTCCCACCATCGAAAAGGCCTACCTCTTTTCCTCTTATGTCCGGTGTACCAGTTCATATAGTTTGCTTCATTTATTGAATCATCTGATAGTATGTCAGTCCACCCCTTCAAGTTTCTCCACCGCTATAGCATTCTGCAAGCCTGATAACATTTTCGATGTGTAATTTGACGAGGTTTGGAGCCTGACATTCAGATGAGAGAATTGGAAGAATACAGCCTTCGAAGACTTCTCATTTTCTCATTCCAACGTTTTTGTTCTTCACTACATCTTGAGACTCCAGTATCTCTTCCTAGCGTTGCCAACTCACGCATACCTAGTTCCTTTCTCGCAAAATCCGCCAGGGAGATCTCCCGTCCGACATGAACAAAATCCGATTTCATTAAACAAATCATTTCCTCCACTCTGTCCATTGTGTCCTTCTGTTCATTGCCCTGCCCTATCAGTATCACATTCCCACCCTTCGACTTTCCCTATTTAAATCCTCTGAATTTGTTCAGCTCTACTAATCACACCTCAATGATGGGTCCAAGCGAAGCGGTCTCCCCATCACATCCACACGCTTCAGCCCTGACACGGCCGCACTCCAAGCGAACGAAACTTCGCACCTCCGGGAAACAACACCCATCCCTCCATCTCGAATAGGTCACAACGTCTCCTACAACACAAGATCCTCACCATCGCGCCTCACCTCGAGAATCCGCCAGACAACTCCTTCAAGCAAAAACCCACCAAATACAAATACAATACTCGCATAAACTTCAAAAAACATAAGGTCTTGATCAATAACAAAATTTTCCAGTTATCCTAAAAGTCCGAGCTTCCGCACCTGCCAATTGGACAGTTACAATCTGATTCCTTTCGTCATCAATGGCCACAACAGCTCTATCAATGGGTCCCCGACTAAAACAAGATACCAGCCGTCATCTAGAGAAGTTGCGTTACAGAAGTACACTAACCAGGCCTTCTACTTGCATCCGTCGCATTTTGCTTCCAGGATCATATAGAGCCAAGAACGATACGCCAACACGTTGCCTCAGTGCTTGTTTGGCCTATCTGCACTCGAGCAAATTTTACAGGAGACGTTTTTTTTGTTTTATTTATTAAATAACGTTTAATTTTTTAATTTGATACTTAATATAAATACACGAGCTACCCACAAATTGATTTATAAAGAAATAATATGCAATAGTTTATGATTCTAGCGTATTTTACATGTTTTGTGTGACGATAGGCCAAACGTGCACTAAAAATTTTTCGGATGTTTACTTACAACAAACGTGCACTGAAGATTGACCAAAGGATTGTGATAATTTTCCGTGCTTGTTTGTGCTAAGTGCTAATATTGTTGATACAGGATGTAACTTTTTAATTAGTATAAGTTTTACTGCCGATTTCGCTTGTTCCGTTATGTATATTATTTTAAAATATGACCAACTCGATTTTTAATTGATGGGTTTTTTGCGCTTGAAGCGTCCTGGTGAGTATTTTGTCTGTAGATGAAGGTCAAAGACTGATGATGGAGCTGGAAGGTGGCAACAGAAACTCTGTCAATAAGCAAGATAACCTCATCGTGTTTAGACTCTAATGAAGCGTCTTGATGAGTTCATTGCATAGACATGAATGTCAAGGTCTGATGATGGAACTGGAAGGTGGCCACAGGAAATCCGTCACTAAGCAAGATAACCTCATCGTGTTTAGGCTCTAATGAAGCGTCCTGGTGAGTACTTTGTCCCTAGATGAATGTCAAGGTCTCATGATGGAGCTGGAAGGTGGCTACAGGAACTCCGTCAATAAGCAAGATAACCTCATCGTGTTTAGGCTCTAATGAAGCGTCTTGATGAGTTCTTTGCATAGACATGAATATTAAGGTCTGATGATGCAGTTGGAAGGTGGCAATAGGAACTCCGTCATTAAGCAAGATAACATCATCGTGTTTAGGCTCTAATGAAGCGTCTTGATGAGTTCTTTGCATATACATGAATGTCAAGGTCTGATGATGGAGCTGGAAGGTGGTTACAGGAACTCCGTCAATAAGCAAGATAACCTCATCGTTTTTAGGCTCTAATGAAGCGTCTTGATGAGTTTTTTGCATATACATGAATGTCAAGGTCTGATGATGGAGCTGGAAGGTGGTTACAGGAACTCCGTCAATAAGCAAGATGACCTCATCGTGTTTAGGCTCTAATGAAGCGTCTTGATGAGTTCTTTGCATATACATTTATCTTGCTTATTGACAGAGTTCCTGTAACCACCTTCCAGCTCCATCATCAGACCTTGATATTCATGTCTTTGCAAAGAACTCATCAATACGCTTCATTAGAGCCTAAACACGATGAGATTATCTTGCTTAATGACGGAGTTCCTATTGCCACCTTCCAGCTGCATCATCAGACCTTGATATTCATGTCTATGCAAAGAACTCATCAAGACGCTTCATTAGAGCCTAAACACGATGAAGTTATCTTGCTTATTGACGGAGTTCCTGTAGCCACCTTCCAGCTTCATCATCAAACCTTGACATTCACCTCTTCTCAAAGAACTCATCAAGACGCTTCATTAGAGCCTAAACACGATGAAGTTATCTTGCTTATTGACGGAGTTCCTGTAACCACCTTCCAGCTCCATCATCAGACCATGACATTCATGTATATGCAAAGAACTCATCAAGACGCTTCATTAGAGCCTAAACACGATGAGGTTATGTTGCTTATTGACGGAGTTCCTGTAACCACCTTCCAGCTCCATCATCAGACCTTGACATTCATGTATATACAAAGAACTCGTCAAGACGCTTCATTAGAGCCTAATCACGATGAGGTTATCTTGCTTATTGACAGAGTTCCTGTAACCACCTTCCAGCTCCATCATCAGACCTTGACATTCATGATTATGCAAAGAACTCATCAAGACGCTTCATTAGAGCCTAAAAACGATGAGGTTATCTTGCTTATTGACAGAGTTCCTGTAGCCACCTTCCAGCTCCATATTCAGACCTTGACATTCATGTCTATGCAAAGAACTCGTCAAGACGCTTCATTAGAGCCTAATCACGATGAGGTTATCTTGCTTATTGACAGAGTTCCTGTAACCACCTTCCAGCTCCATCATCAGACCTTGACATTCATGATTATGCAAATAACTCATCAAGACGCTTCATTAGAGCCTAAAAACGATGAGGTTATCTTGCTTATTGACAGAGTTCCTGTAGCCACCTTCCAGCTCCATCATCAGACCTTGACATTCACCTCTTAAAGAACTCATCAAGACGCTTCATTAGAGCCTAAAAACGATGAGGTTATCTTGCTTATTGACAGAGTTCCTGTAGCCACCTTCCAGCTCCATATTCAGACCTTGACATTCACCTCTTAAAGAACTCATCAAGACGCTTCATTAGAGCCTAAACACGATGAGGTTATCTTGCTTATTGACGGAGTTTCCGTAGTCACCTTCCAGCTTCATCATCAGATCTTGATTAAGATCAAGGATCCTATATTCAAGATCCAGGATGCAGATTCCAACATCCGAATCCAGGATTCACAGTACAGAACAATTTACAAACAGATTTCGAAAACTCGAATTTTATTTATTTGTATGGAAAACGGGCGTGATACTTGTCTTAACCTGACAATTGGTTTAAAGTTTTTAAATAGAACACCCTGTTTGAAATTCAACTGAGTCAACGGTTAATTAAAAAAAAATACGTATTTCTCTATTTTTAGCGATGTCTGCTCATCTTTGCTTTTATGATTTGTTGAAGAAATACTTTTAAAATGATATTCAATCAAATTTATGAAAAAAAAACATAATTTAATAAACTATTTCTCATTTTTTATTGTGATTTCATGCGAATCTCACTGTGTTTCGAACTACTGTGACGTCATACAAAATGGCGGATACGGCGCTACGCCGGCTGTGATTGGTCAATTGAGTTGCGATACAACAAACAAGCACTGAAATTTTTAAAAACTACCGATACAGCAAACAAGCACGGAATTTTCGTTAAGTGCCGTGTTGAGAAAAAAATTAAAATGAGATTTTTATTGCTTTAGAATTTAAATTTTTAAAAAGTTATTTTACCAGTAGGTTGGAAATTTAATTCTTTATAATACTGCATTAAAAAGTCATTTTCGTAAAAAATGTCAGATAGGCCAAACAAGCACTGGGGCGACGAACAATCATCCGTCTACAAAGAGCATCTTAATTCCACAAAAAGCATTAATCTGACTCTCATCTTCTCACTATCCAATATTTCCTGCAACATACTCTCATCAGTTCACAATCCACATCCGACACTATAAGGGGTTCAGATCCTCCATCTCAGTCACCATCCGATAGGCTTTTGTAAATTCTCGATCCTGCAAATCACAAGAAACAATCCCTACACGAACAGCATATCCTGAGCTGAAAGCGCTCGATGTCGTCGGGTATCACTACAGTTGTTGCTCTGGTCAACCGCGTTTTCATGAAAGCCAACACTACAGCAACCCAAAATGGTATCCTTTCCAACATTAATTTCCAATCGTATATTCTCTAGGACAATACTCCTTTCCACTTCAGACAAACTCTGCAAGCGTTGACATCCAAACTGGTCGCCATTACTGGCACGACTCCAGTTGTCACTCGTGAGTAGCAAGCAGAATACACATGTCGTTTTAACATTCAATTCATCTGGAGTTCCAGCGACAATTATATCCGGACCTTGTGTAAAAAGTATTGACTCAAAAACATAGGAGTGAATAACACTGCCATCAACAATGCACATTTCTCCAACACCGGCATAAACAGCACCAATAAAGCAGGCAAATTGTTATCGTTCTCCATCAAATAAATCCAGCCAGTTTCGTCAGACCCTTTAATCAAGGAGAACTTAGATTGAACATCAACGTTGACATACTGTAGGTAAAGCATTTACTTGGATTTCTAGGACTTTTGCAACGGGCAGAAAGCCTTGCCACCCTTCCCTTGCTAACAGATATGTCCAGAGTAATCCAGACCCAAGCTCCCTTGATTGGCAATGCGCATCGGTCATAAACAGTCCTTATCTAGTAAACCAACTGATCATAATCTTTACATTTCAAAAGGCGATCGCTCCCTCGCAATCGAAACACTTATTACCGCCACTTGTATCAACCTCAGAAGCTCCAGGTCAGTTCCACTGAATAGTTGTCTGCGTAATGATCTGTCACTTGTATCATACGACTCCCCGAATTGCCCTACCTCGATGGTTTCGCAAGTTCTTCCTCACTAAATTACGCCACCTACTCACTAATGGTTGTATGATCCACCCCGTGAAGTAAACAATACACTTCCTGCTAACCTGAGATTTTACAGCGAAATAACTCAACTATTTTGCTCAACAATCTGTGTGAAGTTCGGCGTAACTCTTACGGCAAGGAGAGGGTTCCATTAACTTTCGCTTCCATCCCTCCCAGATATGTTGCAAAATGAATCAAATCTATTCTCCCCTTTTTTTCCTTTATTTAGTCATAGTCTTGTTGTTTAGTCGAAACAGAATAGTTTTATCTTTTGCCATAAAATGATGATGTCCATATTCCTCGTGGTGACTGCCACTCCACCGTTCTGTTCAATCATTTAAGAACCCTGGTGACGTTTCCGAATGTTGCCCTTTTTTTCTTTTTGTGCCATTATTCATCGAAATCCTGGAGACAGTCTCCGCGTCTTCCTTTGTATCTCCTAGTTTTGTTTATCTACTCTAATATCAGATGTGCCTGATCATTCGGCCTTGTTCCTTCCCGCAACCTATCGATCTGGTCCAGCTCCAGGTCCAATCCAGCTCCAGGCCCAATCTAGCTCCAGGTCCAATCCAGCTCCAATCCAGCTCCAGGTCCAATGCAGGCCCAGTCCAATCCAGCATCAACCTAGCCCTGCACCAACCTAGCCCTGCACCAACCTAGCCCTGCACCCACCTAGCCCTGCATGAGCTCAGTATCATCCATAATGAATACTTTTATATTACTTTTAAAAAGATATAATATCAGTGACTTACGGTTTTCTGTGGGCGCAGAACAAGAAAAATGGTACCTTTTTCCGTCGATCCCGCTTCTGAACTATAGGGTTCAGTTCAGAAACACAATGAAAACTCCTTGGTTCACAATAACAGTTTATTCATCTTCCAAAAACAGTATAATCATCCTCCAAATCAGTATAACCATCCTCCAAAATCAGTACAATTACTCCCAACTCTGTTCTCTTTGAAATCACGTCGACTACTGTATTCAAACGACAGCTTACACGCCTTTTATACTTTCTTGAGAATTAAATGGAATTAGAGAAAAGTCACCTAACATAAGTATTTGATTTGAATTAATCACTGGCCAATAACTAAAAATAATTAATTTTATCCGTTATGTCCGGTAAATTGTGCTTAATTAGTAAAAAACAATATATTAACACAATATTTTAACGAAATTATTTATTACATAATCACTAATTCACATATTTTATACTTTAATTTATAACTATATGAAAATTAAACATTGTGTACGTCGATTTCTCGAAATATTGAATAGTTTTTGCAGCATAAAAATAGACACAACTTTTAACACGGCGCCAATGCAACGATTTGTACTGTTTGACTGGGACGTATGCAATAAAACTGGACTTAACAAAAAATTATCGAAATCTATGATTTGACTTATTTACCTAAAATGAAAAATATTCATCCCATTAATATTGTTGTAACGTAGTATCAGTATATTACAATGACCCACCATAGATCTTAAAATTTTTTGGATAAACGCAAACCGTAAAAACGTCATACACAACAAAGTTTTATAAAACACACTCCGCCAAAACGGCGTAACCATGATAAACTCGTAAATAGGAGCCGCGTAACAAAATTATTTTTAAAAACGCGAAATTGTACTTAGCGTAACTCTAAAAAGTGAAAAATATCTAGATTTTTAGGTAGTTACGACAATATTTTTTTAAGTTTTTCAAAATAGGGGCGTTTTTTGAAAAAAAAAGTCGTCGTAGAGCCACGAGACCACGCGACCATTCGACGCAGAAAAAAAAAATGATTATAGTCATGTGCTTAGTCTAGTTACGACAATTTAACGGAATACGACCTTTCTGTTTTCCAGCGTCGATATATTTAAACTAATATTTATGGTTTTTTCTTTTCCAGATTTTTTTTTTATTTACAAACAAAGAATGTAAACAAACAAACAAACAAACAACACAAACAAACAAACGAGAGAATCAGCTATTTACAAAAGAATCAAGAGTGAAAAGAAATAAGAAAAGGAAAAGGAAAGAAAAAGATACAGTATGAGGGGCCCGGGACCGTTTAGGAACGAGAAGGTGGGATAAGTTAGTATTAGTTCTAATAGTTCTTCTTTAAAATTAATTCACTCACAGCCTGCTTCTCTTGAGCAGGGGAAAATTAATGTTATTGACAAGTTGAAATCTGACTCAACAAATTTAAACTTCATTTAAAGACAAAAGAGTTAAGCTTTGGCATCATAATAAATGATACTAGACGCAGCCCAACTACCAACAATTCTTCATGTAAAATTAATGTAATAAATTTGGTTCATCAAAACATACAGAGTATGAAGGGCAAAGACCTTGAAATTGATTTGTTTTTAAAGCACAATAAAATTAATATTCTATGTGTAACTGAACATTGGTTTCGAAAATATGAACTGTTATTTAATTTTGATAGTTATAAAGTTGTAAGTTCTTTCTGCAGGGAGAAAGCAATTCGTGGCGGGTCACTTATTATTGTTAGTGAGGATATCAAATGTAAAGAACGCTCCGATATTGTCGATCTCTCTGAAGAACGAACCATTGAAGTGCCCTCGGTTGAATTCGGTAGCTTCATTTTAGTAACTGCATATCGACCTCCAAATTCACATTATGATAACTTTGAAAATATAATGGAAAATATACTAGTAAAACTCTCTGCAACTAGTAAGAGTATTTGCATTTGTGGTGACTTTAACATTAACCTTTTAGAAAATACTAATACCACCATTAGGTTCACAACATTGTTAAAGTCATATAACCTTACAAATTTATTTCTTGAGCCAACACGAGTTACTGAATCAACAGCAACTTGTATAGATAATATCTTCACAAATTTTAAAAACATACGAAATTATAATGTAATTAATCAGCTGACTTCAGATCACAGTGGTCAGTATCTATCTTTTACAACTAAATCATGTTCAGATACTGATGACATAAAAAAGCTTAAGTTAGTTCCAATCAGCGATAGTCGCATGGAAAGTTTTAGAATTAACATTGTTAAGAAAATGTCATATTTAAATTACAATAAAAATCCAGACGTTTTCTATAAAACTTTCTTTAATATTGTGGGATAGCTCCGTGGGAATAAGATTTAAAGTTTTACTATTTTAAAACACTCACCGCCAACCGCAGATATTTTGCGAATCTTCCATCATAATGTCACTCACACTCATTTACGCGAGGCGGCGCTAGTGTCGCGCGCACTGTTTGCGCGACGATGTGCAAGTAGGCGGGAGATTCAAATACAAAAATCGAACATTCCCCCCACCGAAATCCGTCCGGATTCCCCATTACGATACCAAGTTACAAGATTTGAAGATTTTTTAAGTTTTAAAGTTTTACATTTAAGATTTAAAGATTCAGTGTTAGAGAGTGGACTGTATACAAAATTAAGCTTTAAAGTTTTAATTACACTAATGAACTTATGACTAAAATGTAGTACATAAAGAATATTCAGATTTAAAGATTTCAAACTTTATGTACCACGAATTAAAATATAATGCTTTTACAAAATTATGCTGAGTCTGCTACAGGGAGCGGACAAAGCTTAACTACAGGACGCGTTATCTCCTTATTTCTAGAACGAACTTTTACAACTCTTACAATGCCATCAGGACCTGGATTGAGTTCAATGACACGTCCTAGATCCCACTGCAGTGGTGGTGCATTTGACTTTATTAAAACTTAATCTCCAATAGATAGATCTCGACATTTGTTGAACCACTTTTGACGTTGTTGAAGTGTGTGAAGATAATCTTGGCGCCAACGTTTCCAAAAAACTTGTGCAAACTGCTGCACTATCTGCCATCGCTCGAGTGGCAGTATGTTTTGTTCGCTTACATCGAAAACAGGGACAGCCAATAATTCGCGCCCGATCAAGAAATGTGCCGGTGTTAAAACTTCAAATTCAGACGGGTCGTTTGAAAGTGCACATAACGGCCTAAATTTAAAACGGCTTCTACGCGCGCGAATAGGGTTCCAAGTTCTTCAAATGACAATACCTTTTCCCCTACGGTTCATTTTAAATGCAATTTCGCGGATTTTATTGCAGACTCATAGAGACCGCCGAAATGACTACCAGTCGGAGGATTATGACTCCAGTGAATACTACGCGCTACAAGTTGCCCTGATAAGTTTCCAGTATTAGATTTAAAAAAATCTGTTACGTCTGCTAAATATTTACCAGCTGATACGAAATTAGTAGCGTTATCTGAGACAATTGTAAGACAAAGGCCTCTTCTAGCTGTGAATCTGTCTAAGGTAGCAAGGAAACATTCCATGCTAAGCGAGGATAAAACTTCTAAATGCACTGCGCGAGTAGCACAACAAACAAATACGCATAAATAAGATTTGGCAATGTGAGCATTTCTACATTTAGATTCTTTTGTAAGAAAAGGACCACCAATATCAATACCGACAGTATGGAACGCATGAATATCCTGAGTTCTAAATTTTGGTAACTCTCCCATCATAGGCTGCAGATGAGAAGGAGTAACCTTAAAACAAGAAATGCATTTTAAGAAGCGAGAACGAATGACACTTCTCGCAGAAATTATCCAATATTTTTGAGAAATGATTCCTTGCAGAGTGCGAGGACCAATATGTAAATAAAGCTTATGGTAATAATCTATAAGAATATTTGTAAAATTTGATTTTTTAGGCAAAAGTAGAGGATGTTTCCTATAATGCGGGAGACTGGATTGAGACAGCCTACCCCCCACCCTGAGGAAACCATCCGAATCAATGAATGGATTAAGCTTTCGTAGACTATGAGAGCATCTCTCACCCTTTGAGAGTGCCATCATATCTTCTTTAAAGAAATTATTTTGAATGGTTTTAATAAGTACGTCATGAGCCTTTCTGCTGTCATCCACAGAGAGTGCTCGACGCTTCAGTTGAGAAACCCTACAATTGTGAATAAACAAGTAAGACCACGCGACTATATTAACTAGTTTGCTAAAACTAGAGTGTCTGTTAGTTAAATCTAACAGTGAATAAGATTCTAAGATTTCTGTTGAAACAAGTACTGTATTTATTGTTTTGAGTTCAGGTGGGTTTTCCACTCTGAACTCAGTGATAGGTTTAACTGGCCAACTGGACTTCGTGCTTTTAAGCCAATCGGGCCCACAAAACCACTCGGGTGTTTCTAAAAGCTTTGAAGGTGAAGCACCACGAGAACAAAGATCAGCAGGATTATTAACTCCACTGACATGACTCCAACAATCGTTAGAAACTGTATCTATTTTACTTTTTAACTCCACTGACATGACTCCAACAATCGTTAGAAACTGTATCTATTTTACTTTTTAACTCCACTGACATGACTCCAACAATCGTTAGAAACTGTATATATTTTAGATATTCTAATGGCTACGAACATTTTTAAAGTGTGAGGTGGTGTGTTCAGCCACGACAAAACTACGGATGAGTCTGTAAACAACAGAGTCTCATCTATGTGAAGCCGACAATTTATTAGCGACTTCACATATTGAACCGATTTTGCTAACAGGTGTGTACCCATTAGCTCTAGACGAGGAACTGAAACGGTTTTTAAAGGTGCCACTTTAGATTTAGCAAACATCAAACTGGTTTTAACGTCACCACAGTCATTTATGGTACGCAAATAAATAACTGCTGCGTAACCAAGAGTTGACGCATCGCAGAAACCTACAATTTGACAATACGTATGATGTGGTATCCCGATGTGACGATCGAGTTTTATATTTGTTAATAAAGGAAGTTCCTGAATGTAAGATATCCATTGGTCTTCTAGACCGTTAGGTACTTTTTGATCCCAATCGATGTTCGCAGTCCAAAGTTTCTGCATTAAGCATTTAGCATAAAAAACGCAAGGAGCTACGAAACCAAGTGGATCAAAAAGGCGTCCAATTTGAGATAACACAGTTCTTTTACTAACTATTGGACTAGATGATGTTGTCGAAAAAGAGAAAGTATCTGTATCTGGAAGCCACTGCAACCCTAAGACCTTAATGGAAAGCGTGGAGTCATCAGTGAATGCAACTGGCGTTTCACGGTAACTATCAGGTACGCGTTCAAGAATCTGTTTACAATTACTTGACCATTTACGCAATACAAAACCTCCCTCCTCCAACAAAGTCCTCAGTTCATCCTGCAACTCAACTGCCTCCTGAACTGTGTCAACGGACCACAAGAAATCGTCCATGAAGAATGCCGTTCGCAGTACTTTGGAAGCGACTGTATATTTTTCTGCTTCATCTACTGCCAAGGTTTGAAGAACTTTAATAGCGAGATAAGGACTACTAGCTACGTATGTCACAGTGTTGAGCGCATATACTTGTATAAGTTGATTTGAAGAATACCGCCAGAGAATATGTTGAAAGCCACGTTGACTTTCATCAATTAATATTTGTCGATACATTTTGCAAATGTCTCCAGACAAACATATTGCACGTAATCTAAAATTAAAAAGTAATTTATTTAAATCAGCTTGCAGCTTAGGGCCAGGAAGAACCACAGAATTTAACGATTCTCCGTTGGTCGTCTTACACGAGGCATCAAACACAACTCTCAATTTAGTTGTGGAACTAGAGGGACGTAAAATACAAAAATGCGGGATGAGGTATCTCGAATCCACGTTTTGTACTTCCCCTAAGCACGTCATGTGTCCTAAAGTTTCGTACTCACGCATAAATTTGTGGTACTCTGTTTTTAAAGCTGGATCTCGCTCCAGTTTTGTTTCTAAATTTACGAATCTACGCTCTGCTACGACGTATGAATCGCCTAATTCATAAAAAGATCGCATCGGGTATTTCACGATGTATCTACCAGTATCGTCACGCCTATGATCCTTACTGAAAAGTCTCTGCCAAAACGTCATCTGGATTTTGCGGTTTATCAACTGGTATGTTTTCAGTTTCCCAAAAGGAATTCATTATTTGATCTAAATTTACAGAAAGACCGGTAAAAGATTCAATGCTATTATTGTCGGACTCACTGCTAAACTGATTATGATTTTCTACACCCGTAACAGTGACTTGACCTGTCCTGTGTTGCATACAGATACCGTTATAGTGTCGAGGATAGCTGGAGATTTGCCAACTGTTTGTCTTTCACAGGAGGTGGTCAGTCGTTTTAGGGATTTACGCCTTGCTGATCCTACCTTCGGTACACCAGGTCCTATCGACATGCTCCTGGCCGGAGATCTGTTTCCTCTCATCTACGACGGAGAGAAGGTTATCCTCAAAGGTGAAGGCATGCCAGTGGCAATGCACTCTATTTTCGGCTATGCGACTGACCACCTAAAACGACTGACCACCTCCTGTGAAAGACAAACAGTTGGCAAATCTCCAGCTATCCTCGACACTATAACGGCATCTGTATTCAACACAGGACCAGCACACCCCACTGGTTTAATAATACAAGTAGTGAGACCAAAATCCTTAACAGGCTTCGCACCTAAACCTATGGAAGCAAATCTGCATTTCCTCCTCCCTAATCCTAAACGTGCCACACAGTCTTGAGTCACGTAGCCCGTCATAGCACCGCTGTCTATTATAGCACGCACGGGTTGGTACTTGCCCCAACAATCTGCGACGTGTATAATTGCTGTTCCGAGCAAGACTGTGGACGTAGTAGAACAGGTAAGAGCCACTGAACTAATATTAGTTCCTTCACTACTAGAACCACCATCAAGATGAAGAGTATGATGGTGCATGTTTTTGCAAACTGTACAACGAACTTTAGACGAACAGTCTTTCAAAGTATGATCATCACGTAAACAATTTTGACAAAAGTTTAAATGCTTTATTTTTTCAAGGCTTTGTTCAGGAGAAAGATCATTATACTCAAAACATCTATAAATTGAATGTGGTTTATTACAATAGTAACATTTTCTTATATTATTTTTATAATTTTTATAAGAAGTTCCGTTCGAGTTGTTTAAGTTTTGAAGTTTTTCCGAAGGAACTAAAGCCGAAGCTGAGGCGAGTGTTGTCTTTGGTACACTACCTCGACTATTTGAATTATTATGAAATTTAACGTTAGGTGTATAACTATTTTTATTAAAATTAATAGGTTTTTCATTAACAAAAGGTTTATTGTTGGACATCTCTAAAATACGCACCTGGTTTTCTACAAAGTTTATAAGATTTTCAAATGTAGGTAGATCACCCGGTACAGTTTTATTTTCATATGCGCGTCTAGTAGACGAATCAAGATTACGCAATGAAACATAAAATAATATAAAACTTGACAAGTCTGGCATTTTTAATGATTTTAATGCTTTAACACTGTCTTGACAAGTTTGTAAAAAGGCATTTAGGCCAGCTGCTGACTCATATTGTAAAGGTTTAAAACTAAATATTTTATCTAAATATGTTGTCGCTAACGCCCTCTTGTTTTCAAAACGCTGAACTAACGAATTCCACACGATCGCATAATTTGTCGCCGTAATAGGCATCGATTTAACTATAGTTAACGCAGGGCCGCTTACAGCCGATAACAAATAATAAAACTTTTCTATCTCCGTTATATCCCTATTATAATGCACTAAACTTGTAAAAGTGTCCCTAAATGTTGGCCAATTTTCAAGCTTGCTATCAAAGTGAAATATCTCCAATTTTGGCAATTTACACTTCTGCTATTACCAAAATTACTGTTAGTATCATCCTTACCAGGCAAATTAAGCGTATCCGCGACATCCTGAATAGAATAATACATTTCATCGAACGCCTTGATTTGATCGTACGCAGGTACATAAGACGTATTAAAACGTTTCTGCAAACAAATTATTTCGTTACAAGCACTTTCATACGTAGTTCTTAAAGCGACAACATCCCTGAAACGGACGCGAAATTGTGGCTGCTGATCAACATTATCTAACACAATTCGCGACAACTCGTATAATGACTGTAAACGCATAAAAGACATTTCTTTACTAGTAAAATGTGGTTGCAACAGCTGGTCGAGCTCTTCATCGACAACTGCAAGTTTTTTAGTTGCTAAAGTTGCTTTCGCCATTTTACAATGAGGTTATGTTTTATAGAATTTAAAAATAATAAGTTAGCTAAGAATTTAAAATTAATATCAGTACAAAAATTTAAATGTAGACTTTTAGTATTTGTTGTTAAAACAGTTCAATGCAAATGAATGATAAATTTTGTTATTTTAGTTGAAACAAAACAATTTCTAAATCGATTCTTTCAAAGCTTCTGAAGAATACAATTTTATTGTTATGTAATTTTACCAAACACAATAACTTGAATTTATATTACTATTTGGCAAATAATATTAAGATTTTAAGATTGAAATTCACAAAATACAATTTGAAATTACGACTAAGATTTAAAGTTTTCGTTCGAATTTCAAACTATGTTAGTAATGGCGGCAAATGCTAAATTTGTTGTAAATTATTGTAAGTAATACGTGATAACACAACAATATTGTAATCTAGCGTTACTTTTGCAACAATATATCGAATATAAGCTTAAGATTGCTACGAAAATAACACTATTTCAACGTACAGTAACCAACTTCTATGCTTTTACGAATTAAAATGTAGGTACTTACGCGATCACGCATCACTGATAATTTCCGAAATGAACATTGAAAATACGCTTATTCACTCGAAAATCACTCATTACACATAAAATACACAATATTCTTATGAATTACTGAGTCTAACAACGATAAATACCTAAGATTTAAAGATTTTCATCGGTACAAATCGGTACTCACAATTTTTTCCAATGCAACTATTTTTGTAAGTTTCTATGTAATAATTACACTGAATCACTTGTACTTGATTTCGTAACGGGTTTGATCCGGTCGAATGACCAAAAATGTGGGATAGCTCCGTGGGAATAAGATTTAAAGTTTTACTATTTTAAAACACTCACAGCCAACCGCAGATATTTTGCGAATCTTCCATCATAATGTCACTCACACTCATTTACGCGAGGCGGCGCTAGTGTCGCGCGCACTGTTTGCGCGACGATGTGCAAGTAGGCGGGAGATTCAAATACAAAAATCGAACAAATATGATTAACGAAGAATTTAGTGTTGTTAAACGGTTTTATTTAGCTCACCCCGTTTGTTTTATTCTTTATTATTTAATTTTATTATTTATTCTTCCGTCAAATCTAGTAACTCAAATTTCACCCTTTTCCTTTCAACCGATTAATCTGAAATTTTGTATACACTTTGGATTTTGGTGACAATACAATAATGTTTATTCATTATCATTATAAATCCAAGATGGCGGCCGCTACAAAATGGCGGATAACGTAGGGTTTATCAATCCCATCAATATGGGTATCAAATGAAAGGGCTCAACAAGCAGAATACAATGTACTATAAAAAATTGAAATCCAAGATGGCGGCCGCTACAAAATGGCGGATAACGTAGGTTTTACCAATCCCATCAATATGGGTATCAAATTAATGGGCTCAACAAGCAGAATACAATATACTATAAAAAATTGAAATCCAAGATGGCCCTCGCTACCAAATGGCTGATAACAATTTTTTATCAAACTAAAAACTAGAAAATAAAAATAGGTAAAAACTTTTTAAGTTAAACGGTTTTATGTTAAACATACATTGCAATGTTTAAGATAAATGTACTAAAAACCAAAAAATAATAAAACAGATACAGTCGTGGGAATTATAAAACCGTTGGGCACATCAATTTACTACGATCGTTGTTGTCTTAATTATAATGTAACATTACAAAACAAACATTTTAATCAGCGATTATAATGTCTATTATAATTAAACAAAGTCTCTTATTTCTTCTCCCACTGTTGCTGAATCGTTATTAAAAGAACATGTTAATAAATGTGGTGTTAGTTTTCAATTTAGAAATGTTAGTGCTATGGACATAATGAGAAATTTTAAACAAATTAATGTTAAAAAAAACTCCTGATCTTTGGGGAATATCGGTCAAAGTAATAAAACCTATTATTGATGTAATTGCACCATACCTTGCAACAATATGAAATGAAATGAAATTGTTTATTTACCATAAAAAATTACATCAATCATTGGTGTACAGTGGATCCCGTACTAAGCAGTAGCTTGTGTTACGGGACCCGTTTACAAAACCATGTTGGACACGTCGGTATGATGAAATGTTACAGATAATGAAATAAAATTATGAATTTAAAACAATTGCCTTCCTACGGAATTATACAAATTAAAAAATATAATTAATCACAAGGTGAGTTCACAAATGTAAATTCGCAAAGGATAAAAAATTAAAAATTAAATAAAATTAAAATTAAATGATGTGAAATCATGTGAATTTTTAACGCCATAATATAATTGTTCTTTATTCCTCATGCCATGTGTGTGCGTGTTTATGAGTATGTGTGTGAGTGCGGTTTTGAGTGTGTCTGTGCATGTGTGTGCGTTTGTGTATATATGTTTGTGTGTATGTGCGTGTGTGTGTGTGTGTGTGTGTGTGTGAGTGTGTGTGTGTGTAAGCGTCTGCATGCATGTGTAGTTTGAGTGGCAGCAGTAAAATGTGTTGAGCTTAGGGCGTTCCGTGGTCAAGTGATGGGTGACTAGAAATTTAGTAGTTGTTCAGTATCAGTGTATGAGAGTTTATGTAGAAAATCTGTAACAATCTGCTTGCACTCGAACAGAGAGGAAGAAGTGATTTTACGTGGTATCAGTTTCAGAATGTGATTATAAATCGATAGGTGTGAGAAATAGGGACATCTTTTAGCTAACTCTGAGTTAGCTGTTGGGGGGGAATTCTACAGATGGGTTTTTAGTTAGTTTATGAAAATCAGAGCGATTTTTTACGAGTTTATGCGCTTGCAGAGTAGCACTCAACACAAACAGTTGGCGAACCCTCAGCACACCGAACTCGGCGTACAGCTCATCAGTAGGGTGTCTATAGGGTTTCCTGAGTATGACCTTTATAACAGCGCATTGAGCTCTTTCCAAGCCCAGGAAACTGGATTTTCCAGCGCTGCCCCAGACACCTACACAGTATTGCAGAATAGACTGACAAAGGGCGTAATAGACCTGACGATGATGTCGACGGGAGTGAAGTCGCGCAGCTTTCTCATTATATACACTAATTTTTTGACACGTCCGGTGAGTAGTGATAAATGAGGTTTAAAGGATAGATTACTATCAAGAGTAATGCCCAAGTATCTAATGGAGGCTACCCTGGAGAGTGATGTACATGTACAGTTTCCCTTACTAGTATTAGATGTGTTGCATTTGTGAATTTTTAATGTCAATGCAGGAGGAGGCTCAGACCTACAGGTTTTAGTAAAGGTAATGTACTTTGTTTTTTGAAGGTTGAGAGTGAGCAGGCTAGCATCCAGGGCTTTGGATATTTCGTAAAGTCCTTTTTATGCAGTGAAGAATACTCGCTCCCAATCCTTGTCATGGAAAATAATTGCTGTGTCATCAGCGTACGCTATTATGGTGGCATTGTCCAGTTTTTGGTTAATAATGTTGTTTATGTACAAAGTGAAAAGAGTGAGGGACACCGTAATTAATCGGTTGCAAATCACTTGTGGATTCGTCTATGCGAACGTATTGCTTACGCGATGAGAGATAGCTCTTAAACCACCTCAGTGCAGTTCCTCTTATGCCTACAGCCTCAAGTCTACGGAGAAGAAGATCAACAGAAACCGTGTCAAATGCCTTGCGAGATCAAGAAAAGCTCCGAGGCAGCGTTCCTCATTCGCGATATGACAACCGACTGCATTGGTTAGAAGTGTCACAGCGTCTTCTGTTGATCTTCCTTCCCGGAAACCAAATTGTCTCTCGGAGATAACAGAGTGCTTGGATAGAAAACCGACGAGTCGTCGGTTGACTACCCTCTCGAGAACTTTAGACACAACGCTTAAAAGGGCAATAGGCCTGTAGTTCTCAGGTAAGTTTGGCTGACCACTCTTATACAGGGGTATGACAGCAGCCACCCGCCAGGCCTCCGGGAAGACACCCTGCTCCATGCTTAGGTTGAAGATGTGTACTAATGGAACCGTAATACTGTGTATAGTTTTTTTAATTAAGGACGCTGTTATGTTATCCGGGCCAGGTACGCCGTCGGTTTTCAAGTTTTGAACAATGTGTAGAATTTCACTAGTGTCTGTTGGATGGAAAAAAAGTTATTGTTATTGTTATAATAATTTTGGTCTAATTTAACTAGTTGCTCGGTACTGGTACCTAACTTTTTCAGTAGCCCATTAGCGAATTTCTCCCCTATCGTAGAAAAAAACTGATTGCAGCTGTTAATTTGTGTGTGGATATTATTAGCAGATGTCAACAAACTGTGGCCGCTGTCATTTGTTTTGTTAAGGCTAGCGATAGTTTTTATTATTTTCCACAGTTTCTTGGGATTGGCGGCATCCACTTGTCTTCCAGCATCTATTGCCGGTGCTAAGTAGGAGACAAAAGATATATAGTAAATTACTCCACGTACTTCGACCTGGTCGAAAGCCATGTTGCACTACCGACAACCGAGAACTTACTTGTCTGTAAATGCAGGCATGTAACGCTGCTTCGAATATTTTAGCAAACGTACATAACACCGCTACTGGCCTATAACCAGTAACATCAGAATCGTAACCTCCTTTTGGTACTGGTATTACTCTTGTTACTTTCCATTGACGCGGATAGATCCCCTCCTGCCTCCTGACACAAATTGAAAATGTACAGTAAGGGCATACCGAATACTGAACGACAATCTTTTACGAGTAACGGTGGTATACCATCCGGTCCTGTAGAAAATTTAGATTTCAGACGGCGGAGTGCTGTCTGTACGTCACCCAAACTGAGCTGTCCTACGTGAACTTGATGTGCACCAGCTTTCGGGCCACCTAGACGTTCAGCTTCACTTGGATTTAACAGCGGTCGAACTTCACTGTACACTGAGTGAAAAAAAGTGGCAAAAGTTTCCGCGCATTCCTCCTCACTCAATGTTACCCCATTCTTAGTAACACGAGTTTTGTTTCTTTTCGACTGCTTACATCTTACATAATTCCAAAAAGATTTAGGATCTTCTTTAGCATTAATTTGTAATCTATCCTGATATAATTTATATGCTTCTTTTATTTTACACTTTACTCGAAATGATGACGACAAAACGTTTCGTAATCAGAAGTACTTTTTGTTTTTTTATACAAATTATGTGATTTCCATTTACACTGAATATCTCGAATAAGTTCCGTGTATACCAGTCAGGATATTTAAAACTATTTGTACAATTATTTTTTCCTCTATTGATTTTTTTAGGAGTATGACAATCGATTGTCTCATTCACTTTATTATAAAAATAATCAAGCGCTGATCCCGATACACAATGAAGTCCATAGTATAAATTAGGAAAATCAGCTTTCCTAAAATTCCATTTATTTTTATTACAAGCACCTACGTCGGTCGATCCGTGAGGATTTCTAGACGTGTGTCGATATGAACTCAAAATAATACTAGCTAAAAGCGGTGGGTGGTAGGCATCCACATCTACCAACGGATCGTCCGACAATTGTACCTTCAATTCATTCGGTAATAAATTAGTCAAAACTAAATCTAACGTTCGATTATTAATATTAACAACACTGTTTACCTGTCGAAATCCACAGAAAGCGGTGAAGTATTCCAAATAAGATTGAGTTTCTAAGGTAGCAGAAGGCATATTAAAATCTCCCAAAACTAGCACTTTATCATGATTAACACATACATTTTCCAACATATTGAATAGATTGAAATATTCACTTGTATTACATTTAGGTGGAATATAAACCACACAACACAAATACAAAAAGTTATTACCGCGATACACGGTGGTACAAACTAACTCAAAAGCGGCTGCGTCCACATTGTCAACAGAAACGCGTTTTAATACTAAACTCGGTGAAGCTGCTATCAATACTCCACCTTGCTTGCGTCCGTCTGCTCGATCACAACGCAATACAGTATAATATCCTGGCGGGATGAGTTCTCCGTCTTGTATTGAATCGTTTAGGCCAGTTTCCGTTAAAGCAAATAGATCACAGCCTGATGCCAATAAATTGGTGTAACAAATTCTAGTTTTTGTTCGCAATCCACGTACATTCTGGTAATAAAGTCTAATGCCTTTATTATAAGTTTTCGTTCCGTTTTGTTGATCTATTGATGTTCCGAAACCACACCCATTCATTGAACTGTGTGTTCAGAGGCCAACTATCAGCACTGTGGATTTTTTCAAAATGGTTTTCTGGTACTCCAACCATAAAACTAGCATAATCCCTATGGGTTTTTGGGATTATTTTTTCAATCTTAATATCGTTGGTTCCACATAATATATTCTTAAAATGGTAGGTAATTGCATCTTCGCTAGTGTCCGGATGCAGTGACCACACATGGAGAAACTTCTTCTTTTTTACGGCTTGAAAAGACGAAATTTCAGAATTTCCTCCATATTGGATAGAATGTTGAATTTTCTTGGTCTTTTTATTGCCTTTCACAACTGTCCATTTATCGCTATTATTTCCCTTATCATTTGGAACACTTTCAATAATTACATTGTCATTTTTATTAGTATCTTCAAAACGCTTTCGCTTATGCAGTGACGACTTTTTTTTTTTTTTTTTTTTATTGCCTTGTAGGCAGACGAGCCAACGGCCCACCTGATAGTAGTACTCACCCTTTTTCTCAGTGCGATGTGTCTCTCGGCGTGCACGTTCCGATGTTTTGTTTTGAGACAAAGCTATTATATTCGGTTCAACTATCTCACTTGGCGTCTTGACCGTATTCTCTATCCCGCTCCTTCTTACTTTCTGAGATAGTAAATCGTCGATCGTAGCACAGAGATCTTTGATTACCTTCACTTGATCGCCAATGATATTAGTATTTTTCTCAACAACCTTCTGGAGATTATCAATCTTTGCATTTTGTGCCTCAATCAACGCCGACTGAGCTGAGATTTTTGTAGTCAACGCCGCCAATTTCTTCGCTAAATCGCCCGAAATACTCTCAACGTTAATTTTCGACATATTTATCGAAAATAACTAAATAAATTATTGCACGCGATTCGTATACGTTCGGTCATTAGGCAACCATACTTCGTTACTGTTGTAATGATATTGATATTTGCAGAATGGATAAAATATGCAACTCATGTCAAGCAAAAAAATGGTCGGCTGAAGCTCTTGAACTGTGTTGTAGTGGTGGTAAAGTAAATAATATACCTAAAATACCGGAATCAGTCAATTTTTAAAAACCTGATATCAGGCTCTCATCGTCAAAACATTTTTTAAATCACTCAAGACAATATAATACACTCTTTCAGATGACTTCAAGATGAAATATAAATAAAATGTAGGCGTAATTGAATAATAAAATATTTAATTAAAAGCACACAGTCGTTCGATTACAGAATCAGATCCGCCATGACAGAATTATTTTTAAACAGAGAGAGAAAGCATGAAACAAAATACTATCTCTCCTATTCTAACTATTACATTGCACTGTCTTTATTTTAACACCGCCCGTCAATGTAATAACGTTAATTAACAATTATGTGACATTTGAAAAGATATTTAATTTAACCATCCCTTTTACACATATTATAAACATCAAAAAGAAAATAAGAAAGGTATTGAACCAAAACTAACTTACATATTCATACCGCATAGCTTCACAAACTTTAAAAGTGTATTAACATTGAGAGGCTTCGTTAACATATCAGCAATTTGATCTCTTGTTGTCATATATTGGATACATATCTTTTTATTTTCAATCAGTTCCCTTATGTAGTGATATTTGATATCAATGTGCTTTAATCGTTTAACACTAGTTGTGTTTGCAATCATTATGGCAGCTTGATTGTCACAATGTATGAAAGCAGGACATACATTACTCACATTGAAATCACATAACACTTTAATTAGCCAGCATGCCTCACTTCCAGCCATGCTCATTGCCACATATTCGGATTCTGCTGATGATAGACTGACAGTATTCTGCTTCTTAGAGCACCAAGATATTAGACAATTTGAATACATGAAGCAGTAACCGGTAGTAGACTTTCTATCTCGAAGGTCTCCTCCCCAGTCAGCATCACAAAATCCAACCAATTTGCTATCATCACATTTATAAACCAACTAGCTGCCCCGCGCAACTTCGTCTGCGCCAATCTCAATTAAATGTCAACTATTCGATTTTTTCTCGCTGTAAATACCATCCTTGAACTTCATCGAGAATTTAAAAAAAAAACAATTTCTAAAATAAATATAGCCTAAGTTACTCCTTATAACATAAACTATCAGCCATTGATAGTCAGCCCGTCCGAATCGGTCTAGCCATTCCAGAGATTAGCCAGAACAAACAGACAGTGGCCACCTACCCGCTCCATCATCAGACCTTGACATTCATCCTCTACACAAAGATCTCATCAGGACGCTTCATTAGAGCCTAAACACGATGAGGTTATCTTGCTTAATGACGGAGTTCCCATAGCCACCAGTGGCGTGCAGTCCATACAAGCAAAGAAGCACTGCATACCCTAACATAGCCGTGAACAGAATATCACGAATGTCAAATGAAATAAAAAAAAATGTTTATAAATAAATCTACAATTTACATCATTTTGAGAGTCAAAATTATATTTTACCACTTCTACACCATCACTTAACTCATAATAGTTATACTAAGACGCACATCATTTGAAAATTCTCATCCAACAAATAATAAATGTCTAAAAACAAAATCACATCAATCAAACTTACACCGTAAAGTCACAAAAATACGGTCTAATTTTCCATGCTTCGGTTATTCGGGGTCATTACACAGTACCCCAGTGGCGCCCCTGGTGAGAGAAGCACGAGGTAGGATTGCTTCCTTAAAATGGTACCTTTTCATTGATAAAATATTTTTTTCATTCATAACTTTTGACATTCGAACCGAATTGTATGGCAAATTTTTAGGAGCTAATAATCACAGCTTACACTTAATGCGGCGAAATGAAATTGTCAATTTTGCAAAAGAACGAGACGGAGCACAGTTCGCGCGTAACTTATTCGGATTTTAGGCATATTGTTTAATTTGTTTATTATGATTTAAAGATTTTAGGTTATGTTGCATTTATTTTAGTTATTGGTTAATTTTGTGTGTTTAGTGAGTTTAAAATATTTATTTTTATTTATTTATTCAAAAAATACAAGTTACAGTTCTTGTTACAAGAATGTGATTTCGCTTTTTTACAAAATAGCTTGTCCTTTGAGGTACTCTGTCCCTCGCACTAGGAATACCTGTACAGCGAGGTTACAGAAACACCCGTTCGGAAAAGATTATGTTGCCAAAAAGAGATTCCATAAATTTGTATTTATATAAAAAGGAACAAAATATATGTTTTTACGAGAAAAAAAAAAAATCTATGATTAGTATTAGTAAAGTAAGTTAAAAGTTATTAAAGAGTACAAAGGTGGCATGCTATGACCATAACTAGCCTAAAGATAAGAATTTATTTAATACAACTAGTTGTTTACATTTTTTTTTTCTTAAAGAGATGATTTCAACTAAACATTTTAAAAATAACCTAAAGATCATTCATACATTAAAACAAGTTAAAAAAAAAACAAAAAATTAAGAAAAAAAGGAATTAGTAAAATTTAAAATTAAGCATGGAACGGAAATCGCAAGGCTTTTTCAAAATGATTAATTAAATCTGTGTTAAAATATTATAATCGGTGTATATGTGTGTGTGCTTTGGATGTATGTGCGTATTTTTCTAATTTATTTATCCGAATGCGTGGATCTGTGTAGTATATCTGTTTTAATGTGTGTGTTTGTTTAATGATTTTGTAGCCTTGTCCCGATTACTCCAACTTCTGTAAGAAACTCTCTGTGCTGTTGTAGTCGAGTTGCAAAAGATACCTAGTAATGGATTCTTTACAATTGTGTGTGTTTAGGTGTATTATTGAAATTTCTTTGCTAATTTTATTGTAAATTTTAGGTCCAATTCTGTGTACCGATCTGGATCCAAACAGAGTGCGAGAAACTGGGATAGGAAATATTAGATCTTTTCTTCTTTTTTTTGTATTTAATTGTAATAGTTCGTTATTCACCAAAGAATGCTGTTTCAAGACGACTGCTTTTACATAAAGTTTTCTTACTGTTAATACAGAGAATTCGTTGTATAGGCGCGAAGTGGAGTAAATTCTAGGTTTGCATAGGGCGACTTTAATTATGGCTCTTTGCGCTCTTTCTAGTGAAATTAAATGAGTTTTGGCTGCAATACCCCATGATGTTATACAGTAATTTAGAATAGATTGAACTAGTGCAAAGTAAACGGTTTTAATGGTTTCTATTGGAGCTATGTGCCTTAATTTTCGAAAGATGTAGATTAATTTTCTGACTCTAGTAGTTAGCATGCTAATGTGCGGGATCCATGAGAGGTACTTGTCAATCTTAACACCGAGGTACTTAGGCGAGTTTGGGACATAAGCATGGCCCCGTAGCGTTACAGGATTCTTCGTGTAATTTTACGTCAAGTTTGGTTGGTTGTGTTTTGGAGGTAGCGGAAAAAGCAACACACATTGTTTTTTGGACGTTTAAAGCTAGAAGATTGTTTGCGAGCCAATTCGAAACGGTGGTAAGTTGTTTGTTGGCTGCTTTTTCGACCTTAGCCCAAGTTTCTCCTTTAAAGATGATAGCCGTATCGTCCGCATAAGACACAATTTTCGCATCTTCAAGGGGTAAATTACAGAGATCATTAATATAAATTAGGAATAATGTGGGGCCCAATATACTCCCCTGGGGCACACCGAAAGTCACGTCTGCTATTTCGCTTTCGTAATCGGATATTCTGATTATTTGCGTCCTTCCCTGTAAATAGCTAGAAAACCAGTCTAGTGGTGTTCCTCGTATGCCAATAGCTTCTAGTTTGTCTATTAGGTTTGGAATCGACACTGTATCGAAGGCTTTTGCAAGGTCTAAAAAGACACCTAAACATTTATTTTTTTTATCAATATTGTCAGTAACAAACGATACAAGATTTGATACAGCGTCTTCTGTTGAGATACCGGTTCTGAAGCCAAATTGATTGTCTGAAAGTATTTTCATTTTTGTCAGGTAGTTTTTAAGTTGTTTATTTATAAGTTTTTCTATTATTTTTGAGATGGTTGGGAGTAAGGAAATAGGTCTATAATTTTGGTGGCAATGTTGGTCTCCAGATTTGTATATAGGGATGACTACAGATTTTTTAAGAGAAGCTGGAAATATCCCTTGTTCCATACTCGCGTTGCATAAGATGTTTAAAGGCTTAGATATGTATCGTATTGTTGATTGTACAAATTTAGATGTAATTTTGTCCCAGCCAGACGCGGAGGTTTTTTTTAAAGATTTTATTATTTGTTCGATTTCACCCTCGTTTGTAGGTAGCATCGCGAATGAAGTTAAGGGACTTTTCTGATTTTTTAAGGTTGTGTTTCGATTGTATTGAGAGCTGCTAGTGTTTTTAAGGATTTTTTCAGCCGATTTTTGTCCAACGCTAGAAAAATACTTGTTTATCTCATTTAATGTTTGTTTAGGATTGTCTGAGTTGTCTAGCAAAAGGTTATTATTATTTTTTTTATTTTTAGTGATGTTACATATCTTTTTAATGTTGTTCCAAGTCTTTTTAATATCTTTCTTGTGTTTTTGTAATTCTAGAGCCTCAAAAGCACTTTTTAGGTTCTTTATGATATCGTTATATTTGTTTCTGTATTGTTTATAGAATAGTTTAATTTCATTATTGTTTGGGTTTTTCTTACATTTCAGGTGAAGTCTATCTCTATTTCTCATACATTTAACAAGGCCTGGCGTCATCCAGGGCTTAATACAATATTTTGATCTTGGTATTTTTTTTAGTGTAGTGTGTTTGTTTACAACAGTTGGACCTTACAAAGGCCAGCGGTGCGTTCGGCCTCAAGCGATTTGAGATCGAAATATATAGATGCGGAAAAAATATGTGGTGCGTTCGACCCTTAGTTGGTCGAAAATTATGTGCGAGTATAAGATAATAAGTGGACTGTATTTAGGCGTTGTGCGAAGAAATAATGCGAAGAAAAATATAGCCAGAACAATGTCTTTGTGCGTTGCGAATGGCGGGAAGCTATACGTGCCGTCAGATTCCGGGTGCGTGGCGTCTTGGCAAGTAAATTGAGGTGACTTACCTTATATCGCAGCTCAACAGGGGCACACACACACTGATTACGACACTGTCCAAGTTATATTGTTCGTAAAGGTTTGTTGAGTTCACATTAACGGCCGGCCGTGGGCCAGTAGCGGTGAGAGGCAGCGGATACGTGTGCGCTCTCGAAAGGCGGATATGAACTTAGCGGTGGTTGCGATGTATGTATTATATTCATATAAAGGCAGACGAGGCCACCTTCATGCGATGCGCGCGATGCATTTAATGCGGTCGCGAGAAACGCGCGTGAGTCGTCTCAGACTATCAGAGTGCAACTGATGCGGCGATGCGTTGTGTGTGAGTGCCAGCGCCACTGCGCCGGCGATGTGAAACTTTCGACGATGGTTCGCCGCCTCTCTTTATCTTACCAAGACTAAGCAAGCGAGAACGAGACGGCAAGCTACGCTAAAAACCGCGTAACCAACAGTTTCTAGCAATAAAATGAATTTATTAGTAGCTTCCTCGATATTTGTTATATCCAAATATGTACACCAGTCTATTTTAGATAGATCATTACATATTCCATTATAGTTTAAACAAGAGATCAATTTTGGTTCTAGAAATTTTTTATGAATTTTATCAAGTATAAGAATTATTGGCGAGTGGTCAGTAATAGTAGCTGGAAGAACAAAAATGTTTGAGGGATTGTTTGTATTTAGCATGTAATGATCTAGGCAACTCTGTTCCCTAGTTGGTAGTAGATGGCCTGGTAATAAGCCATGAGTGGCCAAAAGTGTCAGATACTCGTGAGATTGCTTATTACAATTATTTTCTCTGATATCTATGTTAAGATCACCTGTAACGATTATATTTTTTTTACTTCGAATACCTTCGAGCAGACGATTTAAAGAGTCGTGGAATGGTGAAAGGTTGTAGTAGCTAGGTGAGCGATAAAAAGCTAAAATACACGTATCATTCCCTAAATCGATTTGTAAACAGTTTGTCTCGTTAGTGTCTTGTTCCGATACATGCACGTTTTTAATGATTTCTTTTGTATACACAACTATACCATCGTTTTGCTTAACATTGTTGTTAGTATATGCAACATCGTAACCGGGTATATTTGGTGGTTGCTTGTCATTTAGCCAGCACTCTGTGCAGATTATAATATCGAAACTATGTTTGAAAGTAGATAATAGAACACAAAATGAGTCCAAATTTTTGTTAATACTTCTGATGTTTAGTGTTATTATTGACAGTTGACTAGGTTCACATGAATGTTTTGTAATTTGGTTGTACTCTTCTGGGTCACTTTTTTTTTTTTTTTTTTGGACGGGAGGAAATCGCCGGACTTCCACTCGCCCCGCGAGTGGGGTATGTGGGTGTCGAACCGCACCAAAACCTCCCGCCTCTCACGCTCGACATCCGATG
This sequence comes from Trilocha varians, assembly GCA_030269945.2. Classification (NCBI taxonomy): domain Eukaryota; kingdom Metazoa; phylum Arthropoda; class Insecta; order Lepidoptera; family Bombycidae; genus Trilocha; species Trilocha varians. The sequence goes on from AP028282.1 coordinate 1,083,388, forward strand.
TGGTAGGGGTGACAGGACGCGTTCGCGATTGTCGCTTACGTATCGCCCCGTCACCCCCGGACGTCGAACCGGCAGCCGTCGGTGAAACGACCACCGGCTCACTCGGTGGACGGGCCAATTAAGGCCCGCCAAGATGGGGCCGTGTGGTGTAGGGTCTCCCTCGGCCCAGGCCGGCCCAGGGCCAGCCCGGGTCACGGCCCGGAGCACGGCTTGCCATCCCCCGTACAGATGACCCGGTAGTCTTAGGGGGCCAGGTCCCGGGACAACTCCCGAGGTCGGCCCCCCGCTCGACGTCGGCGGCGACGGGGTTGGTCGGGGAGGGAAGTGCTCTCCCTCTCCCGCCCCGCCGCCTCCTTCTGCGAGATGGTGGACTCGCAGAAGTCGAGCATAGCTTTCCAGGACTCGTCGTCGTCGAGCATCGATGCCACGACGCCCGGCAACGACAAGTCCTGCCCTACTTGTGCGACCAGGACACGGCGCTGCTCCTCCCATGCGGGGCAGACAGCGAGCGTATGCTCTGCCGTGTCCAGGTCGCTTGTGCAATGATGGCACCTCGTCGTCGGCTCGACCTGTATCCGGTGCAGATACTTCCCGAAGCAACCATGCCCGGTCAGCACCTGCACCAGACGAAAGGTGAGACGTCCCTCGCCACGACTCACCCAGTCCTCCAGGACAGGGCGAATCGCCTCGACGGTCCTTAGACCCCAGCTGGGGTTGGCCAAGCGTCTTGACCACGCCTCCAGCACGGACCGTCGAGATTGGGCCTTCCGGTCCCGTACCGCGGCTCTGATGGGACGCACAACGCCCAGAGCGCGGAGGTCGCAACGCCAACGATAATCGTCAGCGAGCGCCTCCGCCTCCAGGTCCCAAGGTGGCGTCCCAGCCAGCACGCACGCCGCCTCAAAGGAGACGGTGCGGTATCCGCGGATGACCCTGATAGCTACGACGCGCTGCGGCCGGTACAGGAGCCGGACAACAGTAGCTGTCCGGTTTCCCGGTCCGGCCCAAACGGGCGCGCCGTACAGGGCCATCGAACGCACCACCCCCGCGTAGAGGCGGCGCACGACACGGTTTGGTCCCCTGAGATTCGGAAGCAGCCGGCTCAGAGCGCCGGCCGTCCTCATCAGTCGGGGGACGAGCTCCTTAAAGTGGGCCCGGAAGGTCCAACGGCTGTCCAGTATGAGGCCGAGGTACTTCAATCGCACCCCGACCTCTATTGGGACGCCTCCAACCACGATTTGGGCCCCTGCAGGTGGCGTCATCCCAGCCCTGTGGAACCACAGGGCCTGGGATTTATTGAGCGCCACCGCGAGGCCCAATCTCCTAATACGACCGACGACGAGGGCCACCCCCGCTGTGGCGAGATGGGTAGCCTCTCTGAAGTCTTGACCCCGGGCCATGACGAGCGTGTCGTCAGCGTAACAAATCACGCTCAGGCCCGGGGTCAGGGCGCCTCTCAGCACCCAGTCGTACCCGACATTCCAAAGGAGAGGTCCGAGGACCGACCCCTGAGGAACCCCGCATACGACCGGAAACCGGTAAACGGTCCCATCGTGCCCGGTGCATACTACCGACCTGGCCTCCAAGTAGGAGCCGACCAGCCGGCGGAGGTAGGGGGGAACTCCATGTCTCTCGAGTGCCCCCCCTATCACGGACCAGGGCAGGGTGTTAAATGCGTTGGCGATGTCGAGCGACACCGCCAAGGCCACCCCGCCCTGTGATACGGCCTCATTTGAGAGGGCCCGCACGCGAAGGATCGCGTCCACGGTTGAGCGGCCCTCTCTGAAGCCATACTGCTCCGCCGACAGGTCGGGTCCCACCCCGACCAGGTGCTGGACGATGCGGGCAGCCAGAATGCGTTCCAGCAATTTGCCCACCTCGTCCAGCAGCACGATAGGACGGTAACCGGCGGCTGTATCCGCCGGGCGCCCCTCCTTCCTGAGAAGGACGAGTCTACCCTCTCGCCACAGCGAGGGAAACCGTCCCGACTCGAGGCAAGAATCGTAAAGCCTCAAGAGTCGGTCCCCTAGGGCATTGAGGGCCAAGGCCAGGACCCGGCCATGGATGCCATCCGGGCCGGGTGCCGTGTCTTACTACGGCCACACGAAGCTCCTCCCCGGTGATGTGGGGAACCTCAGCAGGGGCCTCGCCGCCGGTATCCTCCGGCGGCTCACCCATAGCAGGGGGGATAAATCCCTCCTGCTCCTGCGGGAACAATGTCGTGACAATGTCCCGCAGCTGCTGAGGCGGTAGACGCTCGGTTATGGGGGGCGCCCATGGGCGCACCTTGCCGCGCACCATCTTGCATGGGCGCCCCCAAGGGTCGTCATCGAGCGTCTCCAAAAGGCGCTCCGTGTGCTGCTCCTTGGCCATCTTGATGGCCAGCCGCATGGCTCCCCTCGCCTCCTTGTACAAGCCATGCAGCCAGGCCTCCTCCTCCACGAATGCAACGGGGTCGTTGCTACGCGGAAGGCGGCGACGGCGGTGCCGAGCGCACTGGCGCCTCGCCCGGACGCATACAGTTCTCAACTGCGCTATCTCGGGCGACCACCAGTACGTCGACCTCGTGGGAGACCAAGGGCCGACCCGGGGCATCGAAGCGTCGCTAATGCGACGCATCGCGCACCGGAGCCAGAGCGCCTCGGCCTCTACGTCTACTGGGTGTGGACGCATGGGCGTCCACGCCGCCACCGTAGAGGCTTCCATCAAGAGCTCCTTGTTCAGGAGCTTCAATGCCCATCTGGGGAATGACCGGGTCGTACTCCCGCGGGCGTCCGCAGCCGGCGTGGGGACGGAAAGATCGAACCGAATGTAGCGGTGATCTGATAACGATTCCGCCCCCACCAACACTCTCCAGCCGCGGATGCGATCCGCGATGGCAGAGCTCGCGAACGTAACGTCCACGATGGACTCGCCCTGCCATCGCACGCAAGTCGCGACCGAACCCCTGTTGAGTAAACAGAGGCCAGTCGCGACCGCCCACTCCTCCAGCAGCCTACCGCGAATTGTAGAGCGGGGGGAGCCCCAAGCGACGGATTTCGCATTGAGGTCCCCCGCGAGTATCACTGGACGGGGGGCGAGGCGGTGAGTAATCGCCTCGAGCCCGTCCAGGAACTGCTCAAACTCGACGGTAGGCCGGCTCGGAGAGAAGTACGCCCCGATCACGACGGTATCTAACACCGAAACCGCGACGAACCCAGAACCCTTGGCCACCATTACCAAGGGCGGGATCGCCGCGGCCCTCCTGATATGTATGGCCGCCAAGCCGCAATCGTCCCCGAACCAACAATCGTCGGCTGGGGGAACGAAGTACGGCTCGGCGACCACGGCAACGTCAATTGACCACTCCGCCATGCTCTGGAGCAACATGTCCTGAGCCCTGGCGGAGTGGTTCAAGTTACCTTGGAGGAGGCGAAGGGTGTGGTCCATTAAGATCGAACCACCTCCATCGCCTCCTCCCTTCCTCCATCGCCCCCGCTATCGGGCGTCTGTGACGCCACAGCGGGGGCCGCTTCTGGGTCACTTAGCAAACATGAATTGGAGACATTGAAATTATCAATGTCTCCTGTAATATCATTTAATTGTGACATCATTCATAAAAAATATTTTAAAATTGTTAAAGTTTAGTAAAATTAAAACATGTTTACCCAGTGAGCCCTTTTGAGTGTAAAAAAGTATATATTTTAGTACAAGTGAATGTTGCAGTATATCGAGTATTATCAAAAACCCAGTCTGTGAGTAGTTCAAAGTGTGTTTTATTAGTATGTCGATGGGTTTGAATATCAAATATAGCAATAATATTAAGAAACCCGTAATTTTATTTTTCACTGTGATTCTTTCATATTGTTTCAGCCATAACGATTTCCAGATAATACCATTAAAAGTATAAGATTTAATAATCAAAAAAATGTAAAAAAGAATTATAAAAAGTAAAAATATATTGCAAAAAAGTTGACCTAAGTATGAGTGAGTAAAACAAATAAAATAAAAATTAAAACTAGAATAACTTATGTTACAGAAAGGTAATTTCATTGAAGTACAAATAAAATTAGGAAACTTATCTTCTAATGTAAAGTAGTAAGTATGTGGCATTTGAGATTCCAGATCAGTGCTAGTATACAAATAGAAATTAATTTGTGAAGAAAAGCAAAATCTCTGTAAGCTAAATTTAAACTTTCTTTTAAGCGATATCAATATTCGTGGCAAATAAGTAAAAATAAAAAGTATAAAGTTTATATAAAAGCATCGACTCCGAACAGAATCTCTGAAATATAAGTAAAACAATAATAACTGGAGAAAAATACAGTGTATGACATTTTTCCTTGTTAAAAACTTAAAATATAAACAATTGTAACAAAAATGTAGCAACATAGCAAAACGTGAAAGCGATGTTGAAAAAAAAGAGTAATTAGTGTGTAAGTAATGGTAGAAATTTGTAATAAAATAAGTAAGGTTCATTACGTTAGTTAGTCATGCTTTTGTTTCCAAGTTTTTGAGTCGTGACAGTTGTTCTTCTGATTTAATTTCGTAGGCAGGTGAACCCTCGTCTCTTCTTATAAAAATTCTTCCGTCGACTATCCAGCAATATTTAAAGCATTTCTCTTTTACTGCGCTCCGGGAGAGAAAATGTAGATGTTTATTCTTCTTAGTAAGTAATTCACCAATGTAAATTGGTTTTTTGTCACCTGGAATTTTTATTGTCGTAGTATTAAGTGTATCAGTCTTATGATTTAAGTTATACTGTTTTGTAGCTTTCAGAAGGCTACTTTTTGTCTTGTGGTTAGTAAATTCGACTATGATTGTTCTTGGCTGTTGATTTCTCGACGGTAGACGATATATATTTCGAATGTCTGTGTCAGTTTCTAGAGGTATCTCAAATAATTTAAAAATATCCATTAACGACTCCTCTGCGTTTTCATTGGAAGTTGTCGGTAGATTCCGTATTTCAATACTAGTCTCACAGTTCTTTCTCTGCATGACTTCGATTTGTTTTTCAAGGTGTTGAATATATTCAAAAGATTCAATCTGTTTTTCCTCCATTGCTTCGACTCGGTTTGCTAAAGCGTTTTGGTTCTGCGTGAGTTCCGATATCGTTTGTTTTAAATCTTGGTTCAGTTCGAGTAAATCAACATTCTGTGATTTCAATAGTTTCATATCCTCTTTTATATCATGTAAGTGTTCCTTCTGCTCCTCCTTAAATTCACGGAGCATTTTTTCCATATTTTTGAAAAAGGTTTTAAAATCGTTTGGAATTTTTTGTTCAGTTAAATCTTGGGAAAACTTCCTCTTTTTATAAGATGCAGTGTTGCTATCCAGTTCAAGCGATTCGGGAGTTTGGTACAGTTCCGGAGTAGAAGATGCTTCCAACAATAGTCGCGGTGGAGTGCGCATTGTCTTGTTGAATGATGTCAAAATAAATGACAAATATTGTAATCACTCACGTTTGCACTTTCTTTTAAGACTTTAAGTATTGAATGTATCGCAGAAATTCAACTCAGTTACGAACTGAACGTTTGGACCAGCGGTCCGCAGTCCCAGTCAAAGCCGTGCAACACAGGTTCGATACCGGCGAAAGCAAACAAAAAGTAAGCGATTTACATGCGCAGGCGCATACACACTCACACAGACGCGTCCGCGAATGCACACACAGTCCCTTGACGGCGAAACCGCGAAACACTACAAATACACACTGACAGAAGGAGATCTATCTCACTCTCACCACGCCCTGGGGGCGTAGACAGTCCGTAAGACTCACTGAAGTTAGACAAGGAATCGAAACTCACTAATTGTAGCCAATCATGAATTTACTTTGTACAATTTAAAATTAATTTCAAACAGTTTGTAGCAACAAAATACACGTCCGCACGCAAAGATGACAGAACGGGTGGTTGTTGATTGTTTTGTGTTGCTTTTGTTTGTTTGTGTGATTAAGTGTACAAAATGTTGACAAACTCAATAATATTGGAATGTAAGTTAATTAATATTGATTTTTAAAGTTTGAGTGATAATATTATAGTGAAAAAAAAAATCAGTGATGATTTCGGTGAACTAAGGTAATATTGTTCTTTATAATGTATTGACATTTCTGATTTGTTTGTTGTGGTTTTCATTAAATTTCAATAGCAAAATTCGTATTTTTATCTGGTAATTGAGCTGAGCGTTCCTTTCTATTATAATAATTATTATTTTTGTAGTTTGATTGTAAATTTGGTTTGCGCTAAGATTTCGACTATGTGAATTGAAGTATTGAAGTTGATAGTTAATATTTTGAATTATGATCTAATTGATATTAACTACTTTAACTAGCTGATCCGCGCAAATTCGTTTGCGTCACAAAAACAGGGTTCAGATTAGAGGTAAGTCGTACTCGTTAATTTAATAAATAATATCCGTACTTAGTAGTATGAGTACGGTTTTAGCACAAAATAGCATAAACCGTTTTTAAATGTCCCTTGAATTAATATAATTTTTGGTGCTCATCTCGTCACCGCGATTTAGTGGATCGATCGAATCGTTCAACGACATCTATTGACGACAAATATAAACTTTGTCACTTTTTCGTTTCAAGGACGTTTTCCGGAAATAACTGATTTTAAAAATAAATTAGGTACTTAGCGATATCTATTGAGACTGAAGAAAAATTTAAATCGATATAAACGTTTTCAAAATAAATAATGACGATTTTTTATTCAAATAGATATAATGCTAATATTACTATTAAGTACTAATAATGATTTAAAATACAGTATCTATCCTATTCAAGATTTTTTGTCTACTTCAATTTTATCACTAATAGGTATAGGAAAAAATATTCATACTCACATTGACAAAACAAGCTATTTCAGCTATAATAATAAAGTAAACTATTCGTAAAGTATAAAGTTCTATTGTGAATAGTTTTTGGATCACAAGCATAAAAAGTTTTCTATTTTACATCTTGGTTCCCTAATTAAAAAAAAAACATTTTTATTGGGTTTCTATACGCATTTGTTTATTTTTAATATTAAAAACATTAGTAAAAATAAAATTGTGTGTTAAGATAAAAATGGTACTGAAAAATATGTAAAAAATACAACTGCATACCCTGGCCAATATGTCTGTGCACGCCACTGATAGCCACCTTCCAGCTCCATCATCAGACCTTGACCAACTGTAAATTTAAACCATTCTCGAATCTCCACGAACACACACAAAAAATTTCATCAAAATTGGTCCAGTCGTTTAGGAGGAGTTCAGTCACATACACACGTACACAAGAAATATATATATTAAGATTTATAATTCAATGTGTGCTTAATGTATCGCAAAACTCTTTTTAAGTAAATCAATAACATGTTACTAGCGCAATCTTGATATCTACTTAATGTTGATAGAGCAATACAAATATCAGGTCTTGTGCCTGATGTTAACCCTGCATTAATATTCGACAAGATCCTGACCACAAGTCATTGTGAAAAAACAATCCTAGTTATTATGATTGGGAGGAGAGATGGTTTAAGTCAAAAACAAATAGTAAACTATATTGATAGAATCACTTTGTTAAATATAAAAAATACTATTATGTTTACTTTTCCATATATTAACAGTTTGCCAGCAGAAAATAAAATAAGATTTAACATCAATAACTGTTTGTATAATATGTTTGACAATAATAATAGTATTTTAACATCTTCAAACATACAATTTAAACTAATTGATGTTAATAAATTTGTTAAAAATAGATATTTGATAACAATAAAATATGACATGTATAAATTAATTAAATCTGACTTTAGACAAGTAGCACATTCGCTACATTATTGTTTAGCTATGTTGAAATTAGCTAGAATACCTACTGCTTCTATTGAGCAGAAAACAAATATGACATTATACAATAATTTGGAATCCGTTCCAAGCCATTATTTAAATTAAACTTTAAGACAAAAGAGTTAGACTCTTGCATCAATAAAAGTAATAAAATAATTGATAAAAACCCAACACAAAATGGTAAAAATAATGTTATTAATATAGTACATCAAAACTTACAAGGAATGTTGGGTAAAGAACTAATTGTAGAATTATTCTTACAGTCTCACAATGTTGACATTTTATGTGTGACTGAGCACTGGCTTAAAAGTTCTCAATTGATGTTTAATTTTAAAGATCATCAAATGTTAAGTTCTTTTTGCAGAGAGATAGCGATTCATGGAGGTTCACTAATCCTTGTAAATAAAAGTTTAAAATGTAAAGTTCGCAAGGATATAGTGGAACTCTCGGTGGAAAGGACTATTGAAATTGCGTCCGTAGAACTAGAGCACTTCATTGTGGTAAGTCTTTACAGACCCCCAAATTCATTATATGATTTATTTGAAGAAATAATGGAGAATGTTTTAATAAGACTTTCTGAATCTAATAAACCTATTTTTATTTGTGGTGATTTCAATATCAACTTATTAGAAAATAGTAACACCACTATTAGACTCAGAACATTGTTCAAATCATATAATTTTGTTAATGTATTCAATGAACCAACAAGAATTACTCAATCAACGGCAACATGTATTGACAATATTTCAAATTCAAATTCAAATTTATTTATTTTCACTCAGCATGCATACAATTACAATTACAATTACATAAAACATTATAAATGGTTTAATATTTTCACAAACACTAAACCTTTGCAAAAATACATTATTAATAATTTACCTTCTGATCACTGTGGTTAATTTTTATCTTTTAAAAGTAAATCAGATTATAATAATGTAAAAATACTTGAGTTTGTTCCTATAAATTGTAACCGTATAGAAAAGTTCAGGAGAAATGTATCAACAAAAGTGTGTAATTTGAGCAGCAGCAAGGACCCCAATACCTTGTATAACGATTTTTTTGACTTGATTAATAAAGAATTTAATGATGTATTTGTGCCTAAGTTATTCAAGTTAAAAAATAAAAAGAGTTTTTGTGAATGGGCTACTATTGGAATTTATAGAAGCAGGGAAAGACTTTACGACTTGTATTATGAAAAGTCATATAATCATTCCAACAGTATGTCCGAAAGTATTCAAAAATATTCAAAAAAGTCTGTGCTGCGGCAAAATCACTACACTTATCTAGGCAAATAAAAAATGCACCAGACAAAATTAAAATGACTTGGAACATTATCAATAGGGAGGCTGGAAGAGTAATACATAATGACTCTGAATTTACACTGCAAATTAATAATAAAGTTATAAATTCTCAACAAGAGATAGCTAGTATTTTTGATGATTTTTTTGCAGATATTCCATCTTCCACAACCAAGTCCTTGATTTCGTCTCCTGCCATCGCTGAATCACTATTAGAAAATCATGTTGATAAATGTAAAGTCAATTTTAATTTTAGCCAGATTAATACAAGTGATATCATAAAAAGTTTTAAAACTATTAATGTTAAAAAAACTCCTGATTTATGGGGAATTTCAATTAAGGTTATTAATCATATAATAGACGTAATTGCACCGTTTCTCACTGAAATCTTCAATGAATGTAATGTATTAAAACGGGTGTATTTCCGGACCTAATGAAACACAGTAAAGTAATACCTTTATTTAAATCAGGTAGTACATCAGACCCCTCAAATTTTAGGCCTATTTCTGTGCTACCTGCGCTAAGTAAAATTTTTGAAAAAATAATCCTTAACCAACTTCTAACTCATTTTAATAAGAATAACCTGCTTCATAATAAACAATTTGGTTTTACTAGGGGTTGTTCCACTACTGATGCGGGTGTAAATTTAGTTAAAAATATATTTCAGGCATGGGAGAAATCACGTGATGCACTTGGTGTGTTTTGTGATCTATCCAAAGCCTTTGACTGTGTTGATCATGATACATTGGTAAGGAAGTTACACTTTTATGGTATAAGGGACGCTTCGTTAGATCTTATAACCTCTTATTTATCAGGACGGATACAAAAACTCGGTGTTAATGGAAAGCGATCCGGCGGTGTCATGCTTAAAATGGGTGTCCCTCAAGGATCTATCTTGGGTCCCTTCTTGTTCTTAGTTTATATAAATGATTTACCTAGCTTTGTAGAAGCACGTCACGAGATTGTATTGTTTGCAGATGATACATCTTTATTATTTAGACTTAAACGTCAAGAACTTGACTATGACGATGTGAATGATGCCATCTCGCGTGTAGTTCATTGGTTTAGTGTTAACAATTTGTTATTAAATAGTAAGAAAACTAAATGCATAAAATTTACGTTACCAAATGTTAAACAAGTTAAGAGTAATGTTATTATTAGTGGTGAAACATTGGAGCTTGTTGAGTCAACTGTCTTTCTTGGTATAACGGTGGATTCCAAGCTCCAGTGGGGCCCCCATATTACTAGGTTGGCGGGAAGGCTCAGTTCTGCAGCTTACGCGGTTAAAAAGATAAGAACATACACTGATGTGGACACAGCTCGCCTTGTGTATTTTAGTTATTTTCATAGTGTTATGTCTTATGGTATTCTGTTATGGGGCAATGCTGCCGACGTAGAAACAATATTTATTCTGCAGAAGAGAGCTGTTCGTGCAATCTATAATATGAACTCAAGGGAGTCTTTGCGGGACAAATTGAAGGAAATTAAGATTCTAACTTTAGCGTCCCAATACATTTATGAAAATTTAATGTATGTACATAAAAATATTCATGAATTTCCTAAAGTCTCGGATATTCATAATTTTAACACTAGGAACAAACACAAGCTTGCGTTGCCAGCATCTAGATTACATAAAATAAGTAATTCTTTCCAGGGTTTGTCTGCAAAGCTTTATAACAAAATCCCAGTGGCCGTTCAAATATTGCCTATAAATAGGTTTAAGAGAGTTATCAAAGAACGGCTATGCAGTAAAGCATATTATAAACTTAATGATTATATAAATGACTGCACAAAATGGGAATGAGGTGCTCGTCCGGGCCATTTCAATTGATACATTTGTTAAAAACAAAAATATTGTAAAACAATATTTAAAAAAAAAAGAAAAAAAAAAGCATATTAAATTAAAAAAAGACATGCCCGCTGAGTTTCTTGCGCCGGTTCTTCTCAGGACGGAGGCGTAATTTTAGCGAACTGGTGGTAGAACTTTTGATTTTATTTTATTTTTGACTTTCAAAATGTATGTGTGTCCACATCTAATTTGAAATAAATGATTTGACTTTGACTTTGACTTTGCATACATTAAACACCCAATGATCTGTCTACAGATATTTTCAACATTACCTTTACATTTATCATTTTCAAGCTCTTTACAATTAAAATTCTGATCCATGGGAGTGGAAATAGGTTTACAATCATACATATGAAATCTTTTTAACACATTTTCTAAGTAAGTCTTTTGACATAATTCTGTAATATTTGTTTTTAAATTCTGCTTTACATTGATCCCCAAAAATTCTGAAATTAGACCTAAATCTTTCATTTCAAATTCTTTGTTTAGCATTGACTTTAAATTTGATATATGTTCTTCATTACTACCAAACATCAACATGTCATCAACATATAATAGAACATATATTTGATCTGAACCATTACATTTAGAGTACAAACATGAGTCACACTTAGAACGTTTAAAACCCTCCCTAATCATAACAGAGTTAAACTTTTTATTCCAATACTTGGGAGACTTCTTTAGCCCGTACAATGATTTGTTTAGCTTTACAATATTTTTATCATTGTCATAAGCGCCATCTGGCAAATTTATGTATACATTTTCTTCAATATCCCCATACAAAAAAGCTCCGGTTACATCCATTTGGTAAACAGGTAACTTTAATTTAGTTGCTATAGCCAAAAATAGTCTGAATGTACTTTGCAACAGGTGCATATACATCACTCAAATTTAATATATCACTTTGTTCAAAGCCTCTGGCCACCAAACGTGCCTTGTATTGAATCTTACCATTATTTTGTTTAATTTTAAATACCCATTTACTACTTACTACTTTTTCATTATCTGGTATGTTACAAATACTCCAAGTGTTGTTATCTTTGAGGGTCTTTAGCTCCCTTTATTCAATGGCAGGAATTCAGCTTCCTGCCATTTACATGCATCCGGACTATTTATAGCTTCACAATAGGTTTTTGGCTCACAATTATCTAATATTACATTGTTACATTTATAAAAAATAGTCTGCTTCCTAACTTGTTTGTTTCTAGGATCCACATCACGTCTCACAATCTCACCACACTCATCACTATCACTGGGTTCATATAGACTACCTTCAGAATCACTTTGCATGGTGCACTGAGAATCATCACCACCCACGGTTTGTGATTGAGGACTGGACACACCTGCAGTACTGGTATCCTCAACTTGAGCCTCCACTTCAACTGTAACTGGAACCTCCACACTATCTTCGATATAATCGGTTGTCTTACATTGTTGTATTGGCTTCACTAGACTGTAGTTCACAAAAACAATGTCCCGTTTGATCTCAACTTCATTTTTCTGTGGAAAATATACTCTGTATCCTTTTGTTGTTTCTCCATACCCAACCATAATGCCTTTCTCACCTTTAGCATCCCACTTATCTCTCTTTTCTTTGGGTATGTGGACATAAACAACGGTACCAAATATTTTACCAGTTCTGTTGATCACGTAGGCAGCTGTATTAACGCTTTCAGCCCATAAACTGGTAGGTAAATCTTTAGCATATAACATTGTTCTAGCCGCTTCTACTAAAATCCTATTTTTTCGCTCAGCTGCTCCATTTTGTTCAGGAGTAAAAGTCACAGATGTTTGATGTATAATCCCTTTATTCTGAAACACTTCTTTGACCTCTTTGTTCATAAATTCGGTTCCATTGTCACTTCGAAAAATCTTTATTTTATTTCCTGTTTCATTTTCAGCCTGAGATATGAAGTTCTTTATACGTGATTTAATTTCGTCTTTCGATTTCACAAAGAATACTTGCCTATACTTTGAGTAATCATCTTTAAATACCACAAAATATCTGGAGCCTCCGATCGATGGCGTCTCCATTGGACCACAGGTATCAGCGTGAATAATTTTGCATACTCTCGACGTTACATTGTTACTTACAGGATACGGCAAGCGGTGAATTTTCCCTTTTAGACAGCTTTCACATGTTTGAATATTGGCATTTTTTATGTTAATATTATTTTTCTCCAGAATATTTTTCACATAAGCCATGTTTTGAAGCGCCAACTTTTCATGCCACTCATGCAAATTACAACATACGTCAGCAAGGTTCGCTGTACATCCATTAAAATAGCGAAAATCCAAATAATACATGCTACCGCGTCGCTCAGCAATAGCCATCACCTTGTTTTGTTTATAAAATTTGCATTTATTCTCTTCCGTAACAATCACATAACCTCTGTTCGTCGCACGATTAACAGAGAACAAGTTTGTTTTCAACTCAGGAACATGAAGTACATTCTCTATGGTTGTGTCAATCCATTCTCTCCCATTCCATACTTGCAGCGCCACCTGACCGCAACCTTTGACATTAATTTTCGTTCCATTCCCTACTATTACCGATTTATCTTTTACGGTCGAATATGAATTGAATAGTTCGTAATCACAACACATATGCTCGCTTGCACCCGAATCGACTAACCACTGAGATTTTTGTAACTGTTCATCAAAAACATTGTTGACTATAAAAGCATTACTTTCTTTATCCTTGTCCTTTTTAAAACGGCACTGGCTCTTTACATGTCCCGGTTTAAGAAAGAAAGAAGAAAGAAAATATGTTTAATGAAATACTCAGTACAACATGAAAATTAACACCAGTAAACACAAATGTCTGCAGACAAACATAAAAAAAAAACCATTACATCAATTGCGGAATTGTACTGAGTTTCACAAGGCCTCAACTCAGCATATGCTATGGATTACCACAGCGCTGGTTTTCAGTTGAGGCCTGTGGTGACTCACAAACGCTATCACGGTAGACTTTTTGAGTGCCTTCCGGAAGACGTAAACATGTAAAGCAACACTTAAAAGTATACTCACTGCAATACACTTAGACTTTGTTTAAGGTAACAACATTACTTTAAACTATACAAAAATATCATGCTAAAAACATAAACTAGAATTAATAAAACCAAACAAGAATAAACATAAAAAAAAAACAACACGACTTAACATAACTTAATTTTAATAAAATAACAAAGACTAACCAGTGACTAACCAATGCTGGATATTTGGTGCGATAGAAGGTATTTTTTAAGTTTAGTTTTAAAACCATGTACACTTTTGATTTGTCTCAGTGGTGGTGGAATATCATTCCAGCATTTGGTGGCACTGAACCTGAAACTGCCTCGAAATGCAGTTGTTCTATGGCGTGGTATACGTAGAACGTAAGTTGAGGACCGGGTACCATAACTACGATTCTGTCTAAGCCAATCTAGTTTTTTACTAAGATATTTAGGTATCTCATTTCCGATTATACCGAATAGTAACATTGCTAGATGCAAATCTCTTCTAAGATTCATTTTCAGCATATTAGCCTTATTTAGAAATGGAGTTACATGACTTCTTGGTGGTATATCAAAGCAAAACCTCATACATGCATTTTGCACCCTCTGTATTAGATTGGCCGTCTTAGATAAAATTTTAGGTCCATAGACTGTGTCCAAATAATTAAATCTCGACAAGAATAGCGATTCGATCAACTGTACACGAAGTTCTACGCTTAAAAAGTTTCTTAGTTTGTATAAAAGTTTTAGTCGATAAAAACTATTTCTAACAACCTCGGAGATATGTTTTTCGAAACGTAAACGCTCATCCATGATAAGGCCGAGGTTGCGGGCTTCATGTACTCGCTCAATGGGTACCCCATTGACGCAAATGAGTGGGTTTAAACCTTCAATCTTATGCACCTGTGACTTCGTTCCTAAGATCATAAACTTAGATTTATTGCTGTTAAGTAAAAGTGAATTCCGTATAGACCAATCATAAATGTTATTAAGATCTTCATCTATTTTATTGACGGCTTCTGATACATTAGCAGGATCTACAGACAGATAAATCTGAACGTCATCGGCATATATATGGTATTTACAATGTTTTATAACATTAATTAAGTCTGAGGTAAACAATATAAATAACAAAGGACCCAATACAGATCCCTGAGGAACTCCTTTCTCAACTGCACTCTTATTGGAGTACGAATGAGAGCCATCAGCGTTTAATATGTCCACAAACTCTTTTTTCTCTTTTTTCCCCTCTTGGACGCCGACACTAGCGGACGTGTTTTAGAGAAGTGAGCTGCGCAATTTAAATTAAACAAATTCAATTTAAACAAATAAATCACATACCAGGATATCATAAGTGTGAGGAATTCGCTACAACTAAGTACCAGTAAACACCCAAGAGGAACAGAGACAAATAGAATTTTGCATCATTTCTCAAGTAAGTGCATTGCATTAGCCCCGCCTACTTGCCAATCGCAAGCCTTTGAAATAGTCAAGCGCATCAACGATATCGATCTCGCCCGCTGCACTGCTCTCGCCCGACGGCAATTATTTAGGCCTACGCTCATTAGATAATGCCACTGCAACGATCGCCATCAATGAACTTGCCCACAGGGTCGAGTGATAAACCTACTGCATCTAAAAACTATGGATCAGACAGTCAACTCTCATCCTCGGACGCATCTAATCGTCGGGAAGAATTAATGACCCCACCAGATCATAGTTTCCGTCGCAGCAAAAGACCGCGCGACGAAAATTCACCGTCTTCGGAGTTATGCAATTTTAAAAAAGAAATTAGAGAATTGATTACAACACTCATTAGCGAACAAAAAGCGCAATTAATTGACATAAACAAAAATGTTAAAAACCTTCAACAAATTAACTCTGGAATTGAAACTTCTATAAACTTACTCACGGCGCAAAATGAAGATCTACAAAAGAAATTAAGCAATCTTGAGCTACAAACTAAAAAAGACAGGGAGTACATAACTATACTTGAGGATAAAATTGAAAACCTTGAAAGAAATGGACGTAAGGCATGTATCGAACTGAAAAATGTCCCTAGAAAGGTACAGGAAAAGCAAGAAGATCTTATTACAATGGTGACGAGCCTCGGAAACACACTAAAACTTGATCTAAAGGAGAACGATATTACTGACATATTCCGCTTGAAAAATCGTCAGAATAGCGAAAAAAATTCGACAATAATTGTCCAACTGAATTCTACCATATTGAGGACCAATTTGATAAAAAGAAGCAAAGAATTTAATATAAAAACTAAAACTAAATTACAGGCTAAACATTTAGGATTTACTTCGAACGAGGAAACTCCGGTATTCGTATCGGAGCAACTTACACCGAAGGGAGCTCGCCTGTTCTTCTTGTCGCGTGATCTAGTGAAGATGAAGCATTATAAGTACTGCTGGACCTCATTTGGTAAAGTTTTTGTGCGAAAGGACGAAAATTCCAAAATAATTTTAATTAGTAATGAGGCTCAGATTCAACATTTGATGCAAGAAAAATGACTATTAACTCTTAATTTAAAACCATTTAATTTTATTCTTTTAGTTAACTATTTTTATTTTTATGTTTGGTTCATTAACCTAAAAACGCTTATAAGTTATGTGAATGACTTGACTAAATATGTATTTAAACTTGCTGTAACTACATTAATTTTTTTTTTTTTTTTTTTTTTTTTTTTTTTTTTTTTATTGCCACGTAGGCAGACGAGCTAACGGCCCACCTGATCGTAAGCGGTTACCGTCGCTCATGGACCTCTGCATTGCCAGAAGACATTGCGGGGCCGCTACCTACGGCCTACCCTTAAGGACTCTCTTCAAGCCTCGTTTGAAGAAGGACAAGTCATAGCGCTCGGGAAACACCGAAGAGGGGAGCTCATTCCATAGCCGGATGGTGCGTGGCAAAAAAGTATTCTTGAAACGGACCGTGGATGACCGCGGTGGTTCCAAATAATAGGGGTGAACTCCACCTCGACGACGGGTGGTGCGATGATAGAAGGGAGATGTCGGTATCATCTCGAACAATTCCTCCGAGCACTCTCCGTGGAACAGCCTGTACAATATGCAAAGAGACCCGAAGTCTCTTCGCAAGCCCAAAGGTTCCAGGTGGTCCGTGAGCCTGGGATCGTCAACAACACGAACAGCCCTGCTCTGCACGGAGTCAAGTGGATGCAGTTGGTATTTGGGAGCACCAGCCCAGAGATGGGAGCAGTACTCCACGCGTGGCCGTACTTGAGCTTTATAAAGCACAAGCCTTTGCCTCGACGTGAAGTACCGCTTCGCTCGGTTGATGACTCCCAGCATCTTAGCGGCGAGTTTGGCTTTGCCTTCCAGATGACTCCGATACTGAACAGTGCTCGATACGTTGACCCCAAGGATCCCAATGCTCTCAGACACTTCAAGAGAGACTCCTTGAAATTTCGGCGCCATGACAAATTGGTCCTTCTTCGCAGTGAACGCTACACTACTCACTTTACACATCTACACAAACACAAATAAACTGCACAATTATTTTAAAATACTAAGCCACAATTACATAATAATTGTCTTACAAATAGAAACTAAGATATGCCAATATAAAGATCTATCGAAAGAGATGTATTTACATCATAATATTAGTTTTTTCTTTAATTCTGGCAACATCTTACTTTTATCTTTGTATCTTAAAGACTACCCACTCTGTATCTTTTTGCTACTTTATGAATAATACACTTGAAGAAATACAAGAATTAGATAATTTGCACGTAGCTAAGGCAGTTAAATGTGATGTAGATAATCTATCTACATATTCAAAGAATTTAAAAATAAGCAAAAATTTATTAACACTTGCAACTCAAAATATTAGAAGTATTTATAAAAATATGGACGACCTTCAAATAACACTAACCCAACTTAAACACGAAATTGATGTCTTGATATTAACGGAATGTAGAATAAGCCTATCAAAACCGATTCCTCAAATAGAAAACTATAAGTCCTTTTACACATCTAAGTTATTAAACCAAAATGATGGCGTTGTAGCGTATATTAGACATGATTTACATGCTACAGTAACGGAACTGAAACTAATAAATGCTACGGGTCTCCAAATAAAAACTCAAAATAATACGATATTAGGTATTTACCGTTCACCATCTATTATCGATACCGAGAACTTCATTCAGTCTTTGAATGATCATCTTGACGGTATTTCTAGTCATAAAAACATTATTATTACTGGAGATATAAATATTAACTTAATTGTTACACCTACTGAGAAAGCCAATGAACGGTTGAACAGACTAAATTATCTCAATACCCTTTCATCTCATGGTCTCCTACCTGGCCATACCTTATCGACTAGATTAGACAATTGCCTCGATCACGTGATGCTTAAGTTAGATAACTTTTCCAATACCTCGGCTCTTGTCGTTGTGTTAAACACAAGTATTACGGATCATGACATGGTTATTGTATTATTATCTCAACCATTTAAATCTACAAATAATTTTTACAAACATAAAAAAACAATTGATTATGAAAATGCATATAGAACACTCCGTGAGACTGATATTTCTTCTTTCACATTCCTTAAAGACCCGGAAATACTTGCAATGAATTTTATTAATTTAATTATGTCTCTTCTGAACGAAAACTCAAAGTATACAACTATTACTAACAAGACAAGGAAAATAAAGCCTTGGATGACGTTAGGCGTTTTACGCTGTATAAAATTAAGGAATAATATGTATATGAAACTAAGAAAAAATCCATTAAATGAAATCCTTAAGATTACTTACAAACGTTTTCGAAATAATTGTACAAATCTAATAAAAAAACTAAAAAGAACATACCAAAAAAAACAAATACAAATTTCCACAAAAAACTCAAAAAAACTATGGTCTACAATAAATCAAATAACTCAATATAAATCGAATAAAACGTCGAACACCGACCTATTACAAATTTTACCATGTCCTCAAGATTCAGCTAACTACGTCAATAACTTCTTTGTCAATACTGGTAGGGATTTGGCTGAGAAAATTTTTTGTAGGACTGGAAAACAAGAACTCAATTTTAATCACTCTCAACTACAAAATGTTAACCAGTCTTCCTTTGTCTTACTGGAAGCTGAGTCAAATGAAATTGATGAAATACTGAGGGGATTGAAATCCGAAAGCTCTCCTGGATGGGACAATATTCCTACAGAATTCCTAAAACTTTCTTGCGCTTATGTAATTCCAATTATTACGTCATTAATTAATAAATGTTTTAACAGTGGAGTTTTTCCTAGGTATCTCAAACGATCAATTGTGACTCCTGTTTACAAGAGCGGCGATAAAGCTGATGTTAACAATTACAGACCAATCTCGGTGTTAAATTCTATTTCCAAAATTTTTGAGAAATTAATAAACAATCGACTTACATGTTATCTTGATAAATACAAAATTATTTCTAAATATCAGTACGGGTTTCGAAGTGGTAAGTCTACACAAGATGCAGTTCTAGATTTGACGTCACTAATAGTTAAAGAGGTCGATGAGGGAAACAAATGTTTAGTCGTCTTTTTAGACTTAAAAAAGGCGTTCGATACTGTCTCTGTATCTATTTTAGTGCAAAGGTTACAAAATATAGGAGTAAGGGGTAATACTTTAACTCTTTTAAAGAGTTATCTGACAGACAGAACCCAGGTCGTTAGGATTGGGAAATATATCAGTATTGAGGAAAAGGTGACCTTCGGTGTGCCACAAGGAAGCGTACTTGGTCCTACCCTCTTCCTGATTTACATTAATGAGTTGTGTAATCTTAACATCGTTGGAGGTAAAATATTTTCCTATGCAGATGATACTGCTATTGCGTTTTCCGGGAAAACATGGGAGGAAGTGCAGGCAAGAGTCGAGGAGGGTTTAGGTGTAATATCGACATGGTTGAATGATAACCTCCTTACTCTTAATATTAAAAAAAACCAATTATGTATGTTTCGCACCCTACATCAATTCCCAACCAAACACAGATTTTAAAATAAGGATACATCAATGTTCAAAACCAGACCTTGGGAACTGTAATTGCATACCTTTACAAAAGATGACTTCCGTCAAGTATTTGGGAATTATGATCGACCAAAGACTAAGCTGGCAGTCCCATATTGAACTCACGACGACTAGAATTAGAAAATTTATGTGGATATTTAAAACACTAAGACATATTATGACTAAGGAATTAATAAACATTACTTATGTTTCGTTGGTTCAATCAGTTATAACCTATTGTATCCCAGTTTGGGGGGGAGCCACGAAGACTAGTCTGCTGGCAGTCGAAAGAGCACAACGAGCTCTCTTAAAGGTGATGTATTCTAAGCCCCGTAGATACCCAACAGACACGCTTTTTAAAAATTGCGGACTTCTGTCTGTAAGGAAGCTGTACATTTTGAATGCAATCTTAAAATATCACAAAAAAATCGATTACAAACACGACCTACAAAAGAGAAGAAGGAAGGATACTGTTGCCCAAGTTCCAACTGTACGAACGGTCTTTGCTAAAAGACAGTATAGATATCAGTCTGCCAATATTTACAATAAGATTAATAAAATACTAAAGATATACCCTATGAACGTGTTTAATTGTAAAAATAGTCTCATCAAATGGTTAAGAACTTTAAACTATGAAGATGCTGAACATATCTTAGAAAGATTAACTTTATAAAATGCTACATTAGTATAGACGATTTTACACTATACATAAATATTATATTATAAAATATATACATGTACAATTGGGCAAATAAATAAGATCAAATATATTTATACTATGTTAAATATATTACACACACAACTCACTCACGACACACCTACTCACACACTCAACAACACCAACATTCACACCTACACAACACATACACTCACACACCACACACACACACGCACTCACAGAACTAAAACCAATTATAACCAATAAGTTACTGGTCTCTTTAATATTATTTTCTTTATTTAAATTGTGCTTAGTTATTAAGATGTTGTTGTTCAATAGGGAAGAAGCGAGTCATTCCCACCACAAGTATTATTATTACTTACTGGGAGGACTCATTAATAATTTGTATCAAAGATTCTGAAAATAAAGCACTTTTTACTTTTTTTTTTTTTTTACAAACTGAGCACGATTAGTCAAGTATGAATGAAACCATTTAACTGTATTATTATCAAATCCATAATAGCTCAGTTTAGATAATAGAAGTGCCGGGTTTAGACAATCAAAAGCCCGCGAAAAATCTAGCAACACCAATAATGTGCCCTTACCCTCGTCTTGTGCCTCCAAAATACCGTCAGTGACATCCAAAATGGCTGTCGCTGTGCTATGACACTTCCTAAACCCAGACTGTCGTTCCGGTAGAATTGTATGCCCTTCCAAGTACCCTGTTAATTGAGTGCCAACAACTTTTTCAAGAATCTTAGATAAACAAGGCAAGATACTGATAGGACGTAAGTCCTTTATCTCATTAACATTAGAT
Organism: Trilocha varians; assembly: GCA_030269945.2. Lineage (NCBI taxonomy): Eukaryota > Metazoa > Arthropoda > Insecta > Lepidoptera > Bombycidae > Trilocha > Trilocha varians. Next base: position 1,104,843 of record AP028282.1, read on the forward strand.
GTTTTTGGTATCGGTTTTACGATGGCAGTTTTCCACAAAGTTGGGAAAGTAGAAGTACTAATAGAGCAGTTAATCATATTTTTTATAGCATTCAATGCCCTCGGGACTACCAACTTTATCATGTCCAATGAAATACCGTCAACCCCTATGGCATTAGACTTAAGACTATTTATTATTTTTAGAACGTCAGAGGTTTCTACAGGCTTCAAGCTAAATGTGTTATTACTAAATCTATGAAATTCAAAATACGTTAATTGAGACAGCGGAATGGTGGAACTACATGGTACGTTTAGGAAGTGTTTATTTATCAAGTCAGGATCGGCTAGATGGGATGGTATCTCATGTGACTTGGGTGGTGTTACTTTGGACTTTAGGTTTTTCCATAATCTTTTAGGATCTTTGATGTGATTATTTATGTGCAATTTGAAATAGCAAGTTTTCTCATTGAAAATCGATAAGTCTACTTGTTTTTTAAGTTCTTTATAATACTGCTTGTGGGTGTCGATTTTTGTAGATTTATATCTGGAAAGTGCTTTGTTTCGTAATCTCATCATTAGTTTAATAGTATCTGTAATCCAAGGTGACGGCAACTCTTTAAAGGTAGCTGTTTTTACCGGTGCATGTAAGTCAAAAAGAGTAACAATTATGTTATTGAAATGAGCAACCATGTCTTCGACAGAGTTAAGGGTGTTAAATTGTTCCCAATCTACACAATTCATATCATGAGTAAACAAATCAGTTAACAAATCACCAAGAGGTCTATAGGTTATCGTTCTTGCAGGACATTTCTGCTTACGAAAGAAAAATTCACAAGAAACAAAAACGTGACCCATAATACCCATACCGTCAGTGGAGACTTTACGGGCATTTGCGTTAGTACAAACAACATCAATTAGAGAAGAACTGTTCTGCGTAAAGTGCGTAGGTTCAGTGACCAATTGTTTTAGTCCTGTACAGTTTAAAAATGTATTAAATAATAAAGTTTTCGAGTCCTGAACATTAAATAAATTTATATTAAAATCACCTAGTAAAATAATATAGTCATAGTCAAAAAATGACGCTATGGAATCAGTCAAACTATCCAAAAAAGTATCTGGTGGAAGCCATGGCGGACGATAAGCAGTGCCAATAACTATTTTATTGTGATTAATGCAAACCTTAATCCACATTTGTTCGACTGAATCGTTCACAGGATGCGCAAGAGATTTAACACTTAATCCACGTCTTATATAGAAGCCTACACCACCACCCCTACCTCCACATATACGAGTTGGGCGGGGTACATGTCTGAGTCGATATTCTGGTACAACGGGGGCGCGGCCGTCCTCGCCCTGTCTTAGCCATGTTTCATTTATTGCCATTATATCGACATCGTGCTCCTGCAAGGAAACTATGAAGTCATCATGGTTTGTACCTAAAGATCCAGCATTTAACAATCCGACTTTAAATATTTAGAGCCCACTATAGAAACGTAATAAAAATAACATCAAATATATAAGACAAAAAATTCAAGAAAAAATTAAATACAGAAAACATAAAAACCAGAAGTTGTATAACCATACATAATATTGAAACATGTGAACTGGATTTCGAATGGTTCGAGCAGTGCAGTAAGGAAACAAAAACAGAATTACGACAAATCAAATATTTAAAAGGCACAAAATTATACCATTCAGAAGTAAAAATACTCAATAGACCTAACAATACAACTAATCCTATAAAAAACTGATAGATTAACTTAACATCCATTTGCAGTGTAATAGTAAAAGTAAAGAATTTTTTTTTTAACTTAACCTGTAAGATCATCAATACAGTCAAAAACACGTTTTAGATCGGCTTCTGTTCGCACGTTATGTGTTCTCGATCCCTCTTCTTGCTTAACAAATATTTTCCCTTGCTTGGTCCAGACAAAATTCCACTGCAAACGTTTGCGCAGAGTACGGACTCGATACAGCAGCTGTCGGTTGTATTTAGTAAGCCGTTCATTTATATAAAACGGGCGTGTTTCTGATGAAATTTTGAAATCCGCTGTATCAGCACCACGTCGCACCCGCATATTTTTCAAGATCTCATCCCGATGTATTCGACGAGCAAATCTAACAATAAGAGGTCTTGGGTTAGGTCGCTGAAAACGTGACCCTACACGTTCAGCATAGACAATATCTCGCTCTTCAATGGTCATTCCCAATTTTTGACCGATAAGAGTGACTAGATGTACCGAATTCTTTCCGCCAGATTCAGGAATGTTTGTTATTTCCAAGTCATTAGCGAGTATTGCTTGATCTTTTTCGTTCAGTTCAGTCCGTAAATCATGAATAATCGCCTCAAAGCGTGAGGCTGATTCAGATTTGTCGGTCACTGTGTGTTCTAATATAACCACCCGTCCTTCCAGCGAATCAATGCGCGTATTTGTCGTTGACATAGTTTGACGAAAATCTTGCATGTCCTGACGCATCATTTGTATTTCTTTTTGCAAAGAATGCATTTCTTGTCGAAATAGTTTTATTTCAGCAGCTAAGTCTAATTTCGTAGCTTCTACTTCTTTGTCAGAAGAAGGTGTGCTGTCCTCTCTAGTTGATGGTATGGATTCAATTATATTTTTCACTGGCGTTTCGGAATCATTGTCACGTGGCTTGTTCTTGTTACACTCTGGACAAGACCAGTTTTTCGGGATTTTACCTATCTTGAACTTTCCCAAGCATACTTGGTGAAAAATAAGCGAACATGTCGTACAGCTAACGCCATCTGCATTTGCAATGTGACGACCGCAAGCACCGCATTTCGCCATTTCTAATATTGAGTTTCAAGTAAAGTAGTTCACACGAAGTTTACTAGATGTCGCTATTATACACTCTGTGATGACAGTTAAATGGGCGTAAACAATGAACAGCTGATTTTAAACAGCTGACTTCAAAAACAAGATATTATTCACGATGCACCCACAAACAACAATAATCGTAGTTTTCCTTTTTAAGACTTTACCAAAAATCTCGAGTAATGTGAACATTTACTGTGAGATAACACTGTCACTTCCGCTTAAGATCACCAGCCACAAAACTAAATCAGTATTAACACTTTCTTGGAGCTTTTACTACAGCTACAATGAAAATAGTCGGACACTGGTTCCACCGTGACAAACGTTCGTGACGTCCCTTATTACAATAATAACACTTGAAATCTGGACGACTGTCTTTAGAGTTACGAAAATTATTGTTCACATAGTCATTGTTATTTCGGCACTCGTTTTGATAATGTCCGAATCGGTGACACTTATAACACTTTACACTTTTTTTATCTACTTTCTTTGCCATAAACGGCGTAGACGGCAGTGGCCCGCCTTTTTCTTTAATTCTCTCTTCCTCTATCAATAATCTGGCTACCAGATTATCATAGGTCTGCTTGTCATCAGAAGCAGACTCCCATGCCTTGCGGCGCTGCTCCTCCCATGCGGGGCAGACAGCGAGCGTATGCTCTGCCGTGTCCAGGTCGCTCGTGCAATGATGGCACCTCGTCGTCGGCTCAACTTGTATCCGATGCAGGTACTTCCCGAAGCAACCATGCCCGGTCAGCACCTGCACCAGACGAAAGGTGAGGCGTCCCTCGCCGCGACTCACCCAGTCCTTGAGGACGGGGCGAATCGCCTCGACGGTCCTTAGGCCCCAGTCGGGGTTGGCCAAGCGCCTTGACCAGGCCTCTAACACGGACCGCCGAGATTGGGCCTTCCGGTTCCGAACCGCAGCTCTGAGGGGACGCACAACGCCCCGAGCGCGGAGGTCGCAACGCCAACGGTAATCGTCGGTGAGCGCCTCCGCCTCCAACTCCCAGGGCGGCGTCCCCGCCAGTGCACACGCCGCCTCAAAGGAGACGGTGCGGTATCCGCGGATGGCCCTGATAGCTACGACGCGCTGTGGCCCCCAGCAGGCGCACGTGGGCCGCAATCCAGCCCACGCGCAACCTGCCAGGGTGATTTGCCGGTCTGCCCAGCGGGGGAGTGGCCAGGGAGGTGGCCGTCTCTACAGGGCATCGCGCCCACACCGAGCTGGCCCCGGAGAAGCCGGGGCGAAGTTCGCCCACGACAACGTTCTCCGGGGCGCATCCGCCCTGGGCCGCGATAGCCGCCGCCACCTCCTCCTTGGTGGCGCAGTCGTCCAGGCCGGTGATCCTGATCTCCGCCATTTTCAACGGCCTGTGGACACGCACCACCTCTTCCGGCCAGACCGCCCGGAGGCCCGCCATCAGACGGTCCGCGATGCCGGAACTTTCGGCACCGGGACATTCCAATAGACGAGCCCCGTTGGCGGTCGTGCGGAAGCGGAGGCCCTCCCCCGCTCCGATCTCCTACAGATCGATAGCCGCGCGCGCCTGGGTCATGACATTAGGGTATGTCATGCCCTTGGCTTCGCCGGCAGGCAGGAGCGTCACCGCCGACTTCGGCGCGCGCGGTCCCTTCTTCGTTTTGCCCTTATTCTTCTTGGCGGCCGGTGCTCGACCCTGCTGGGGAGCAGCCACGGCCGCCGTGGTCGTAGTCCGGTTGGTGGGGGTGGCGGGCGCTCTACCCCTCTGGGGAGCTTCCGCCACCACCCGCGTCGCAGTCCGGTTGGTGGGGGCGGCAGGCGCTCGACCCCTCTGGGGAGTTTCTGCCACCGCCCGCGTCTTTGCCTGTGGGGGGGCTGCAGGCCCTCCAGGTGGTGAGGCCTCCGCCGCCACCGAAGGGGCCGCAACCCTGGCCCTTTTATTGCCCCGCCGCACCACCTCTGTCCAAGCGTCGTCCATATTGGCAGCAGCCTACCGCGAATCGTAGAGCGGGGGGAGCCCCAAGCGACAGATTTCGCATTGAGGTCCCCCGCGAGTATCACTGGGGCGAGGCGGTGAGCAACCGCCTCGAGCCCGTCAAGGAACTACTCAAACTCGACAGTAGGCCGATTTGGAGAGAAATACGCCCCGATCACGACGGTGTCCCAAATTGTTACCGCGACGAACCCAGAACCCTTGGCCACCATTACCAAGGGCGGGATCGCCGCGGCTCTCCTGATGTGTATGGCCGCCAGGCCGCAATCGGCCCCGAACCAACAATCGTCAGCTGGGGGAACGAAATACGGCTCGGCGACCACGGCAATATCGATAGACCACTCCGCCATGCTCTGGAGCAACATGTCCTGAGCTCTGACGGAGCGGTTCAAGTTACCTTGGAGGAGGCGAAGGGTGCGGTCCATTAAGGTCGAACCACATCCATCGCCTCCCCTCTTCCTGCATCGCCCCCGCTATCGGGCGCCTGTGGCGCCACAGCGGGGTCTGAAACGCCGGCCGGTGCTCCTCCGGCCGACTTCTTCTCTTGGCGCCGCTTTTGTTTGCGGCGCCTGTTTCGTTCCGTGTTGGAACCGGACGTGGAGCAAGCCTTGCCCTCCGCCCGGTGATCGGCCCTGTGCCCGGCGGTCGCGCACAGAGCGCAGTGCGGTGCAGCCGAGCACACGGCCGCTTTGTGTCTAGGTTGACCGCAGCGGAAACAAAGTTCCCTGCGGTCAACCTTGCTGGTGCACCTGGCGATGCTGTGCCCCGTACCGAAGCACCTGAGGCATCGCCAGGCGCGCGACTCCAGCAGTACGATATCCTGCCGGTCTACCGGGCGGGGCAGTGGCCAGGGAGGTGGCTGTCTCCACTGTACATCGCGCCCACGCCGAGCTGGCCCCGGAGTAGCCGGGGCGAAGCTCGCCCACGACTACGTTTTCCGGGGCGCATTTGCCCTGGGCAGCGATAGCCGCCGCCACCTCCTCCTTGGTGGTGCAGTCGTCCAGGCCGGTAACCCTAATCTCCGCCATCTTTACCGGCCTGTGGACTCGCACCACTTCCTCCGGCCAGACCGCCCGGAGTCCCGCCATTAGACGGTCCGCGATGCGGGAACTTTCGGCACCGGGACACTCCAAAAGACGAGCCCCGTTGGCAGTCGTCCGGAAGCGGAGGCCCTCCCCCGCTCCAATCTCTCCAAGATCAATGGCCGCGCGCGCCTGGGCTATGACGTTGGGATACGTCATGCCCTTCGCCTCGCCGGCTGGCAGCAGCGTAACCACCACTGTCGCCGACCGCGGCGCACGCGGCCCCTTCTTCTTCTTGGTCTTTTGAGTATTTTTCTTCTTCTTGGCGGCCGGTACTCGACCCTGCTGGGGAGCAGCCACGGCCGCCATCGTCGTAATCCGGTTGGTGGGGGTGGCAGGCGCTCTGCCCGTCTGGGGAGCCCGAACCACCGCCCGCGTCATAGTCTGTTGAGAGGGGGCCGCAGCCCCTCCAGATGGTGAGGCCTCCGCCGCCATCGAAGGGGCCGCGATTCTGGCCCTCTTATTACCGCGCCGTACTACCTCTGTCCAGCCGTCGTCCATACTGGACGGCGTTGACGGCAGCAGGCGGGGCTCCGGTGTTGGTGCGATCTTCGCACCAGCACCGCGTCCCTTCCGGGTTGGCCCCGTAGGGGGCTGCCGAGGCGACTGGCGAGTGGTGGGACGCGACGGGGCGATGGAAGGTAGCCGTAGCAGTGCCACGCAGGGCTGCAACTGCCGCCCTGAGTTCGGCAATTTCCCTGCCGAACACTTCCATCAGCTCCCGCCCCTCCACCTCAGTCGCCTCCCGTATTCCCGCCCTTGTGCGGCGAGGGTTGCCGTCTGGGCCTTGTCGCTTCCCCAGGAGGCAAGGCCGGCCGTTCGTCCCTGGTTGGAGCTGGAGGAGCTCGATGCGCGGCCGCATCCCCCGGCCGAGCGGTCGGTGGCGGCGTGCGCCGCTCCCTCCGTGGCGAGCGCGATGACTCCTGCTCTAACGCCGCCAGCCTCGCCTTGAGGGCAGCGACTTCCTTCCTTTGTTGAGCGGCCTCCGCTCGAAACCGCTCAACCTCCTTTTCCAGTGCCGATGCTCGGCTGGTGATCGCCGAGAACACCGGCACTAGTTTTTTAGCATCGGCTGCGATCTCGCGCAGCCTTTGTCCTTCCGCCTTTTGTCCTTTTCCTGAGGCCCGGTTCGACGCGTAAAGCACCCTGCGGCTCAGGCTCCCGAGAACGAAGGAGGGACTCTCACAGAGCTCCCCACCGCTCACCGGAGCCGCAGCCACAGACGCCGCCGAAGGTGATGGTGAGACAGAGTTGTCTCGACCGGGCCCAGGATCGCCGCCCTTGGCGGCCAGACGTTTGGAGTGTCTCCTCCTCTGCGGCATCTCACCGCCAGAGGAAGATCCACTCCCCGAGTCCCTCCGCGCAACGGATTTCCGTTTGCGGAGGACCCTCCCCGCCTTCCCAGAGCCGACGTCGCTTGCCAGTGACATCGAGCTCTCACTCCCAGGTTCGACGGGTTTTCCGCTGCCCGTCGCACAGCCCCCTTCGTCTAAGCACTTGATGCCCGCCTCAGAATACGAACGCGGGCTGCGTGTACCGGACGTAGCAATCCCTGCTTCGTCCGGTACACGAAGGGAGTCTCCACACGTTCCACGTGTGGTACCCTCCTGAGTAGGTTGTCTCATGCCTGTTGTACTCATTGTGATGTTTTTCCCCCTTTTGTTTAGCCAGGAGGGGGGAAGTCCCCTGGGACGACCTAACGACTGGAATCCCTCCAGCCATTCATCCCATCGCCGGGCGTCAAAACTTAGGATTAGGGCTTTTTTATAGAGGTTTTTCCTCCTCGCGGCCCCTGCATGTAGTTCTACGACAGTAGAAGATGGAAAAAATTTGAGATGCAGCGGCCCCCGTCTCCCACACAGCAGGTGGGAATTACGGTTTGCTACTCCGAAGCCACGCCGGTAGACCGGTACCCCCCTCTGGGAGGCTTGTCCCTGCAGCCACCGCGAGGCAGCTACAGGCGCCGTGGCAGCCGGCGACCGGGAGGAAAGATCCCCCGGTTCACCCAACAGCTCCAAGCGGGGCCCTTTGCCCTTGCGGGCCTTGGACCCCACTTTGTGGCTACGCCCCAGGGCGCAGCCAGTTCTTCTCCGGTGGCCCAGCCACCCTTCTCATCCCCAGGGGCATCGTTTGCCTGGCAAACGATGTGGGGAGAGGAGCTTCGGTGTGTGATCTCTTAGTTCGCGACACCCTCTTGCCAACAAAACACCCTGCAGGGTGCGAGGGTGCTCGCTTAAGCCCCACCGCCGCGACAAGGCGACCACAAGATGGGGAATTCAAACGTCTAAATATAATAATATATTCCAAAACAGCTGAAAAAATTTTGGGTGACATAGGATCCCCTTGCCTCACTCCTCTTTTTTTTGGAAAGTATTCACTTTCTCTCTCAGTTCGTACTTTCGCTTTCATATTTTTGTATATGTTTATGATTAGTCGTAAGTATTTTTTGTTAACTCCTTGTGTTCGTAGGGCTTCCCAAATTTTCTCATGCCTTAGAGAATCGAATGCCTTATTGTAATCAACAAATGCTAAGTAAAAGGCAATGTTATATTCGTTACATTTCTGAATAATTTGCTTAATAGTGTGGATGTGATCTATGGTTGAGAAGCCGCTTCGAAAACCTGCCTGTTCTTTGGGTTGGGTTTCGTCCAAAACATTATTTATACGGTGTAGTAGTATCTTTGAAATGAGATGAGATGAGATGAGATGAGATGAGATGAGATGAGATGAGATGAGATGAGATGAGATGAGATGAGATGAGATGAGATGAGATGAGATGAGATGAGATGAGATGAGATGAGATGAGATGAGATGAGATGAGATGAGATGAGATGAGATGAGATGAGATGAGATGAGATGAGATGAGATGAGATGAGATGAGATGAGATGAGATGAGATGAGATGAGATGAGATGAGATGAGATGAGATGAGATGAGATGAGATGAGATGAGATGAGATGAGATGAGATGAGATGAGATGAGATGAGATGAGATGAGATGAGATGAGATGAGATGAGATGAGATGAGATGAGATGAGATGAGATGAGATGAGATGAGATGAGATGAGATGAGATGAGATGAGATGAGATGAGATGAGATGAGATGAGATGAGATGAGATGAGATGAGATGAGATGAGATGAGATGAGATGAGATGAGATGAGATGAGATGAGATGAGATGAGATGAGATGAGATGAGATGAGATGAGATGAGATGAGATGAGATGAGATGAGATGAGATGAGATGAGATGAGATGAGATGAGATGAGATGAGATGAGATGAGATGAGATGAGATGAGATGAGATGAGATGAGATGAGATGAGATGAGATGAGATGAGATGAGATGAGATGAGATGAGATGAGATGAGATGAGATGAGATGAGATGAGATGAGATGAGATGAGATGAGATGAGATGAGATGAGATGAGATGAGATGAGATGAGATGAGATGAGATGAGATGAGATGAGATGAGATGAGATGAGATGAGATGAGATGAGATGAGATGAGATGAGATGAGATGAGATGAGATGAGATGAGATGAGATGAGATGAGATGAGATGAGATGAGATGAGATGAGATGAGATGAAATGAAATGAAAAAAATTACATCAATCAATCAAGGGCATATCACCGAGCCTCAAAGTTGGGCGCCATTTCATAAGACCGGGCAAGAAATATGCACGTAATATTGGGAATGGGAGACCAATTCCAGAAGAAAAAAATAGAAATATCCATAACATCTAAAGAAGAATTACCCAAACAGTTCAAACTAGCCAAACTATTAAAAGTATACAACATAACAAATATTCAATACATTAAGTATTTTAATCCGTATAAAGTTCGCATTATTTTCTCTGACAATACATCTGCTCAGACGCTCTTCAACTGCACTGAAATGAAGAACATGGGATGGAAGTTCCAAAAAACAATGAAAGTTGGCATATCATACGGCGTCATTAGAAACACTGAATTGGATTGTAGCGAAGAGGAAGTATTGGAAAGTATTGCTAGCGAAGCGTAATTACTGTCAGTAAAACGACTCAACCGTAAATCAGAAGACAAGACTAACTGGACCCAGAGCGAAGCTGTCAGACTGTGTTTTAAAGGATCATCACTTTCATCATCCGTTAGAGTTCATGGTGCGCCTGTCCAGGTTGAACCGTATGTCTATCCGGTGACACAGTTTATTAATTGCTAGAAATATGGTCGTATCATGAAAGTGTGCCCTACCAAGAAAGCAATCTGCGCAAAGTGTGGCTTGAACCACAAAACAGATACCTGCGAAAAAATGGAATACGTTTGCTGTAATTGTAAGGGTCAACATAAATCATACGACAGACTGTCCTATTTTCCTGAAAGAAAAAAAAATACGATCAATAATGGCAGATTTCGATTGCACATACAAAAAAGCGGTCGCCATTTATGTACCTCCAGAGACACCAAATCCTATCGCTCCGGAACCTCAAACCGAACAGATACAATATTCTGAAGAAATTAATAACGTACAAACAGAAGAAAATATAAATCAAAATAAACAGACCTACGCATCCGTAACTAAAACCCAACCAACAAAAGAAAAAAAATGATAAAATAAATCAAAAACAAAAACACACAAAAACCAAACACATCAAAAATTACACAGACATACTATTCGACTGGGAAAAAATTAGTATAGAGAGTGAATTCGAAGAAGTATTTAATTATAACATGGAAGATATTCTCCCCGAAACAGAGGGTACTTTTAAGTTTAAGGAGCTTCTTGCTAAGTTGAAAGATATACTTCTGATGAGAAAAATAACATTGAAGAAAAAAATATTATCGATGTGTGAAACTGCATTGAAATGGATATTATCATGCTGCGTGAACAAAATTTACAATTCATTTAACTTTTTCAATACCGATGATGATTAATTAATTAATTTATTTATTTATTTATTTATTACAAACTTTTATAACGCCTTAACAGTAATAACCAATACGACGCTATACGTATATATTTCAGCTTAATAAATACTAAAATTACATTATAACAAACTTTAACTACTAATAAAAAACAAATTAATACCTACTTAATATAAATTCAAAATGTCAGAAATAAAATAAAAAATCATAATTCAATGAAAATAATACAGTCACCAATACAATTATCAATAAATTAAAATAATAAAAATCAGAACAAAAATAATAAAATTTTGATAAAAAACAATTCCATTAAGTACCTACGCTATAAACTAAAACTATTCTCTAAAATTCGCGCAGCTTCCGTGAACTTCGACAGGCCACAATTAAAAATGTCAGTGTCATTTGCTATAACATTAAGGAATTGTATAGCTCTCGACAGGGGGGCAAAGCTTAAAAGATTTGTCCTTGCATGCGGTTCCTTGAACAACGTGGGACGACGTCGAGTTACCACACATCCATCTGGCGCCTGCAGCTGTAAAGCTGACAGTACCTCAGGATGGTGCACCATACCACGTAAAACTCTCTATACATATGTAACCAAAGATAGATATCTCCTCACTGACAGTCGATCGTAACCAACCATGCCCAATACGAATAGTCCTGGATACATTAATGGGTAGTAGGGATAAACGCCGTACTCCTTAAAATATAAAAAACGCATAAATTTATTTTGTATTTTTTCTATTAAATTGACGTACTTGGCCTCGTGAGGACTCCAGATGATAGCATTAGTTTCAAGACGACTGCGTACGAGTGCGTTATACAATAATTTGATTGTTGATATGTTTGGGAAATCTCTACACTGCCGAAGAATAAAACCCAAGTTTTTAAAAGATTTTTTGCAAATAATATTAATGTGCTTCCGAAATGATAATTCCATCTGGACTCCGAGGTCTCGCACCTCTTTCACTCGAGGTAATACCGTTGCATCCAATGTATATGGGAATTCAAGAGGAGCGCGCACCCGACTGTAAGTCATTATACTACATTTAGTAACATTAAAATATAACTTGTTGTGTTTACTCCATTCAGACACTCTATTTATATCATTCTGAAGCTCCTGGCAATCAGATTCACTCTTAATAGTCATGAACAAATTAAGATCATCAGCAAATAACAAACAATTCGCCGTCAAAATCACCTCCGAGAGGTCGTTAATCATCAGAACAAACTCCAAAGGTCCAAGATTACTGCCCTGACTAACTCCCGAATAGGTGTAGTATGGCTTAGACTGATACCCGTCGCAGTCAACATACTGCCGACGGTCGCCCAAATAGTTGGCAAAAAATTTCAATAGGTGGGGAGTAAAGCCAAAAGCCGCCAAGTTCGTTAAGAACATCATTATCTACTGTATCAAAGGCTTTCCGGAAGTCGAAGTACGCAGTGTCGACTTGTCTCCCCCGGCATCAATTGCCGGTGCCAGATGCGTAACAAATGATAACAAGTTACTCGTCGTACTTCGACCCGGTCGGAAACCATGCTGAGATACAGTAAGCGGATCTCTAACCTGTGCATAAATTGTATTATGCATAGCCGATTCAAAGACTTTGGCGAATGTTGACAATACAGCCACCGGTCGATACCCAGAGATGTCAGAACCCGAAACACCCTTCGGCACCGGAACCACTTTGGTAACTTTCTACTGGTCCGGATAGGTCCCTTCCTGTAAACATAGGTTGAAAATAAAAAGTAGGGGCACCTCAAAGACTGCGCTGCAGTCCTTTACTAGATACGGTGGTATCCCATCCGGACCCGAGGAAAACTTGGGTTTGATTTGACGAAGTGCCGCCCTCACATCACGCACACCGAGCTGGCCTACGTGCACTCGCGATGCACCAGTCTTCGGTCCGCCGACGCGTTCCGCCTCGCTAGGATCCAGCATCGGTCGTACTGTGCTGTACACAGAGTGAAAGTACGATGCAAAGGACTCCGCACATTCTTTTTTTGTTAATGTCAAACCATCTTTTGTAAGTTTTGTTTTATTTCGCTTAGATTGCTGACATCTAACGTAGTTCCAGAAGGATTTTGGATCATCTTTGGCATTAATTTGCAGCCGGTGCTGATAGGCTTTATACGACGACTTAATTTTGTCCTTAACTTGTAACCGATATCGAGAAAAAGTTTCGTAATCAATATATCTTTTCGTCTTTTCATATAATTTATGGGCTCTCCACTTACACTTTATATCATGTATAAGATCTGGTGTATACCAATCAGGATAGTTACACTTACCATTATTTGAGTGTGGTTTGTTGCTTTTAAGAGGAGTACAATCATTGATTACCCTATTCACGGCTGTATAAACAAAATTCAGGCTCTTTAATTCAATTAATTTCAGCTTCGTGACATGATCAGCAATTGCCTCCTCAGTTGTGTCAGGATGAAGTGACCAGACATGTAAAAATGTTTTCCTCTCTACTGCTTGGAGAGAAGATATTCCCAGATTGCCCCCAAATTGGATAGAATGTGAAGTTCTCCTTGTCTTCTTGCGACCACTTACTACTGTCCACTCTTCAGTTGGTTTATCGCTTAATTCAATTTCCACCAACAAATCATCGTTTTTAAGTTCACCAAAAACATTAAGCCGCTCCCGCTTATGGAGTGTAGACTCGCCCTTTTTCGCACCTCGATCATTTGCGCGTCGAGCCCTCTCCGTCATTTTGGTTGTCGGTAATGTTGTCGGCTGTGACTCACCTCCAGTTTTCTCGCTCGCACTCGGTGTATTAGACATTGACTGCGGATTCTCTGTCCCGTTCAGTATTTTTAGAGACAGTAAATCGTCAATCTTGGTGCTCAAATTTTTAATTACCTGCTCCTGTTCACATATGGTAATGTTGTTATTTTCAATTACCTTCTGCATCTTATCAATTTTTGCATTTTGCGCTTCAATTAGTGCAGATTGAGCTGATATCTTTAGTGTCAGCAGTGCTAACTTTTTTGACAAATCGCTAAACTACTTTCTACATTATGGAGGGTAGTCTGCCTGCCAACTATTAACAACAGTGTCCTATTTAAATTGAGTTTTAAAAATAAATTAAAGGCAAGTTGAGCATAGTATATGCTTAAAAACAAAAAAATAATAAAAAATCTAAGTAGTAAACATAAAATCAATAGTGCACAACGAGTATAAACGAGTGAAACCTGTGTCTTCCTAACTACGACGGCCAACCAACAACAAACAACAAAATTTGCGATTCAGAAAGTAAAACGAAAACATAGTGTATATATAAGACAATTCGTCAAATTTAGGAATCTCAGAATTAATAAACACGTTGTGTTGCTCTGAAATAACAAAGTTTTTTATTTAACACAGGTTTACAGTTATAACAACAAATACAATAAACTAACAATACACATCCTACCTGAAATAACAAAGAAACGACATTTAAAGTTTATTAATTACTTTGTCGATTCCTCTTTCACTGAATTACAAGATAATTAACTTTTATTTCACACTATCACCATATTAAAAAACCTCCTGTTTTATCCATTCAAATGACACTGACAGTTGTAACGCAGTGGCGCCATCTATTCATAACTAAGTGTATACCTGAACTGTTTTATCTTCAAACAAATAGTTTAAAGAAATCTAATTTCTTTATATCTTCCCCCACAGAAAAGAAATTTTCATCGAAAATTTTTACCATGCCACAACTTCATTCATACAGGAATTGGAATGAGCTTTGTGATATGAAATAAGTTAGATTCTAATTTCTTGTGGCCAGTATTTATTCTGTATATAGTATCAGATATTTTCTCTTCTATTCTATAAGGGCCAATCCTCAGCTCATCCAATTTTCTTCTATTCAACTTATGACCATTCTCAACATATACCATATCTCCGGTATTGAAATTATGCTGAATTCTATTCTTATCTATTATTTTTTTATTGTAATTATGTGACCTGACAGAGTTTTCAAATGCAATTTTTCTAGCTATCATCCAGTCTTCCGCTGTTTTAGATTGTTTTAGCTCTTCTGGAAGGAATGAAACCTCTGTGCCCTCCAGAAGGTATCTTGGAGTGAAACCAGTAACTGTATGCACAGTATCGTTATACTTATTTACACAGGTGTGGGCTATTGTTGTCCATGCTGTTTTATTATTTTTTTCATTTATTTTACATCGGATCTTATTCACCAGTGTCTGATTCAGCCTCTCATTTAATCCATTTGAAAATGGCGAGTTTACCGCAGTGAAGACTAATGGGATGGATTTTTCATTCAAAAATGATTTAAATTCCCTTGAGTTTATTCCCGGATATTGATCGCTCAGAATCATACCAATTTCATTATAATTGTTTATGTTATTGATAAGTTTTATAAAGTCTTTTGTACTTTGAGTTTTTGAGGTAAGTATATATGCATAACGAGTGTAATGATCCACCAGCAAATGCAGATATCTTTTTGTTGACCGTGTGCCGCCAAAGCCTCCAATTGTGTCTATTGAAACAATCTCAAAAGGTTTTGAAGCAGGACCTAAGTGTGACATTAGACCATATTTCACCTGTCCTCTTGTTTTATTTTTTATACATACTTCACATTTCTTACAAAAATCATTTATATTCTTTGTTAAATTTTTTGCTGTATATATTCTTCCAATCATCTTTTGCATCTGCTTTACGCCTATATGACACATTTTTTTATGTATTTGTTTTATAAGTCTGACACTAAATTCTTCTGATAATATAATTTTCTCTTGTTTATTAATTATTTTATAATAAATGTTGTGTCTGTGTATTAATTTATTCTTATTACTTTGTATGTTTTCATTTTTTTCTTGGTCCGTTACAACATCCTGTAACTGTATTAAATTAACTATTCTTAATTGTTCATCTGTATCATCTACTGCTTCCAGTACTGGGTTCCTGCTTAAACAGTCAGCTTCTAAATTATCTTTCCCAGGTGCATATTTAATCTTAAAGTTATATTGAGAGAGATAATATGTGAGTTCTCCTAATTCTTCATCTATTCTAGATTTAATATTCATATTTTCCAATGGTTTATGGTCTGAGTACACAGTGAAATGTTTTCCTATGAGCCAGTACTGCCAGTATTTAACAGCTTCCTTAATGGCCAAGCATTCTAAGTAAATAGCTTTCTTCTTCTTCTGTGCCTCGTTTAATTTTTTTGAAAAATATGCAACCGGTTTTTCTTTTCCATTTGGCTGTATTTGCTTTAATATTGCTCCAATGCCTTCCAGTGATGCATCTGTATATATATTTATTGGTAACTCAGTATCATATATTTCTAAGATTGGTTGTGAACATAGTAGTTTTTTTATTTCCTCAAATGAATTTTGACAATCGGTTGACCAAATAAACTTCTGGTTCTTTTTAAGTAAATTATGTAGTGGTTTTAAAATTATTGTACATTTCGGTATATATTCATGATAAAAATTTACCTTTCCTAAAAATTGTCTGATGTTTTTCTGCGATGTTGGTATTGGAAACTCCTGTATAGAAATTAAATTATCTCGCAGTGGTCGAACTGTATTGTTTTCTATTATATGACCAAGGTATTTTACAGAATTTGCAGCAAATGTACATTTTGTAAACTTTAATCTGAATCCTTCACTTTTTATTGCTTCCAGCAATTGTTTCAAGTGGTTAATGTGTTCATTATATGTTTTAGAGAATACTAATATATCATCTATGTAATTTATTGTGAATTCAGTTAATTTATGTTTTCTTAGTATATTACTCAATATTCTTTGAAAAATTGCAGGAGATGTCTTCAACCCGAATGGTAAACAGGTCCATTGGAAATGTCCTTCCTGAGTCACAAATCCTGTTTTTTTTGTCTTCAATCCGTAGTGGAATAGACCAAAACGCTGAATTTATATCTAAAGTAGAGAAATATTTGCAGTTCCGCGTCTTCACCACCAGGTCATCGATTAATGGAAACGGTTGTGCTTGTGGCAATATTATCTTGTTTAGTTCCCTAAAATCAATACATAACCTTGTCTTCTTTTGATCTTCTCTTTTGAAAGCTAGGGTAACGGGTGCTGAAAAAGGACTGTATGATTCTTCTATTAGATTTCTTTGGAGTAGGTTTCCTACTTGTTTTTCTATTTCTTTTTTTTCCTCTATAGAACATCTGTAAGGCCTCTTGCTGCAGTATTTATCAACTAGCAAATCAATCCGAGCTTCGTAGTTTTTTACCTTTCCAACATCGTATTTATCCTTCGCAAAGCATGATTTATATTCATCAATCAAGTTATTTATTTCTGTTTCTTGTTGAGCGTTTAAATTATTCATATTTATTTTAAAATCCTCTTCCTTTATATGTTCATTAAAATTTATGGAAATCTCATTTTGATTTTCCTCTTCTTTAGAACTATTTTTGTAAATCAGTCTTTTATCTGTGGATGTTTCTTCTTGTTTCTGAGTTATATTTAAGTACTGGTCCTGAACCAAATAAAATTCCTTTATGATGTCAAGTCCGATTAGAAAATCATATTGAAACTCATTTCCATCCACTATGTAAACATCAACACTTTTTTCTATATTAAAAATTTTTATTTTAATTGTTGTCAAACCTTTTGTCCTTTTTACACCATTAATTGTTACTAAATTTGCATTTTTGAAATCACTTTTATTTCTTTTTTTTATATTTATCAATTTGGAATTTATCAGTGAAACATTAGAGCCTGAATCATATATACCAAATATTTCAACCTGCTCATTTAATGTTAGTTTGACTTTAATTAATGGTGTAATTATTCGTTTTTTTGTTCATCATCATTTAATTCAACATCCAACACAGTATTGTTTACATTCTTGACATGTTTTTTTCTGTTTTCATATTCATCAGTTTGTTTAAACCAACATTTTTCCTCTGGGTGGTAACGAACTCCTTTGTTTAATTTTTCACATATTTTACATGGAATCTCTTTTTGAAATTTGTATTTATTATCGGGACTATTCTTCTTAAATTTGGTAAAATCTTTTTTGGTAACTGCATACTCTTGTTTGCCAATTTCATTGCAAAGTCTTGCCGTTGATGTTACTAATGTCCTATCAATTTTGTTCATGATATAATCCGGTAAACCCATCACTATAAGATTTATCATTGTTTGATTGTCAATATCTTTGTTTATCTCTAATAATAGGCGTTCTTTCTTTGTGGCATATTCCAATAAGGATCCTGTTTGATATCTAAATGTATATGCATATTTTACCTGAGACCATCCTTTATTACCATATGTTTCACAAAAAATATTTTTCCACATATCCCATCCTGACTTAGCGGTAAACTTTATTAACATACCCGTGTACCAGTCTAAGCATTGTTTATCCAGAAGATGTTTTAAAATCTCAATTTTACTTTCATCCTGTAGTATCTCAAATCTTTCACATTCAGTTTCAAATTCTTCAATCCATTGATTCACATTTGATGTTCTTCCTGAAAACTTCTCTAATAAAAACTTGTCAGCGATTTTTACGAAATTTTTATGCTCTGAATCTAATTTGCTATTGTTATTGGAAGACTTGGTATCCTGTGTAATTTCATCCAGATACTGATCATCAAACTGCACATTTTCGCCTTCATCCAAGTAAATTTTTCGCAATTGATCTGTCAATGGGATCCATATTTTTCGTGTCTGATGTCTCTTTTTTAATGAATTCTTGATTTTTGCATAGACTTCTAAACTAGTTATGCCTGTATGTTTGTTTGCATTTTTTTTTTCATCAGGTACGTCGTATACACATCCATCGGGTGTCTCGATTGAGGTTATGCAAATCAAATTAGTTTTGCTATCACTTGCGGCTAATACCGCGAAAGTAAATCTTAATTTCTCCATATTCCTTCGTTATTAACTAGAAATGTCGTTTTATAAGACAATTCGTCAAATTTAGGAATCTCAGAATTAATAAACACGTTGTGTTGCTCTGAAATAACAAAGTTTTTTATTTAACACAGGTTTACAGTTATAACAACAAATACAATAAACTAACAATACACATCCTACCTGAAATAACAAAGAAACGACATTTAAAGTTTATTAATTACTTTGTCGATTCCTCTTTCACTGAATTACAAGATAATTAACTTTTATTTCACACTATCACCATATTAAAAAACCTCCTGTTTTATCCATTCAAATGACACTGACAGTTGTAACGCAGTGGCGCCATCTATTCATAACTAAGTGTAAACCTGAACTGTTTTATCTTCAAACAAATAGTTTAAAGAAATCTAATTTCTTTATATATATAAAAAATATAATTTCAAGCAATCAAATAACGAAGAATCAACGGCAGAGAAATTAAAGGATAAAAATTATAAAATCTGAAAAATAACTGTTACTTGTGAGTACCTACAAAACATACCACAATTTTTACAAATAAGAATAACTGGATTTCACAAATTTGCATATTTAAAAATTAATGGAAAATAATATATAGAAAAGTAAAAACATATCAAGAAATATTAATCAAAAATTTGGATATTAGTATTTGAAAATATAATCACTTTGATGTTCACAACGCCATCTATTGTACATTCTAACAACCAGTGAACAGAGCCATCTACTGGACAAGTAATGAACTAGAATCGATTTGATCGGGAAACTGAAACAGTTTTATAAACCAATCGCAAGAGGTCGCTGTAATTGAATCGATTAACAATTTTCACAATTTCATATGGTAACGACATGGAAGACATCAAGAAAATATTAATCACAATGCAACAAGATTTAAGACAACAAAAAGAAGATATGCTTACAAAAATAGAAGATACTAAAAATACTATAAATCAAAACATAAACGAAAAATTTAGTACGTTGGAAAAGAAGAACATTATTTTAGAGAAGAAAATTGAAGAACAAAATAATAAATTCCAAAAAATTGATAGAATCATTAGACGAAAAAATATCATTTTGTTTGGAGTAGAAGAATGTGAAAAATCATATCACGACTTAGAACAAGTAATATTAGGAATTATTAAAAGCAATTTCAAATTAAATTTTGATACTTACTCTATTGAATCTTGCAGACGATTAGGAAGGAAAAACACTGAAATAAGACCGATCGTAATTACTTTCGCAACGATGGGTCTCAAAATAAAAATTCTAAAGAACAAAAATAGTCTGAATAATACACCATACTACATTAAGGAGGATTTTCCTAAGGAAATACTTAACAAACGCAGGGAACTACAAAACCAACTTCTAAAAGAAAAAGAAGCAGGTAACATTGCTTTTATTAAATATGACCGACTAGTAGTAATAAATAAACACAAAAATAGTAACAAAAGAAACCTATCTCAGTCTCCGGAAGCATCTCAATCACACGCATATCAACAAAACCGCGAGCAGGCACCAAAAAAGAAGAACAAAACGACTAATATCAAGGACTATGTATTGAAAAAACCAAAACTAACATACGTTCATGCAGAAACCCCTCAAATACAACAAAAAGTAACACAACAAAACTCAACATAGCATCGAGTGGACCCTCTATCCACTGCTTGTCTCCCACTACGGTTGGTCACCGCGGAGAGTCCGACCAAAACCCTCCAAGGCAATCAACCCCCCACCGCAAGAAAAAGGAAAATAAACTATATATCTGTACCCTCAATGTTAGATCGTTAGCAACAGCAGAAAAACTAGTCGAACTTAAGGCAGCGCTGTGTAATATAAAACACGATATCGTTGGTTTAAGCGAGGTTCGCCGACTAGGAGAGAATATTATAGAGGACGATGACTATATCATGTATTGTATAGGTAAGACTAAAGGACAGTACGGTGTGGGTTTCTTGGTCAAGAAAAAACTCAAGAGTAATATAACAGCATTCTTGGGTATATCTGATAGAATATGCATCTTGGAAATGCAACTGGAAGACTCAACACTTGGAATTATACAAGTATATGCACCCACAGAAAACTCGCCTCTAGAAGATATAGACGTTTTTTATAAAGATCTAGCAAAAGCTCATAATATCATGAAGACAAAAAATATTATTTCCATGGGCGACTTCAACGCACAGATCGGAATACCTTATAATTATGAAACTTTAGTAGCTGGAAAATACGGAAGTGGAAGTCGGAGTGCGAGAGGGGAAAGACTTATTCAATATGCTTATGAAAACCACCTGAAAATAATAAACACTTTGTTCAATATCAAAAACTGCAATAGATGGACTTGGATTTCGCCCGATAAGAAAACTAGAAATGAAATAGATTATATATTGTCATCAACACCCCGACTATTCACTAAGTATGAGGTACTTCCTTCTTTCTCCTTTGGATCAGACCACAGACTTCTGAGAGTAACAATGCACTTTTCAACAAAAAGAAAAAATAGAAGTAAGTACCATAAAAAATCTTCATACTTAAAAACTGAGAACGAACAGAAAGAATACCTTAAAAATATTCATAAATGGGTTCCGGACCTTATCGAATCACAATCAAGACTAAATATAGAAAAATACTCTCAAGAAATT
Source organism: Trilocha varians (assembly GCA_030269945.2). Taxonomy (NCBI): domain Eukaryota; kingdom Metazoa; phylum Arthropoda; class Insecta; order Lepidoptera; family Bombycidae; genus Trilocha; species Trilocha varians. The sequence goes on from AP028282.1 coordinate 1,126,118, forward strand.
GTAAATGTCATACAAAAAAGCCTCAACAATAATCTGAAGAAAGAGAGACATAAAATTTTATCTAGCAAAGCATTAAAACTAATGAAAGAAAGAAATCAATTACAAAGTAAACATAAACTTAATAAAAATGATAGAACAAAATTAAAACAACTATATAAACTTACAAATAAGGAAATACGAAGATGTTACGATGCCCACAGGATCAAAACTTTGCATGGACATCTTGAAAAATCTAGATCTGCAAAAAATGATATAAGGAACTGAATAAATCAAAGAAATGGATTCCTTCACTGCAATCAAACTCTGGTAAATCTAGGTCGCGAATCGACGTCATAAACATAGCTACAGAATTTTATACGCAACTCTATAGCCAACCAAACCCTTCCGTACCACAGATTACTGGGCTTCGTAATAAAAATAACTGCCCGGTTCCAGAGTTTACGGAGTCGGAAATCATGAAACAGATAAAGAAACTAAAATCGGAGAAGAGCCCAGGGCCCGACGGAATTTCTAACGAATGCATAAAAATTGCAGGAACTTTTCTAATAACACCTATCAAATTATTATGGAATAAAATATTACTTGAAGAAATCGTATCGTACCACAACAATGGACAGAGTCTGAGATAACATTATTATATAAAAAAGGAGACCCTGCAGACATAAGTAATTATCGTCCTATAAGCTTACTTCCCTGCCTTTATAAACTGTTCGCTTCTTGCCTGTTAGAAAGAATAACCCCAGATATAGACAGTTGTCAAACGATCGACCAGGCAGGATTTAGAAGCGGTTTCAGTACAATGGACCATATCCAAGTAGTGGAACAAGTAATTGAAAAATATCTGGAATTTCGTAAACCACTTTACATAGCCTTCATCGACTACAAAAAGGCATTCGATTCTATCTCTCATGACAGCATCTGGACTGCACTAAGCGCACAGAAAATCAATGAAAAATACATAAATATCTTGAGAAATATTTATGCAAACTGTAGAAGCAGAGTGAAATTAGAAAGAACAGGCTCAAAGTTTTGCATAAATAGGGGAGTGCGACAGGGCGATCCGATTTCTCCGAAATTGTTTATAGCTGTCCTTCAATTTATAATGGAAAAATTGCCGTGGTCGAAACAAGGAATCAATATAAACGGTAACTTCTTAAGCCATCTCAGGTTTGCAGACGACATCATCCTCTTCTCAGAAAACTCTGAAAACCTAAATAGCATGATAAATGATTTGCATGAAATCAGTATAGCGGTAGGACTGGAAATGAACCTGGAAAAAACGAAAGTTATGACCAACCACCAAAATGAGCCTATTTTTGTGAACGACATTCCTATAGAATATGTAAGTAAATATACATACTTAGGCAAACAAGTATCATTTAATAAAGAAAGAAATACGGAAGAAATTGACAGAAGAATAGCGCTGACATGGGGAAAGTATTGGTCGTATAAAGAAGTCTTCAAATCAAAATTAACAATTCAATTAAAGAAACTAATAATGGATACTGCAATTCTTCCCTGTTTAACGTACGGATGCCAAACTTGGACGTTTGACCTAAAAACAAGAAACAAAATACAGATTACACAGAGACGAATGGAGAGAAGCCTGTTAGGTATAAAATTAACAGATAAAATGAAAAATAAGGAAATCAGAAGAAAAACAAGAGTAACGGATGCTTTGTCATTTGCTCTGCAAAGAAAATGGAAGTGGGCAGGACATTTGGCCAGATACGAAGATGACCGGTGGACCATACGAACGACGAAATGGGAGGGCCCTACAGGCACGAGAGCGAGAAGAAGACCCCACGCAAGATGGGCAGACGAGATAGTCGCAACTGCAGGTCACAGATGGACCACAAGGGCCGCAGATAGAAGCCATTGGAATGCCTTGGAGGAGGCTTTTATCCAAAGGGGGTCCATACATTTACCAAATTAATTGTGTGTTTGTGAATATCAATTGCATGTTAATGTTTAAATAATTTTTTTGCTCATATTTTATATTATATTGTTTTTTGAATTTTTATGGATTGTATTGTATTGATTTTTTATTGTAATTTGTATGGATCTAAATAAAGCTTATTATTATTATTATACTTTCTACATTTAATTTCGACATAATTGCCGAATACTCGTATTACGAAAAAATCGCACGTATGTATGATTTCAAACTTTGACAAAAGCTAAATATTATACAGTGGAATGCCCAAAGTTTGGTGAACAAAGTCAATGCATTGGAACTTTTACTATCACAAGAAAAAATTCATGTATATTGTGCTGTAAATCGTCGTTGCGCCTGCCAAGTTCCATATGTGGTTTTTGCAAGGTTTTGGGAAACAACAAAAAACATGTAAGTTAATTTAAAATGGTTTTTTTTAAATAATTAATGATGCAAATTTGTAGCTATTTATGTAATACATTAAAACAATGCAAAAGTAGCCATAAACATCAGTCATATAAAGAGCTAGAATTTTTTTTTGTGAAAAAGTGCACATAACTGGTTTGAAATGGGTCGAAAAATCCTGTATGTGTCACATACAGAGTGATACATACAAAGTGTTACATTACCAAATCCTGTATGTGACACATACACTACTACTTTGGACTATCACTAGGTTAAACTTATTATATCCCTTCAAGAGGGAGGAAGAGTGAAGGGAAGACGTCGCGCCGGCCAGCGGGTAAAACGGCATATTTTGTTAATGCCAAATGAATGTTGTAGCCGAGCAATCGGTTTGTCTGTGGCTGGCTTAAGGTGGTCAAGGGGCTTGCATCCGATTACCCCCGCCTCGTAAGGCGGGGTGTCTGGCTTGGGCAGAAGGTGATTTCCACGAGGCCCTAAAACCGTGCCCCTCGGGGCACGACGACGCTCGATCGATTGACACATTCACGCAGTGGCGCTCGCTCTGCTAACGTCACTTTAGTTGACGTTTGTGAATGATTGTAAAAGTGTTAGTTATTCAATAAACTGTTGTTACAAGTTCAATACTAGTAGTTATTCAATAAACTGTTGTTACAAGTTCAATACTTAAAGTTGGAGTATCTTGTGTAAACCACGTGTGGAAGGAATTCAACCCTCAGTTGATGTAATCTGTGGTTGGTGATCCGCCAATACCCGACAAATACACAAAAAGTTAAAGCTAAGTAATATAACTTAGACATAAAAACAAATAACCAACCTACTTAATATAGGTAAGTTATACAAAAAAAAAACAGTAGGTTAAAGTTAAATTTAAAACAAAAAAAAATAACAATATAAATTACACTAATGATATTCAACATCCTACAAAACAAATTACCACCAAGATTTCGAAACCGAAATCTCAGCCCGCACCAAAGATAACTTCGGGGCAAAGAAATGGCATGTGGAGTGTTGTTGTAGGATGAATAGTGTAATAATATACAGGGTGATTTTTTAAAGAAGGTACATATTGCAGGAGGGTGATGAGTACTCTGTTCTAATACGGAATATTACAAAAATAGGTAAAATTACAAAAAAAAAAATATTTTTTTAAAATCTTAATTCGACAAAACTACCTCAAACATAAACAATTTCGGCTAAAAGAGTGTTGACTAATGGTGATCTCACGCATCCCACACCTCCGCCACACTCATCAGCTGTCGAAAAACCATCATTTTGCAAGAATTTTAGATATTTTTAAGTTGCAATTACTAAGGCATTAAGCCATATTCTTTGGTATTACTGGTCGTATATAACCATCAGCTACCATGACCTTCAATATGTACCCTCACTAAGAAATCACCCTGTATAATGTAGTGTAGTAATAATATATGCATATACTATTATATATTTTAATAATAAAATACATACACTACATTAATAAAAAATGTGTGATAAAAAAACACAATTAAAAACAAAACTGATAGTCGATGAACATGACTCATCAAGTTGCATAACAAGTTACCCGATTTTAAAATCGGTGGGTTCGTGTAACCCAAGAACAAAGTAAATAACTACGTGTCTAAATACAGAACACGAAATAAAATAATTAAATGAATTTTAAATTGAAAAATGAAAATATATGTTTCAAAAAATTTTAAAAAGATTAAAGTGTCTATTTTAAAGAACACAAGTAAAAGTTAAATTTAATCTGACGGTCTTTATTAGGACTCGATCAGTTTCCAATGGGTATAAGTTAAAAGTATTCTATTAATCTACACTGAAGCTATCGGCATGTGTCTATAAAATAATAGACACATATAACTGTAGATGCACCAGCCCGTGGAATCTTGTGCTTACGTCAACGACGCAAAAAATCGATTGTGGCTATTCAATAGATCACGAATCTAAATAGGTCATTAGCGTGCCTCATAAGAGGAACACAAAAAAATTACATCTAATGGATCACATCAGAATGCCTATAAAACTAATGACCTAAAAAGCACAAGTCAACGGATGCGCCTTATAGAAAAAGGAACGCACATAATACATCTGCCGGTCATTCAACGACACAAAGCAGATGTATATGCAACTACAAATTACAAAAACCTCAAACCTAAACAGCGAGATATAATAATAAATACGATGTAAAGTTAATATAATACATAAATGTATTACATAAATAAAGTAAACAGATACATACATCTGGGATACATATTGTGTGATGATTATATAATGTGAAATGATCGTGTACATCCTTCACTTTCGCTTATTTCATCCTTCGCCTTAAAACTTCTTTCATTCTTCCCATACATAGATACTTTCATTCTTCCACTCTCACATACCTTCAAAATTATGCACACAAACACTTCATTCATCAGATTTTAGGATTCCTAGACGCAAAAGTTATCCGAATATATCCCATGCAAAACAAAAAAATGTTACGCATACTTAGTAACAAATACATAAAAAAAAAATGTGTGCGAATATAAATTAATTATTTGATCTTCATCGAGTTCGATGTTAAGTTGTTTTAAAGCGGACACTACGAGTGGTATTTGAGGAATATCTACCCTCGCTAATTGAAATCCCTCGTACTGTTATATCCTGCCCCTGTTGGGTATATTGATGACTTCAGCAACTCTCTTTTGGAGCTGTCATCTTTGCAAAGAGAGCGAAGGCAGTTGAGTTCGATCTTCCGATCAGAGAGGTTGTGCATAGATAAATAATTTCCAATTTACAAAAGTGTCTCATAATTAAGTACCTAATTGTCTCATAAAAAACGTGTGTGAAATTAAAATCTTTTTTTAAAAAGAGGGTTTTCATTCGTCGCGTAACATATTTGGTGGCAGCGGAAAGGGATTTTAAAAATCCCAGGACTCGAAAAACTTAAACCAGTGAAATTTTCAAGAAAGTGTTTCTACGTCTCACTGTTTCTATTCACCGATTCTACTCACTGATTCTATTCACTGTATCCTGAAGAAAACACTGGAAAATCGTAACGAGTTCCTATCAACGTAGGACGCGCATTACCATCCTCTAAACTGCACAAGGAGAGACCCCTCGAACGTGACCATCGCAGAAGTTCAACATCAAACTCAACTCAGCACCGCATTCATTATAATCTATCATCAGAAGACCTGAAGACTACAAGATTTCATCATCCAGCCGGGAGACAGGTTCACCGTGTTCCAACTTCGAGATGCTTCTACTTCAGTGAGTCCAAGAATTTCAACAGCTCACCGAATCGAATCATTGTTCAATTAATTTTATTAATTAGTTTAAATTAAATAATTAAAATTTAAATACTAGTTCACGCTAAAATATCATATTTGAAATACTTAGTAATATACATCGCATTAAACGCAACCTGCATTTCTTATAACTGATAAGGACCGTCTAGAGACGAGTCACCGTGAAGCTTTTAGACAATTTTATAGCATTAAGTTTTAACCTTGTAATTACTTGTAACTCTTTTCATCTAACTTCATTATTTTTTTTATTATCTGTAGAATTTATTTTAACGATTACCACTGTTGCTCATTTTCTATATTTTTTATTATTATTATTACTATAACTTCGAGTTGAATGACTAAACAAAGAGAAGTTAAGGAAGAAGACTTTGTTACAATGTCTGAGATCGCATTAAATGTTCTTATCAAATTTATCGGTACTTTCGATGGTTCAAGAGATAAATTAACACCGTTTTTAAATAACTGTCGCAATGCAATTTCACTCGCGTCTGCCTCCCAAGCAGACCTTCTTCTAAAATACATCCTTAGTCGCCTAGAGGGAAAAGCCGAAGCGGCATGTGCCGTTAAAGAATTTACTAAATGGTCGCAATTGGAAGAATTCTTAAAAACGCAATTCGGAGACGTTAAACATTATGCATACTTGATTTACAGGAATGCAAACAGGGCAAAAATGAGTCTGTAAGCCAATATTCGCTCAGGGTCGAATCCTGTCTAGCTAAATTACTAACAGAAATAAACATATCTATACCAACTAAGAAAAAGGATGAATTAGCCGGACGTTTAGCTGCCATGCAAGACTTGGCATTGAATGTCTTTATTATAGGTCTCCAAGCACCGATAGCCACTATAGTTAGATGTAGGGATCCCAGTACCTTAAATGAAGCGATCAACTTCGCAACAGCAGAAGAGAAGATTCTAGGAATAACAACTAGAAGGTGCACAGGCTGGTCAAAATGGCCGAGTTGCGGGTGACCGGCCTGGACGACTGCACCACCAGGGAGGAGGTGGCGGCCGCCATTGCTGCCCAGGGCAAATGTGCCCCAGAGAACATAGCCGTCGGCGAGCTTTGTCGCGGCTATACTGGGGCCAGCTCCGTATGGGTGCGGTGCCCGGTCGAGACCGCCAACTCCCTGGCTACTCCTCCGCCCGGAAGGCCGGCGGGAGACCCGGGAAGGCTGCGCGTGGGCTGGGTAGCAGCCCACATGCGGCTGCTGGAGCCACGCACCTGGCGATGCCTCAAGGGCTTCGGCACTGACTTATTACAACACGAAATCAAAGTAACGTCCTCCGAGCTCATTAATGTCAAATCGTATAGATTTCCAGAAATCCATAAAAAGGAAGTAGAAACTCAAATTTCCAAAATGCTATCTCAAGACATAATACACCCCTCTACTTCACCATGGTCGTTCCCCATTTGGATTGTACCTAAGAAGATGGACTCTTCGGGTCAAAAGAAATGGAGAATTGTCATAGATTATAGGAAGCTCAATGATATTACTATAGGGGAGAGTTACCCTATTCCACAAATCACTGAAATACTAGATCAATTAGGAAAAATCCAATATTTCTCTACTCTTGATCTCTGTTCGGGTTTTCATCAAATAAAAATCAACGAAGCAGATGCTCCGAAAACTGCATTCACAGTACCTCAAGGTCACTACCAATTTAAACGCATGCCATTTGGCCTCAAAAACGCTCCCGCAACATTTCAGCGGCTAATGAACACGGCACTCGCCGGCCTTCAGGGTATCCACTGTTACGTATATCTCGATGACATAGTTGTTTACTCACATGATCTAAAATCTCACTGTGATAAGCTATCTAAAATCCTCGAAAGACTGCGTAGACACAACCTCAAACTCCAACCCGACAAGTGCGAATTTCTTCGCAAAGAAGTTGGATATCTCCGTCATATCATAAGTGATAAAGGTGTGAGCCCAAACCCAGAGAAAATAGAAGCCGTGAATAAATTTCCTATACCTAAATGTCCCAAAGACGTAAAGTCATTTTTAGGATTAGTATCCTACTATCGCCGTTTCTAAATTTTTTCTAAAATTGCTAAATCTTTAACTTCCCTACTCAAAAAAGACGTCAACTTTATTTAGTCGAATGAACAACAGCAGGCCTTCGATGAACTAAAAAATAAACTCATCTCTGCTCCTATTCTTATCTACCCCGATTTTTCCGAACCCTTTGTTCTTACATGTGATGCCTCTAATTACGCAATTTCAGCAATACTATCTCAAGGGACATAGGAAAAGATCGCCCAATAGCTTACGCGTCCAGAACTTTGAATAAAGCTGAGACCAACTATTCTACAACCGAAAAGGAATGTTTAGCTATAATATTCGGCACTAAAACCTTCCGACCTTACTTGTATGGGCATAAATTTACCATAGTCACAGACCATAAACCATTAAAATGGCTGTTCAATTGCAAAGACCCAGGATCACGTTTAGTTAGATGGAGACTGAAACTTGAAGAGTTCGATTATAAAATAGAGTATACGAAAGGAAAAATTAATAGTAATGCTGACGCCCTATCTCGATTCCCTGTTAATCCAATTCAACCAGCCGATGACCTCACTCCTTCAAATTTGAATCCTAATCCATCTCCTGGTTTCAGCCCAATAACTCTAGAAGACCTTGACATACATATTCCCTTTTTACACTCTAATGAACCGCCTTCTATAGACCCACTAGAAGGAAACCATTCTCTGCTTCTAACGCCTAGTCCACCTCGCGAAGACGAGTCCCACAACGACACTGTATCCTCCCAAAATCCTGTAAGGCCCACTGATTCAATCTTTCCAAATCCATCAACCTCCACAGCCCGATCTCCTCCTTCCTCTGTTTCACACCATCCTCCAAATCACAAATATAGCAAATTCTTAAAATCGACGTCTAATACAAAATTCCAAAGCAACGCTATCATTATCGAACATAATGATAGTATTCTCAAAACAAATTGTAAACATATTGCTATACCTACCTCTATAGATCTCGACGACTCTAATCCATTCGTGGAAGAAATCCTAAGCGAATTAGAAGATAATAAATCTCTTTTAAATGAAGAAAGAACACTATACAAAACACTTTCCCACAATCATAAAGGAAGAAAAATCTATTTTTTGTTTACTAAAGTCTACCATTTCGATGATTGCACATATGAAAATATTTTCGAAAGTCTACAATATTTAAAGTCCGAACTTTTACAGAACTTAAAAGAACCTGACAAGAGTGTAGCAATCACAGATTTTCGGAACCCATTTGAAAAACACGTGTGGATGAAAATATACAATATGCTCTGCTTTATCTTTCATGATACACAAATTACTATTCACGTGCATCACAATAATATCATCTATCCCGCACTCCGTGCATCTCGGTTTTCACGTATGTTAAACAGAATAAAAGAAAGATATTTCTGGAAAAGAATGCGCACCGATGTAGAAGATTATATAAAGAAATGTCCACAATGTCAGACCAACAAAGCCCTCAGACAAACTAATAAATCCCCAATGCAAATAACTACTACATCTACTAAACCTTTTGAACGACTTAGCATAGACATCGTAGGCCCATTACCTGAAGCAGGAATGGCAAAACTCAGATTTATAGTAACGCTACAGGACGACCTTACAAAATTCTCTTTTGCATACCCAGTGTCTAACGCTACCGCAGAGGAAACATGTGAGTGTTTGGTGCATTTATCTCTTTGGAATTCCAAAATCCATTTTGACGGATCAAGGAACTAACTTCACTGCGGAATTATTTCAAAGAACATGCAATTTCCTTAAAATCAAGCAGATATGGTCTTCACCGTATCATCCTCAAACACAAGGGGCACTAGAACGAAGTCACTCCACACTCAAAGAATATCTTAAATCTTACGTAAATAGCAATCATTCCGATTGGCACAAATATGTATATACAGCGATGCTAGCCTATAACAGTTCAATACACTGCACTACTAACTTCACGCCATATGAACTTCTCTTCGGGCACAATCGGGAATTACGATCAGAATTTACGTATCCAGAATATAATAATATAAAAGCACTGAGTCATCGAATGAAATTATCCCGCGATAAAGCTCGTGAAAACATTTTAAAATCAAAAGAGAGATCCAAACTATATTATTTTGGAGGTATTCAGGATCAGGTGTAAGAGGATGTTGATTGAAACCCAATAGCACTGTGTAATATGCAGAGTATTTATTTACTAGTACGTCCTATGTGTACAGGCAACCGACTAAAACTAAACTTAACAAGTACTACGACGGACACCCGTCGATCCTGTGCGGCGTCAGCATATTTGCTCGCTACGCCGCTACAGTAGCCCCCCCTTTTTTATTTTTTTAGCTTAACATAAAAAAAATACATATTAAAAAAAAAAACTTAGGGCTATATATCACTTACTCTATCCTTACACTTTAATAAAACTAGAACTAATTAGTATTAACTCATGACATACACGACACTACAGCGGCACTGTTATGACGTAACGTTACACGTAATTAGAAGAAACTGTCGTAGTCGCAGAACCAGTAGATTGTTCGCTGGTAGGCCTACTTGTTGCTACTACCTCCCTGCGTAGCCATTTTTTTACACCGTTCTTACAATACTTAATCCACGTGTACAGCACTATCAGTGTGACGAACACTGCCAGCACTAAAACTATGATACCGTAAGTTTCCATCTTCTGCACGTTCGTGACGTTATTCTGTGCGACTACTAGTTCACTTGTTTCCACTTGTTTGCTGTGGTAGTTTCCCATTTTCCAGAATTACTGTTTCCAATGTTACTGTTAACTAAGACTAGTTGCACTCCTATACTCTGCTATACTGACAGAAACTACACATAATGTACTCTTTTATTGAATTTAAAGTGTGTTGCCTAGTCTGCGTTTATTCTGCAAAACGCACAGTTTTCTTAACCCGCCTGCCGCTGCGTGTGGTGTAAGTCTCTACCTTGTCGCGTTTATTTAATGTTACATTAGGATGTTCACTATCTTCTAACTTATGTCTAATATTAGGATCGCTGCCATCGCTAAGAATGTAAGCTGGTTTTAAACGATCAATTGTTATTTGTGACTGTCTACCTAGTAATTGAATAGTGAAATATTTTGCTTTCCTTGCGATGACCTTATAAGGTCCATCGTAGGGAGGCTGTAGGGGCCTCCTAACTGCGTCGTTCCGAACAAATACATGAGAACATGACTTCAAATCTGGGTGTACAAAAATAGTTCTGGTATCTTTATGATTCCACGGTTTAGGTTTTATTCTGTGTAGGACATCCCTGAGATTTTGTACGAAATCTGCATTTTCGTATAGAGTCTTACTTGCCGTATCGTAAAAATCGCCCGGTAGACGCAGTGTCGTACCTAATACGAGTTCTGCGGCGCTGTCTCCGGTGTCACTCCTAGGAACGGCACGTAGTCCCAATAATACCGATGGTAATTCATCGACCCACGAAGAATGTGCTGCTAAACGTGCCATAAGAGCGGCTTTTAACGACCGATGCCATCTCTCCACCACACCGTTACTCTGCGGGTGATAAGGTGTAGTGCGCAGTTTCTCTACTCCAAGATACTTCATCAGCTGCGTGAACAGGGAGCTCTCGAATTGCCTACCTTGGTCCGTTGTTATGCGTACCGGGCATCCAAAACGAGTGAACCAGCCTTCAAAAAGTACCTTAGCTACTGTGTGAGCGTAAATATCCTTGACCGGGTACGCATCCGGCCAGCCAGTGGTTCTATCGATTACCGTTACACAATACCTATATCCATCCCGTGATGTAGGCAAAGGTCCCACGATATCGACGTGTATATGTTCGAATCTACCGCAGGGTTCGAACCTGCCGAGAGCCGATATCGTGTGCCTATTTACTTTTGCCTTTTGACAGTGAATACAGGTTTTGGTCCAAACCCCTACATCTGTATTCATTCTCGGCCAAAAGTATCTACTTGACATCATTTTCCTAGTGGCCCGAATTCCGGGATGTGAAACCCCATGTAATGCATCAAAAACCGTGCGCCTGAACCCTTCAGGTATGTATGGTCTGATTGCCCCCGTGGCTGTTTCACACACTATGTCGATGTCGCTATCTGCTACCTTGCACATTTTAAAACGTAAATTCTCACGGGTCGAGCTCCTTAATTCCGATAACTCCTTATCGCTACCTTGTGCATGGGCGATTTCTGCGAAATCGATTGTTGTGGGACATGATATTGTCTCGACCCTAGACAGTGTATCGGCTACAATGTTATCGCTACCGCTTATTTATTTATTTATTTATTTATTAAACTTTATGCACATAAATGGTACAATGTGTTATGTGCTTATGTGTTTAATATCTGTAGTAAATTCACTAATGGACATAAGTTGTCTAATTCTCCTCGGTAAATCTTTCTCATTAGGTTTTCGCGAGAAAGCAAAAACGAGCGGCTTATGGTCTGTGAATATAGTAAACCTCCTACCTTCGACCATATACCTAAAGTGCTGAACCGCCATATATATGGCAAGCAATTCCCTATCATATGCCGAATAATTACGTTGTGTTTCACATATTTTTTTTGAATAATAACTCAATGGTTTCCAACTATTATTCACCCGAGTTTGCAATACTGCACCTATGCAGTCATTTGACGCGTCAGCCATAATCGACAACGGCGCGCCTGGTATTGGATAACACAGTTCAACGGAATTTTCTAGGTCAGATTTGCATTTCGCAAACGCTGCATCCGCTTCATCCGTCCACTTAATCGGTGTATTGTCGTTCTTTTTAGAATCATTTAGAAATATATTTAATTTAGATTGACATTCCGCTGCCCTTGGCAGATGGGCCCTATAAAAGTTGAGCATGCCTAAGAAACGCCTAAGTTGACTGACTGTCTTTGGCTTCGGAAAGTCTAAAACGCCTTGAACTTTATCCTTAAGTGGTTTAATTCCGTTGGCGGAGACCTCGTGACCTAAAAATTCTATAACTTTTTTTCCGAAATCACATTTCGTCAGATTAATAGTTATTCCGAATTCACTAAGCCTTTTGAATATTGCATCCAAAAACAACCTATTCTCGCTTTCTGATGTACTTGCGATCAGTACGTCGTCAATATAACAAAATAAAAATTTTGAACTTGGCATTACGCTGCCGTCGGGTAGAGTTACCTCCAAGTTTTGGAATACCGAATTGTTCATAAATCTTTGGAAAGTCTGTGCTGCATTACATAACCCGAAACAAAGCCTGGAAAATTCAAAGAGCCCAAAAGGGGTAGTTACCGCGGTTTTTTCTACGTCACTTGGATTTACCAAAATATTATGGTATGCTCTATTTAGGTCTAAACGTGAGAAAACCGTTTTGTTAGCTAAAATATACGTAAAATCTTGCATTCGGGGAATCGGATACCTATCTGGTTTTGTAATAGCGTTTAGAGCTCTATAGTCGCCGCAGGGCCGTAACTGTCCATCTTTTTTTGGTACTACGTGTAATGGACTTGCCCAAGCGCTCTTTGAGGGCCTACAAATACCTAAATCTTGCATTAATTGAAACTCCTCCTTTGCTTTTGCATACTTCTCCGGCGATAAAGGTCTGGGTCGCGCGAAAACGGGCCGCCCTGTAGTTTCAATATAATGCATAACCGTGTGCGGTGGCTTATCTATGAATGAGACGGGTCGTACTATATCGGGATATTTTGAAATTAAATTGAAATAAGGATGATTATCATCTATCGTTCTTAGCGATGGCTCGTTCCAGTTTACAATGGATCCTACGACACTTATATTAGTCATCTTATCTAATAACCTACGTCCGCTAATATCAACTAACAACTTAGTGTGCAATAAAAAATCTGCGCCCAAAATAGGTTTATCTACGTCCGCGATAGCAAAATTCCACTTAAATACCCTACGCAAGTTAAAATCTAATTCTAATGTTTTTGTCCCATAACATTTAATCTCTGTGCCATTAGCGGCAAATAATTTGTATTTAAATTTATCCGAGATATTCCTCAGAAATAAACCCTTCCCTGGCAAAACCGATATATTGGCGCCAGTATCTATAAGAAATTTCATACCAGAATTCCTATCGGTGATAACGAGGCGATTACTTGCATAACGAGTGCAGTCTTCCGCCGCGCCGTCCACCGCCCTTAGTTTCCCGACTCCTTGTTGTTCTTCTCTCCCCAGGCACATGGCTGGATGCACCTCTTCGCTTTGTTCTGGTACTTATAATGGTAGAAACACAGCCATTGTTGGTTTCTCCTTGCTCCTCTCGATGCCGAGCGAATCCTTGGGGTATACGATCCTCTGCTGCTGCGCGTATATCCTTCGAGCCTGGCTAGCCTTTGGTCTAAACTGTCGATCGCCGCCCGTAAACTTTGATCTTCGTTGGTGCTCGTCTCCACCTCGGCTACATGCGACGTTGTGTAGTTTTCCATGACCTTGTCCGCCACCGTTGCCAAAACGTCCAGCTCCTTCGTGTCCGTGACTGCTAGTATCCCGCGCACTGAGACTGGCAGATGACCTTGCCAGAGCAACCTTAGAGTGTCACTGGGGATTTTCTCCCGGGCCAGGTCCTTCATCCTGCGTAACAACTGTGAAGGTCTCTGTTCCCCTAATTCCATCTCGCCTATCAGCTTTTGAATTCTCCTTTCCTCAGACTCCTCGAAAATGTTGAGTAATCTGTCTTTCAAAATTCTATACTTGTCGTTTTCCGGTGGGTTTATCAGCAGATCTGTGACTTGGGTAATGACTTCTTTGTCTAATTTAGTCACTACCAAATCGTACTTGGTGGCGTCACCTAGTTTTTGAGGTGCTAGCGTAGCCTCCAACCGCACAAACCACACCCTGGGCTGGTCCTTCCAAAAATCTGGCACTCTGCTCGCCACCGACACCTGTGCTAGCTCCGCAGCTCCTGGTGTCGTATGAGTCGTCGGTCCGGCCTGCATGATCACGTCGGGGTCACCACTTTGGAGGTATTCAGGATCAGGTGTAAGAGGATGTTGATTGAAACCCAATAGCACTGTGTAATATGCAGAGTATTTATTTACTAGTACGTCCTATGTGTACAGGCAACCGACTAAAACTAAACTTAACAAGTACTACGACGGACACCCGTCGATCCTGTGCGGCGTCAGCATATTTGCTCGCTACGCCGCTACATTATGATTCTCATACACGCCCAGTAAAATACAAAGTAGGAGACTATGTCTATCTAAGGAACCACCTTCGTTTGCGAAAAGTTCTCTCACCAGTCTGGAAGGGACCTTACAAAGTAATCAAAATCAATGGGAGAAAAACCCTAACCTTGCTGATAAATAGACGTCACATCACTCATCATTATGATAAAGTGAAACTAGCCTCTAGATCAAGCGATAATTAATCTATCAATAATATTTAGGTATTAAATAAAGTATACATATATAGATAATATTTACAACAACATTTACAAATATATTATACAATCATTTATATATATTTTTTATTTTTCAGACTTTTACTTTGCTTCACTTACATTATTACTAAACGGGTTCTATCCACGATTATTTTTAATTGGTACCGGCAAACGAAGAGAAAGAGGGTAGACAGATTTGTCCGCTCTTAAATGACCTACCCGCAGTTCTTCAGTCTTCCCGTGATCATGGCGCTTGAAACAGTGCTGAAATATCGGGACCTCTCAATTAAAAATAATCGTGGTAAGAACCCGTTTAGTAATAATGTAAGTGATGTAGATAACCGCGAGTGTTTAAAGAAATTTTTACTTTGCTATTCAGCATTGGCCCATAATGACGGCGAATATTTACAAACCATTAATCAAAGCCCGGGTGTCTACTATGATCCTTCAGGAACAATAAAAATAATTAACGAATATATCCACGTTGTTATGCCCTTTTTTTTTTGGGCGGGAGGAAATCGCCGGCTTCCACTCGCCCCGCAAATTGGGTATGTGGGGGATGTAGTAGGCGTGACAGGACGCGTTCGCGATTGTCGCTCACGTTGCCAATTAAAGCCCGCCGAGATGGGGCCGTGTGATGTAGGGTCTCCCTCGGCCCAGGGCCAGCCCGGGTCGGGGAGCACGGCTTGCCATCCCCCGTATAGATGGCACGGAGGGTGCGCGCTGATGCCTAGCGCAGCACCCCTCGGGTCCGGTGTTGTTGGACCCGGTACTCTTAGGGGGCCAGATCCCGGGACATCTCCCGAGGCCGGCCCCCCGCTCGACGTCGGCGGCGACGGAGTCGATCGGGGAGGGAAGAGCACTCCCTCTCCCGCCCCGTCGCCTTCTTTTGCGAGATGGTGGACTCGCAAAAGTCGAACATCCCTTTCCAGGACTCATCGTCGTCGAGCATCGATGCCACGACGCCCGGCAACGTCAAGTCCTGCCCCACTTGTGCGACCAGGACACGGCGCTGCTCCTCCCATGCGGGGCAGACAGCGAGCGTATGCTCTGCCGTGTCCTGGTCGCTCGTACAATGATGATACCTCGTCGTCGGCTCGACCTGTATCCGATGCAGGTACTTCCCGAAGCAACCATGCCCGGTCAGCACCTGCACCAAACGAAAGGTGAGACGTCCCTCGCCGCGGCTCACCCAGTTCTCCAGGACAGGGCGAATCGCCTCGACGGTCCTTAGGCCCCAGCTGGGGTTGGCCAAGCGCCTTGACCAAGCCTCCAGCACGGACCGCCGAGATTGGGCCTTCCGGTCCCGTACCGCAGCTCTGAGGGGACGCACAACACCCAGAGCACGGAGGTCGCAGCACCAACGATAGTCGTCGGCGAGCGCCTCCGCCTCCAGATCCCAAGGTGGCGTCCCCGCCAGCACGCACGCCGCCTCAAAGGAGACGGTGCGGTATCCGCGGATGACCCTGATAGCTACGACGCGCTGCGGCCGGTACAGGAACCAGACAACAGTTGCTGTCCGGTTTCCCGGTCCGGCCCAAACGGGCGCGCCGTACAGGGCCATCGAACGCACCACCCCCGCGTAGAGGCGGCGCACGACACGGTTTGGTCCCCCGAGATTCGGAAGCAGCCGGCTCAGTGCGCCGGCCGTCCTCATCAGTCGGGGGACGAGCTCCGTATAGTGGGCCCGGAAAGTCCAACGACTGTCCAGTATGAGGCCGAGGTACTTCAATCGCACCCCGACCTCTATTGGGACGCCTCCAACCACGATTTGGGCCCCTGCAGGTGGCGTCACCCCAGCCCTGTGGAACCATAGGGCCTGGGATTTATTGAGCGCCACAGCGAGGCCCAATCTTCTTATACGACCGACGACGAGGGCCACCCCCGCTGTGGCGAGATGGGTAGCCTCTCTGAAGTCTTGAGTCCACAAGCGTGTGAATGTCGGACACCGCCAGACGGTTCTGCGGCGGCTTGTAGTATGCGAAGACACGTGTGTGTTGGCCGTCGATGCAGACCTCCACGCCCAGAGCGTACCACGTCAGCAGTTGTGGTACTGGCAGCAGTTGGTGAATGATGTTCCGACGCACCAGGATCGCCAATCCCCGGTAGGCGACCCCGAACGGCGAGCTGTGGTCAGTCCGGTAGACCAGGTATCCGGGAACCTTCAACCTGTTCTCCAGCCTGAGGTGAGTCTCGCTGACCAGGCCGATGTCCACACGGCGCTGAGAGAACAGCAGCTTCAGGAGGCGGGCTTTTTGGGGTGAAAGCCCGTCGGCGTTCCAGAAGACGATCGCCGTCGTCGTCGCCGTCGCTTGGGAGTGTACGGCGGAGCTAGAAGCGGGATTCGCGCTCAAGCCGTCCTGAACAGATCTGCCAGCGCCGCTAGGATCAGTGGGGTAGAATCCCGCTTCTCCTGCAGCGCGGTCAGGACCTTGTGCAGGAGTCCGAGACACGCCATGCGCATCTGCTCGACCTCCGTCTGCGGGTGGTGGGCTAGGGCTTCCTCCTCCTGCCTGGGAGGAGCCTTCGCTCTCCTCGTCCTCCGGGATGTCCTGGGCTACTGCACCGCTGGAGTAACCGGGTCCGCGTGCGTGGCTGGGCCGCAGCTGGGGTCCGAGTCCGGGCCGGTGCCGGAGCCCTGGCCACGGCGCGAGCCGGGGCTGGCTGCGGAGGAGGCACTGGCGCTGCGTTGCCAGCGGAAACTCTGTCGGGGACCGACACGGGAACAGTCGCGGCAGGAGAACGGCCACGTTTCCTCCCGCGTCCTCGCTTGCCGCGCCTCGTCCGTCCGTCGCCAGGATGGTGCGCGTCCGACCGCTGCTTTGGCAGGTTGGCTTCTGCCATAAGACACCTGTGCGTGTCTTCCGACAGCAATAGCTGAGCCACGACTAACGCTTTTTAATTTTATTGTACTTAGTTGTTAAATTTAGTCTAGTTTGTGTTATGGCAATAAATGGTTTTATTATTATTATAAGCGTGGCGGTGGCGTCTCGCTTTCCTCCGGTGTCCTGGACGGACGGTTTCGCGAGCAGCCTGGTAGTTCTCGAGGTTCTGACGGGCTGAGTCGTCGCGACGGTCCCCGCTCGCCGGTTCCGGATCTCCCGATGGAACGCAGGGCAGTTCGCGTTGTTCGCGGTATGCGCTCCTCCGCAGTTGTCGCAGGTGGGTTGGTCGGAGAGGGGGCGCGGGTAGTCTCGGGCGTGGTGCCTTCGGCCGCACCGCACACAGGTCACTGGCCTGTGGCAGTTGTGCGACGAGTGCCGGAAGCCTTGGCACCTGTGGCACTGGGCAGGCCCCTTTCTGCCGCGCCACGCCTCCACAACCACGCCGGGCATGCACAGGAGCTCATGCACCTCGTTGATGGCCGACACTTGGAGCGGCGGCGGCGGTGGCGGCAGGTCCGGAAATTGAGGACGACAAGCGGCGACGTCCGCGTAGGTAGTCGCGGGTCAGGTTAGGTCGCTTGTCGAGCGAGCGATTCCGAGGGGGGGGCGGCTCTGGCGGGGCAGGCGACTCCCTCCGGGCGAGTGTTCTCGGCCGAATGAGCGCCGGCGGCCGAGCGTGAGGCTCCTCCAGGGATGGTGTCATGGTCAGCGCCTGGGCGGGCGGGATCCGATGGGCGGCCTGACTCGGACAGATCCAGGAACCATGGGGCGGGCGTCGTCGTTCGGTGAACGTGCGGCGGCGTCCGTTGAAGTAGCGGCGGTCGGCGGGAACGCAGGAGGCTCCGGCGTCGGCGTCGGCGTGGGCGTCAGGGAGAGTGGACTGGCGGTAAACCAGTCCTCTCCGGCTGACGTCGAGGATGCTGATGGTGGTGGTGGGCGAGGGCGGGCGGCGACAGTTGCCTGGCCCGCAGCGATTGCCGAGGCGATTGCTCCGACGGAGGAAATCGCCGGACTTCCACTCGCCCCGCGAGTGGGGTGTGTGGGGGTTAAACCGCACCAAAACCTCCCGCCAATGGCGTTCGACATCCGATTACGTAGGGGTAACAGGACGCGTTCGCGATTGTCGCTCACGTATCGCCCGTCACCCCCAGACGTCGAACCGGCAGCCGTCGGTGAAACGACCACCGGCTCCTCCAAGGTAACCTGAACCACTCCGCCAGGCTCAGGACATGTTGCTTCAGAGCATGGCGGAGTGGTCAATTGACGTAGCCGTGGTCGCCGAGCCGTACTTCGTTCCAAAATCACACGTATACTACACGGTATAGTTACACTAATATAAAGAAAACAATCTAACATTTAAACACAGCCAATGTTAAATACAACAAAATCACTAACCGAAGTATCAAGTTTCGGGTTTTAACAGAATGACTTTTAACATTAAATTAATACTGACTTCTGCTCTACTGTCTCTTAAATAGATCAGATAGTTCTTCAATTTAAAACTTGCTTTATAATGAAGGACAAGATCAAATGCCCGAGCTTAAGTACTTTCGATACACAAAAGATGCATACATTTACCCGTCTTTGGACGAATGTTACATCGAAATTACCCACAATTACAATAATTTTAGTGATGGGCTGTAAGTTTAGTGTAGTGAAAAGGGTTCGTATTCGGTTTACGAATGGTTTCGGGAAATGTTCGGAAATATTAAATTTTGATGTTACACAACATTAAATAAATTCTCTACATAAAAAAAAAAAAAATCTTTTAACTATCCTAAGTTAGAAAGTTACAACTTAAGCATACTTAAAAAATTAATTAATGTTAATGACTCTTAATTAAACAAAAATTATATATAAAAGAAAATTCAGTAATTAGGTACTATTTATTAAATTTAAACTTATCAACTAAACTACACCACATGTTCATACAATTCCAACAATACAGAGATAACGTTATTCTAACAAAATAGTGAATTGCAACACAGCCTGAAAAAAGAACTCCAGCCAGTTCATCCACGAGTGGGTAAACAGGGCTAGGTTTGGAGGAGAGGCGACGACAGATCCTGTGGAGGGAGGACATGGTACGGTCGTCACCTGCCTCCCTCACGTACTCCTCCCAGGACTCTCCCCGCAAAGCACGGACCTTCGTCTTCACCTCCTCCTCCAACGCATTAAGCTCGCGCTTGATCCTGGGACACCTGGTGGTCGCCGAGAGCTTCCGCCGACGTCGCTTGCGACGTATTAACGCCTCAATCGACGCCGGGAGTTTGCATCTGGGCTCGCTGCTGGGCACCATGGTAGTCGCTGGATCTATGGCTCCCCTGATGAAATCAGTGAGGCGGACGGCCGCGTCATCGACGTCATCAGGGGTAGACAGATCTTGGAACGGTGATTGGTCGACTAGCGAGGACTGAAACGCCTCCCAGTCGACCCTGGGCCTCGAAGGGGGGGCCGCGACACGAGTGTTCCCCAAACCTGCCGTGACCAAGATCGGCAAGTGAGCGGTACCCATGTCGTACAGCACCTCGATGTTAATCGGGCGCCGTAACCCCTTGTGAACGCACACATTCAGAACGTCCGGACCATATCTCTCCGTGTTCGGGATGTGCGTTGGTTCATCGGGGCCGACCACACAGTAGTCCCCCTTTACAGTTACTCCATGTATATTATACTGCAATTCGCAAACAAAAAGATCAGACATATTTAATCGTTTTTAGTTGTTTTGGTTCCCGGGGCTTGCTAGGCAAATGTGATATTCGAATTGTTGTAGACCTTATCTATCGTTACACCTACAATGACACAAATGAATGACATTAGTGCAGACATTGATTCGTTCAATGTCTCCAAGTCGCATTTGCTGGGCAACCTGGGAGAGTTTAATTCACTGAAGTCTGATCTACTCAATCAATTATCTATAATAACCGTAAATATAAGGAGTATTCACAAAAATTTTGATCAATTAGTAGTGTTGCTATCCAGATTTACTAGTGTGTTCGATCTTGTCATTTGTACCGAAGCCTGGATAAACTATAAATATACACCATTTAAACTATCAGGATATCAATCATCATACATCACTTGAATCAAATCGACGGTATTGTCATATACAAGGTGTCTCAAAAGAAATTTCATATTTAGTGGATTGATTAAAAAAAAAGGAAGCGGTATATATAAAAAATGTTTATTTATTGTTAAAATACACTTTTTGGGAATTCATTTCTTAAAAATAATATCGTCTAAATGTAAACCCTCACGTTGTTGGCACTCATTTAATCGAACAGTGAAACTACTTATGACTGCTCGACGGGTGGAGTGAGGGATGGCTGCCATTTCGTGACGGATATTTTCTTTCAAATGCGCCAGTGAAGTTGGTTTATTGGCGTAAACTTTAGATTTAAGATCCACCACTGAGCAAACTCGTAGACGGCGATCTCGTAGCATGGATATTGCCTTTTAAAACTATTAGAATGAGGGGTACCTCGCCAGTAAACCGAACTCATGTACGTTCTCCACTCGATGCGTCTCGTCCGGTAAGGAATGGGAGAGCAAGGGAGAGTCTCGTAGGTGGGCAAACTTGTGAGCATTCCTACAGTTCAGAAGAGGGCAAGGAAGCGAGGGGGAGCTTAGACGTTGGGCAAACCCGCAATCAGAGAGCGGGGGGGAACTTGAACGCTGAGCAAACTCGCAAGCGGTCTGGTATAACCAGGACTAGTCGCATGAAGCATGCATTCAACGAACCTTGCGATGACCCAGATAACCGGCGACTGGGGCATGATGACTCAGATAACCGACGACTGAGGCATGATAACCCAGATAACCGGCGACTGGGGCACGATGATTCACATAACCGACAACTGAGGCACGATAACCCAGATAACCGGCGACTGGGTGTAACATCAAAATTTAATATTTCCGAAAATTTCTCGAAACCATTCGTAAAGCGAATGCGAACCCTTTTCACTACACCAAATTTACAGACCATCACTAAAATTATTGTAATTGTGGGTAATTTCGATGTAACATTCGACCAAAGACGGGTAAATGTATGCATCTATTGTGTATCGAAAGTACTTAAGCTCGAGCATTTGATCTTGTCCTTCATTATAAGGCAAGTTTTAAATTGAAGAACTATCTGATCTATTTAAGAGACAGTAGTGCAGAAGTCAGTATTTATTGAATGTTAAAAGTCATTCTGTTAAAAGTGCCCGAAACTTGATACTTTGGTAAGTGATTTTATTGTATTTAACATTGGCTGTGTTTAAATGTTAGATTGTTTTCTTTATATTAGTGTAACCATACCGTGTAGTATACGTGTGATTTAAATTCATTTTAGAGTCCAAGAGTCCCGTTATACGAGACTATTTATTGTAATCGTACATATTACATAACTCAATCCACGGAACGCGCTTCGCACAACGCTAACAAAACGGGACCTAGTATCACGAATTGCTCGATGGTGGATACAACTACAAGAATTCGACTGTAAAATCGAATACAGGCCAGGAGCTCGTATGACTCATGCAGACGCCTTGAGTAGGAATCCAATAGATGCCGCAAAAGTAGATGAACACATACTCGACGTCTTAAGCACGGAATTGGAAGACTGGATAGCTACTGTTCAGTCCAGCGACGAGGAGATAGTGAGAATAAAATAAATTTTAAACGACCCCAATGCTGAAACTACAGCGCATGTTCTCAATAACTATAAACTAAAGAACGGGAAAGTATACCGCATTATTGATCACGGAAGTAATAAGATTTGTTGGGTAGTACCCAAGGGAGTAAGGTGGCAAATACTTAAAATGAATCATGACGATATTGGTCACTTTGGGTTCGAGAAAACACTTACGCGATTACGAGAAAACTATTGGTGCCCGAAAATGCGACGCTTCGTCAAAAAATACGTCCAAGCATGCTTGGAGTGTGCACATAATAAAGGAATAAATGGTAAGCGACATGGAGAATTATACCCGATCTCTAAAACTGATGTCTCGTTCCACACAATTCACGCCGACCATCTTGGTCCATTTATCCGCAGTAAAAAGGGAAATGCATATATTTTAGTGATCATCGACGGCTTCACAATATTCGTTAGTATATGCCCAGTCAAAAATACGAAAACGTCCACAACAATAAAAAATCTTTCGCCAACATATCAGTTGTTTTGGAACTCCAGTCAGGCTCATTACTGATCAAGGTAATAAAAAATAGAAATAACGTTTATTTCTCACCACAAACAAAACAATTACATGTAGAAAGGTAAATATACATTAAACAACAGCTTTAAATGTGGATCGCTGGTGCCTGTGGTAGGTAGAAACACCTGTGTTACAGGTCACCAGGACTCCACCTCGAGCACATAGATTAACATAGAATTCTAATGAATACATGGCTTAAATCAGTGTGAGAAACAGAATGAAGTAAAATACAAATCACTTACGTATTGCCTATTAATTATTTCAAATCGAAATAAAAACAATGATTTGAATGAGCTAAGAGTTATAAAATGAAACTAAACAATAATAATTAAATCTACGATATAAGGATAAAAAGATAAATAAAAAATCCAAGAAGTCATGCAGTTTAGAGGCGAATAGGTGTGTGTAGGTGAATGTGCGAATGTGATTGTGTGAGTGTAAGAATGCGTGAGGGGATAATTGTGGGTACATACGAGTAGTATGTTTGTAGGTGGGTGACTATACGCAGACGACGTTGCGGGCGATAGCTGGAATACGAAAATTGTTCGTTACCTGCAGAAATAGATTGATTACGGGTAGCTTGTCAAGGCAGAACATGACACAATGATAATTATCATGATACAACATTCAGTAATGCTTCAGTAGATGAGTATGACTGAGTCAGGAACCAGTTATGAAGAGTATTTTTAAGTTCATACTTGTTAAGGGTAACTATACCCACCCAGTGGTCCCGCCTTGTCGTGGCGGTGGGCTTGAGCGTGAATTAAGTTACCGACACTGACTTTGATTAAAAAATATATTTATTAAAAGAACGTTACAGGAACAAATACAAGAATCAATTAATTTAATTATGAATTATAATTACTTATATACTAACTTAATAACTAGTCAGCATTATCGGTGTTCGTTACCGTTAAGCTTGCTGACAAAGCTTATTTGGTGAGGACGGGGGCCCTTAACTCGTGCACCCTCGCACCAAGCAGGGTGTTTTGTTGGCCAGAGGGTGCCGCGACTAAGCGGACCACAAGAAGCTCCTCTCCCCATAACCGCTTGTTAAGCAAGCGGTGCCCTCGGGGACGAGGAGAGTGGCTGGTGGGCCACCGGAGGAGGACGCCGAACCGCAGGCGGCGGGTAACCTGCACCCAGGCGATCGCGAGCCTTGGGGGATTAAATCCCCCCCAGAAAGAGCGACCGCACCACCTTGGGTCAGTGGTGTGAGTAATCACCCAAAGGATTTTAAAGTAAATCGTACGGAAACGCGGGTATCCGGGCCCGCGAGTGTGAAGATTTCCACCGATACCCGCGTAGGGGTAGGCGACTAGGCCCCTACGACGGATGGAGTCTCTGGGAGGCGCTCGCAGGTAGCCGGGCCTGCGAGTGACAGTACTACCGATGCCCGGGCCCAGATCGTCCCGTTCTGTTGGGCGGACGAGATGGGCTCGGAGGCGGAAGAAGAGGAGCATATGGATGCGGGACCAGAGCCGACATCGCTGGCGAGCACCGCCGCGAGCGATGTCGGCACTGGAGAGCAAGCGGCAAGGGTCCTCCGCAAACGGAAGTCCGTTGCGCGGAGGACCTCGGGGAGCGGATCGACTTCCGGCGGCGAGGAGCCGCGGAGAACGAGACGCTCCGAGAGCCCCTCGGCCATTCTCGAGGGCATGAGGCGCGCGGCGCTTTACGCGTCGAACCGGGCCCCAATAAAGGCGGAAGCGCAGAGGCTGCGAGGAATCGCAGTAAGTAGTTCGACAGGGAGATTGCCGAACTCAGGGCGGAACTCGCCGCCCTGCGTGGTGCTGCGGGCGGTGGCACAGGCTCCCCAGCAGGGTCGAGCACCTGCCACCCTCACCAACCGGACTACGACAGCGGGGAAGAAGAAGAAGGAGCCGTGCGCGCCGAAGTCGGCGGCAGTAGTGGTGACGCTGCTGCCAGCCGGCGAAGCCAAGGGCATGACGTATCCCAACGTCATGACCCAGGCGCGCGCGGCCATCGATCTCGAGGAGATCGGAGCGGGGGAGGGCCTCCGCTTCCGCACGACCGCCAACGGGGCTCGCTTATTGGTGTGTCCCGGTGCCGAAAGCTCCGGCATCGCGGACCGTCTGATGGCGGGCCTCCGGGCGGTTTGGCCGGAGGAGGTAGTGCGTGTCCACAGGCCGGTGAAGATGGCGGAGATCAGAATCACCGGCCTGTACGACTGCGCCCCGGAGAACGTTGTCGTGGGCGAACTTCGCCCCGGCTTCTCCGGGGCCAGCTCGGTGTGGGCGCGATGCCCTATAGAGATGGCCACCTCCCTGGCCACTCCCCCGCCGGGCATCGCCAGGTACACCAGTACGGTTGACCGCAGGGAACTCTGCTTCCGCTGCGGTCAATCAGGACACAAAGCGGCCTTGTGCTCGGATGCACCGCACTGTGCTTTGTGCGCGGCGGCCGGGCGCAGGGCCGATCACCCGTCCGGCTCCAACACGGAGCGGAACAGGCGCCGCAAACAAAAGCGGCGCCTGAAGAAGAAGGCGGCTGGAGGAGCACCGGCCGGTGTTTCGGCCCCCGCTGTGGCGTCACAGGCGTCCGGCTGGGGTGACGCCACCAGCTGGGGCCCAGATCGTGGTTGGAGGCGTCTGCGCCGGCCACAGCGCGTCGTAGCTATCAGGGCCATCCGCGGATACCGCACCGTCTCCTTTGAGGCGGCGTGTGCACTAGCGGGGACGCCGCCCTGGGAGCTGGAGGCGGAGGCGCTCGCCGACGATTACCGTTGGCGTTGCGACCTCCGCGCTTGGGGCATTGTGCGTCCCCTCAGAGCTGCGGTCCGGGATCGGAAGGCCCAATCTCGGCGGTCAAAATAAACATTTGTCTAACTGTCAGCAACTTACATAAGAGGTAAAGTTCCGAAGTAGGAAAAAGGCGTGGCTTACTAAAACACACCTTAAGGACAGACCGCTGAGCACGTTCCAATATTAACATATAATATGTGTTTTAGCCGCCTCATCCCACACAATAATACAATAATTTAAAACTGATTGACAAAGACTTTGGTATGCTAGCCTCATAATATGTAATTTTTTTTTTTTTCGGGTATTGGCCCACCTCTCACTCCCACCACTGTAACTCCTGTGTAGCCAGGATCCACAGCGGCGACCATCGTAATGACTCTGAGCAGTGAAGCCCAGGAAAACCCGAGGGAAAGCTAACTTGTCTTGGACCCCGCAACGAATTTAATCAGAAGATGATAGAAGGAGTAGGAAAAACATGAGTTTTGACTTCCCTTCTCGCAAAAGCGGGAGACAATAAAATAAAATTGAAAGATGCATTACGCCAGAATTGAGAAAAGCACCACGGACATTTTATTAAATTTATTGGACCTATGCGGTGAGCTGTTGTACTATTTAGGATGCCAATAATAGGTATGGCAAAAACGTTTGAATGCACGGAAATTTGCGCTGGATGCTACAAGATCCGTGTAATAAACGACTCTAGACGCTACTTGTAAGGAATTTAACATAGTGACGCGTTCCATATGCCATAGATTGCACTCCCAGAGGATGTGATGGGCTGTCTGTTCATACTTTTGTTGATCAGTTGAACAGTCGCAAAGCGGTGAATCTACCAATTTAAAAGAAAATAACTTTTGTTTAAAATTGCCATGTCCCGTTAGGAACTGCGAAACGCAATGATCTATTTCGATCCATTTCATTTTTAACCTTTCACGGATACAAGGAAAGAATTTATAGAGATGACGGCCCTTAATTGAGCTATCCCAGCGTGTTTGCCATTCCGTTATTAAATCGTTGCAAACGTCATCGAGTGAATTATATAGTCGTTGTATTTTGAGTTGATCACGCGGTAGTAGAAATTGACACGCTTCATCTTTATTCACATTATAAAACATTGACGCGCGACGTTGGATTTCTAAATCTACGGGGAACACACCCGCCATCACTGGCAGTGCTTCCGTACTGACCGTCCTATAAGCCTTGCATAGAAATATCAATGCCAAACGTTGACTTTGAAGTAATTTTCTTCGAGCAGCGCCAATAGTGGACCTGTCGGCCCATACTGGAGCGCCGTAGCAAATACAGCCTAGGTAGGTAGCCGTATAGATCGTTTTCAAAACATTAAAAGTAAGGCCCCACGTAGCAGTTGATATTCTCGTCAAAGCATAAAAGTTACGTTTCGCTTTAACGCCTATCTGTTGAATGTGTTCAATAAAGGTGATTTTTTTTTCCAAAATCAATCCGAGATAACATACGGAGTTTTTCGATTTAATGTTTACACCATGGAACTTTATACGCGGCGGTGCTACCAAGTCACCCTTTAAGAGTAGTTGGAAAGTTTTATGCGGAGCGAAAGCGAGACGATTTCGACTACCCCATTCCGATATTAATTCAATAGCAGTCCTTCCTTTATGTTCGATTTCGGACCGTGAGTTATACCATAATATGTAAGTCATTATCATTATTAATAAAAAGTAAAATCTTACCATGAAAAATTACAGGTTCGTAGTGATTTATATGATAAGGACACACATCAGCTGCAATCTGAATTAAATAATCTACATGATAAACTAAAAAAATTAAGTGATAAATATGACCTGGCCAAAATACAAATCAATGAACACATTTTGGCTGCGGGCGAATTGATTAAGCTTTCTACAAGTAATTCTAACACTGTTTGTTCTGACTCACTACTTAACTATTGTAAAATGAACAATGTCTCAAAGATTCCAACAGATCTTGATGATTCGTCAATGTTACAAGCAAGTTCGAGTGAAACTAAGCGTCAAATCAACCCCGAACCTATATTATCAACGCACAATGAACTAGATTGCATTACTACTGCCGAGCGTAAGGTATCTACTAATAATACGAGTACCAACGTAATAATGCTGTCTGATAGTTTAGGTCGTGGTCTTGGCGCTATTATGAACTCAAGCTTAAATAAATCATTTACAAATATTTGTATGCCTGGAATTGATCTAGACTCAATGATCATTAAATTAAAGTGTATTCGGAATATAGATGTTAATACTACTGTTGTCATTTTGTTCGGAAACAGTAATTCTCTAAGCAAAAAATGTATTACAAAGAATATTAACCTGTTGTTAGAATTGCACAATCAAACCGGTTGTAAATTTATTATTAACGCCCTACCCTACTTGTTTAATGTATCAATGGCGAAGAATAAATATATCTTTGACGTTAATACAATTTTATTTAATTTGACATGCCATAGTGATGCATTTTTCTTTTTGGACATAAATAAATTTATAACTCCGTTTCATTTGACTTATACTGACATATATATACCTCGTAAATATAAAATTCAAATAGCAATGTTATTGGTATACAATATTGAAAATTGCAATGTAGCATTTCAAAATACAAATAAAGTTTTAATAAATTATAATATTGATAATAGTAGTTTGCCCACAATGTGTGATACAAGTATAAATAATTTAAACTAGATATTAAGACAACAGACATGTCTATTTCTTGTTTGACATTAATTCATCAAAATATGCAAGGCTTGTCTGGCAAAGAACTAGAACTTGACATATTATTAGATAAATTTTCTATACATTTTATTTGTATGACTGAACACTGGATGAGAGGAGAAGAACTACAGTTATTTAACACCGCTAATTACAGTATTGTCAGTGCTTTTGCAAGGTCATCTGCCATTCGTGGCGGGTCTTTAATATATGTATCAAATAAAGTCACCAGTAAAGAACGGAAAGACATTACTAATCTTTCGATTGAACGAACCGTTGAGCTATCTTGCGTGGAAATTGATCACTATGTAATTGTTTGTGTTTATCGGCCTCCGTCTGGTGATTATGATTTATTTGAGTTGACAATGGAGGATGTACTTCTGAGGCTTTCATCAGTTAAAAAGAACATTATTGTGTGTGGGGATTTCAACGTAGATGCACTTATTAAAACATCGATATCAGTTCGTCTTATGAACTTTTTTAATTCTTATAATTTAAAAAACGTGTTCTGTGAACCAACTAGAGTCACAGCCACATCTTCAACATGTCTGGATAACTTTTTTTGTGACTGTGAAGTTCTTGACAGGAGGGTCATTACAAATATAAGCTCTGATCACTTTAGTCAACTTATCAATATTCCAAATAGTGATTTGGATTTAAAAATAAATACTTCGTTTACTTGTAGATCAATGACGGCTTATCGTATGAGCATGTTTCAACATAAAATTTATCAGCGGGTTTCTGGCTTTGTGACGCTTGATGATGATCCCGACTTATGCTATAGTAGACTTATTGACATAATTAATAAAGAATTTGTAAAAAGTTTCCCTACAAAGAACATTAATAGTAAAAAACTCGTAACGTTTAATGACTGGGCTTCGACAGGCTTACATAAAAGTCGTATTAGATTATATGAATTATATGAAATGAAAAAATATAATCAAAATCCAACTTTCCTAGAGTATACCAGGAATTACTCCAAATTATTTAAAAAGGCTTGTTACATTGCTAAGTCCATATTTTATAAAAACAAATTGGTAAAATCGGTCGACAAAATCAAAACTACTTGGGAAATAATAAACAATGAAAGCGGTAAAATTACATCACGTGACAAGAATTTTCAGTTATTAATCGACAATTCATTAATTAATAATAATCATGATATTGCTCAGGCATTTAATGAATTTGTGTGGAAGGAAGTTGAAATTTGCTCATGTGAGTCCGTATGACATTGTCAGAACTTTTAATACAATTAAACGTAAAAAGACACCGGATCTGTGGGATATATCAATGACAATTATTGATCATATAATTTTTGACATTGCACCTATCCTTGCTGTTATTTTCAATAAATGTATAGATACAGGGTTGTTTCCTAACTTAATGAAATTTAGTAAAGTTATTCCTCTTTTCAAAAACGGTTCAAAAACTGATATTTCAAATTTCCGACCAATATCCATTTTACCTGCATTGAGTAAAATTTTTGAAAAGATTTTGTATGTTCAGCTAATCAATCATTTTAAATTAAATAATTTATTTCATACTCGGCAGTTTGGTTTTATGAAAAACTGCTCGACTATTGATGCAGGTGTTGCTTTGCTAAAATGCGTGTACGATGCTTGGGAGAACTCTCAGAATGCTATTGGGGTGTTTTGTGACTTGTCCAAGGCATTTGACTGCGTTGATCATAAAACACTACTTTGTAAGATGCAGCATTATGGGATTGTTGGTTTGGCAAATGACCTTCTGCATTCTTATTTAGATCAAAGAATACAAATTGTCGATGTAAATGGAAGTAAGTCTAGTGGATCCATTGTAAATATGGGCGTGCCGCAGGGCTCAATATTGGGTCCATTATTGTTTCTTATTTATTTTAATGACCTTCCTTTCTTGGCTGAAAGACACTGTGAAATTGTCCTATTTGCTGATGACACATCCTTAATTTTTAAAGTGGATCGAAATCTGACACAATTTGATGTGGTTAATAAAGTTTTAATGCAAATTAATTCTTGGTTTACGGTAAATAACCTACTCCTAAATTAAAAAAAAACCAAATGTATCCATTTTAAACTGCCTAATGTGAGTTCTGTCAGTGCTTCCCTTATTTTAAGCGGCGAAGTAATAAGTAGCATTGAATCAGCTACGTTTTTAGGAATTAATCTAGACAGTAAACTACGATGGAATTCTCATATACAAAACCTTTCTCTGAGACTTAGCTCAGCCGCGTATGCTATTAGAAAAGTGAGACGTTTGACGGATGTGGATACGGCTAGACTGGTATACTTTAGTTACTTCCATAGCATTATGTCGTATGGAATCCTGCTTTGGGGAAGTGGTGCTGACATTAAGAATATCTTTATTCTACAGAAGAGAGCTATTCGTTTCATTTACGGCTTAAAACCACGTAACTCCTTACGAGAAGTGTTCAAAGGCATTGGTATACTCACTGTAGCATCACAATTTATCTACGCTAATATCATGTATGTTCGCCAAAACTTATCCCTGTTCAAGACTGGTACGGACATACATTCTTTTAACACTAGAAATAGGCACAAGCTTTATATACGTCAATTTCGTTTGCAAAAGGTTCGGAATTCGTTTTGTGGCCAAAGTATAGTTATATATAATAAAATCCCTTCTAATATTTTAGAACTAACACAAAATGAATTTAAAATTCACATTAAATCAATATTATCGAAAAAAGCTTACTATTGTGTTAGTGACTATTTTGATGATAAAGATGCATGGATTGTCAAGGCTTGATCTTGTGTAGGTATATTTTATGTCGATGTCGACTCCTATCCCTAGATAGGTAATTATATTATCTGTTGTCTGAGTTCTTGTCCTCTCACAGTGACTATTGTAATTGTATTGTATTGAGTAATATTAATTTGAATTTACTATGCTTAATATTATTTGTTAAGTTTAGTAACTATATCTGTTTCATTTATTATTTTCTATTATTTAATTGTTTTTTTTTTGTTGCATATTTTTTATTTTTAATTATTTTAAATGACTATGTTACTATAATGCTTAGTACTATTTATTAAGCTGTTGTAGTAACATTTAATTTTTGTTATGATTTTTTTTTATTATTATTTATTTGATATATCTAATTTTTTTTTTTTCTCATGTTGTGCAATTTAATAGAATTCACTGTAATTTAATTGTATTGACGTTCAAAAGTGCTATAATCAGCCTACTTGAATAAAGGATTTTTGATTTTGATTTTGATTTTGATTTTGAATATGTAAGTATTAAATTAAAAAAAGACATGCCCGCTGAGTTTCTTGCGCCGGTTCTTCTCAGGACGGAGGCGTAATTTTAGCGAACTGGTGGTAGAACTTTTGATTTTAATTTTGACATTCAAAATGTATGTGTGTCCACATCTAATTTGAAATAAATGATTTGACTTTGACTTTGACTTTGTCAGCTGAAAAACGAAGTTGTTTAAAAATGTAGACTAGTTTACGTAATTTAGTAGATAAGCTTAGAATGTGGAATTTAAAAGTAAGATTGGAGTCTATTACCACTCTAAGATATGTCAGATTAGAGACGTTTTCAGTAATAAATCAATATCAATTTTCAAAAATAAAGGTACTTCATTTACGAACCATAGTTTTAAAGCGTTTACCAAATCTTTGAGCATAAAGCACATACTGAATGCAGTAGCAACTCCTCGGGCAAATGGGCAGGTAGAACGCTTCAATAGAACAATCATCGATGCCCTAGCAACTAAAACTCACGGTAAAGACGAAAGAACATGGGATGACTATACACCAGACGTACAAATAGGCATCAATACGACTGTTCATAAAACAACTGGTAGAAGCGCCTCTGAACTACTTTTCGGGATTCGTCTACGAAGTTCGGCCGAAAACAGACTTAGCGAAGTTATCGATGAAACCACAGACAAGGTCGAAATCACAGAACTAAACAAAATAAGACGGGAAACTATCGAATTGATTGACCAACAACAAGCCAAAGACAAACTCAGGTTCGATGCAAAACGTATCATCAGTGCTTCGTACAATGAAGGTGACTTAGTAAGCATTAAAAAGGACACACCCAATCCCGGCAAATCCAAAAAGCTAGTTGCGAAGTATCAAGGTCCATACAGGATCAAGAAGAAACTCCCAAACGACCGTTACGTTATAGAGGATACACCTATCACGCGAAAAAAGGCAATAGCAGATACGACAATGTAATAGCAGTAGACAAAATTAAACCATAGCCTACGTTCAACCAGAACTTCGGAATTTCCGAATCAAACGGAGAGGGATCTCCAACCTCAGAAATCTAGTTTCACACTGAACACTCTGCTGCTCTCACTCCCTCAATCGGAGTCCACCTGGAAACTATCTGTTCAGTAGATCCATTATGATAAATTTAAGGAGCAATTGATTATATGGAATTAAATAAAATTAACGATTTGATATTGGCAACAAAAATAATTCTAAGATTCTCATTTATTGGAATTACTCGTGTTATGATTACCTGTGTTAATACCAAGAAATTATAAAAGAATATCCGTAACGCAAAGCTTAATTAATAGCTTGTATAAACTAAGGAAACATTAATAAGTTTAATGTTCCTTGATGAACTAAACAAAATAAGACGGGAAACTATCGAATTGATTGACCAACAACAAGCCAAAGACAAACTCAGGTTCGATGCAAAACGTATCATCAGTGCTTCGTACAATGAAGGTGACTTAGTAAGCATTAAAAAGGACACACCCAATCCCGGCAAATCCAAAAAGCTAGTTGCGAAGTATCAAGGTCCATACAGGATCAAGAAGAAACTCCCAAACGACCGTTACGTTATAGAGGATACACCTATCACGCGAAAAAAGGCAATAGCAGATACGACAATGTAATAGCAGTAGACAAAATTAAACCATAGCCTACGTTCAACCAGAACTTCGGAATTTCCGAATCAAACGGAGAGGGATCTCCAACCTCAGAAATCTAGTTTCACACTGAACACTCTGCTGCTCTCACTCCCTCAATCGGAGTCCACCTGGAAACTATCTGTTCAGTAGATCCATTATGATAAATTTAAGGAGCAATTGATTATATGGAATTAAATAAAATTAACGATTTGATATTGGCAACAAAAATAATTCTAAGATTCTCATTTATTGGAATTACTCGTGTTATGATTACCTGTGTTAATACCAAGAAATTATAAAAGAATATCCGTAACGTAAAGCTTAATTAATAGCTTGTATAAACTAAGGAAACATTAATAAGTTTAATGTTCCTTGTCCCTAAGATTTTACGTAATTATTGTAGAAACTATACTGGATAAGTACTGCTATATATCAATGTTTGTCAATGTCAGATCACCGATATATTCGGTACGATCTTTCCGTCCCCACACCGGCTGCGGACGCCCGCGGGAGTACGTCCCGGTCATTCCCCAGGTGGGCATTGAAGCTCCTGAACAAGGAGCTCTTGATGGAAGCCTCTGCGGTGACGGCGTGGACGCCCATGCGTCCATACCCAGTGGACGTGGAGACCGAGGCGCTCTGGCTCTGGGACGCGATGCGTCGCATCAGCGACGCTTCGATGCCTCGGGTCGGCCCTTGGTCTCCCACGAAATCGACGTACTGGTGGTCGTCCGAGATAGCGCAGCTTAGAACTGTATGCGTCCGGGCGAGGCGCCAGTGCGCTCGACACCACCGTCGCCGCCGTCCGCGTCGCAACGACCCCGTTGCCTTCGCGGAGGAGGAGGCCCGGCTGCATGGCTTGTACAAAGAGACGAGGGGAGCCATGCGGCTGGCCATCACGATGGCCAAGGAGCAGCACGCGGAGCGCCTTTTGGAGACTCTCGAGGAAGACCCTTGGGGGCGCCCATACAAGATGGTGCGCGGCAAGGTGCGCCCATGGGCGCCCCCCATAACTGAGCGTCTACCGCCTCAGCAGCTGCGGGACATTGTCACGACTCTGTTCCCGCAGGAGCAGGAGGGATTTATCCCGCCTGCTATGGGTGAGCCGCCGGATAATAAGGTTCCCCACATCACCGGGGAGGAGCTTCGCGTGGCCGTAGTCAGGATGAGTGCCAAAGACACGGCACCCGGACCGGATGGCATCCATGGCCGGGTCCTGGCCTTGGCCCTCAATGCCCTGGGGGACCGACTCTTGAGGCTTTACGACTCTTGCCTCGAGTCGGGACGGTTTCCCTCGCTGTGGCGAGAGGGTAGACTCGTCCTTCTCAGGAAGGAGGGGCGCCCGGCGGATACAGCCGCCGGTTACCGTCCTATCGTGCTGCTGGACGAGGTGGGAAAATTGCTGGAACGCATTCTGGCTGCCCGCATCGTCCAGCACCTAGTCGGGGTTGGACCCTCCTTCCCGACATTCCTCCTTTGGAATGTCGGGTACGACTGGGTGCTGAGAGGCGCCCTGCTCCCGGGCCTGAGCGTAATTTGCTACGCTGATGACACGTTGGTCATGGCCCGGGGGCAAGACTTCAGGGAGGCTACCCGTCTCGCCACAGCGGAGGTGGCCCTCGTCGTCGGCCGTATTAGAAGACTGGGCCTCGCGGTGGCGCTCAATAAATCCCAGGCCCTGTGGTTCCACAGGGCTGAGGTGACGCCACCTGCAGGGGCCCAGATCGTAGTTGGAGGCGTCCCAATAGAGGTCGGGGTGCGACTGAAGTACCTCGGCCTCATACTGGACAGCCGTTGGACCTTCCGGACCCACTTTATGGAACTCGTCCCCCGATTGATGAGGACAGCCGGCGCATTGAGCCGGTTGCTCCCGAATATCGGGGGACCAAACCGTGTTCTGCGCCGCCTCTATGCGGGGGTGGTGCGTTCGATGGCCCTGTACGGCGCGCCCGTTTAGGCCGGACCAGGAAACCGGACAACAACCGTTGTCCGGCGCCTGCGCCGGCCACAGCGCGTCGTAGCTATCAGAGCCATCCGCGGATACCGCACCGTCTCCTTTGAGGCGGCGTGTGCACTGGCGGGGACCTACATTGTACTTAACACTAATAAAAATAACTAAAATTAAAATTAAGCTGTAACTAAAACCAAATATACAAGAAAAGAGAAGATAGTAGGAAATTTAAATTTACAACTAGATAGAGGGTAGATAGAAATTAAAGAAATTTTGAATAAACTATTTGTGCACTTAATTCTAACCTACTACTAAGCGGTTAGCTTAGGGCTATTGGCACCCCCTGATCCCGAAGGACAGGAGGGAAGACAAGGCACTGGTGGCCATGCACTATCGGCGCACAATGCCCGGCTATTATTTAAAATAAATAATAGCGAGCAGTCGCTATCAATCTGAGAAACCCGCCCGTTAAACTACCGAGGTAATAAGGAAGTGCCTCTTGCTTACTTGGTCCGGCTCCTCAGTGCTGTCGGGCGGCACGGCAATCGGGAGATCACCCCGCCGTCACGACCACCGAGACTGAGGCAACGCGTCTGTCGTCACGTGGGGAGCGCGCGGCGCAGCGCACCAGGACCCCCTCGCAGGCGAAGGATTGGTGGAGTGTTCCACCAAAACACACCCGCAAACGGGAACCGATTACTACACCTAATAGGAAGGAAGGTAAGGTAAGTAAGTATTTAATGTGTTTTTTATTCCAGGTGAAACACCGCTATTAAATAATTGACCGTTATTTGAAGCTTACTTGACTGAGAGACGTGTTTGTTATCGCCTGGTGGGCTAGACGCCAATGTGATGACGCCATTTAACATTTCGTAGGAACTCCCGAAAGTTAAAAATTACATTTGCTGAAAAGCATTGATTTGATTAAAAACCATTAGATAGGTGTGGTGTACACTGAGTAGTTTAATCCTACAATATAATCTTGGCCCAACTCAAAAGAGCCTGGAGTGGTCTGAACTATTATTGGTTTGATAAATTTGCCTGAACAAGGCCTGTTTTCGTATTCATATAGAGTTACACCAGCAGAATCTACATACTCAAACCTAATTACAACAATTACAGTATTTTAATATTATTATGAATCTTAAACTTTTTCAGTAACAAGG
Organism: Trilocha varians; assembly: GCA_030269945.2. NCBI lineage: Eukaryota > Metazoa > Arthropoda > Insecta > Lepidoptera > Bombycidae > Trilocha > Trilocha varians. Next base: position 1,162,740 of record AP028282.1, read on the forward strand.
CACAGAAGTTACATTCATTTTGATATTCCGTCCACTTCCGTCTGTATAGTCAATAACAAAACTAGCTTTTATCAAAAGAAGCATACACACATTTGTATTGTCTGTGAGTACAGATAGCTGTAGCTCTTACAGGTCTTCAGTATCTTGACAATTCAATTAAGACAATATCGTTATCCTGTAAACACAAGCTAAATGTTTTAGTATTAGGAACCTTAAACCTCCATCTTCAAAGTCCCAAAATACACTACACGCCCTTGTTATAGACTTAAATATCTGTAAACATAGTTTGCTGATTAATCTCTTCATAAAAGCTCACTCTTAAGTAATAAAGCACTCTCTAAAGAAATGCCTTAAAGAAAAGGCAGTTTAACCTTCAAGCCTATGCACTCCAGTTACGAACAAATTATAGTAGGAATTTTGGCAACAATGACATGATGACATTTCTTTTTGAAAAACCGAAAATTGCAGAACGTAGTCATTCAAATTTCATTTGAAAGCTTTGATTTCAAAGCTAATTGAGGTTTAATGAAGTGATGTCGTAAGTCGTAATTGATTAAACAACTGACCTCCATTAACTGTGCTCACTGTCACTTCATCAAAGCATCATTCTGTTTCCATGTCACTATATCAGGTTCTAATCAATCAACTAAAAATGCACTGATTTTCTGAGGAAGCTATAATGATAATGTAATACTTCATCGAATAGACAATTCCTTCTGCAGGGTAAGAACTGAAATTTTGCTGTACTTCACAATATCGCTTTTGAATTACAGGAACCAAGATTACTCATACAAAACATATTGATATTAACTCTTATTAATCTAGATCCTTATTAGGCCAGATCACACCTGTTTCCTGTAAAGAATAAAGATAAAACAAAGCAATACTCTTCAGTTTCTGTTACTTGATACTGAAAATTCTTCGATGTTTCCATTTTCAGGCAATGAATAATTAATTATTCATCACATATTCGATAGGCCAAGACATCGTATTTATAGAGAGGCCATCCTGATGAGAAAAGCGCTGCGTAGGCTCGTCATAGCCGGAAAACTCACTATATCCAATAACCACGGTGAGTCGCTTCATAATGCCGATCGAGAACCCTTGCGTAGGATTCGTATTAATAGTTAGGCCATCTTAACGCCTTGCGGAGGCTTGACAGTACGCATGACTTGCCCACCATATTAAAAACTCTGAAACCCTGCGAGGGTTCAGTTTGTAAAAGAAAATCTTTTGAAACACCATTTCCTTCCTTCTTCTTCAATACATGGTTACCAAAACTTTTGTTACACTGCAACTGTATGTAAATACTTCTGAGCCTGACAATGGTATGCAGCTAGAAGGAAACAGCACTTGCTTCAACTAAAACCTTGATTTCTGAAATAGCAATAAGAAATAATGACAAAGGTCGAATTATTATACATAATGAACAATTTATCGACATTTCTCAACATCTATGCACGTCACTGCTTAACGAAGTCCTCAGGTGGTCAGTTTAATTCGAACTAGACGTAAGATAATCCTTTGGAAAGAATTAGTAACTTCAACTGTAGGGTAGGTACAATTCTAAAAATTTTACCTGATGTTTTTCTGATTATTAAATAAAATACTTATGACGAATCTGTTAATCGTCAAAAATCACTAAAATAAAAATAAAGTTAACCTGAGAATAGCCAACATTTTTAACAACTTCCTGTAATAAGGAAATAATTGAACAAAATATCACGAACGGATAACCCGTTAAAATATTATTGCGATATAGTAGAATAAAATATCACTTACCGATGGACAGAAGAAAAACACTATTACAAATTATTATAAGAATAGGAATATTCCAATAGGACTTACACCGTTCCAACAAGAGAGTTGGAACTCCAAGTGTACTTACGGTACGGAAATTTTGACGCCAATGATTAGCTTAGCTCTAGGCAAGTCTGATTACGACTCGCCCCTCCTACGCCCCTCCGAACATCTCCGGGCTGCCTGGTGGGGCTAAACAGATGGACCACTAGGAAAAATACAGGAAACGGAACCGGAAATAAGGAAATGCCTCTCTCAGTCAAGTAAGCTTCAAATAACGGCCAATTATTTAATGTGTAATTAAATTAAAATGTAAAAAAAAAATATATGTTACATTGTGACTTTTTTCTTCACAGTATTCACGACGTGGCACGATACAAAATATTTTACAATCTATGACTATATTTTATAAATACAGCAGTAAACAGTCTATTATTAGTATTGTTTATATGAGATGTATGTATTAGTATTGGAATACCCGAATATAGTCAACATTAAAATTCACACACATTAGAAATAATGTCCATAGCACTAGTAACATGCGTGCAGTTAACAATCCCTCTATGTATAGACATAACATAAGTCTATGAACGACGGTAATCATTTACTTACACACGCATACACACACATATAACTTTAAACTTTTGATTAATTTAAGTTGCATATATAATTAAACAGTTAAACAAATGACCTCGCGAAGCGGTTATAAGCTGCTCGGGTTGACACTTTGCAAGATCATGTGGAACATGTGCAACATGATCAGTATGAAGGCAAAGGGAGTGCCGGATCGTCGAACGATGCATCTTAGCACGCGTCGAAAAGCAACGGTAACAGCTTACGATCAGGTGGCCCAATGCCCGTCTGCCTACAAGGCAATAAAAATAAATGTAATTTTTTAGCGATATTCATTTTTAATTGTCCCTTTTACTAACACAAAAAATCCTTCTCTTATTTAGTCGATTCACTGTAATTTTTCTGACGTAATTTTCCTTTACAATTTGTAACTTAACTTCTGTTACATACCTTATTTAAAAATGTATTTTTAGAGCGATCACAGTGGGAGAGCTATAAGCACAAACTAGCTCTTCGTCTGCCGCTCATCATGACGTCATCTATACAGGTTGCAGCTAAAATGTCACACGTGTCCGAAGCCATTAAAGCGATCGTAATGCAGAAGGTTCTACAGATCCGAGGCTCCCGTTACTCCGTAAAAGAGATCGTGCAATCCGATGCGATGCAATATGATGTATTTAAAGATAGTAAATATGGTACACTTTATCAAGTTACTATTACTAACAACTCATTACTGCCTACTGCTGGTCTCGGATCATAGTCTACCACGCTTGCCCAATGCGGATTTGGGACTTCACAGATCTTCAGAGGATTTTTAGAAGCCTTTTTCAATTTGCAGGTTTCCTCGCGATTTTTTTCATCACCGTGTTCAGCTAGTGATGTTGTGAAAAATTGCAAATAAATCTTTTTCACGTTAAGATTAAGAGGTACAAGTCGGTTTTTAACCCGTGACCATGTGAAAGGCGAGTTTTTCAATCACTCGGCCACCACTACTAATGTTTCAATAGAAAGATCATAGTGCATTAATCTTGCGTGTTAGATTTCACATATTATTGTCTGTTGCAACTCTTTAGAAAAATATTACTAAATGTAATACACAATTTCAAAAAAATCCTTTATCTATGGTATTCTTGGGCTGGACATAATAAAAGTTGTTGAACATAATACGGACTATGATATACGGACTATGATATACGGACTATGATATACGGACTATACAGGGTGTTAAAATCCGATGAAACAATACTTTCACAGCAAATAGTATACTTGATGTAGAAGCCATCCACCAAGTCTGGGTTTTCTAGGCATATTATATCATAAGTTATAACTAATCAAAACTACGTGTTAATTTTCTATTAGTAGGAGTTTATTATAGTACGGAACTCTAAAATTGCGATCGGATGCGCCTGTGTGCTTGAAAATGGCATATAGATATAGCACGCTACATGTAGGTCAGGGTAGGGTTGTCAAAATTAAAACAAAATAATATTTTTTCAACTTTGTATGGGAAAATAAAGTCATTATCTCCGTTTCAAAAGTATGTGTATATGATTTGAAATGTGATATAGATTAAGCCCTTAAAGTATTGTTTCACCGGGCAACAACACCCTGTATATATACTACGGACTTCTTAACAATAAATTTATTCTTATTCTTATTCTTATAATCTAAGTTAAACTCGGGAAAGTTTAGATTACACAATGCAACTTTTTCCTTGTTTGAATGTAACCGCATTTTACAGGGTAGCTTGTTTATGTAACTTCCCGGCAAAGTGACTTTTATCTTATCTCAACTTAAATTAAATATTAACACTATACAATTCTTAAGATATAGCTGGTATACAAAATTTTTAAAAGGATGTATAGTTTGCTATTAAAGCCAGTATTCATAGAACACTTAAAAATTAAGTACTTGTCCATCTTTAAAAAAAGTTAAAAAAGTTCATAAACGAGCCCGCAATCTTCACTGACATTAAGGTCTGGTGGAACGATAGCCTGCAATTTAAAAAAGGTCGTAACTTATCATAAGGTCTCAATAAACAATTAGAAGACTTAAAAAGCTCGCCTCTAACGTTGATTGAGAAATGTCTTAGGTTTCCGTGTACCGCTATGGACGAGCGTGGACGTGGCTTGACTGTTGGCAACCGAGATCGGCATGCCTCAGGGCATGAGCGCTGTTGTCGAGCTAATAATCAACTTGGCAGAGTTCAACCGTTTCAAGCTAAAATGTGACATGTCGCGCATTGAGAACCCTTCCACTTCTGCATGTAAGTATTCAATTAATTAATTAAAGTACATAATATTGTTTATAAATAAAATAAATAACATTAGATTATTATTTCATTGGCATTTCTGAATGGGTAGTTACGACCTTTTTACGTCTATCATTAAAAGTGTGAAGAAGTAGCAGGATTTGCTTGAAATAGTTTGTAAAATTTAAAATCTTATGGCGTTTTCTAATATTTTCATGTTTCGTTTTTTTAAATAACAGCTTCTTTCAACGCGTATTATTATTTCAGCAATAGTGAAGAAGGTCCTTAAAGGTAAGCCGTAGGTAGCGGCCCCGCAGTGTTCCCTGACATTGCAGAGGTCTATGAGCAACGGTTTCCGCTTACGATGAGGTGGCCCGTTAGCTCGTCTGCCTACAAGGCAATAATAAAAGTGATTCTGTCAACAATTTCTTCTTGTTACGATACTTTCTCTTCTTAAGCTTAAAAATACATTATTTCATTAAATACTGTTCTTAATTTTGCAAATTGAAACTACAGTATAATTACTATTATCAGGCTTATTCCGAAAACATTTGCGAACGTTACATCTCGTAGCCGGTGCAGTGGTATCCGCCGTGCGATATTACAATCTGCCCGAGCAGGACTCGGTCGAGAAGCTGGCAGTACTGACCCGGGCACCTGTCACATTCATCATGTGCATAGCTGACTTTATCACTAAGTACTTGGCTGACCCACCCGGTGGTCCCGCCTGGTCGTGGCGGTGGGCTTGAGCGTGCACCCTCGCACCCCGCAGGGTGTTTAGTCGGCAAGAGGGTGTCGCGACCAAGAGGACCACACGGCGCTGGAGGCGGAAGCCGAGCGGTCTCGTAAAGAGAACGCTCGGCAGACGGAGGAGATCGCCGCCCTCAAAGTGAGGCTGGCGGCGTTGGAGCGGAAGGGGCCATCGCGGAAGCTCCCCAGAGGGGTAGAGCACCTGCCACCCCCACCAACCGGACGACGACGCGGGCGGTGGCACAAACTCCCCAGAAGGGTCGAGCGCCTGACACCCCCACCAACCGGACTACGACCACGGCGGCTGTGGCTGCTCCCCAAAAGGGTCGAGCACCGGCCGCCAAGAAGAAGGGCCCGCGCGCGCCGAAGTCGGCGGCAGTGGTGGTCACACTGCTGCCAGCCGGCGAGGAAAGGGGCATGACGTACCCCAACGTCATGGCCCAGGCGCGCGCAGCTATCGACCTGGGGGAAATAGAAGCGGGGGAGGGCCTCCGCTTCCGGACGACCACCAACGGGGCTCGTCTGCTGGAGTGTCCCGGTGCCGATAGTTCCGGCATCGCGGACCTCCTGATGGTGGGTCTCCGGGCGGTCTGGCCGGAGGAGGTGGTGCGCGTTCACAGGCCGGTGAAGATGGCGGAGGTCAGAATCACCGGTCTGGATGACTGCGCCACCAAGGAGGAGGTGGCAGCGGCCATCGCTGCCCAGGGCAAATGTGCCCCGGAGAACGTAGTCGTGGGCGAGCTTCGCCCCGGCTCCGGAGCCAGATCGGCGTGGGCGCGATGCCCTGTGGAGACGGCCACCTCCCTGGCCACTCCCCCGCCGGGACGACCGGCTGGACACCCTGGCAGGTTGTGCGTGGGCTGGATTGCGGCCTACGTGCGCCTGCTAGAGTCGCGCGCCTGGCGGTGCTTCCGGTGCACCGGAAACAGCATCGCCAGGTGCACGAGTACGGTTGACCGCAGGGAAATTTGTTTCCGCTGCGCCTCTGTCCCGCCAACCGCCGGTTACCGTCCTATCGTGCTGCTAGACGAGGTGGGCAAATTGCTGGAACGCATTCTGGCTGCCCGCATCGTTCAGCACCAGGTCGGGGTTAGACCCGATCTGTCGGCGGAGCAGTACGTTCGACTTCAGATGGCCGCTCAACAGTGGACGTGATCCTTCGCGTGCGAGCCCTCTCAAATGAAGCCATATCACAGGGCGGGATGGCTTTGGCGGTGTCGCTCGACATCGCCAACGCGTTCAACACCCTGCCCTGGTCCGTGATAGGGGGGGCACTCGAGAGGCATGGAGTTCCCCGCTACCTCCGCCGGCTGGTCGGCTCCTACCTGGAGGCCAGGTCGTTAGTGTGCACTGGGCACGATGGGACTGTGTACCGGTTTCCCGTCGTATGCGGGGTTCCTTAGGGGTCGGTCCTCGGACCTCTCCTTTGGAATGTCGGGTACGACTGGGTGCTGAGAGGCGCCCTACTCCCGGGCCTGAGCGTAATCTGTTACGTTGATGACACGTTGGTCATGGCCCTGGGGCAAGACTTCAGGGAGGTTCCACAGGGCCGGGGTGACGCCATCTGCAGGGGCCCAGATCGTGGTTGGAGTTTGGGGTGCGACTGAAGTACCTCGGCCTCATACTGGACAGCCGTTGGACCTTCCGGTCCCACTTTACGGAACTCGTCCCCCGATTGATGAGGACAGCCGGCGCATTGAGCCAGTTGCTCCCGAATATCGGAGGACCAAACCGTGTTGTGCGCCGCCTCTATGCGGGGGTGGTGCGCTCGATGGCCCTGTACGGCGCGCCCGTTTGGGCCGGACCAGGAAACCGGACAACAACCGTTGTCCGGCGCCTGCGCCGGCCACAGCGCATCGTGGCTATCAGGGCCATCCGCGGATACCGCACCGTCTCCTTTGAGGCGGCGAGTGCACTGGTGGGGACACCGCCCTGAGAGCTCGAGGCGGAGGCGCTCGCCGACGACTGCCGGTTTGGCGTCTGGGGGTGCCGGGGCTATACGTGAGCGTCGATCGCGAACGCGTCCTGTCACCCCTACTAAATCGGACGTCGGGCGCGAGCGGCGGGAGGTTTTGGTGCGGTTCAACTCCCACATACCCCACTCGCGGGGCGAGTGGAAGTCCGGCGATTTCCTCCCGTCACAAAGAAAAAAAAAGTGCTTGGCTGAAGATGAGCTCCCTTATCTGCCTTCGCCGAGGAAAAGAAAACACAGCGAATAAGCTTTAATTACACGAGTCCACATTAGAGTCCACGAAGAGTCGCAACCGACAATTTGTAAAAAAACTAAATGAAATTAAGAAAACTATTAAAGAACATCTGTGCAAGAAGCCTACTATAAAGTCAATGATTACTTGGACGATTGCACAAAGTGAGAATGAGTTGCTCGCCAAGGTCATTTCATTATCAAAATAGTTTTAAGCTATTGCATAGCTCCTATCGCGGGCCTTGAGCGCGGGGACTGAACCCAGAAATTCCGAAACGCAAAAAACTAACGCTCCACTCATGCGGTACCTTGGTGTAGTGGTCAGGGCCAAAAAAACAGTTAAAAACAGTTGAAATCAGCTGAGTGGGTGAAACGCTTGCATTCTGATTCACGTAAATTTTTTCACACCACTGGCAAAAATCGGTGAAGGAAAGCTGCATTGAGCCAGCGTTGTGGACTATGTCTAGGGCCTCTTCTGAGGAGATTTGTCGTCCTTTAAATTGATAAGACTAGAATATGCTTGGAGATATTTTATAACAATTTTATTATACAAAGTGGATGTGGCGACCAATAATAGAGCGCGAGATCCTGATTCGCGGTTACGACATTTACAAGAATCTTAGCATATATACGACATCTGAAATCTACTACAGCGGGCGATCTCTTGATCTCATCTGATCGATAGACAACCCAGTTCGCCGAGTGTCAGCAGCCATCAAAAAAAAATCGAAGCCATCGGAAGATTGGAAGATCTGAAGAATCTTCGTCGTGCGCACACCAACGCTCGGGTCCCAACACTGCGCCCCTATTGGCCCATTCGGAACAACGCGTCGCACCCGTCGGCTTACCTCTCCGGTCTGCCACCAGCGGCAAGCCCCGGAGAGCGGTCGGCGGGTCTCGGCGCCCGGTGGCGCTAGTATCGCTCCTTCGTTGCCAAAACTTGTGCGGTGTTCCCAAGCTTTTGTGTGTGTGTGTGAGTGCCGGTGTCGAGTACGGTTCCTGTTTGCGGGTGTGTTTTAGTGGAATTCTCCACCAACTCTTCGCCTGCGAGTGGGTCCTGTTGCCCTGCGCCGCGCGCTCCCCACGCGACGATCGACGCGTCGCCCCAGTCCTGGTGGTCGTGACGGCGGGGTGATCTCCAGATTGCCGTGCCGCCCGACAACACCGAGGAGCCGGACCAGATAAGCAAGAGACACTTCTTTATTACCTCGGTAGTTTAACGGGCGGGTGTCTCAGCCTGATAGCGACTGCCCGCTATTATTTATTTTAAATAATAGTCGTGCATTTATTTATTTATTTGGGTAACCAACAGAAATATACAGATTATAAAATAACACATATATGCACTATAGGCACTATCGGCGCATTGCGCGCCGATAGTGCCTGGCCACCAGTGTCCTGTCTTCCCCCCTGTCCTTCGGGATCAGGGGGTGCCAATAGCCCTAAGCTAAATGCTTAGTAGTAGGCTAGGATCAAGTTGTATATAGATTTCGGGCTCGGGTTCCTCCCCAGAGAAGGAACCGGACAAGGCTCCCCGTATCGGGCCCTCCTCCAGATCCCTGGAGGAGCTCGACCTCCCCAGGCCTTATAGGTTGGCGGAGGACTCGGACATAACCGAGTACGAGACGGGTGACGCCGAGGGCGAAGGGGATGACTCCCCTTCTTCCTCCACTTCCTCCTCTTCAGAGGGGGAAGAGGGGGAGGTGATGCCCTCACAAACTGCCACCACCCGCTCTCCGCCCTTGGGCGGTAGACCGATGCTAGTCCCCGATAACGTGACCCAGATCTCCTCGATCGGGGACGAGTCTGGGAGGACCCCGCCGGCCCGTGGGTCGGGGGGTCCCCTGGATTCGACGCGCTACGCGGACCTCCCTGACGCTACCCCTCGGGGGGTGAGTGAGAGAGGTACTCCGCTCTCGAGGGGGACTGGGTCAACTTTGAAATTGACCCAGTCCCCCTCGAGTCGGCGGGCTATCCGAAGCCCGCCAAGATGGCTGGACCGCGTGTCACCCTCCCACGGAATACCCCGCTGGGTCAGAACGAGCGTGGGTCGGGGAGCGCGGTCCGCCATCCCCCGGATGCTCTTACGCTAAGGGCGTGCTGAGCGAGACACGGCACCTTCTTGGGTCCCCGCTCGCACTCACATGCGTTGGGGACCCGAAACTCTTAGGGGGCCAGAATCCGGGCGAGATCCCGGTCCCGGCCCCCTGCTCGACGGCGGCGGGTTGGTAAGTTGAGAGTGGCATATAGTCTCTCTCTCTCAGCCCCCGCCACCTGCTTCTGCGAGATGGTGGACTCGCAGAAGTCGAGCATCGCCTTCCAGGACTCGTCACTCTCGAGCATCGACGCCGCGACGCCCGGGAGCGACAAGTCCGGACCTATTTGTTGGACCAGGACACAGCGCTGCCTCTCCCATGCGGGACAGCGCGCGAGCGTATGCTCCGGCGTGTCCTGGTCACATCCCACGCAATGGTGGCACCTCGCCGTCGGCTCGGCCTTGATCCGGTGCAGATACCGACCGAAGCACCCGTGCCCGGTCAGCATCTGCACCATTCAAAAGGTGAGGCGTCCTGCGCCACGACCCACCCAATCATCCAGGATCGGGCGGATCGCCTCGACGGTCCGTAGACCCCATGTGGGGTTAGCGAGACGTCTCTTCCACGCTTCCGTCACGGACCGCCGAGATTGGACCTTCCTATCGCGAACAGCTTCCCGCAGGGGACGCACCACGCCCCGGGCGCGGAGGTCACATCGCCAGCGATAATCGCCAGCGAGCGCCTCCGCCTCCAGCTCCCAGGGCGGCGTCCCCGCCAGCACGCACGCCGCCTCAAAATGGCCCTGGGATGGCCCTAATAGCTACGATGCGCTGTGGCCGACGCAGGAATCGGGCGATATATTTTCGCACACGTGCGGCGGCCCAGACGGGCGCACCGTATAGGGCCATCGATCGCACCACCCCCGCATAGAGGCGGCGCACTGCGTGGCTGGGCCCCCCGACATTCGGGAGCAACCGACCGAGTTGGCCGGCCGTCCTCATCAGTCGGGGGACCAGGTTCGCGAAATGGGTCTGGAAGGTCCAACGGCTATCCAACACGAGGCCGAGGTACTTCAGCTGCACCCCGACCTCAATCTGGACGCCTCCAACCATTATTTGGGCGTCGACCGGCGGCACAGCCCTAGCCCCGTGGAACCACAGGGCCTGGGATTTGTGCAGCGCCACGTCGAGGCCCAACCTCCTTATTTTGCCGACGACGAGGGCCACCCCCGCTGTGGCAAGACGGGCAGACTCCCGGAAGTCATCCCCCCGGGCCACGACCAAAGTGTCGTCCGCGTAGCAGATAACGCTAAGGCCCGGGGGGAGGGCGCCCTCAGCACCCAGTCGTACCCGATATTCCACAGCAGAGGTCCAAGAACGGACCCCTGTGGAACACCGCGCACGACCTGGAACCGGTGCAAGGTCCCACCGTACCCGGTACACATGACCGACCTGGCCTCCAGGTAGGAGCCGATCAGCCGGCGGAGATAGAGGGGCACTCCATGCCTCTCCAGCGCCCCCCCAATCACGGACCAGGGCAGGGTGTTAAAGGCATTGGCGATGTCGAGCGACACCGCCAAGGCCACCCCACCCTGGGAGACGGCCTCCTCCGAGAGGGCCCGGACACGTAGAATTGCGTCTACGGTCGAACGACCCTCCCGGAAGCCGTACTGCTCCGCCGACAGATCGGGTCCAACCCCGACCAGGTGCTGGACGATGCGGGCGGCCAGAACGCGTTCCAGCAATTTGCCCACCTCGTCCAGCAGCACGATGGGACGGTAACCAGCGGCTGAGTCCGCCGGGCGCCCCTCTTTCCGCAAGAGGACCAGTCTGCCCGTCCTCCAGAGCGAGGGAAACCGTCCCGACTCCAGGCAGGAATTGAAAAGCCTTAGGAGTCGGTCCCCTAGGGCATTGATGGCCAAGGCCAGGACCCGGCCGTGGATGCCGTCCGGGCCGGGGGCCGTGTCCTTCACACTCATCCGTGTCACGGCCACATGGAGCTCATCTCTGGTGATATGAGGCACCTCAGCAGTGGCTTCACCGCCGGTGTTATCCGGCGGCTCACCCATAGCAGGCGGCGTAAATCCGGCCTGCTCCTGCGGGAACAGCGTCGAGACGATGTCCCGCAGCTGTTGAGGCGGGAGACGCTCGGTCAGGGGAGGCGCCCACGGACGCAACTTTCCACGCACCAACTTGTACGGGCGACCCCACGGGTCCCCATCGAGCGTCCCCACGAGAGCCTCCATGTTCCTCTCCTTGGCCTGCTTGATGGCCAGCCGCATGGCGCTCCTCGCTTCCGCGTACTCGCCATACAGCCGGTCCTCCTCCTCCGCGAACGCGACGGGATCGTCGCGACGCGCGAGGATGCGGCGGCGATGTCGGGCGCACCGGCGCCTCGCCCGGACGCATACAGCACGAAGCTGCGCTATATCGGGCGACCACCAGTACGCCGACTTGCTCGGAGGCCGAGGGCCGACCCGAGGCATCGAAGCATCGCTAATGCGATGCATCGTGTCCCGGAGCCATAGCGCCTCGACCTCCACATCCACAGGGTGTGGACGCATGGGCGTCCACGCCGCCACAGTGGAGGCTTCCATCAAGCGCTCCTTGTCCAGGAGCTTCAATGCCCACCTGGGGAATGACCGAGGTGCAGTTCCCTGGGCGACCGCGGTTGGCGTGGAGGCGGACAGATCAAACCGGACGTACCGGTGATCTGATAGAGATTCCGCCTCCACCAGCACTTCCCAACCGCGGATGCGCTGTGCGATGGCAGAGCTCGCGAACGTTACGTCCACGATGGACTCGCCCTGCCACCGCACGCAGGTCGCGACCGACCCTCTGTTCATTATACAGAGTCCGGCCGCGACCGCCCACTCTTCCAACAGCCTACCCCGAGCGTCCGAGCGGGGGGAACCCCAAGCGACAGATTTCGCGTTGAGGTCCCCCGCAAGTATCACTGGACGGGGGGCGGAGCGCTGAGTGATCGCTCCGATCCCGTCCAGGAACTGCTCAAACTCGCGAGTAGGCCGATTTGGAGAGAAGTACACCCCGATCACGACGGTATCTTCTATCTTCACCGCGACGAACCCGGGTCCCCTGGCCACCATTTCCAGGGGGGATCGCCGCGGTCCTCCTGATGTGAATGGCCGCCAAGCCGCACTCATCCCCGAACCAGCAGTCGTCCGCTGGGGGGACAAAATACGGCTCGGCGACCACAGCCACGTCGATGGACCACTCCGCCATGCTCTGGACTAACATGTCCTGAGCCCTGACGGAGCGGTTCAAATTACCTTGGAGGAAGCGACGGGTGTAGTCCATTACTGTTGAACCACATCCATCGCTCCCTCCCTTCCTCTATCGCCCCCGCCATCGGGCGCACTAGGCGCCACGGCGGGGTTCTGAAACGTCGGCCGGTACTCCCCCGGCCGACTTCTTCTGTTGGCGCCGCTTCATCTTGCGGCGCCTGTTTCGTTCGGTGTTACCACCGGATGGGGAGCAAGCCTTGCCCCCCGCCCGGTGATCATCCCTGCGTCCGGCCGCGGCGCACAACGCGCAGTGCGGCGCGGCCGAGCACACGGCCGCTTTGTGTCCGGTTTGACCGCAGCGGAAGCACAATCCGCTGCGGTCTACTGTGCTGGTGCACCTGGCGACGCTGTGCCCCGTGCCGAAACACTTGAGGCATCGCCAGGCGCGTGACTCCAGCAGCCGCACGTGGGCTGCAACCCAGCCCACGCGCAGCCTGCCAGGGTCCCCAGCCGGCCTTCCGGGCGGAGGAGTGGCCAGGGAGTTGGCGGCCCCGACCGGGCACCGTACCCACACTGAGCTGGCCCCGGTGTAACCTTGGCGAAGCTCGCCTACGGTTACATTTTCCGGGGCGCACTTGCCCTGGGTGGCGATGGCCGCCACCACCTCCTCCCTGGTGGTGCAGTCATCCAGGCCGGTCACACGCAGTTCAGCCATCTTGACCGGCCTGTGCACCTTGACCTCCTCCTCCGGCCATACGACGCATGCATGAGGCACAGAGACAAATTGCACAAGGCCTCTAAAAAATCGCCTAAGGAATTTAACAAGAAGAATTACTTTCACTAGATATAGGAACTTTTTTAATGCACTTCTGCGTAAAATAAAAGCTGATTATTATTGCCGAGAAATAAATCGTTGTAAAAAAAATCCTAAAAAACTATGGAGAACGGTGAAGTCTATTTGTGGAATGGATAAAACTAAGTCCGACGTGAAACCTATATCTAATAGTGTCTCTCAAATTAACAACTGCAATAAATATTTTTCAGAAGTGGGGGAGAGTTATGCTAGTAAACTATTGGAGAAGATGGGGAGTACTACTGATGAACTGGTTAAACAAGAGAAAATTTGTAACGCCAGTGGTGATTCACTTTTCTTACTACCAACAAACGATACGGAAGTGACTCAGATCATCAAAAACTTGAAAACGGATAGCGCGGCTGGCCCTGACAGAGTAACTGCTTCCTTACTTAAAAGAACAATCGACAGTATTGTGCCTCCACTGGTGCATATCTGTAACTTGAGTATGGAGCAGGGTGTCTTCCCGGAGCCATGGCGTGTAGCGGCAGTCATACCTCTGTACAAGGGCGGTCCAGCCCACCTCCCAGAGAACTACAGGCCCATCGCTTTATTAAGTATTATCTCTAAGGTTCTCGAAAAGGTGGTCAACCGTCGCCTCGTCAATTTTTTGAATTAACATTCTCTCATATCTGAAAATCAGTTCGGCTTTCGAGAGGGAAAGTCAACAGAAGACGCCGCAACACTCCTGACAGACACAGTCGCCCACCACACAATAAACGACGAAAGATGCCTCGGAGTATTCCTCGACCTTGCAAAGGCATTTGACACTGTTTCCGTGGATCTTCTTCTGCGAAGGCTTGAGATGGCTGGTGTAAGAGGAACAGCGCTGCAATGGTTCGATAGCTACCTGACCTCACGGAAGCAATATGTTCGTGTAAACGATCTCACAAGCGATTTACTGCCAATAAAATACGGTGTCCCTCAGGGAAGTGTACTTGCTCCAACACTCTTCAAACTATATATTAACATGATAATAAATTTAAACATTGAAAATGCTATAACAATTGCCTACGCTGATGACACTGCAGTTGTTTTTCACGGCAAAAACTGGAGCAGTGTGTTCGCCTCGGCTGAAATAGGACTTAGTCAAATTGCCAAAGCCCTAGATGCCAGTCTGCTCACTCTAAATTCCTTAAAAACTAAATACATTACATTCACTAAAACTAGCAGATCAGAACCTCCAAACACTCTAAACTTAATAATACATACATGTAATAATAACAATAAAAACTGCAGCTGCGTGCCAATCTCCAGGGTACACAGCATTAAATACTTGGGTATTATAATAGACGCCAACCTCTCATTTAAGCCCCATATAGTAGAACTAACTAGTCGTGTGCGAAAGTTAATTTATATAGTGAGAAGGCTACGCGATTGTGCTCCTTCCGACGTCCTCCGTCAGGTTTACTACGCGCTATGCTAATCCCTTCTACAATACTGTGTGGGAATATGGGGTAGTGCAGGGAAAAGCACCTTTCTAAAATTGGAAAGAGCACAGCGCGCACTCATAAAGGTCTTACTCAAGAAACCTTACAGATACCCAACCAACAAACTATATGCCGAATTTAGAGTGTTGACTGTTCGCCAACTGTTCGTTCTAAGCGCTACTTTACGGGCTCACAAAGTTATCAGAACACGTCCTGACTTCACCAATCTAACCAAGAAACGCATTTATAGAATCCCCCTTCCCACCGGCAACTCGGAACTTGTAAGAAGATGTCCCTGTTTTTCACATCTACATGCTTATAATCAAATTCTCAAATTAACACAGAACAAAATTATTTCTACTTCACTATTCGAATGTAAACAAATTGTCACCAATATACTTCATAAACTCTCTTACTCGGACACTGAAGCCGTACTGGACATACTGTAAAACCAATCTATGTTGGTTCAAAAATAATCATACAAGCACAATTACATACATAACACACACTCTCTCACATACATAACACACACTCTCTCACATTCATAACACACACTCTCTCACATACACTAACACACTCTCACATACATACCCACTTACTCACACCTTCACACTCATCTACAATTATTGCACACCAAGTTAAGCTCAAGTTTAGAATACTTCATCCTTCTTTGTGTTTTAAGTTTTATTGTATTTCATATCCTTTCTTTTTTCTCGTATTATTTTATAAACTTAATTAAAGTTAAAAGTAACATTGCAATACACCGATGACGTGTCCAACCTGGTACCTGTAAATGGGTTCCGTAGCACAAGCTCTGCTTATTACGGGACTCACTGTTTACTGATAAAATGTGTAAAGTGATGTTTAAATAAATAAAATCATTCATTCATTCAGATTAAAAAGGTATCTTACATGTACTGCCCGTAAACAACAAAATTTTCAATTTTCAAACAACGAAAAAACATTCTATAGAAATCTCAACTCTAATTCAAAAAACATCAACAATAAAGAATCAACAAACAAAGTACCGACAAAACACGCGCTAAAACACTTCTGGTCCAATATTTGGGAGAATCCTATACAACATCAAAATGACTCAGAATGGATAGAAACGGTTAAAAATAATAGTTGGCGGCGCTTGGATGGCGTCCCCAAGCTATGAGCGCTTGCGCTATTGAGTGGACTGTATTTTGCGGTGATGCGTACCGGAGGTGACACCCCAAGGAAGACCACAGCGGAAGAAGGGTTTGTGGCCTTCCAAGGAAAAAGGAAAAGGACGTACCTGTTATGCGATGTCTGTCGCGTTGGCTGTCGGCGCTTATCCTTTGATATCTTCGAAGTGCGATGGATGGATAGATGAATCGCATCCGATGGTTGACACTCCTTCACTCCACTATTTTCTATATGTTTGCGGTGCGTTCGAACGCGATTCGCGGTTCGAAATCTATTTTAGCGTGCGCGTGCGTCTTCGACAAGTTTCGCTCGGCAACTGACGGGAAGTGGGGAGAGGAAAGAGGCGAGAGGTGTCACCGCGCGTAGGGTAGCGCTTCCAATAGTAGATACATTCCAGAAATGCAATTTGATAGTATTACTATGGAAACCCTGACACACATCATTAAACGCACACACAATTGGAAAGCACCAGGAACTGATAACATCCATAATTATTGGTACAAAAAATTTACATCCATCCACCCACTCTTACACAAACACCTAAACAAATTTGTCCAATCACCAGAAATATTACCGACATATATTACACAGGGAGTGAGTTATTTAATACCTAAATCTGAAAAAACTGAAGACCCAGCCCAATATAGACCGATAACCTGCTTGCAAACAACTTACAAAATACTTACCGCCTGTATAAGTGAAAATATATATAAGCACCTGTTAGAAAATGATATCATTGCAGAACAACAGAAGGGATGCAGAAGAAACAGTAAAGGCTGTAAAGAGCAGCTAACAATAGACGCCGTCATTATGAACGAAGCAAGCAAATATAAGCGCGATATACACACGATGTTCATAGACTATCAAAAAGCTTTTGATTCAGTTCCACACAGCTGGCTACTACGTGTCTTAGAACTTTACAAAATAAACACTACAGTTATACGATTTTTACACATCTCAATGCAAAACTGGACAACTACATTAAAACTTAATATCAATTTAGAAACTGTAACCACGGAATCAATTGCAATAAAACGCGGTATATTTCAAGGTGATGCATTGAGTCCACTATGGTTCTGCTTAGCCCTTAATCCACTATCTCTGCTCCTTGACAATTCTAACTCTGGATACAAACTAACCACCCCTAACTCGCAATTCCGACTGTCTCATCTCTTTTATATGGACGACACAAAAATTTTTGCAAATAATAAAGATAACCTAACTAATTTAGCAGATATTACACAGAATTTCTCTAACGATATACACATGAACTTTGGAATAGACAAATGTAAAATTTTGTCGGTGGAAAAACGAAAATTCGTAAAAAATAGCTATGAATTACAGTCAGGAGGAAAAATAGAATATTTGGATGAACATAACTCATATAAATACTTAGGTTTTAATCAATCAAGAAGAATTAATCAACAGGAAGCAAAACAAAACATCAGAAATAACTTTAAACAACGTCTTAATAAAATATTAAATACACAATTATATTCAAAAAATATTATCAAAGCCATTAACACTTATGTAATACCTACACTCTCATACTCCCGCCCTGGGAACTGGAGGCGGAGGCGCTCGCCGACGATTATCGTTGGCGATGCGACCTTCGCTCCCGGGGCGTGGTGCGTCCTCTGCCGGAAGCGGTCCGAGATCGGAAGGTTCAATCTCGGCGGTCCGTTATGGAGTCGTGGGAGAGACGACTCGCCAACCCCACTTGGGGTCTACGGACCGTCGAGGCGATCCGCCCCGTCCTCAGGGATTGGGTGGGTCGTGGCAAGGGACGCCTTACCTATTGGATGGTGCAGATGCTGACCGGGCACGGGTGCTTCGGGAGGTATCTGCACCGGATCCAGGTAGAGCCGACGGCGAGATGCCATCACTGTGTGAGTTGCGACCAGGACACGCCAGAGCATACGCTCGCGCTCTGCCCCGCATGGGAGCGGCAGCGTTGTGTCCTGGTCGGGAAAATAGGACCGGACTTGTCGCTCCCGAGCGTCGCGGCGTCGATGCTCGAGAGCGGCGAGTCCTGGAAGGCGATGCTCGACTTCTGCGAGTCCACCATCTCGCAGAAGAGGGTGGCGGGGGGTGCGAGGGAGCGATTGTACGCTTCCCTCCGCCCAGCGACAGCAACCCGCCGCCGTCGAGCAGGGGGCCGGAACCGGGATCTCGCCCGGAATCTGGCCCCCTAAGAGTTTCGGGTCCCCAACGCATGTGAGTGCGAGCGGGGACCCAAGAAGACGTCGTGTCTCGCTCAGCACGCGCCTTAAACAAGAGCGACCGGGGGATGGTCGACCGCGCTCCCCGACCCACGCTGGTTCTGACCCAGCGGGGTATTCCGTGGGAGGGTGGCACGCGGTCCCATCTTGGCGGGCTTCGGAAAGCCCGCCGACCGAGAGAGCCGGTGGCCGTATTCGCCGGCGACTACCAGTTCGGCGTCCGGGGACGGAGCGACGGGAAAGTGTGCCGATGGCGTAACGCGTCACACCGTCCCTCCAAACCCCGTGCTGGGTTCTGGCCTCAGCCGGGGTTCGGACGCTGAGTGTGAGCGGTTGGAGGTTTTAGTGCGGTTCAACTCCCACATACCCCGCCCGCGGGGCGGGCGGGGATCCGGTGATTTCCTCCAACTAAAAAAAAAAAAAAAAAAAAAAAAAAAAAAAACACTCTCAGACTCTCTCAGACACTCTCAACATACTCATTTGGAATAATAAACTGGTCAAAGACAGATCTTTTGAAGCTCCAACGAACAATAAACACACAACTAACAAAATATAGAAAACATCATCCAAAATCATCAGTAGAAAGGCTGACGTTGCCACGATCGGAAGGGGGGCGCGGTATCATTGATATACAAAACTTGCACAACAAACAAATATCTTCACTCAGAAATTATTTCCATACTAGATCACAACACTCAACACTTCACAAATTTATATCAGACATAGACTACAAGCACACAACACTGAACTTACAGGACAAAAACACACAACCTAACGAATCACTGACACACACACAACAGAAAATTGCTCGATGGGCTGAAAAAACTCTGCACGGGCGACACAGAACTGACCTGAGTCAAAACTACGTCGACAAGGAGAAGTCGATCGAGTGGCTCAGAAAAGGAGAACTGTTCCCGGAGACGGAGGGGTTCATGCTTGCAATACAGGACCAGATCATGGTCACCCGCAACTATAAGAAACACATAATCAAAGATCAAAATCAGGTTACTGATCAATGCAGGCACTGTAATTCAGCATCAGAAACGATTCAACACATCACTGGAGCGTGCAGATCCCTCGTTCAGACAGACTACAAGCATCGACATGACCAAGTAGCCGCAATAGTTCACCAACATCTAGCTCACTAATTCAAATTTATAACAAAAAAAACTCCTTATTATAAATATAAACCTTCAACAGTCTTGGAAAACCAGAATTGTAGACTCTACTGGGATCGAACTATCATCACCGACAAAACAGTCTACTGCAATCGACCAGACATCACAGTTCATAACAAAAATAACAATACAGTTTTCATTATTGATATAGCCGTTCCTAACACCCATAACATCCAGTCAACAATATCAGATAAGCTTAGTAAATATAAAGAACTTGCAATAGAATTAAAAACGCAATGGAAAGTGGACACAGTCCATATAGTGCCCATAGTCATTTCAACAACGGGAGTGGTCCCTAAGAGCCTCACCCAAAGTCTAAACATTCTAAACGCACCATCACATACACTTTCACTAATACAAAAGGCTACAATTCTCAACACCTGCAGAATCACCAGAAAATTCTTATCCTCATCTTCCGTTCAACATCAATCTTACTTCATCTAGCTCTACTTGCTTGGCTTATATAGCTCGTGAGTAGGGTAAAATACCTCTTGTAAAAGAGAGTTGATATTTATAAATACGATTTGATAATAATAATAATAAAAACATTTATTCCAATCAAACATACATACAACTTAAAGAGAACAAAGAAATAAAACAGTTTGCTTGGAAAAGGATACCGGCTCAGCAATGCCAACAGGATTAACACAGTTAACACTGCGGCGCTGATCTTCCGCCGGCACCAAGCGAGCGACGCGAACGCTACCACTGTGCTAAGCAGCTAGTACACGTGTAATAGAATTACATAATGCATATAACGAGACATAAAATTTACATAAGAAAACAATTAAAAACAAAAGGTTAAAAGTCAGTGAAGTTACAGAAAAAAAAAACAAGAAAGTTTAAATAATTTAAGTTAGAGAACAGTGTAGTTAAAATTAATATTTTCGTATTTAATTTGGAGATTTAAAAGAAAAGTTTTTAGAGACGCTTTAAAAGACTCCAAAGATCTACTGAGGTGGAATATTATTCCAGCATTTCGAAGCGACATAACGAAAACTACCCCGAAAAGCTGCAGAGCTGTGGCTGTGAGTGGCCAAAGGTTGCGAGCATAGTCGTTGCTGTCTGATTCCACCGAAGTGTTTTAATTTTACGAAGAGATAATTTGGTTTATTTAATTTCATCACTCCGAATAATAAACAAGCTAAGTGAACTTTTCTCCTCAACTTAAGACTAAGCATCTTATGCTTATTCAGATAAGGTGTTATGTGACTACGAGGAGGAATGTTAAAACAAAATCTGATGCATGCATTCTGAACTCGCTGCAGCAAACGTTCATTTGCAGAGGTTAACCTCGGTCCATAGACAGTATCTGCATAATTTAATTTCGACAGAACCAGCGACTCTGTCAACTGGACTCGCAGTTCCTCGCTGAGGAAATTACGTGCACGGTACAAGACCTTAAGTCGGTAAAAACAGTTACGAACTGTATCCGTAACATGTTTGTTAAACCTAAGACCTGCATCCATGACTAGACCCAGATTCCGTGCCTCGAAGACCCTTTCTATGGGGATATTATTGATGCAAATACTATGTAACAAATCTAACGGTAATTTATTTATTCGTGATTCATTTCCGAAAACCATAAATTTTGTTTTACTCGGATTTAAAATTAATGAAATTTTTTCGGACCATTGCGTTATACTCTGTAGATCTTCAGCCAACTTTGTAATAGATTGCGATATGTAGGAAATAATACAATTATTAGATATAACAAATCAAACTTCGGTTTATTGCGATAAAGTATTAACATTACAATGTGATTACAAAGATCTATATTTTGACAGACGCACGGTCACACGGAAACGGAAGAACATTTTTTTTTTAAATTGTTGTCTCCACAGTGTGGGCGTTGTTTACGCTCCCAACATCCTCTCTTAAGCATAAGCCCATTTTAGATGAACAATAATTTAGCTTAGAGTACGAAGTAGCTTTCGTGAGGGCATCTGCAACCATCGTGTCAGTCTGTACATAGCGGACCTCAATTGCCCCTCCAAGTACTTTGTCACGAACAAAGTGATGCCTTACGTCAATGTGCTTTGTCCTTGAGTGATAGCCATCGGTACCTGAGAGTTTTATGGAACTTTGGTTGTCACTATAAATGATCATAGCTTTATTCTTCATTTGTGACCAAAAACATTCTTGAAATTGCTTCAGCCATAAGGCTTCTTGTACACAAGATGATAATGACATATACTCTGCTTCCGTTGTAGACAGAGCAACTGTAGGTTGTCGCCTTGAGTTCCAGCTGATTGCTCCTCCCTGAAAAATGAATGTGTAACCAGTACAGGAACGCCGATCATCTTCTGAACTAGCCCAGTCTGCATCGCAATAACCATGAGCCATAGTCTCTTCAGAGTTCTGCTTATAACTTAGCTTATACTCTTGAGTGCCTTTCAAGTAACGCATGACGCGTTTGAGAGCAATCCAGTGTTTCATTTCGGGCTTGCTATTATATTTGCTTAACATATTAATGACAAAACTAATGTCAGGTCTGGTTACTTGTGAAATGTATAATAAGCACCCAATTATCTCTTGATAAGGAAAATCTATGATACTTGTATCCTCTGAATTTTCTTGTCCACTTAATTTTGTATTTGTATCCATTGGAGTTTTGACAGTTTTACAATTGGACATGCCATATTTCTCTAATACCTCTAGTATGTACTTTCTTTGATCCAGGTATATTATTCCTCTCTTTCTATCTCGTTCCACATGAATACCAATGCAGTAAGTCAAATCTCCAAGATCTCTTATTTTAAACTGTTTATGTAACTGTACCTTTACATCATTTTTTGTTTCTTGATTATTAGTAAACAACAACAGATCATCCACATAGACAGCCATCAAGGTTATACTGCTTTCACCCTCAATTCTGAAATAAATACAGGGATCTAGTTTAGATTGCGATAAACCCATTTCTTTTAGTGAAAAGTCAATCTTTTTGTTCCATTGCCTGCTGGCTTGTTTTAAGCCATACAATGACTTTTTTAGTAAACATACATTATTCTTTTGACCATTTTCATACATGGGTGGCTGTGTCATGTAGATCTCCTCTTCTATGTCACCTTGAAGGAAAGCTGACACAGCATCCATTTGACATATGTCTAAGTCGTATTTTACTGCCAGAGCAAACAAGTATCTCAAAGATGCAAGTCTTACAACCGGTGAGAAAACTTCAGTATAGTCAATACCTGGTTTTTGAGAGCAACCTTTTATTACAAGTCTTGCCTTGTATTTTACTATGTCTCCATTTTCGCTTGTCTTCGTCTTGAAAACCCATTTGCACGGTATGGAATGTTTATCATCTGGCAGAGTAGTGATTTCCCAGGTATTGTTGTCCAATAGAGATTTATACTCCTCATCCATTGCCTCTTTCCATTGTTTAGCATTTGAGCCTGACAATGCTTCTGTAACTGTTAGTGGATCTGGTACCTGCATAACACACATGAAATTATTACCTTGCTTGTTTTGTTTCTGATGTGGCCTGAGTGTGATATTTCTTTTAATATCATCATCGTCATCATCATAATAATCATCTGTATCAGGATAATATGTTTCATCATCAGTTTTTCTATTAATCACACAACTGTCAAATGAGGTATCATTACTCGATGGTGAGGAAGTGATTTCTTGTATATTGGGCAACCTATCATCAACATTAGTTGTGTCTTCCGAGCTATTGTCTTCCGACGAATTCTGTGAGTCTGATCTATCATTATTTGTACAAATAGGGATAGTAGCATGTTGTGGCACTGATGTAGATATTTTCCGAGTGATATTTTCAATGTCATCACATTTTTCAATAAATGTTACATCTCTACTAATCACAACTTTCCTAGAAACTGAATCAAAGAACCTATATCCCTTTGTGTTCTCACAGTACCCTGTGAACACTAGTTCACTTGATTTACGATCCCATTTTAAACGATTTTGTTTAGGAATGTGTACCATGGCTTTAGTACCTACCAAATATCTTTAAATGTGAAATGTTGGGTTTTTTACCAGTCCATTTTTCGTACGGTGTTACCTCAGCCAGAACTCGTGATGGGGATCTGTTGATGAGATAGGCTGCAGTAGCTATAGCCTCAGCCCAGAAAGATTTTTGCAGCTTTGATTCAAATAGCATGCACTTAGCACGCTCCACCAGCGTTCTGTTCATTCTCTCCGCTAATCCATTTTGCTCTGGTGTATATGGAGTGCTGGTTTGATGTTTGATGCCAGAAGCTGCTAGAAAATCAGATAATTCTTTATTACAGTACTCTTTACCATTGTCGCTTCTTAAAATTTTAATTTTCTTTCCTAATTCATTTTCTACTTCAACTTTAAATTTCTGAAACACTGATTTAATATCCATTTTATTCTTTAGAAAGTAAACAAATACCTTGCGAGAGTAATCATCTATGAAGGTTATGAAATACTTTCCACCACCAGCGGACAGAGTTTCCATCGGACCACACATATCTGTATGAATTACTTCTAGTAATGCATTTGCTCTAGAACCAGAATTCGGGAACGGTAATCGTGTTTGTTTTGCTTCACAACATGGTATACAAACAGTATTCATTTCTTTATTATTTATAGAAATACCCTCTGCACACAATTCTAACCTCTTTACATCAGCTATATTTAAATGCCCCATTCTCTTGTGCCATGTAGTTAAATCTGACTTATTGTCACTCACCACAGCATATGCATTACCGGTAACAGTATTGAGTTTGTACATGTTATTGGTTAATCTCGCCGTCGCTACTAAATCTTTATTAACATTGTAAATGTTACATCCAGTGTCAGTGAATTCTACCTTACAGCCACTTTTTGTTAACTGACTGACCGATAACAGGTTTGCACTCAATTCAGGAATAAATAAAACTTTTCTAACCTGGATTTGACAGTCATGTTTCTTTAACTTGGTCTGAATATTTACTTTACCCATACTCTGCACAGAGACTGCTTCACTGTTTGCCACCATTATTTTTTGAATCGGAGGTGATTGTTTATCATACATCCAGTCGGAACGTCTTGTCATGTGCATTGTAGCGCCTGAGTCAATGTACCAGTCATCCTTGTTCAATGAGCTGTAAGCTAAAAAAATTGCTGAAAAATTATTTTGATTAGTTTTTTGCAATGTGCACTGATTTTTGAAATGTCCATATTTGTTACAATTGTAACAACGGGGGCCCTTTCCTTTTGGCTTTGTATTATTATTTGTATTTCTTGATAGCTGTGTATTATACTTAGAGGTCGTTTTGTGCTTTGTAAAGAATGCAGAAGTTTCAGATACCGTGACTTCCTGTAAAAGTTTTGTTTTTATGAAATCCGATGAAATTTTGATGCCGGAACTTTCCAGACCCATAATCATAGGTTTATAGTTGTCCGGTAAACCTGCCAACATGAGTGTTCCCAGCCATTCATCTCCAACTTCGAAGCCGATGTTCCGCAGTGGAAGCGTGCTGGGCCCATAACCTGTAGGAAATAATACAATTATTAGATATAACAAATCAAACTTCGGTTTATTGCGATAAAGTATTAACATTACAATGTGATTACAAAGATCTATATTTTGACAGACGCACGGTCACACGGAAACGGAAGAACATTTTTTTTTTAAATTGTTGTCTTCACAGTGTGGGCGTTGTTTACGCTCCCAACACGATAGTTCGGCAGAGGCAAGGTGATGCAATACACGGACTAGCTATAGAGTCGTCGAGTGGTCAGCTCTAAAAACGAACTGCTCCGGTCTGAGGTGGATATGCGGAGATATCCTCCTCAGGAGTAACCGCTCAAACAACTTGCCGACGTGCGAGAGCAGGGTGATGGGCCTGTAGCTGGAAGCTTGACGCCTATCTTTGCCGGGCTTGGGCAAGACTATGATCTTACCCATTTTCCAGGTCCGTGGGTAGTGACCCGTGCGGAGAATGGAATTAAAGAGTTCTGACAGATTTGCCAGAACGTTAGAAGGGATAGATAATAGTGCCATGGGAGGGATAACATCGTCCCCGGGAGCCTTACGGCGCTTGAGGGTCTTGATCGCCTGATACACCTCCCTGGGGGTGATCAGTTGATCCTCCTCAAGCGGTGGCATCGGGAGACGAGGGTCTAGGGATTCGGTAACCCCCTCTTCCAAGACACAGTGGAAGTGAGCCATCTCCGGGACCGAGGAGTTCGGAGTGAACTGCCTTTCCAGCGAGCCTGCAGCGTAAAGCACCTTCTGCCCTGTTCATCCACGAGTGGATAGACAGGGCTAGGTTTGGAGGAGAGGCGACGACAGATCCTGTGGAGGGAGATCATGGTGCGGTCATCACCAGCTTCCCTCACGTACTCTTCCCAAGACTCGCCTCGGAAGGCACGGATCTTTACGGTTATTATTAATGACTAGTAACATTTCTGCCTCATTATCTGAGATTTCTGTGATAAGTTGATCACATTTTTCGCGTGAGTTTTTTAATTGTTGAAGAGTCGGTTGGAGCTGATCTTCAACCTGACGGCTTTTGATGCTACGAGTCATCATTTTGTATGTTTAAAATATGTTAAATACGAAATAAAAATTAAAGTTTTTGTCGGTTAGATTACCCGCTATTTACAAAAAAATTAAACACTCACCGACCGGAATGACTACTTAAACAAAGTTTTCACACACTATTTTATAATTACACTATTATATTAATACACTTTATACACTACTTTAATGTATATTCGATGATATTATGAGGTGTTTGTTTATTTTTATCTAAATATTTTTCGGGAGCAGAGAATTTGATGTTTAAGCGCTCGGAGTGTTGCTAGCCTGAAAAGCGGCGCCTGAAGAAGAAGTCGGCCGGAGGAGCACCGGCCAGCGTTTCGGCCCCCGCTGTGGCGTCTCAGGCGCCCGATAGCGGGGGCGATGGAGGAAGAAAGGAGGCGATGGAGGTGGTTCGACCTTAATAGACCACACCCTTCGCCTCCTCCAAGGTAACTTGAACCACTCCGCGAGGGCTCAGAACATGTTGCTCCAGAGCATGGCGAAGTGGTCAATTGACGTTGCCGTGGTCGCCGAGCCGTACTTCGTTCCCCCAGCCGACGATTGTTGGTTCGGGGACGATTGCGGCTTGGCGGCCATACATATTAGGGGGGCCGCGGCGATCCCGCCCTTGGTAATGGTGGCCAAGGGTTCTGGGTTCGTTGCGGTTTCGGTATTAGTTACCGTCGTGATCGGGGCGTACTTCTCTCCGAGCCGGCCTACCGTCAAGTTTGAGCAGTTCCTGTGATACTCGCGGGGGACCTCAATGCGAAATCCGTCGCTTGGGGCTCCCCCCGCTCTACAATTCGCGGTAGGCTGCTGGAGGAGTGGGCGGTCGCGACTGGCCTCTGTGTACTCAACAGGGGTTCGGTCGCGACATGCGTGCGGTGGCAGGGCGAGTCCATCGTGGACGTAACGTTCGCGAGCTCTGCCATCGCGGATCGCATCCGCGGCTGGAGAGTATTGGTGGGGGCGGAATCGTTGTCAGATCACCGCTATATTCGGTTTGATCTTTCCGTCCCCACGCCGGCTGCGGACGCCCGCGGGAGTACGTCCTGGTCATTCCCCAGGTGGGCATTGAAGCTCCTGAACAAGGAGCTCTTGATGGAAGCCTCTACGGTGGCAGCGTGGACGCCCATGCGTCCATACCCCGTGGACGTGGAGGCCGAGGCGCTCTGGTTCCGGGGCGCGATGCGTCGCATTAGCGACGTTTCGATGCCCCGGGTCGGCCCTTGGTCTCCCACGAAGTCGACGTACTGGTGGTCACCCGAGATAGCGCAGCTCAGAACTGTATGCGTCCGGGCGAGGCGCCAGTGCGCTCGACACCGCTGTCGCTGCCTTCCGCGTCGCAACAATCCCGTTGCCTTCGCGGAGGAGGAGGCCCGGCTGCATGGCTTGTACAAAGAGGCGAGGGAAGCCATGCGGCTGGCCATCAAGATGGCCAAGGAGCAGCACGCGGAGCGCCTTTTGGAGACGCTCGAGGAAGATCCTTGGGGGCGCCCATACAAGATGGTGCGCGGCAAGTTGCGCCCATGGGCGCCCCCCATAACCGAGCGTCTACCGCTTCAGCAGCTGCGGGACATTGTTTCTACTCTGTTCCCGCAGGAGCAGGAGGGATTTACCCCGCCTGCTATGGGTGAGCCGCCGGATGTCACCGGCGGCGAGGCCCCTGCTGAAGTGCCCCACATCACCGGGGAGGAGCTCCGCGTGGCCGTAGTCAGGATGAGTGCCAAAGACACGGCACCCGGACCGGACGGCATCCATGGTCTGGTCCTGGCCTTGGCCATCAATGCCCTAGGGGACCGATTCTTGAGGCTTTACGACTCTTGCCTCGAGTCGGGACGGTTTCCCTCGCTGTGGCGGGAGGGTAGACTCGTCCTTCATCGGAAGGAGGGGCGCCCGGCGGATACAGCCGCCGGTTACCGTCCTATCGTGCTGCTGGACGAGGTGAGCAAATTGCTGGAACGCATTCTGGCTGCCCGCATCGTCCAGCACCTGGTCGGGGTGGGACCCGACCTGTCGGCGGAGCAGTACGGCTTCAGAGAGGGCCGCTCAACCGTGGACGCGATCCTTCGCGTGCGGACCCTCTTAAATGAAGCCGTATCACAGGGCGGGGTGGCTTTGGCGGTGTCGCTCGACATCGCCAATGCATTCAACACCTTGCCCTGGTCCGTGATAGGGGGGCACTCGAGAGGCATGGAGTTCCTCCCTACCTCCGCCGGCTGGTCGGCTCCTACTTGGAGGCCAGGTCGGTAGTATGCACCGGGCACGATGGGACCGTTTACCGGTTTCCGGTCGTATGCGGGGTTCCTCAGGGGTCGGTCCTCGGACCTCTCCTTTGGAATGTCGGGTACGACTGGGTGCTGAGAGGCGCCCTGCTCCCGGGCCTGAGCGTAATTTGTTACGCTGATGACACGTTGGTCATGGCCCGGGGGCAAGACTTCAGGGAGGCTACCCGTCTCGCCACAGCGGGGGTGGCCCTCGTCGTCGGCCGTATTAGAAGATTGGGCCTCGCGGTGGCGCTCAATAAATCCCAGGCCCTGTGGTTCCACAGGGCTGGGGTGACGCCACCTGCAGGGGCCCAGATCGTAGTTGGAGGCGTCTCAATAGAGGTCGGGGTGCAACTGAAGTACCTCGGCCTCATACTGGACAGCCGTTGGACCTTCCGGACCCACTTTATGGAACTCGTCCCCCGATTGATGAGGACAGCCGGCGCATTGAGCCGGTTGCTCCCGAATATCGGGGGACCAAACCGTGTTATGCGCCGCCTCTATGCGGGGGTGGTGCGTTCGATGGCCCTGTATGGCGCGCCCGTTTGGGCCGGACCAGGAAACCGGACAACAACCGTTATCCGGTGCCTGCACCGGCCACAGCGCGTCGTAACTATCAGGGCCATCCGCGGATACCGCACCGTCTCCTTTGAGGCGGCGTGTGCACTGGCGGGGACGCCGCCCTGGGAGCTGGAGGCGGAGGCGCTCGCCGACAATTACCGTTGGCGTTGCGACCTCCGCGCTCGGGGCGTTGTGCGTCCCCTCAGAGCTGCGGTTCGAGACCGGAAGGCCCAATCTCGGCGGTCCGTGTTGGAGGCCTGGTCAAGGCGCTTGGCCAACCCCGACTGGGGCCTAAGGACCGTCGAGGCGATTCGCCCCGTCCTCAAGGACTGGGTGAGTCGCGGCGATGGACGCCTCACCTTTCGTCTGGTGCAGGTGCTGACCGGGCATGGTTGCTTCGGGAAGTACCTGCATCGGATACAGGTTGAGCCGACGACAAGGTGCCATCATTGCACGAGCGACCTGGACACGGCAGAGCATACGCTCGCTGTCTGCCCCGCATGGGAGGAGCAGCGCCGTGTCCTGGTCGCACAAGTAGGACGAGACTTGTCGCTGCCGGGCGTCGTGGCATCGATGCTCGACAGCGACGAGTCCAGGAAGGCGATGCTCGACTTCTGCGAGTCCACCATCTCGCAGAAGGAGGCGGCGGGGCGGGTGAGGGAGAGCTCTTCCCTCCCCGACCGACCCCGTCGCCGCCGAGGTCGAGCGGGGGGCCGGCTCCGGGATGTGTCCCGGGATCTGGCCCCCTAAGTGTACCGGGTCCACTAACACCGGACCCGAGGGGTGCTGCGCTAGGCATCAGCGCGCACCCTCCGCAACACCTACCGGGGGATGGTCAGCCGCGCTTCCCGACTCAGGCTGGTTTTGAACTGGCCTGAGCCGTGGGAGATCCTCCATCACGCGGCCCCATCTCGGCGGGCTTTCATTGGCCCGCCTACCGAGTGAGTCGGTGGTCGCCGTTCGCGACGGCTGCCGGTTCGACGTCCGGGGGTGACGGGGCGATACGTGAGCGTCGATCGCGAACGCGTCCTGTCACCCCTATTCCATCGGATGTCGAGCGCGATTGGCGGGAGGTTTTAGTGGGGTTCAACCCCCACATACACCACTCACGGGGCGAGTGGAAGTCCGGCGATTTCCTCCCGTCACAAAAAAAAAAAAAAGCCCAATTCAGCCACGAGACCAAGATACTCATCGGTCAGGGAATTACATTCAAGTGTCTTCAACAAAGTTACATGAGCGACAATCAATCCCCACCGTGTCGTCGATATATATCCTTTATTAAGTCCAAAGAAGCTATCTTAAAAGATACTGATTACTAATAGAAAAAGAAAGAAACGGCACTTCGCAATAGTTGACGTCGCACAATGCATACTTATGTTGACTTTGAAAATAGATTGAATGGTAAGATTTGCTTATTAATAGTGTTTTTAGTGTGTAATTTATGTAAGAGTTATGAGAGTGAGTGTGTGTAGATGCCATTTAACAAGAAACCTCAGCATTATAAAATGAGATAATATTAAAATCAAAATTAAATCAAGATTAGAATAAAAATTAACCTTAACTATCTGTATCTGTATCTGTACCAACCCATTACTGCCCACTGTTGGGCTCAGGTCTCCTCAGAAGAGGGATTAGGCATAGTCCACCACGCTTGCCTAGTGCGGATTGGGGACTTCACATATCTTCAAAGGATTTTTAGAATCCTTTTCCGACATGCAGGTTTCCTCACGATGTTTTCCTTCACCGTTTTTAGCCAGTGGTGTTGTGAAAAAAAAACCTTAACTATACAGGGTGTTGTTGCCCGGTGAAACAATACTTTAAGGGTTTAATCTATATCCCATTTCAAATCATATACACATACTTTTGAAACGGAGATAATGACTTTATTTTCCCATACAAAGTTGAAAAAAAAATATTTTGTATTAATTTTGACAACCCTACCCTGACCTACATGTAGCGTGCTATATCTATATGCCATTTTCAAGCACACAGGCGCATCCGATCGCAATTTTAGAGTTCCGTACTATAATAAACTCCTACTAATAGAAAATGAACACGTAGTTTTGATTAGTTATAACTTATGATATATTATGCCTAGAAAACCCAGACTTGGTGGATGGCTTCTACATCAAGTATACTGTTTGCTGTGAAAGTATTGTTTCATCGGATTTTAACACCCTGTATAAAAACAAAAATAAATAAATAAAATACAATAGACGAACAATAATAAAGTAAAGCTGACCACTAATAGATTTTTGAAACATGAAGAAATTCACCAGTACAGTAATGATCGATATCATCAGAGTTTTGGATTCGAATAGCTGGCTTGCCAACAGCCCTTCGTATGAAAACAGCACCATTTGATGTCCAGCAAAATTTGTATCCATCCTTTCGCACGAATTCTACGATCACGAAATAACTGTCTGTTGTGACGAGTGAGACGCTCATTGAAATATATTCGCTTTTTTTGGTCGTTAACTCCAAAATCTTTCATTGTCAAAGACTTTCGGCTCCTAGCATTTTTAAGGAAATCGTCTCTCTTCGTGCGTCTAAGAAAACGTACAACGATCGGACGATCGAGCTGAGTTGAGTTGAAAGTCCTGTAGATGAGTGGTCATTATTAGATGTAGGTTTAGGGCCTACTCTTTTAACATAATCAATATCACAGTCCTTGATGTCAGCTCCTATTAATTGCGCAGCGCAAAGCGTGATGTGTTCCAAATTTTCAGACAACTGTTCCGGAATACCAATCATCTCAATTTCGTTCTGAACTAGAGTTTGTTCTTGGAAGTTTTATTGATTTTTGAGCTTTATAATATCCTCCTTCATGGCCTTGGACTCGGACAAGCATTTATCTTCCAGTAGATCCAATCTCTCGTCAGTCTTAGCCAGCTTCAAAACTAAAGAATTAAGTTGCTTGTTAATTTCAAGAATCGAGGAAGATACCGAGTCAAGTCTAGCACTGACAGAAGAAATGTCATCACGAAGGAATTTGACTTCACTAATTACTAATTAGGGTTTGGAGTTCTGTAGACGTGTTCCTTTTCGGACGAAAAGTGATGTTGTGATCATCAGAACTAGAGAGACCAGATCCACGGACAGGAGTCCCGGAGTTGTCTCCACCCTATTTTGATTCCCACCTGCATTGAGGGCAAATCCACTTATGTAATTCAGATGATCTCGGGACACTTCCTCCCACGCATACGTCTTTATGAAATTTCTTTCGACAGACTTGTTTAGCACAAGTTATAAATTCGTCATTTATTTTTATTTCGTTAAGGCATCCAGCACAGTTATTCTTAGAGCGGTTAGTCATCTTGTTGAATGAATTGAACGTGAATTCCAAGCAGATATTTAGATGTCTCTGAGAAGCAATGGCCAAGAAGCCTTCTGCGATTGTTTATTCTATGCCAAAGTTAATAACAAATCTATTGGCGGTGATCTACAATGAATGCATGAATGGCGGTACAACGCAGGCGAATGTAGACCTTAAGTGCGGCGCGCAACCGTGAAAGTGGCTTGAACTTACTTGAGCACACAATGACGTCCGCAAAACAGCTGACCGACGGTTGTAAATCACTTAATTGCACTTTATTCCCCAGAAATGCTTCTTCAACTTCTGCAAACTATCACAAAGACGAGAACAATGAACTTTGTAAGAATTAAACAAAAATTACAGCCGATTTATCAGGCTTTCAGGCAATTTTAGGTTTACATTCACGGAGCAAGAATGAAGTGTACTTGTTGATATGACGAGGCGTCATAGAATAATTGGCCAAGATATTTACATATTGAACGGATAATAAAGGCTATGATTCTTAGTGAATACCGAATTTGCGGTATTAGAATCGAGTACCCCTTCAATATGTATGGTTTACCTCACACCCAGTATTATATATTATTAATAGTTTTATAATAGATACCTATTAGCTGTAAATTTTAAGTTTTTAGCTATATTATTTTTAACTTTTATTGGCAGATGTGTTCCACATTTCATATAGTTTAGTAGTAGTTTCTCTGGTTTTACTTTAAATATATATTTTTGAAAAAACAACAGCTTACGATGAAAGTTATTTGTTGCATGATTATTTTAAATATAATTCAAAATATATTTCTAAACTGATAAACTGAACATGTGAAAAAAACAAAAAAAAAACAATTTTAATTTATAAATTCGTTTTGGAATTACTAGATACTATGAAGTGCCTTTATACTACACACTATTGCATGCTATTCCGGCTCACTGTTTTTACATATTTTTCTAGTTTTAATTGATATTTAAATACGACTACTAAACCAGTGTTTTAATTCTACTATATTTTAAGGGTGTACAAAAGTATTATATTAAAATTACTGCGTGTTAAAACGGTCGGCCAATGCTATAAGCGCTGCATGAATAGGCCTCTTACAAAGAGATTAAAGTATATAAGATGGATTATATAAATACATGATGTTGAATCCTATAAAAGGGTGCTTCCTATAAAAGGGTGTAAGTATACTCCAGTTTTTTTTAATGTATGCAGCCAGCCATGGGGGTCTTTGGTGTGGCATTGTCACAATCCCCTTCTTGGGGTTAACCCATGGTCTGGTCCTGGTCGATCTTCCGGATTGTGTTTTTTCTGGGCTGCCACCAGCCCCGGCCGAAGTCCTCCCATTCAGGGTGATCTTCAATGTCGAAGCCATGCAACCAAGAAGGCATAAAGAGGTCGTAAAAAGTGAGTGCGTAAACGTCGTTAGACAGCTGGCCGATCGCATCATTATTACAATTTTGCCCTACCGTCTTTTTCCCTTTTAAGGGGAGGGATAACCCTTTATTTATTTTATACAAAAAAAAAATAATATTTTCAACTAATAAAAATAAAACAAACAACTAGCAAACAAAGTAATATTATATAAAACTGAAATTAAAAGTAATTTACATATGCGAAAATGAAAACAAAACAAGGATAAGAACGAATCAAAGCAAAATGAAAACAGCTAAAAACATACTATATAACATTTAGAAAGTAAACTAAAATCAAAATCAAAACAAAGTAACAAAACAAACAAAGGTTATAGAGGCCCCGTCCAGCCCCCGCCGGCCCCTCCCTCCCACGACAACACCACGAAACGTGGAGAGGGAAGGGCCCGCGCTGAGGTCGGCCGTTCCCTGAGGGGAAACGGGACCACAGGCCAAAGCCCGCGGCGCTAAAAGGGCCCCTGATTTGGAGTCCCATCCCCTAAAGGGGGATTGATTGTTCCCGGAAGGGGAGAAAGGGTTTAAAAATTTGTCACCCCGCTGTTAGGCGGGGTGACATATATGTCTACTGAGATATAACTCCCAAATGGGGAGTGGGACCCGGAGACGCGGGGCGGAGTCCCGGACAAGTCCGTAGCTCCGTTCCGCGACCCCAGACCTCAGTAAGAGGCCCCCAAACATAGTTTAGGTGACCCAATCCCCTGAGAGGGGAATAAAAGCCCCTTAAGGGGGCTTTTGAGAATAAAAATTAAGAAGAAATGCCCCCACTGAAACGTGGGGGGTCCCCAGAAGGTGGAACAGCTCCCAAATGGAGAGCGGGGTCGCACCTCCCTACCGGGAGGGTGATGGTAGCCCCGTGGGCTCCATCGTAGGGCAGAAGAACATGCGGGACGGACGATACAACGATCTCAGTCCCGTAGAGGGGATCGCTCATATCCTACCACGTTGTTACGCCGTAGGATAGTTTACTCCGAGGAATCTCGGGGTACCTATTAGCTCCCCAGGCAACGTCGCGCCTTCAGGCGGCCGGGCGTGCAAGGGAGCTATATTGCGGAGATGCTCGTGGGGTCCTCGGTCGGCCCGCTCGTACATGTTACGGGCGAGCCGGACGATGAACTCCTCGAGCGACTCCATCTCAAGGTCCCGGGCGATTACGTCGTTACGCACGTAACGGCCTGCTCCGACGATGACTCGGAGGGAGATGTTCTGCTGGGCCTGCAACCTTTTCCGCTGGGACGGCAGTATGAGGTGATACCAAGCCCGGTCGAAGGCCTTCTCGATATCGAGAAAGACTGCGACCGTGTACCGGTCGGAGTTACGTTGGTCCGCAAGGTGATGCAATACACGGACTAGCTGTAGAGTCGTCGAGTGGTCAGCTCTAAAACCGAACTGCTCCGGTCTGAGGTGGATATGCGGAGATATCCTCCTCAGGAGTAACCGCTCAAACAACTTGCCGACGTGCGAGAGCAGGGTGATGGGCCTGTAGCTGGAAGCTTGACGCCTATCTTTGCTGGGCTTGGGCAAGACTATGATCTTACCCATTTTCCAGGTCCGTGGGTAGTGACCCATGCGGAGAATGGAATTAAAGAGTTCTGACAGTTTTGCCAGAACGTTGGAAGGGATAGATTGTAGTGCCATGGGAGGGATACCATCGTCCCCGGGAGCCTTACGGCGCTTGAAATGAAATAATGAAATGAAATGAAATACTTTATTTTCAACATTGATGACGTACTCATTCTTGTTGACGTCAAAAATTACAAGCTACCACCAGTTGGGACACAAAAAATAATAATTGTAGCCACCGTCCTGAGAAGAACTGGCAAGAAACTCAGTGGGCATGTCTTTTTTTGTATAATGAGCATTTTTTTCTTTTTTTAATTTTTGTACAGTATTACACAAATTTACATTAAATATACAAAAAAAAAAACGATTACGACAATGAAATGACCTTGGCGAGCAACTCATTCCCACTTTGTGCAATCGTCCAAATATTCATTGACCTTATAGTAGGCTTTCTTGCACAGACGTTCTTTAATAGTTTTCTTAAACCTATGTATAGGTAGGGTTTGAACATCTTGTGGGATTTTGTTGTACAAGCATACAGACAAACACCTGAAGGAATTTATTATTTAATGCAATCGACTCATCGGTAAATCAAGTTTATGTTTGTTCCTGGTGTTTCTACTATGTAGGTCAGACTTTTTAGGAAATTCCTCAATATACTTTCTAACATACATTAAATATTCAAAAATGTATTGGGATGGTAGAGTGAGAACTTTAATTTCTTTAAATTTTTCCCTCAGGGATTCCCTTGAGTGCATATTATAAATAGCGCGTATTGCTCTTTTCTGCAAGATAAAGATCGTATCTACATCGACTGCATTACCCCATAGCAAAATGCCATAGGACATGACACTATGAAAATAACTAAAATAAACTAAACGAGCCGTGTCTACATCAGTAATCAGCCTGTTTTTTTTTACCGCGTATGCTGCAGAGCTGAGCTTACTCGCTAATTTATTTATGTGGGGTCCCCACTGCAGCTTGGAATCCATTGTTATACCAAGAAAAACAGTTGACTCAACAAGCTCCATTGACTCCCCACCAACAATTATATTACTATGTACCTGTGTTACATTTGGTAAACTAAACTTAATACATTTGGTTTTTTTAGCGTTTAGTAAGAAATTATTAACACGAAACCAATGGACCACACAAGAAATCGCATCATTCACTTCGTCATAAACGATCATTCGTCGTTTAATTTTAAATAATAAAGATGTATCATCAGCGAATAATACGACATCGTGTCGGGTCTCAATAAAACTAGGTAAATCATTTATATATATTAAAAATAGAAAAGGACCCAAGATGGAACCCTGAGGTACACCCATACTCAATTCGGCACCGGAAGATCGGTTTCCTTTAACATCGACTATTTGTGTCCTGCCCGATAAATAGGATTTAATAAGCGCTAACGTACCATACCTAATACCATAGTGATGTAGTTTCCTCACCGATGTTTCATGGTCAACACAGTCAAATGCTTTGGATAAATCACAAAATACTCCGAGAGCATCATGAGACTCCTCCCAAGCTTGAAAAATATTTTTGACTAAATAAACACCTGCATCAGTAGTAGAGCGACCCCTCGTGAACCCGAATTGTTTATTGTGTAGCAGGTTATTTGACTTAAAATGGTCTAAAAGTTGTTCTAATATAATTTTTTCAAAGATTTTACTCAATGTTGGTAGTACTGATATAGGTCTGTAGTTAGAGGGGTCATCAGTATTACCAGATTTAAAAAGGGGAATCACTTTACTGTGTTTCATTAAGTCAGGAAATACACCACACCTTATACAATCGTTAAATATACTAGTAAGATGAGGAGATATAACATCTATAATAGATTTCACAACCTTTACTGATATTCCCCACAGATCAGCTGTATTCTTAACATTAATACTATGGAAACTCTTTAGAATATCTTTAGAGTTAATATTCTTAAATTTAAAAACTACATAACGTTTATTAACATGTTTGCTTAGTAATTATTCAGCTTCTAATGGGGAAGAATTTAAAGAGGAAGTAGTTGAAACTGGAATGTCAGAGAAAAACTTTTCGAAAGCATTAGCCACACTTTCTTGACTAGTTATCATTTTATCATTCATTCTCAATGAGAATTCTTGGTGGTTATTTCTGGCTTTACCAGTTTCTTTACCAATGATGTTCCAAGTCATCTTTATTTTGTCAGAGGCATTTTTTATTAAATTACTTAAATGTAAGGCCTTTGCCATTATGCAAACTTTCCTGAATAATTTGGAATAATTTCTGACATATTGATGAAATGACTCATCATTGTTATACGATTTTTCATAATAAAGATCATACAAAGTCTGCCTACTTTTACAAATTCCAACAGTGGCCCACTCACTAAAACGTTTTTTGTTGTTTGGAGTAATCGTTTTGGGAATAAATACATCCTTGAAAGCCAAATTAATTTTTTCAAACATATTCTGATACAACATATTTGGTTCTCGGTTATAACTAACATCCGAAATAGTTTGACTAATTTTATTTCTAAAATTTTCTATTCTTTTATCATTTACAGAAACAAACTTAACAGTATGTTTGACTTCAGGAGCCACATTATATTCAAAAGACACTAATTGTCCCAAGTGGTCTGATGTTAACTGATGTATAACATTTCTTTGTATAGGATTAAAATTTGTAAAAATGTTATCTAAACAAGTTGCCGATGAACTAGTTAGGGGTTGTCCATTAATCACGTGATCTTTTTTTAGCATTTTTTAACCCCCCCTCCCCCATCGGTGATACGTAGTAAGGTTTAAGACCACCCCCCCTCCCTCTTCTCAACATCACGTGTATTTTTAGTACCTACAACAAATCTTAAAATTTTCGCGCCGTGCCGCTTAATATTTGTTTAAAAATCGCGCGTTTGACGAAACAATAAATACACGTGATATCTTACTACACCCCCCCTCCCCCTTGTGTTATTTTCGTGATTTTTATCAAACCCCTCCCCCCCCTTTCAAGCCTCACGTGATTAATGGACAACCCCTTATCCTAGTGGGCTCTAAAAATAAGTTTATAAGATTATATGATTTCAACAATGTTTTAAATTTAATAGTGGTATTTGTATTTTCTAGTAGATTAATATTGAAATCACCACAAATTAAAATATTATGTTTGTTACAAACAGTAATTTTCGACAAAACATTTTCCAAAATATTTTCAAAGGAATCATATAACGCATCAGGTGGTCTGTACACACATACAACAATGAGGTGCTCAAGCTCAACACAGGGCATTTCAATAGTTCTCTCTACAGAGAGGGCCACTATATCCTTTCGTTCCTTACATTTCAAACATTTTCTAACTAGAATTAAAGAGCCACCGCGAATCGCGTGCTCTCTGCAGAAAGAACTTGAGACCTGGTGATCATTAAAATTATATAATAATTCATAGTTTCTAAACCCGTGCTCAGTTACACAGAAAATATGAATACCATTCAAATTCAAAAACATATCTATTTCTAAATCTTTACCCATCATTCCTTGCAAATTTTGATGCACCAGGTTGATTGTGTTATTAATTGAAATATTAATGTCTTTTGATGGGTAAAGTCTAGTTTTTTTATATACGCAAGAGTGTGACTCCTTTGTCTTGTCAATTAATTTAAATTACTTGGAACACATTCCAAATTAACATATGTCCCATTTTTTTTCTGCTCAATAGAAGCATTACTAAGTTTTAAATACATATTATTAGTACTATTACTAACATTGTCATTAATATTATACGCTACCAAAGTAGCTAAATGTCTTTTTGTGAAGTTTGA
The DNA here is from genome assembly GCA_030269945.2 of Trilocha varians. Lineage (NCBI taxonomy): Eukaryota > Metazoa > Arthropoda > Insecta > Lepidoptera > Bombycidae > Trilocha > Trilocha varians. The sequence goes on from AP028282.1 coordinate 1,201,883, forward strand.
TACATACATAGTATCTTTTGTCAGAATAAATTTCTTAATAAAATTATTACTGTCCCTTAATAAGATTCCGCTACAATGATGTGTAGCATTGTACATGAACATATTTATATTGAAAATACACTGATTGTGTATTTTGTCTAAATTAGTACAATATGGGAATGTACATAAAATAATTTTACATTTTTTTTCCGATTGCAAATCAACAAGAAATCGGATACTGTGGTCCAGTGATTTTTTGCTAACATTGGCATGACTACCGACCATTATTACAATAGTAGTAAGAGCATCACAATGAATTGACTTCAATTTATCAACTATATTACAGAAGGGCATACCTGGGTAACACACATTAACAATCTTTTGCTTAAGGCTCATTGATAGCATTGGACCAAAATTGACACCTATCTTATCTGATAGCACTACAGTCTTTCTACACGATGTCAACGTCGGAGTATCGTTTCTATCAACTTCCTGTTGCGTCAGAGGGGAGCATGGTGCCTTCTCTGCTGCGATGTGGCGCGCAGGCGATGTAGGGCGAGGACACGCAGCCGGTGCTTGCGCGGGGGGCGGCGCGTCCTCGGTGTCGCGAGGCGCCGACACAGGTGTAGGGGAGACGCGGCGACGGCGACGGCGAGTGCGACGGGAGCGACTCGCTGCAGGACGTGCTTCGTCAGCCGAGTGTGACGTTGCCACGCATTCCAAGTGGTCAGAGGCAGTCGGGGTGGTGTGATCCTTCGTCTCGTTAGAATCATCGTTGATTTGCACTGTGTAAGTGATATCAGTGCAGTCAACATTTGTGGTTTCGGCGACACTGGTCCTCATCGACTCCAGTCTCGTAGTGTTATTTTCAATGATTTGATCCATTTCCAAGCCCAGATCATGTATTTGCATCATTGATAAATTGAACTCATGTAATTCGGCAGTCAACTTATCAATGTCAGCCTTGTCTTTGTCCCAGTCTCTTTTGTTCTCTTTTATTTGTTGCTCCAAAACTTTTATCTGTTTTTCTAAATATATTTTATTTTGTTTCAGCTTAGTGTTTATAGCATGATGTTTGTTTTTTTTTATTGAGTGTCTGGTCTTCTTTATAATTTTATTTATTTTTGCTATTGATTTTTTGCTGACATGGCCTTGCTCTTTTGTTTTTGCATATATTTTGTCTGCATCCGTCCTCAATAGACCCAGGTCCATGTTATCTAATTCCTCGTATAAACTCGTCCTCATAACAGGTGGCTCAGTAAATTGCTGTGCTTGTTCTGCTTGCAGTCTTTGCATGTCGTTGTAGGCATCAGCAAGTTGATGTTCAAGGTGACTTATTTTTGCAGTGCTTGTTCGTACTGACTGCTGAACTCATCATAGTGTTCCAATATATGTTGCAACTTGTCTCTCTCCTCTCGGACACCTTCAAGTTGCTCATCATGTTCAGTCAGGGTACTTTTCACCGCCAAATAGCGGTTGTTGATATTTTCAATTTCAAGCTCACTTTCGTCACGTTCTTCGAGGAGCCTTTCATTCAGCTCTCTGCTGGCTCTGAGGTCCTCCATTGTAGTTTTCAATTTTAGCTCCAGCTCCTGAACGTGTGTCTGACGAGTTGTCATAGGCATGTTGCTTGTTTGAGAGCTGAAACACAAGGAGGAATGAATATCCACAGTACAGAAAACAAGTTCAGAGAGGAAATTTAGTTTTGATTTAATGCACAATAATGTTTCGTTTACAATTTACTTAGTATAATAGAGAACAAAAGAGATTAATTATTAATATATTTAAAGAAATAACAAAAGTAACATAAATTATTTAATTAAATTAGTCAATTCTAACACAAAAAACTAAACAAATTAAAAGATAAAATTTAATTTATCAATCTTTAATTTAATTTAATTTGTTAATCTTTAAGTTTTGGTCTTGCTATTATTATTTATATTTAAATTTTATATAAGATTCAGTGTTGAGAGTATAAACAAATAAGTATAGTAAATTCTAACTTATAATAATAACATGTAGCTGCCAATTCAGAAACACTAGAATACTGGGTCCCCACAAGTAGCACCCGTTCACGAGTTAACGTGAGAGTCAGCCATCACCTTCCTCAACCACTATAGAGGGAAGTAGGTGACCCGACTCCCAACGCTACCACAAGCAAAAACCGTCCAGTGAGCAAACCAATGTCTCCTTCTGAACAACCACAAAACAAAAAAATTTTTTTTTATTGTTTATACGAACAACAGCGGTCAACGTAATAGTTTAGTTTTACACGAATATTATGTAATTGTGTGTATATAATAATGTGTAAATTATAGTATTTCTTACATATAACTAGATTATTTATTTGAATACACACTAAGATTTAATAAAATGAAGCAATAAGTTAGAAGTAAATAAAATAAGGACTAGATTAAAAGTAGCATACAGATAGGAAAAATGAAATTAAATTTGAGAGAAGTCTGAGTAGAAAGTAGGATTGGGGCTAGATTGAAAGTGAAATACTCAGTGTGTTTTACAAAAATATAACACAATATGGCTATTTAGTGTTCTTTTAACATAATAATGCAATTAAGTTTTAACAATTCATAACGATTTTTTTTTCTACAAAATGAAGGTAGATATTTTTTTTTTCTAAACTGTATTTTCGTTTAAAAGTTCTTTGAAACACTTAATATTTACATACATACACGAAAAAGCCACTAATAAATAATATTATATCCACTACTTAATAAAATAAACAAAATACTCCCCCGGTTTATGAAGTCTTCGATTAAAAACCGGTGATCTCCAGGCGTACACCGTTGATATATTTCACATTCACTTTTCTTCATAAAATTATGCTCCAACAAGCAAGATAATAATTACTTGCACTTAAAAACGTCTTATTAGTTTACTTATATAATTTAATAACACTTAGTAATGGAAAAACTTAATAAAATTGATTTAAATTACGGAGCGATTCTACAACTGTGTTCCAGACTTGAGGGTCTTGATCGCCTGATACACCTCCCTAGGGGTGATCAGTTGATCCTCCTCAAGCGGTGGCATCGGGAGACGAGGGTCTAGGGATTCGGTAACCCCCTCTTCCAAGACACGGTGGAAGTGAGCCATCTCCGGGACCGAGGCGTTCGGAGTGAACTGCCTTTCCAGCGAGCCAGCCAGGACTTCGGCACGAGCCTGCGGCGTAAAGCACCTTTTGCCCTGATCATCCACAAGTGGATAAACAGGGCTAGGTTTGGAGGAGAGGCGACGACAGATCCTGTGAAGGGAGGTCATGGTGCGGTCATCACCAGCCTCCCTCACGTACTCTTCCCAGGACTCGCCTCAGAAGGCACGGACCTTCGTCTTCACCTCTTCCTCCAACGCAGTTAGCTCGCGCTTGATCCTGGGACACCTGGTGGTCGCCCAGAGCTTCCGCAGACGCCGTTTGCGACGTATTAACGCCTCAATCGACTGCTGGGCACCATAGTCGTCGCTTGGTCTATGGCTCCCCTGATGAAATCAGTGAGGCGGACGGCCGCATCATCGACGTCATCAGGGGTAGACAGATCCTGGAACGGTGATTGGTCGACTAGCGAAGACTGGAACGCCTCCCAGTCGACCCTGGGCCTCAAGGGGGGGGGCCGCGACACGAGTGATCCCCAAACCTGCCGTGACCAAGATCGGCAAGTGAGCGGTACCCATGTCGTACAGTGCCTCGATGTTAATCGGACACCGCAACCCCTTATGAATGCACACATCCAGCACATCCGGACGATGACTCGCCGTGTACGGGATGTGCGTTGGTTCATTGGGGCCGACCACACAGTAGTCCCCCCTTTCGGCATCATCGATCAACCGCCTCCCCGCCACCGATATACTCCGAGAGCCCCACGCGGTATGTTTCGCGTTGAGGTCTCCCAGAATCAGTGTCGGTTGACGGTCATAGTCCAGGACCCGTCTGATGTCTGCCGGCTCGAGGTAGTAGCCCGGGGGACGATACGCGGCATAAATCCGCAGTTCGACCCCCGATACCTGCACTCTCACTCCCACCGTTCTGGTGTCGGTGAAGCTCAGTAGCTCTAGCTCATCGTGCACAACATCCCTCCTGACGAGAGCCGCCGTTCCCCTGAACGGGATCCCGTCAGGGGTCAGTTCGTCCCTTCGGTACACGATGTAGTTAGGCACTACAAACCTCGTAGTCGGTCTAAGTTTTGTTTCTCCCAGGAGATGCATTTAAGGGTTAACCTAAGGCACGCCAGACGTCATAACAAAAAATTATATAAGTAATATTTAAAATTAAGTTAAACGCAAAAAATTATACACAAAAACTTAAAGGAGGAAAACTACAAAACTGTAATGTATCCGTGTATTTTATTAATACCTCATAAAATGCAATTTCTTTATTGTTGCAAAAACATGACATGGCTTATTCAGATAATTGACAAGAATGACAAGAAAGACATTTGTACCATAGAGTATATAGAATGACATTTTTAACCATAGAGTATATATTCTTAAGAGTGTCAAGCGATAAGATTCAGTAACCCGGAGCCGACCCATATATTGTCTATGGAACTGATAGACTGCGCAGCTTATCTATGGGTTCTGGGATTGGCGCCAATTTTGGAGAGGTCGCGGAAGATACGTTGGATTTGCTTTGGATTCAGATTCGTATATTTTTATTATTTCTTTCCTTGCATACCATTAATGAATTCTTTTTAAAAAGAGTAAAACCACTTCTGGTTCATAAAATCAGAAGTGGGATAAGCTCACGTAATAATCCTCGGTTACCGTAATGATAATCCTGACCGTATTTTGAACAATTTTTTTGTTAAATTTTAAAGTTACTTTTTGTTATTTTCTTTGTGCAATAACGATATGAATTTGATTATGAATACGTAGTTTGTTACTATGATGTTGGTGTGCTCTACTTGTTTTAGAGATTATTGCAAAGAATTTATTAATACATGTACGTTTTTTCGACTAGTTATAACACGAATATGATATTGAAAAAGCAGTAATGTACGAAGAATGTTCAACGCAGATATGCGATGTCACCAGCTATCTCGGTTGTTGGGCGCAGGCAGAGATTAAAGTAAATAACCAGCGAGTATGGTGAGTCTGTTCCGATTTATACTAATGGCGGAGTGGATAAGAGATGGAAATCTTGTATTGCTATTACTATGTGTAAAGGTTTTGTTATTAACATTTAGACCTAAATATTCGATATGATTGTTTTGAGGTAGACGATTATGAGCGATAATCAAAAAATATAAAACATAACATAACACATCATGTAATGTACATATGTAGTTGTTTTGTGTTCATGTTTCAATTTCAAAACAAAAAGTATGTTGATGTTATCGCGAGAAAGAATAAAAGGGATTTGATTTGGAGCATATCTGGAGTAACAAGTTATTAATATCCATCAATCTTTGTTAAAAAATCGAATTGAATTGTGCGAAATACAGATTAATGTGGCGTCTATCAGATGATCACAACACAGCTGATCAATAAGTTCTAAGGCCTTATTAGGAATACGGAGTGAATGTGAACTACGTTTAGTATAATTTGACTGATTAGCTTGTCTGTTCAAACACTGGTTCGGAAGAAAATTATAAGTAAAAAAACACATTTTTAAAAAAATTGTGTTAAAAAAAACGTATACTTTACGTGTACCATTCTAAGTACCAAAGTATTTTTATTCATGAGTCATGCAGTATTAAAACGTTTAACAAGCTAAACTTGAATGAAAAAAATGCAAAATTATTAGTCATGTCATAATCATTTAATGATCGTAGTAAATAAGGTTTTCTATAGGTCGATTTATGAAAAGAAAATATGTATTTCTATAAAAGGTTTTGCAACCAAATGTATTTTTGTGGATATAAAACTGTTATTTTGATATTTCTACACAGATTGTAAGTATACAAGCTTACGTAGTATTTTGTTTTTGTGTAAACAATTTTACACGTCCCACAAGCGTTTATAAAAGGAAATCTAGTTATGACCAACCACCTTGTCTCTTTTGTAGATCTAAAGAATAAAATTGTAATTAAATTATGATCAAATTACTGTCTTGAGTATTTGGTTAACACGTTGCGTGGTTTTGAAATATTCAAGTAAAACAGTTCCGAACATTTACGAAAGATGAGATTTTATTCAATGGGAAGTTTTCCTTTCAATGAAGAAGGTTGCAGATAGATGCGACATATTATTATTATGATGACACTTCGAAAACACACATGCTAGGCACTTGTGCAATATTCAAACCTTTATTTGTTTTATGATTCGATAAATGGATTAATTAGGGTGAAAGACCCAGATGTCATACATGTAGTGTGTCATCCAGTTTCAAATTAGTTTTGCTTTAATTAAATAAAAAATATGATGAATATTTGTCAACGAATGTGATAACACGGCATATAATTAATAGAATTGAATTGATTGATTAATATAAATGTGACTTTGTTAAAAACGAGATTCAGGTTTGTTTGAACTCAGCTGTTGACTACTCCCATACATCTTGCATGTACCTAATATCTAAAGTTTCTTGAACAATTTTTCATCACTATAACTGAAGTAGTGATTGTTGAAGATATCAACATTGTAAATCTTAAGAGATTACTCAAATGAGAAAATGGTTGCGTTTGAATAACACTTGAAGTTATGATTGATTGGCTCATGTTCTTGATTGGGTCGGGCACCCTATTAATTGATGATTTTTAAATACTTTGAGTTTGGTGCTACTTTTGTTTTGATATGATGATGGAGTCGAAGGGTCTCCTTAGTCGTTCTTGTGTTGAACAGGATGGACTTGTCATGTTTTGGCATGTTTTGCTTGCGACCTGACTAGGACATAAAAGTGTATGACCTTGCTACTTTATTGTCATCACGATTTTAATGGGTCAGTATGTGGCCGAGCGGTTTTAATTTAATGAATTTCTCTCATTTGTTACCATTTAGGTGTTGATGCTTGAGAATTAAGAAATTATGATACAAGAACAAGTTCTATTAAATTAATAGCTATGTGATTACTTTGATAATGTCTAACAAACAAATCAATGTCTAACAACAAACAAAAATCTAACTTTGAACTAGATTACAATAAAATAAGTACCTAACTAATGTAGTTAGAGTTATTAGTCGTGGTGGCCTATGCCTAATCCTTCTTCTGAGGAGACTTAAGGCCAACAGTGGGCAGTAATGGGTTGGTACAGGAATATGGTTGTATGAATTTGATTAAATACAGAGACCTATGATAAATCAGGTGTAAAGCTATGTCAGTAATGAAGTTGATAACGAAGATCACGCGCGCTTGTTTTGGAACAGCTACCTATGGCGTGATGTTTGTGTTGTTGATGTGCGCTTGCCTTCGGGCAGCAACCTAATGGCATCGAGTGTTCCACGTGCGCTTGCATGTTTGCAGCTACCTATGGCGTGACGATTGTGGTGATGATGTGCGCTTGCCTTCGGGCAGCTACCTAATGGCATCGAGTGTTACACGTGCGCTTGCATGTTTGCAGCTACCTATGGCGTGATGATTGTGTTGATGATGTGCGCTTGCCTTCAGGCAGCTACCTAATGGCATCGAGTGTTACACGTGCGCTTGCATGTTTGCAGCTACCTATGACGTGATGATTGTGTTGATGATGTGCGCTTGCCTTCGGGCAGCTACATAATGGCATCGAGTGACCCACGTGTGCTTGCTTGTTTGCAGCTACCTATGGCGTGATGATTGTGTTGATGATGTGCGCTTGCCTTCGGGCAGCTACCTAATGGCATCGAGTGTTCCACGTGCGCTTGCATGTTTGCAGCTACCTATGGCGTGATGATTGTTTGGAGATGTGCGCTTGCCTTTGGGCAGCTACCTAATGGCATCGGTCGTCTCACGTTCGCCTGCCTTATGGCAGTAATGTCGTGAGGTTTATTTTTCTTTGGGCATTAGCTGCTCTTGAATAACTTGCAATTTTGTCACTTTCTTTAAGAATTAAATGAGGACTGGATCGAGGTTCCTGTGCCAGTCAATTTTAAGCAGTCGAGGACGACGCTTCGTCAGGAGAAGCCGTCTTAAGAGTGTCAAGCGATAAGATTCAGTAACCCGGAGCCGACCCATATATTGTCTATGGAACTGATAGACTGCGCAGCTTATCTATGGGTTCTGGGATTGGCGCCAATTTTGGAGAGGTCGCGGAAGATACGTTAGATTTGCTTTGGATTCAGATTCGTATATTTTTATTATTCCTTTCCTTGCATACCATTAATGAATTCTTTTTAAAAAGAGTAAAACCACTTCTGGTTCATAAAAATATAGAATATAACATCTCCACACTTATTTAAAAACAAAAGTGATATTAAAACTAATAACAATAACAACATAATAATAACATAGTACGATAACAATACTTAAGCTAAACAAAATAACAATACTTAAGCTAAGTAACTCTAGTAACAATCATACAGTAAAAAAATATATCAATCAATTCCGAGCCTTACCACAGGAAACCTAATGCGTTTGGAGCGTGTACGAGAGAGAGTAGGCGATTCTTCAGACAGCGGTGCTGATGAGGACTCTTTGACCGGAATGTTATTTGTTTTGGGTGAAGTCAAAATTTCCCCTGACATAACAGCATCGCGATCGTCTGCAGTTTCATCTCCTGACACTTTAATATCATCCCTACCCTGCTCGTCTGTGGACGGTATCGTGATAGATTCCTGTTCGGGAGACAAACCCAATGGTAAAGTTGCGCAACTAGAACGCCGTTTTAACTGGTCAACGTGACGGTGAGTTTCATCTCCCTTTGATGACCGCACTCTATAATTCGTCGAACCCAAACACTCAACTACCTGACCCTCAATCCATTTCCCTTTCCTAGTATAATCTTTAAGGTATACATTTTCCCCTTGTTTAAACTTCCTTCTAACCCCTTCTAAATCTTGCTTACCCCTATAACGACCGCTCTCACGATCGGGTTTTAGTGCATCTAAACGCGTTCTAAGAGACCTACCCTGCAAGGCTCGTGCTGGACTTTCTCCCGTAACCGAATGCTCAGTATTTCGGTATAACAATAAATATCTTTGCAAGGCTAACTCTACATCAAGCTGATCCGAAATAGCTTTTTTAATAACTCTTTTACAAATTTTAACGGCACTCTCCGCTGCCCCATTCGAAGATGGGTGATACGGAGCTGAAAATGCTTGGGATATACCATTGCTGGATAAAAACAACTTAAATTCAGCACTAGAAAACGGTGGACCGTTGTCTGAAACTATTAAGGTAGGCAAACCGAATTGACTAAATAACTGCCTTAAAACTTTAATGACCGATTTCGCTGTAGTACCCGTCATCTTAAAGATCTCAATCCATTTTGATGTAGAATCTACTATGACTAAGAACATGCTGTCTGCTATAGGTCCTAAAAAATCAACATGCAATCGTCGCCACGGACGTCCTAGCCAAGGCCAAGGTCGCGGCGCTTGCGAGGGCGGCGCAGATGCATGCTCCGCACACGTGGCACACTGGCGGCACTGTGCTTCGATCGCCTCGTCCACACCGGGCCACCATACATAGCTCCTAGCCAAACCTTTCATTTTGACCATGCCTAAATGTGTTTCATGAAGCTCTTTCAACACATGGTCCTGTAACGTTTGCGGTACAATGATCCGATGCCCCCACATAAGACAATCGGCCTCTAAATAAATCTCATTTCTCCGGTGGAAGTATGGTCGTAATTGTTTCAGCTCCACATCATTAGGCCAACCGTCTTGGACATACAAAATAACCCTGCCCAAAATGGGGTCCCTATGTGTTTCTGAGCGCAACGCTTTATGGTCTAATAGCAACGCATCTCTGGCAAAGTGTAAATGCGTTTGTTCCGGTAACTGATTGACCTCATTATTAGGAATCGGTAAGCGTGATAATGCATCTGCAATGTTACTGTCTGTTCTTATATACTTTATTTCAAAGTTATAACCCGACAAAATGACGGCCCATCTTTGTAACCTACTCGCAGTCATTGCTGGAATTCCACACTTTGGACCAAAAATGCTTACTAACGGCTTATGATCCGTCCGAAGCGTGAACTTCCTTCCATAAATATACTGATGGAATCTTTTTACTGCGAAAACTATAGCCAGAGCCTCCCTTTGTATCTGACTATACTGTTTTTCCGCTTGCGATAAGGAACGCGACGCATAACAAACCGGGCGCTCACCCGAAAAATCTTCGATAGTCAAGACTGCTCCAATGCCACGCGCACTAGCGTCGCACGTGACAAAGATTGGCTTATCGAGGCTATAATGTGCCAGAACTTCCGCACTAGTCAGCTGACGTTTCACATTTTCGAAGGCCTCATCACAACTTTGAC